>CM065900.1:77717500-78917500 GCA_033439115.1 Firmiana major | reverse complement strand
TCAATTAAATATTTTCATTATAACAAAAAAAAAAATCTCTAAAATAGTCACACAAGAGGGGTGAGACGGTTATATACCATAAGCATCCTACATGTAAAGGATGTGGTGTTGTGTTGGTGTATTTTTTTGTTCTTTCTCTTGCAGTTTTGTTAATTTAGGTTTGAACTTGTAAGGGATTTTTGTTCTTTGCTTTGCTAGATTTTAACTAATTTTCTACTCTTTTGGTTGCTTAGTAAAATTTTGGCTTAGAAAAAATAAAGTTGCAAAATATTTATGGAAAAATTATTAATTAGGAAGATCAATTTCATGGTTGACGCCTAAGTCAATGTCTGAATAATAATGTAGTCTGTTAGACCACAAATGTGTAGCCATCACCTGCTCAAGAAAATATACAATTAATCCTCCTTCCACCGAAACTTTATAGGAAAGCTACAATAGGGACTAATTTCTCCCTTTAGTTGTGGAACTATTGGTATATGGAATTTGAGTTTGACAATAAACCCATCAGGTTTGGCAAACCAAAAGAAAAAAAAAATAGTAATAGAATATTAATCTTGCAGTTTTTGAGAAAATTGAAGCTGTTATAAGCCAAAAAAATTGGCATTCGATTTTATAATTGAGATGGAGTGCTTTTTCATGCCACAGTCTCTGCTTAGTTTTCCACAAAGAAAATTTGCTAGAAGCATCATGGAAAGTATCTTCTTGGTGCTGTGGAATTGACGAGTACATAAACCGTGATTTGAGATAAAATAGTGGGAAAAAAAAAGAAGTATAATAGAAGAGATAAGTGGGCCTTTTCAATGAATTTTCTAAGAAAAGTGAGCTGCATCCCTGCTATAAAACCCCGAGGGTGTAATGTCGTCAAATGCATAGCGGCAGAGTTAATATTAAGTTAAGTGATCTGAGAGTGTGCAACAGAGAATCTGAGATAGAGTGGAAACGGTTGTGGGTGGTTCCTGTAGCTTTCGTATTAGGAGGGTGGCGTGAATGTGAAGGGTGCTGGGATCACCAAAAAACAGCTCTCTTGGAATTAATTAATTTTCAGAAGAAATTGTGGAAAAAAAAGTTCTCAATGTAATTGGTAGGATACTGCTGGAATTTGACAATCATTCATGGAATGGATTGAAATTAGCCCGAACTTCACGTCTCGAAACTTTAACATCACGCTATTCAACAAGGATAGTGTAATTAGCTATGCATTTATTTAACTACAAATATATCTAAGTCAATGTTTTTTTTTTAGTCAATTGATAAAATCGATAGCAATTTCCAGTTTTGGAAAGTTAAAGTTATAGTGGGGCAGAACTTTCTGATTAATATGTAGTTGTGGAATATTGGTATATAGAATTTGACAATAACCTAGATAGAAAAAAGAATATTGCTTGTAGAATATATACTTTTCAAGTTCATGAATAATTACAAAATTATTAATCCACTCAATTTTTTTAAAAAAAAAAGCAAGATTTATATGTTATGAAATAATAAAATTTTGGTATTTTTTTGTATTAACCTCATAATATTTAATAAAAAGTTGAAGTGAGAACGCCAAACAAATAAAACTTTCATCTATTTTTTACAAAGATTTTAATGTGTAGATTTCAAATAATATTAAAAAGTTTTTATATTTGTGCATAAATCAAATGTAATCCAATATACCGAAAGTCAAAATCGTCTTGAAAACGTCCTAAGACGTGGACGTGAGAAATTTCCATTTTCTCACTTTCCAAGACAAGGAAGACAATAGAAATGGGACAATATGACTATTTTGTAAGTGTTAAAGTAGGTCATGAGAAATGTTCATATTGGTAATACAATTTCTTTTTTTTTTTAATCAGCTTGAAAGTGGTTCTGCAGTTACCTCATTGATGAAAGACTCATATAAAGTTGACATAGGGTATGGTGTTCTTAATTCGAACATTATAAAAATAACATAATTTTGTAAGATTACTCAACATTGGAATATTCAATACGTAAAAAATAAAGCATCGTTGGTGTTTGAAGTTATTAGTATCAATGATTAAAAGTTAGTATCTTATTCTTCATTTTAATCTGTTAATTGTTATGTTATTTTCATGATATTAGTACATTTAGAAAGGTTAATCAAGAATCTCATATAGACATGATTAAAATTTGAAATGTGTGATAGGTATATACATATATTTAAATAAAATTGTTTTCTCTATTAAAAAAGATATATTTTATTATATACAAAAATTTATTCAAAAATATTTTGTTTAGTCTTGTATCTTAATATATTTTCTGCAAAATAACAGGTACATAATAAAAGTAATATTCAAGTGATAACCAACTCAAATTGTAAATTTAAGGACGATTATATTATAAATGTTGTAACAAAAATATAATTATAAATGTGAGATAAAATTTCATTGTAATAGTTTATTGAATTATAATTTTCTTAAAAATGTTTATGACTATAGAATTTAACGCAAAAGTTGTTTTGATAATTCAAATATACAATATAAAATGATATTATGTGTTTTTATAATATGTGAGAAATAAAAACATTTTATTTTCCAATGCCTATGTAAAATAATAAAATACAACCTTTTCAAAAACATGCCGTTGATAAATTAAAAAGACAACAACACCAACAACAGAAAATGTAAGAAAAAAAATTATATTACGATGGAATATATATATATCATTTTAAAACATATCATTTAATCAACAACAGAAAATGTAAGAAAAAAAATTATATTACGATGGAATATATATATATTTAAAACATATCATTTAATCAAGGTAGAAGAGATTTCGTTCTAGCGTTGAGACTAACGTCAACCTCAACACTAAAAATGCACTGTTTTTTTTTATAGATATGATAATTTGAATTTTTATTTATATTATAAAAATTATATTAATATCATGTAAAATATAAAAATTTTATATTTATAAAAATTAAAATATTATTTTTTATTTTTATAATTTTTATTTATAAATTTTATATAATTTTAACTTATATTATTTATATATTTATCATTCATATTATATTCCTACCGTGTAATGGTGTGTAATATTTGAAATTATCAAGATTTCTGGTCTTCACCGTCTTTCTGCATATCTAATTCCCGAATTTTGTGAAAATAGAATCTGTCTACAAAAGCATTCTAAAAAACTAAAACAAAAAGAAAAACAAAAGCCTATTAATTAGGAAAGGATAAAAAAGGGTAACCATTAATATTTGTTGGCACTGTTACCATATACTACATAGTACTGTAAGACATTAATGACCGATGTTACAATTGAGATGGAGTGTTTTTTACTCTAGGAGTCTCCGCTTACTTTTCCACAGAGAAGATTTGCAGGAAACCACGTGGAAAGTATACTCTTTTCTTGATGATATGGAATTTGATTTTCTAGGAAACAGGGGGCACTATCCTACCTATAAAATCCTAGGTTGTATTGTATCCTAGGTTGTATTAAGTGATCTGAGAGAGTATATTAATTGAAAGAGATGGAGTGGAAATGGTTGTGGGTGGCTCTGGTAGCTTTCGTATTAGGAGGGTGGTATGAATGTGAAGGGTGTCGGGACCAAGAAAAAACTGCTCTCTTGCAACTTAAACCTTTCTTTACTCATATTGATGATGTAAAGAATTATTGGGTGGAGGGAAAACAGAGTTCTGATTGTTGTGACTAGGAAAGGGTTGAGTGCAACACCTCTACTGGACGAGTGAATCAACTCTTCCTTAATCTTACAACAACAATGGCTTCGGGAGATATTGTTTATACTGTTAATCATACAACAACCTTTTATGGAGAGTACGAATTGAGTATCATGATCGAGAGGTATAACTGGTATCTCAACGCCGTTTTATCTTTTTGAAGAATTGAAGAGTTTTTATTTGAGTGAAAATTTCATTGCTGGTTGTATTGACCATCAAGGTTTATTGATGTTCACCTTCCTAATTGTAAATTTTTTGCATTCGAAAAATTATTTTTATTTTATTTTGTTTATTTTATTTAATTTTATTTATTTTTTATTTGAAAAGTCACAAAATGAGTACTACATTTTAAAAATATTTTTCTTGTAGGATTTAAAAAGCTTTCATTAAAATTGAACAAGTTAGAGATTCTTGACTTAAGTTAAAACAATTTCAATGATAGTATTTTAGCATCCTTAAGGAAACTTTCATTACTCAAGTCTCTATATTTAGGAGACAACCAATTCACAGGGTCAAATCTCATCGAAGGTAAAAATTTTTAAACAAGTTAAAGTAAATAAGTTTTGTAATTGATTATATATTTTTTAATATTATTGGTAGTAGGTATTAAGAGGTTATCAAAATTGAACAAGTTGGAGATCTTGAATTTACGAGGCAACATATTAGGAAATAACATTTTATCACATCTACACGGTTTTATATCTTTAAAATATTTGCACTTGCAAAGCTGTAGATTAGAAGAAACTATTGATATGTTAGGTAAGGTTGCTTGCTTTTAAAATTTATGTTTAATTTAAGAAAGCTTATTTGGTTTTTTTAAACTGATATATGTATTTTACCAAATTTGAATAGAATTCAATAATTTAATGAACTTAAAAATGTTGTATTTTGGTCGAAATGAAATTGAGAGCCTCGGATCCTTTGGAAATTCCAAAGTGTAAGTCAAATATAATTATCTAGTTAGCCTTAGATATTTGTTCTTCAAACATATACAGAATATGCCAAGCTGAAAATATATAAACCCATATACTCAATAGGAAGGACAATTGAGGTTGACCAAACTTGAGGTGCTTGGCTTGAGTGGGAATCTCTTCAACGACAGCATATTCTCATCGCTTGCTGCGCTCTCAACTTGGAAGGAGCGACAAGTATTCAAGGTAAATATGCTTTTAAACTATAACTTTTTGGTTTTATATGATTTATTACTAGTTTTCTTCATAATTCTTTGCCCTTCAGAGTTGGATGCTTTGAGCAATTTGCTGAAGCTGGACATGTCGGACAACAAAGTGCCTGACTTTGTTCCATCCCAAGGTATTTAACTCAATTTTTCTTTTTAAAATTTAATAAAAATAGTGTATTAAACGCAATCTAATTTTATCATTTAATATTAAAAGTGAGAAACACCATTCAATATTATATTGAAATTAAACAGAATATAAAAGTACTTTTACTGTTAGTCTCATACCGTAGAAAAAAATTGCAAACTCTTCTTCGTGAGGAGGGACTGGAAATTATAAAATATATCATTTCTAAAACATTTTTTCTAAGAAAAAGATGTCATTTAATCATATAAATTTTTGTTAGATTCAAAAGTAGTCCTTATATATATATATATATTTAATAATATCAAATTAAGTTTAAAGTAGTATGATCCTAACTTTTTATATAATGCTTCTTATAGTCTAACTTTCTTTCGTTTATTCTGTTTCTCACTTTTTCTCATATCATTGAGACTAAGATTATTGAATTTTATAATGTAATAAAATTATCCTAATTAAATTTTAATTGAAGAGAAAATTACATATTTGATCATCTAAATCTTCGTAATTTTTACGTCTTTCTCCTTCACAATCCAAACCATAAAACACCCCCATTTTCCCACAAATTTCATACCAAGCATATATATATATATATATATATATGCCTCAACACCGCTTCCCAAATCAAACTCTACAAAAATCCTTATCAAATGATCATCAACATTCCCATGCGGTCCCACACAACCCATAAAAAAGCCAAGCAAAAAGCAATCAAAGAAACAGTGTTAAAGCAGCGTCTTTAATTTTAAAAAGCTGAGCTCTCAAGCCCTTAGAACTTATCCTAAAAATTGAAACTTCCTCTTTATGCCCAATTGTTTGTTCTAAGGAAACCCAAATCATTAAGCACACAAGCATCATGTTTCATCTTTCAAAAAAAAATAAAATTGTTGAACGGTGAAAGCCACTTTCTTATAATCAATGCCTATACTAAAAAAAGAAAAAAACTCACAATCTTTAATAGGATGGTAGCTAAGAAATCTAAGAATGTTTTTGCTGAAACCTTTGGAGGAGAAATCCTTGTCGGAAATAAGATCGAAAAAAAAAGAGAGTTTTTTTTTTTTTTAAAGGTCCGGTATAGTGGAGGTATTTGTGAAAGCTTGTAGAGCTACCTAGATGGCTTGGGGTCGCTGCTTGGAAGTCCTCTGTTGTCTGACATCATTGGTAGTCCTTCGGCCAGCTGAGAAAGAGAAAGGAAAAGAAATAAGAAGAGGCTTGAGAAAAGAAAAAGAGAAAAAAAAAAAAAAAGAAGAAAAAGTAAAGGAAAAAACATATAATTTTTCGGTCAATATTTTTTATTTTAAAATTATGTTTCTTTTATCAAATGATACACATGTTCTTCGCATGGTCTACTTTTAATTGTTTGATTGTCGAAGAACATTAACATTATTATTATAGAAATATAAAGATTAATTTGATATTTTTTAAATTTTAAATATCAAAATGATGTGACCTAAAATTTAAAGGCTTTTGAATGTGCTGTAATATATTTGATTGATTGATCTAATTTTTTTATTGTATAATATTCATCGCATAATATTATCATATCTTTTAATATATGACATGACATTATAGAGAAGTCCTTGAAATTTAAGAGAGCGAATATCAATGATGATGGATAAATTTTACATCTAATTATGGTTCAAAAGTGGAGCCACCTTATTATCTTATCCAGAGTCACAATACAAGCAAGTTATAACAACTAATACTAACATTGGAAAAATTTGTCTTACAAAAGGAAATTTTTAAGATTTTAAGAATTACGAAATTGATAGTAATGCAATTATATAAATCTTTACAGATAGTGAAAATGAATTCAGATTGATGAATTTGGAAGTGCTTGATTTGGGACGGAATCTCTTCCACAGCAGCATATTATCATCTCTCGGTCCGCTTTCAAATCTAAAATCTTTGTCTTTAAGTGGTGAAAACTTGAAGGGATAAATAGATCTTGGAGGCAAAATTACCCCCTATCCTTCCCTTCTTATAACCTTTTTAAAGTTATTGAACGATATCCTATTATATATACATATCTAAATATATGCTTTAAAGCTCAGAGGCCAGAACCAGAATGTTATGTTTTAATTTAATTAGTTATGTGATTCTCCTCATGTTTATATGCTTTGAGCAACTTGGAAGAGCTGTATTTGAGCTGCTATTACTCCAAAGATACTGCTAAAATTAACAAAACTGTGGCTTCTTCAATTTGTTCATGTTTGAACTAAAACCTCTAAATTGAATTTTAATATTTCTAAACACATTAAGATATTGAAATTCAAACTGATCACAACATTTGTCCTCTCTTACATACAACTCAATGTTGTTCCTTTCTCTATTTGTAAGTTAATTTAAAGATTTATACATGTATTAATCATACGGAAAAATTTAAGTGTATTACTAACTTCTTTATAATATTTCATCTCATAATGACTGTCTCATTTGCAGCTTGTAGCTTTCCATTGCAATCAATGGACTTATTCCCATTGTTGAGGACTCTTTCCTTTTATGGAACATCGACTACTCAATGTAAGTTATGACTTATGATGAATATATATATATGCAATGCTTAATTGCTCCTATTATTATTATTTTTATTATTATTATTATTATTATTTAACCAACGAAGGAAAGATATTGGTCAAATGCCTCTTACAACCATGCCACCCTAATTTCGAGTTTCGAATTTCAAAATTAGGGTGTGTTAAGGAGAGTGGAAAAGTGAAAAGATGTATAAGAATGTATGGAAAAGTGCCAGAAAATGATTTTTTGATAGTGTTGGTAAGAAAAAAAATGTAAGGAAAGAAAATAATAAAGATTACTATTTTCTTTTCTTGTTAATAAAATCAAATTATTCCAAATTGAAAAGAATAGTTAAAAGAAAATAGGAGAGATGTAGATCAAGTATGTATATATACAAAATTAGTCTTCATTTTTAAAATTTTATTTTGTTATCTTAATTAATTAATGTTATAATAATAATATAATATTATTTTATTTTGTCTCTTTACATTTTTTTACTCTACTTTTCTCATATTTTTATCTTTTTTTTTTACCGAACACATCAACAAAAAGAAAAAATATATTTTCTATCTTTTCATTTCCCCCTTCTTTTAATTTTCTATCTTTTTATTTTTCTTTCCATTCTACTAACAAAGCTTAATTTTAAGAGAGTGTGACAAATTTTTTTATGCAAGCCAAATAAAATTTTTAAACAATATCACGAGGTTACAAAACTAGCAAAAAAAACACTAATAAAACAAAACAAAAGGATGGAAATGTAAGCTTATTCCCTATTATCGAGTCTATAACATCAATATAACATATTTGATTGGACGATTAGAATTTATAAGCATCACTTCAATCAATCTCTTAGGTTAAGGCTAGATCTTCTTTGCTCACCTCTTTTAGATGGTGCTTAATGGATATAGCAATATATATATATATATATATATATATATATATATATATATATATATATATGAACTTTAGAAAAAGAGCATGTATCAATTTTTTTAATTTGAAATTATTTTTTCTCATGCATTTGCATGGTTGATATAAATAATAATAAAAAAAGGCAAGTAAACAAACAGCAGAAGAGAGGAAAAATTAATCAAATCCATAAGTTCAGGTGATTTTTAAAATAAAAATGAGAAACATAATGCAATATTGTATTGAAAATTAAACAGAATACAAAGGTGCTTATAGTGCTAATTAATACTGAAAGTATAAAGAAGCCTATAAAGAGGCCAATAGATAATTAGTAATTTTAGAAATGATATATTTCAGTGGAAAAGTTTATTTCCCAAAATGAGTTTTTTAAGATTTTAAGAATTATGGAATTAATATCAATGCAATTACGCTAAATCTTTTACAGATAATGAAATAAGACAAAGATTGATGAGTCTTGAAGAACTCAATTTAAGTGGAAATTTCAAAAATAGTAGCATATTATCGTCCCTTGGAAGTTTTTCAAATCTAAAGTCTTTGGATTTGAGTTGCCAATACTTGGAGGGATCAACAGATCTTAGAGGTAAAATTACCCCCTCTCCATCCCTTCTCTCTCTAAAGTTATTAAATGATATATACCGAAACATTTGCCCTCTGTTAAATATAATCATGAATATTGTGCCTAATTTCTTTGTTTTGAATCAGAAGACTAGATTTGCTTTTACATGAAATGATTTTTAAAATTGTGGTTTAATTTAAGAATTTATATATGTATTTACATATCATACAGGAACATTTAATTGTATTACTAACTTATAAACCTACACGAACCGAAACGAAGAATAGAAAAACTTGCTTCTATAATTAATTACTACTATTATGTATATACATTTATTTAACCAATTAGGGAAAGGTACTCCTCTATCTGAATTTCAAAAATAATTTTCAGAGTTGATATTTTTTGGATTAATATATTTATAGTAGTTTTTAGGATTAATATATTTATAGTTGAGATAGAGAGATAGATAAATTTTAGCATTTTATAAAGCGGCTTGATAAATGTATTGAATTTTTTTTTAATGTTTATGGTCTTTTAGGTATTAAAATAATTTTTTTAATGTGATAAAGTATTTCATAGTGATAATATAAGAAAAAGACAAAAAATTTAAAATTAATTTAATCATTTAAATATAAATTTTGATTTCGTAAAAAATTATTATAATTAAAAAATAAAATATATCATATGCAACACATGACAACTCAAAAGTCAAAATCTTTTTTCTTGATAACTTTTATATATAGTTAAATTAAATAACGAATTATTCCTTATTATTTAATTAATGCGAAGCTAGATGGGTATGAACCGATTCAAGCACGTCAATATGACAGCAAATAAATTCATCAGAGAATAAACCAGTCAGTCATCAAGAAATACATGGAAGATTAATAAACAACAAGAACATCAGAATTTACATAGTTCTGTTTTATAAGCCTACTTATAAATTCATGAATTTACATAGTTCAAGAACTGATCACATGACGGCCGGGGTTGGCTTGTTGAACTGATCAAAGTATAAACACTGCTCAAAGCTCAACAATAGAATGTGTGTTTTGTTTATTAAGCTACAAATAAAAGGATTATCATTTAATCATAGAGTTCAAATATTAGATTAGATGCGCTCTTGAGATATATAGGTATTTATACAAGTTACAATCCAGTGATGGAATTGTGGAGAATATCTCTAATAAATGCCCAAATTTTGATTTGGGATGAAAATTTTTTTGAATTTAACTTTTTTTTAATACATAGGAATTGATTAACATTTTTCTAAAAATAAAAAATTATATAAATTTATCATTAAATCAAATATTTGAATGTCTAATACTTAAATAAAACACTTAAATTTTTTATGACACGTTTGGTTTTGAATCTTGATCTTACTAACTAACATTACTAGCCATATCTCGTTTCTTTATTTTTAGTAAAGATTGGTTGATGAATTCTGATATTGATTCTAAGAATATATAAGTGAATCATATATAATCAAGGAATTAGACTAAAAGAAATATTCAAAACTAAAAATCCTAAAGTAATGATGGGATAAAATAGCCCAAATGTTAAGTGTGAGAATACTGCCACTTTCGTTTTTGAAATTCACAAATTTCCTATTTCATCGTTAATTAGTGTTACCTTTAAAACTAATTGACAAATAATAAAAATGTTGCTGATTAGATGAATAAATCTTGTTGGTTTAGAAAAATATAAAGATTTAAGAAAAAATATCTAAACTCAAAATAATTGAAATTCGAAACGGTTAAAACTTATAAGTGATTTGAATTTCTTTCAATTTGAAATAACTCTATCCAAATTGACTTGACTCAAATCTAACTTGATCTATTCATTTGTTACCTTCAAACTTTCTATAAATTAAAAGAATAAAATCAAAATATATTACCTCAATAGAAAAATTCATGACAGTGATAGTGGAAGTAGAAATTGCCAATTTGAAAATGATTTGTCTTAGATAATGCCAAGTCAAGGGTCTCATGATAGACAATAAACCAATTATCAAGCAAAATCAAGAAACACGGCAAACAACAACAACCTAAGGCGATAACTTGGTGGTTTTATTTGACTACTACCAAAGAATTGAAGTAATCTGCTTTTAAGTTTTTAGTGTACATATATATATATATATATGTTATTAGGATTAGTTTTTTTGTTCCAAATGAAAAGTATAATTGAAATTGAGTTGTGAACAATACTTCCTAATACATGCATATATTTGATATAAATCCTTAACCAACTAATTTATCATAGAACTTTTTTTTTATTGCATTTTTCTTGTAAAAAAATATGATGAGATTATAACCAAAAAAAAGATATGATGAGAAATCCTTTTCCGTTTTCATCAAGCATAAGAGGAAAATGTAATATTTTGAAGAAAAAGGTATTTAGAACCTTTTTATTGTATTATGTAATTTTCTCTTCCTCTATCAAACAAAAATTGTGAATTGTCCAACCATTTAGCTTCATACCTATTCTAATCTTTATGTTTACAATTTTTTTTCTTAGTATATAAATATTTATTCTAATTTAATATGCTCTATATTTTTGTTTATTTGATATTAATTTATCATATTATCTTTTATGAAAGATTATTTATTTTCTTATGAACTCATTACATAATTAGTAATTTTACTCAAACTTTCAAGGATATTTTAGTTATGAAGTATAAAACAATAGACTATTTTCAGAAAGAAAGATATTTAAAATAGCAAGAAATTAACATTATTTGCTTGTCTACAGTCTATATCAAAAAAGAAATTGTTGAAAACTTCAATATTAATGTAATAATGATCAATAACTTCAGTGCTATTAAAAAAAAGAGTACAGTTTAAATAGTGTTTTCTATTTGCTACTATAGTTAGTACAAGTATTACTTTATTTTTTAAGAAGTTAAATTAATTTTACTATTTACTCTTTCAATCCCATCATGATAAAATGCAGAACCAATGAACACGATAAAAAGTCTAGAGAGATAACTCTGTGTTTTTATTTGACGACCACCATGCCGAATTTTATATCTTTAAAAAAAATTGTAATGACAAATCACAACATTGTTTCATGCAAAAACTATTATCAAGGCCTAATTCTCATAAAATATTTTAAAACCACTTTATAATTGAGATGGAGTGCCTTTTTTCATGTCACACTCTTTGCTTACTTTTCCACAATGAAAATTTGCTAGAAGCATCATGGAAAGTATCTTCTTGGTGCTGTTAAACCGTGATTTGCGATAAAAAGTGGAAAAAAATATATAATAGAAAAGATAAGTGGGCCTTTTTCAATGAATTTTCTAAGAAAAAGTGAGCTGCATCATTGTTATAAATCCCTAGGGTGTAATGTCGTCAAATGCATAGCGGCAGAGTTAATATTAAATTCTGAGAGTGTACATTAACTGAGAATCTGAGATGGAGTGGAAATGGTTGTGGGTAGTTCTGATAGCTTTCGTATTAGGAGGATGGTGTGAATGTGAAGGGTGCTGGGACCACGAAATAACTGCTCTCTTGCAATTAATTAATTTTCAGAAGAGATTGTGGAAAAAAAAGTTCTCAATGTAATTGGTAGGATGCTACTGGAATTTGGCAATCATTCATGGAATGGATTGAAATTAGCCCGAACTTCACGTCTCGAAACTTTAAAGTTACACTATTCAACAAGGATAGTGTAATCAGCTATGCATTTATTTAACTACAAATAAATTTAAATTACTACAAAGTCTCTCACGAGTTAACGCTAAGTCAAGGTCTTTTTTTTAGTCAACTGATAAAATCGATAGCAATTTCCAGCTTAGGAAAGTTAAAGTTAGAGTGGGGCAGAATTTTCTGATTGATATGTTGTTGTGTAATACTGGTATATAAAATTTGACAATAACCTAGATAGAAGAAAAAATATTGCTAGTAGAATATATACTTTTCAAGTTCATGAATATTTACCAAATTATTAATCCACTCAATTTAAAAACAAAAAACAAAATTTATATTTTATGAAATAGTAAAATTTTGGTATTTTTTGGAAGTAACCTCATAATATTTAATAAAAACATGAAGTGAGGATGTCAAAAAAATAGAACTTAATCCATTTTTTTACAAAGATTTTAATATGTAGATTTCAAATAATATTAAAAAGTTTTTATATTTGTGCATAAATGTAATCCAGTATACCGAAAGTTAAAAACGTCATGGAAGTGTCTTAAGACGTGGACGTGAGAAATTTCCATTTCTCACGTTCCGAGACAAGGAAGACATAGAAGTGAGATACTGTGTTTTGAAAGTGTTAAAGTTGGTCATGAGAAATGTTTCATATTGGTAATACAAATGTTTTTTTTTTAATCATCTTGAAAGTGGCTCTGCAGTAACGTCATGGAAATTTGAATTTTCCACAAAAAAGATTTTCAGGAAACAGCGTGGAAAGTATACTCTTTTCTTGGTGCTATGAAATTTGAATTTTCCAGGAAAGAGGGGGGCGTCCTAACTATAAAACCCCAAGGGTTTACTGCTGTCAAATGCATAGCCGCAGAGTTAATATTAAGTGATCTGAGAGAGTGTATTAATTGAGATGGAGTGGAAATGGGTGTGGGTAGTTCTGATAGCTTTCCTATTAGGAGGGTGGTGTGAATGTGAAGGGTGCTGGGACCAAGAAAAAACTGCTCTCTTGCAATTCAAACCTTTCTTTACTCGTATTGATGATGTAAAGAATTATCAGGTGAAGGGAAAACAGAGTTCTGATTGTTGTGAATGGGGGAGGGTTGAGTGCGACAACTCCACAGGACGAGTGATCCGACTCTTCCTTAATCTTACAACCGCAGAAGCCTCCCAAGATTTAGTTGATACTTACTCTGATGCAGAGTACGAATTGGATATCATGACTGCCAGGCATAACTGGTATTTTAACGCCTCTTTATTTCTTCCCTTTGAAGAATTGAAGAGCCTTTATTTGAGTGGGAATTCCATAGCTGGTTGTGTTGACAGTCAAGGTTCATTGATGTTCACCTTACTAACTACAAATCTTTGCATACAAAAATTCAGTTTTATCTTTTTTTTTGTTCATCTTATTTAATATTTTTTTTTATTTCTTATATGAAAAGTCACCAAATGAATGCTACATTCTAAAAACATTTTTTTTTGCAGGTTTTGAAAAACTTTCATCGAAATTGAACAAATTAGAGATTCTTGACTTAAGTGATAATAATTTCAATGATAGTATTTTAGCATCCTTAAGTAAACTTTCATCACTCAAGTCTCTATATCTAGGAGACAACCAATTCACAGGGTTAAATCCCATCGAAGGTAAAGTTTTTTAAATAAGTTTAAGTAAACAAGTTTTGTAATTGATTATATATTTTTTAATATTATTGGTAGCAGGTATTAAGATGTTATCAAAATTGAATAAGTTGGAGACTTTGGACTTACGAGACAACATATTAGGAAACAACATTTTATCACATCTACATAATTTTACATCCTTAAAATCTTTGCGTTTGCAAAGCTGTGAATTAAAAGGAACCATTGATATATTAGGTAAGGTTACTTGCTTTGAAAATCTCATGTTTAATTTAAAAAAGCTTATTATATGTTTTTTGAACTAATATATGTGTTTTATCGGATTTGAGCAGAGTTCAATAATTTGATGAATTTAAAAAAGTTGTATTTAGGCCGAAATGAAATTGAGAGATTCGGATCTTTATTCCAAAGTGTAAGTCAACATAATTAGCTAGCTAGCCTCATATATTTGTTCTTCAAACATATACAGAATATGCCGAGCTGAAAATATATAAACCCATATACTCAATAGGAAGGACAATTGAGGTTGACCAAACTTGAGGTGCTTGGTTTGAGTGGAAATCTCTTCAACAATAGTATATTCTCATCCCTTGCTGCGCTCTCAAATTTGAAGTATTTGTATATAAGGAGTAACAATTTGAAAGGGGCGATAAATATTAAAGGTAAATAGGCTTTTAAAACATATCTTTCTGTTTTATATGATTTATTACTAGTTCTCTTTGTTACTCTTGTCTTCAGAATTAAATGCTTTGAGCAATTTAGTAGAGCTGGACATGTTGAATAACAAAGTGACTGACTTTGTTCCATCCCAAGGTATTTAACTCAATGTATTCTTTTTAAAATTTAATAAAAATAGTGTATTAAACGCAATCTAGTTTTATCATTTCATATTAAAAGTGAGAAACACCATTCAATATTATATTGAAATTAAACAGAATACAAAAGTGCTTTTACTATTAGTCCCATTCTGTAGAAAATAATTTCAAACTCTTCTTCGTGAGAAAATTTTTGGAAGGAATGGAAATTATAATATATATCATTTCTATAAATTTTTTTGTGAGAAAAAGATGTCATCTAATCATATAAATTTTTGTTACATTCCAAAGTTGTCCTTATATATATATATATATATATATATATATTTAATAATATCAAATTTAAGTTTAAATTAGTATGATCCTAACTTTTTATATAATGCTTGTTACAATCTTACTTTCTTTCGTTTATTCTGTTTCTTACTTTTTCCCATATCTTTGAGATTAAGATTATTGAATTTTATAATGTAATAAAATTATCCTAATTAAACTTTAATTATATATTGAAGAGAAAATCATTGAGAAATTATCCTAACCAACATTCCCATGCGGTGCATCAACCCACACAACATATAAAAAAGCCAAGCAAAAGGAAATCAAAGAAATAGTGCTAAAGAAGTGTCTTTAATTTTAAAAAGCTTAGCTCTCAAGTCCTTAGAACTTATCCTAAAAATTGAAACTTCCTATTTATGCCCAATTATTTGTTCCAAGGAAACTCAAATCAGGAAGCACACAAGCATCATGTTTCATCTTTTTAAAAAAATAAAAAAATTGTTGAACGGCAGAAGCCACATTCTTATAATCAATGCCTATACTTGAAAAGAAAAAACTCACATTCTTTAATGGGATGGTAGCTAAGAAATCTAAGAATGTTTTTGCTAAAACCTTTGGAGGAGAAATCGCTGTACGAAATAGGATCGAAGAAAGAAAAGAGAGGTTTTTTTTAATGGTCTGGTGTAGTGGAGGTTTTTTGTGAAAGCTTGTAGAGCTACCTAGATGGCTTGGGGTCGCTACTTGGAAGTCCCATGTTGTCTGACATCATTGGTAGGCCTTCGGCCAGTTGAGAAAGAGAAAGGAAAAGAAATAAAGTAGAGACGAGAGAAAAGAAAAGGAGGAAAAAATAGAAGAAAAATCAAAAGAAAAAACATATAATTTTTTGGTCAACATATTTTATTTTAAAATTATGTTTCTTTTGTCAAGTGATACACGTGTTCTTCGCATGGTCTACTTATAACTGTTTGATTGTCGAAGAACATTAACATTACTATCATAGAAATGTAAGATCAATTTGATTTTTTTTTAATTTTAAATATTAAAATGATATGTGACCTAAAATTTAAAAGCTTTTGAAAATAATGTATTATATTTGATTGATTGATGTGATTTTTCTTATTTTATAATATTCATCACATAATATTATCATATCATTTAATATATGACATGATGTTATAGAGATGTCATTGAAATTTAAGAGTAGGAAAAAAGTAAGAAAAAAGTCTAAAGAAGCTAACAGATAATTTAGATGTTTACAAATTGATTCATTTCATTGGAAAATTTTGTCTTCCGAAAAGGAAATTTTTAAGATTTTAAGAATTATGAAATTAATAGTAATGCAATGATGTAAATCTTTTACAGATAGTGAAAATGAACTACGGTTGATGAATTTGGAAGTGCTTGATTTGAGATCAAATCTCTTCAACAGTAGCACATTGTCGTCCCTTTGTCGGTTTTCAAATCTAAAGTCTTTGTCTTTAAGTGGTGAAAGCTTGGTGGGATCAATAGATCTTGGAGGTAAAATTACCCCCCTCCTTCCCTTTTTATAACCTCTAGTTATTGAATGATATCCTATTATATATACATATCTAAATATATGCTTTAAAGCCCAGAGGCCAGAACCAGAATGTTACGTTTTAATTTAATTTAATTATGTGATTCTCCTCAGGTTTATATGCTTTGAGCAACTTGGAGGAACTGTATTTGAGCTGCTATTCCTCCACAGGTACTGCTAAAATTAACAAAACTGTGGCTTCATCAATTTGTTCATGTTTGAACTAATAACCTCTAAATTGAATTTTCATATTTCTAAACACATTAAGATTTTAAAATTCAAACTGATCACAACATTTGCCCTCTCTTACATACAACTCAATGTTGTGTCTTTCTCTATTTGTAAGTCAATTTAAAGATTTATATTTGTATTTAAAGATCATACGGAAAAATTTAAGTGTATTATTGACTTCTTTATAACATTCCATCTTGTAACGATTGTCTCATTTGCAGCTTGTAACTTTCCACTGCAATCACTGGACTTATTCCCATTGTTGAGGACTCTTTCCTTGTATGATTTTAGTTTTTACGGAATATTGACTACTCAGAGTAAGTTATGACTTCTGATGAATATATATGTGCAAATATGCATGCTTAATTGCTCCTATTATTATTATTATTATTATTATTATTTAACCAAGGAAGGAAAGATATTGGTCAAATGCCTCTTACAACCATGACACCCTAATTTCGAGCTTCGAATATTCGAAATTAGGGTATGTTTAGGAGAGTGGAAAAGTGAAAAGATGTATAGGAATGTATCGAAAAGTGCCGAGAAAATGATTTTTTGATAGTGTTTAGTAAAAAGAAAAGTGTATGTATATATACAAAATTATTATTCATTTTTTAAATTTTATTTTATTATCTTAATTAATTAATGTTATAATGGTAAAATAATATAATTTCATTTTCTTGCTTTATATTTTTCTACTCTACTTTTCTCATATTTTTATCGTTTTTTTTTTTTACCGAACACATCAACGAAAAAAATATATGTTTTCTATCTTTTCATTTTCCCCTTCTTTTATTTTTCTGTTTTTTTTTCTTTCCATTCTACTAACAAAGCTTAATTTTAAGAGTGTGTGACAAATTTTTTTACATAAGCCAAATAAAATTTTTAAACAATATCATGAGGTTACAAGACTAGCAAAAAAAAACACTAATAAAACAAAACTAAAGGATGGAAATGTCTTATTCCCTATTATCGAGTCTATAACATCAATATAACATATTTGATTGGACAGTTAGAATTTATAACCATCACTTTAATCAATCTCTTAGATTAAGGCTAGGTCTTTTTGCTCACCTCCTTTAGATGGTTCTTAAAGGATATATATATATATATATATATATATATATATATATATATATATATATATATATATATATTTGAACTTTAGAAAAAGAGCATGTATCAATTTTTTAATTTGAAATTATTTTTTCTCATGCATTTGCATGGTTGATATAAATTTAAAAAAAAAAAAAAGGCAAGTAAACAAACAGCAGAAGAGAGGAAAAATTAATCAGATCCATAAGTTGAGGTGATTTTAAAAATAAAAATGAGAAACACAATGCAATATTGTATTGAAAATTAAACAGAATACAAAGGTGCTTATAGTGCTAATTAATACTGAAAGTATAAAGAAGCCTATAAAGAGGCCAATAGATAATTACTAATTTTAGAATTGATCTATTTAAGTGGAAAAGTTTATTTCCCAAAAGTGAGTTTTTTAAGATTTTAAGAATTATGGAATTAATATCAATGCAATTACGCTAAATCTTTTACAGATAATGAAACAAGACAAGGATTGATGAATCTTGAAGAGCTCAATTTAAGTGGGAATTTCAAAATTGGTAGCATATTATCGTCCCTTGGAAGTTTTTCAAATCTAAAGTCTTTGGATTTGAGTTGCCAATACTTGGAGGGATCAACAGATCTTAGAGGTAAAATTACCCCCTCTCCATCCCTTCTCTCTCTAAAGTTATTAAATGATATATACAGAAACATTTGCCCTCTGTTAAATACAATCATGAATATTGTGTCTAATTTCTCTGTTTTGAATCAGAAGACTAGATTTGCTTTTACATGAAAGGATTTTTAAAATTGTGGTTTAATTTAAAAATTCATATATGTATTTACATATCATACAGGAAGATTTAATTGTATTACTAACTTATAATCCTACACGAATCGAAAAGACGAATAGAAAAACTTGCTTCTATAATTAATTACTACTATTATGTATATCATTTATTTAACCAACTAGGGAAAAGTACTCCTCTATCTGAATTTCAAAATTAATTTTAAGAGTTGATATTTTTTGGATTAATATATTTATAGTAGTTTTTTGGATTACTATATTTATAGTTGAGATAGAGAGATAGATAGATTTGCATTTTATAAAGCAACTTGATAAATGTAGTGAATTTTTTTTTTTTATGTTTGTGGTCTTTTAGGTATTAAAATAATTTTTTTTATGTGATAAAGTATTTCATAGTGATACTACAAGAAAAAGACAAAAAATTTAAAATTAATTTAATCATTTAAATAAATTACATCTAAGGTATACCCAATGGAAATATAAATTTTGATTTCATAAAAATTATTATAATTAAAAAATAAAATATATCATGTGCAACACATGGCAACTCAAAAGTCATAACCTTTTTTCTTGATAACTTTTATATATAGTTAAATTAAATAATGAATTATTCCTTTTTATTTTCCATACATCACCAAACAAAGTGAGATTCTTTTAGTTTCTCTTTGTTATTTTTTTTTCCTTTGCATTTTTCATTTATTTATTTTTCATTCAAATTCTTTTATAAGCCAAATTTAACCTAAAATCTCTCTAATATTTAGCCTTACACTAAATTCAAAATATAAAATGCAATATAACATACTAAACTTACTGATGCAAATATATATGTATATTATTAATTGTATGCATATTATGATATAATCATTTATTTCTCTTAAAATTTATCTTCATACGATTCTGTATTTTTTGGGAGATATGTGCACTTCATTTGAAGAATTTGGAATCTCTGGCCATAGGGAACACTAACTTGAAAAACAACTTTCTTCAAAAAATTGGAGCAATGCCTTCTCTCAAGTTTCTAGAGTTATTGAATTGCGAGCTCAATGGCATCTTACAAATCCAAGGTATGTTGAAATTGAAATATACCTACACTGTCTCTTGTTTTTTTGTTTTCTATTTGTGAGTTACCTTATAAGTTTTGACCTTTAAGTACTCTCTCTCCTACATATATTGACATCGTCACTTTTACATTTCAAGAATTCTTCCAAACAAAATGTTACCCTTAAAATATATGTAGATTGTTAATTAATTGCATACAAATCATGATATTATCACTTTTTTTCACTTAAAATATATCTTCCAGCATTTCTGTACCTTTTTCATCTTTGAAATAGGTCCCCTTCAGTGGAAGAATTTGGAATCCTTGGTCATAGAAGAGACTTCCTTGGAAAACAATTTTCTTCAAAAAATTGGACCAATGCCTTCTCTCAAACGTCTAGTGATAAGTGGTTGTAGACTCAATGGCACATTACATTACCAAGGTACGCTAAGATTGATATATACATGTAGTGTCTCTTGTTTTTGTTTTCTATTTTTTTCAAAATCACCGTATAACCTTTATTTTAAGTACTCTCTTTGTCCTATGTATACTAATGTTGTCACTTTTGCATTTCAAAAATTCTCCCAAACAAAATAATACTTTCAATCAAATATTTTCCTTGTATTACCACGTCATGACGTCAAAACTACTTAAAATAGATTCATAAGAAAGATTATGTAACTAGACTGTAATCACTGAACAAGCAATTACAGTCTCAAACATAATTTTTTTACTTTTTATTTTATTTAGATAGAGAAAATAAGATAATTTTAGGGAAAAAAGAGGAAAGGAACGAAAAAAACATTTTATACTTAAATACTCATGAGTTTTGATCTTATTAGATTAGGTTATATATAAAAATATATATATTAATTAATATTAATCAATAATACTAACTTTAGAAATGATTTTAAAACTATTTGTTGAATATTATATAATAAATAAAATATATGCATATATATATATATAATAAATTAAATAAAGAATATATAAATTAATTATATGATTTGTTAATGATTTTTAATATATTATATTTTAAATTATAATTTTATTTTTTTCGTATATTTTCATTAAAAGTTACAATTATAATCAGTATATTACATTTTTTGAATAAAGAAGCCAATTAATAAATAACTAGATTAAACTCAAGTTTACATATAATGAGATTTAAATCTGTAACCTCAAGGTTTTAAAACTTCCTCTTTGCAACTGAGTCAAGATTTCATTGGCAATTTTATTTCTTTCATATGCCACTATATATGACTGAAGAAATATAAGAACATGAACGCTAATATAATTACTGACATCATGAATATTAATATATGTTAAATTATAAAATAAAATAAAAATATTTATAAGTAAATAAAACAATATTTGTTACGCTTGCAAAACAAGTATGTAGTTTTATAAATAATCTAATTTTTTTAAATTGTAAAATTTTATATTTAATTAAATTTTTATTGTAAATAAAATTTGATTATGATAACATTAACATGTATTAAGACAGGTAAAAATAAAAATATTTAATTAAAACAAATTTTTTTCGATAACAACGCAGGATAAAATTCTAGTTATAATTAAAATATAAAAAAATGCATGTGCCAGCTGACACATAGCAGTCAAAACCCCTTTTGTAGATAACTTTTATATGTATTTAGATTGAATAATGAAAATTTCCTTTTCTATTTTCCTTGCATCATTAGACAAAATGAGATTCTTTTAGTTTTTCTTTGTTATTTTCTTTTCCTTTGCATTTTTCATTTAATATTTCTTTTTTTTTCAAATTTTTTATATACCAAACCGAAAATCTCTCTAATAATTAATGAAGCCTTCAGTAAACTCAAAGTATAAAGTGCAAAATATAGTATACTCAGCTTATTAATGCTACATATGTATATTATTAATTGCATAAATATTATGATATTATCATTCTTTTTCACTTAATATATATATATATATATATATATATATATATATATGTTTCTGCATTATTTTTGTTTGAAATAGGTTCACTTCATTTGAAGAATTTGGAATCCCTGCTCATAACAGAGTTACCTTATAACCTTTAATTTAAGTTTTATATATCTATATATATATATATATATATATATATATATATATATATGTATGTATGTATATATATATGTATGTATATATATACACACACCAATGTTGATCTCTCTAAATTTTGTGGAAAGTCACAAGTGGCAATACTATGCAAAGGTTGGAGAGTGTAGTTGTTTGTTTGTGTTCTTTTTTTTTTTTTTTGGCTGCAATGAATGGCACTCTATTTATTTAATATAATACTCTTTTTGTAGGTTTTTGTGAACTGACAAATCTCCAAGAGTTGGATATCAGCTACAATAATCTTAAAGGTAACTTGCCCGAGTGCTTCTCCAACCTCACATCCCTTGAAAGTTTAGATCTATCCTCCAATCAATTTTCTGGAAATATATTTGTCCTTAAGAGTCTAACATCTCTTGAAAATTTACATCTTTCAAACAATAACTTTGAAATCCCGAGCTCATTAGGACCCTTGTTCAACCTTTCAAAACTCCAGTATGTTGATGCGGACAACAATACCATATATGCTGAAACGCAAATGCATTCGCTAACCCCAACATTCCAACTAAATTCTATCAGTTTATCTTGTTGTGGAAATGTTGGATCATTTCCTCAATTCCTATATCATCAACATGACTTGCAATATGTTGATCTCTCCAACATCGAATTGATTGGGGAATTTCCAAATTGGTTGTTGGAGAACAATTCAAATTTAGATACATTAGTTATCGCCAACAACTCTCTCTTGGGACATTTTGAGATATCTTTCCTTTTACATACGACGATATCAGTATTGGATATCTCTAAAAATTCGTTCTATGGCAACATTCCAAATGAAATTGGAGCAAAACTACCATCATTATGGTATTTGAACATGTCAAAAAATCATTTCCGAGGTAGCATTCCAATTTCAATCGGTAATATGAATTCCTTGCAAATCTTGGACTTGTCTAACAACAAATTGACTGGTGGAGTACCTGAGCACTTGGCCATAGGATGCTCCTCATTAAGTGTTCTTGTATTATCAAACAACAACTTGCAAGGACAGATATTCTCTTCAAATTTTAACTTGATAAACTTGAGCGAGTTACAATTGGATGGGAATAATTTTTCTGGAAGGATCCCAGATTGTTTGTCTGATTGCTCCTTTTTGTCAACATTGGATTTAAGCAATAACAAACTTTTTGGTGAGATACCAAGGTGGATGGGGAATATGTCAAATTTGGAAGAAATTGTCATGGCAAATAACCATCTTGAAGGTCCAATCCACATGGAGTTTTGCCAGCTCAATCTTAATCTTAAACTTCTTGATCTTTCGATGAACAATATTTCTGGGAGTATACCATCTTGCTTCAGCCCTTTATGGATCAGTCAAGTTCATTTATCAAGAAACAGCCTACAAGGGCCACTCACAAATGCATTTCATAACAGCACTATCTTGGTGACATTAGATCTCAGCAACAACCACTTAACTGGAAACATTCCAAATTGGATTGGAAAGCTTTCTCAATTGAGTCATCTTCTCCTAAACAACCACCACTTTGAAGGCATGATTCCAGCTCAATTGTGCAAGTTGGGTCACTTGAGTTTGATTGATCTTTCTCAAAACAATCTTTCCGGTACAATTCCTCCTTGCTTGAAGATTACAACACTGAATGATATATCTCAGGATTATGTTCGTTATGTCGCTGCTGTTGCTCAAGCTCCCAGCTCTTTCTCTACCGAAGAGCCAGTAGAGTTCACAACTAAAAACAGATCCTACTCTTACAAGGGAAGAGTCCTCACTTACCTCTCTGGAATTGATCTCTCTTGTAACAAGTTGACTGGTGAGATTCCCCACAAAGTCAAAAACTTTCAAAAAATCATTGTTTTGAATTTGTCTCACAATAGCTTGACTGGAACAATCCCACCAGCGATTTCTGACCTCAGGCAAATTGAGAGTCTAGATCTTTCTTACAACAAGTTCAGTGGGAAAATCCCTTCTCAACTTGTGGGGTTAAATTACTTGTCTTATTTCAGCGTTGCATACAACAATTTATCCGGAAGTACACCTCAAAGAACTACACAATTTGCAACATTTGAAGAAAACAGCTACTTGGGAAATCCTTTTCTTTGTGGCGCACCGTTACCAAACAACTGCTCAACAGAAGGACCATCATCATCAATACCGAAGGCTTCAACTGACAAAGGTTCAATTGACATGAATGTCTTTTATGTAAGTTTTGTTGTATCTTACATTATGGCAGTATTGGGTATTGCCACTGTGTTGTACATTAATCCCTATTGGAGACAAGCTTGGTTCTATCATGTAAAAGCAAGCATCACTTCCTGCTACTATTTTGTGGTAGACAATCTTTTGCCTAAACGATTCCGTTAAGGAAAGATGTAGCCAAACCATGTTTAGTTGTGCACCTTTCCTCTTTGTTAATGACTCATACTTGATCTAGGGTTTTTGATATGTGATTTCAATAAAAAGCCTTTTCCTATGAATTATCTTTCTTGTTTGGCTGATTTCAATGAAGAGCCTCATTGTTTCTATGTATATGAAAACTCAATTGAAAAGTTTAATGTAGCATCCTAATAAAGAAATTCAATTGTCGAAATGACTTACTGTCCTTGTACGTTATATCTTCTTTTCTATAAGCATATGTTATATCTACTTTTCTATGGATTGTCTCACAGGACATTTGCAATCTACTATGCTTCAAAAAAGAAGAAATGACACATATTACAAATCTATGCTTATAAATTAATGAGACTCAATGTATGCTTTTGTGCTAATGAAAGAAAAGCAAAGGGTTTTTCTTTTTTTTCATTTTAATTTGTTAATTTAAGCTGATACAATAATATTCCATGTGGTAAGATGCAAATGGTCATTTAAGATGGGATGCATTGGTAAATATAGAGAAGGAATTCGAGTGTACCTCATTACTCAGAATAAAATGAAACCCAACACAGGATGAAAGACGGGAGAACATTGGTGATGTGCAAATAGCAACAAGCCAACAACTTTGAAGTACGGGTTCTGGAAATAAAAACAAAAAAATTCTTGAGTTGAGCTTAGAGATTTGTCAGCATGTTGCATTCACTAATGCAGGAATTGCTTCCAGATGTAAGTTTCTACCATCAGACATCAGCGCTATTTTGAATGCCAATCAGTTTCTGTTTCTTTTTCTGCTTTTTTTTTTTGGGGGGGGGGGGGACTCATCCAAACTCTAATCATAATGAAAATTGTATGGTAGAGCTTCAAGTTCTTGAATTATTATAGATTTTTCAGTGAAGAACATAATTTTAGAAGGGAAGAAAAAAATAGAGGATATTAACAAAAAATTGATACTGCAATAATTTGACAAAACTTATTTCTGTAAATATGAGCAAAAAGTGTATGAAGATTTATAGCATTCATTCTCCTGAACCACAAACAGATTGATCTTCCGAATCCATGATCAGAGTAATATGTGCGTCAACCTTGGTATCCTTGTAGTCATTTGTAAGCACATTGCAGTTAACGGTGGCCACATGGGTCTCTCTTCTTGGAATAGTCTCCAAAATCAGGAATAGGGATCAGATTTTTTAAAAATAAATAAATAAATAAACACCCGAAAAAAAAAATTAAATTGTTGCATTAGAAAAATTATACAACCCTCCACCACACTCCCCTCTTTTTTCTGTTTCATGTTCGCATGAGAGAAAGAGAAGGTATGACTAATTGGTATGCATCAAAAGTTATGTGAACAATTGATAAAATAGATCCCTGATCCAAATGAGAAAAGGTACAAGGTTAGTGGCAGCTGGTAAAGTTTACCCTTCTGATTTGCTTACACATCAGAAAGTGATGTGGTAAGTACTATGTTCCCCTATAATGGTTTCCTTTTCAGCCTGCATTATACCTATCCAGCACTTTTGCCAGGCCTGAGAACACTTGTTCATTGACCATTCAAACCACCCAATGCTTGGTTGTTTTAGGTGACTTGACCAGTTTCATCTATTGAGAAGAAAGCATAACAAGATGTATTTAGTCATGTTTTAGGGTCTATTTGGCATAACTAGAGCTTTTATAGAAAGTACAGTTCGAATAGAGCTTTTTTAAAAGTACTATTCGAACAGAGCTTTTTTAAAAGTACTACTAAGAGAAGCTAAATTAGCGTTTGACAAACTTAACATAAAAGTATTGCAGTATGTCAAAAACTATTTAACAGAATTTTTGTATATTTTTAATAAATGTAAAAATAAAATAATAAGCTATATTAAATTAAATTACAAGCTTTAAGTGAAACAAATAAATAAAATAAAAATACTTTGCTAATTAAAATAGAAAATTAAATAAATAAAAAAATTGCACAAAATGAATACATTAATGTAAAATAATATAATCCTCTTTATAATTCTGAAAATTATTAAAGAGTAAAGTGAAAATATAAAAATTTTCATTAAATACATATTATTAAAATTAGTACTCCATGAAAAACCTTTAATTTATAACTTCATCAAAAAACTAAAATTTGCTTCTTGCATAAGTTAAAAATTTTAAAATTTTAAAAGCCAAACGCATAGCTTCTGCTTCTAGTTTCATAAGCTAGGCCAAACATCCACTTACATAAAGTTCCCAACTCAGCACCTCAATAGTAGATCTTTGATCTTTACAACTGGCACAATCAGCTTCAGAGGAAACTAATATCAATAATCTAATCTTAGCACTTAGAATAGAGAGAGAAACTCACAGGAGTTTGCAGAGCATAGGGCATAGAATAGTAAGTGCATACTTGCATGTGGATAACTCTATAACTGAACTAATCATTGCTCTCGGCTCCAAGCAGACAAATCTCACCTACAAACAAAGATAAGAAAACATAAAAAACGAAAAGGAACTAAAACAAAAACATAGTCTTTTCCCTCAAACGGAAATCTAAAAACCATATAAAATTTCTGTAGCCTTATTGCATCATACCTCAGTTTCTCGGGGCGGATTAGTAAGATCAGATATGGTTCCATTCGTATATTTATGAACATGATACCTGTATGAGACATGGTATAATTATTATTCTGTATAATTCAGTAATATCTTTTACTTCTCACCATTTGAAACCTCTTTTTTGGTACCAAAAAAAATTATAGAAGCCAAAGATTAGGTTCAACTTAAATACTGAAGTCAAACCTTTGTGATGCATCTTTTGAGCGAGGATCTTTTAATGTGGAGACGTCAGAGAGATTCTGGTTGAAAGCAGCAGTGGCTTCTTCATCATATTTACCGAACACGAACTCCTGAACCACCTGCAATGATTATTTAACAAATATAGTTATTCTCTATCAAACCTCCAATTCCAAGTAATTCCAAAATGATAAGAAAATGTCAAAAACAAAGTAATAAAAACAGCTGATGGGGGCCTACTTTATTCATTAAGGTATCAATAAGACACAGTAAAAGTTATTTTTATGATAGCATATGCTGCTGCTGCTTTTATAACTATTATTACTACCATCTATCATATAAATTACAAAATGAAGTTCATTTAAGAAAAGAATGACATTCTACATCACTGAAGGATACATCAAAGAAAAAAGGCTGGTCTAACATAAATACAATCACCTTAAATAAATTCATAAACCAAAAAACCTTAAATAAATTCAATTAGAAGGCTACCTTATCCTCTTCCAAAAGTAGTTCCCGTAACTGCTTTTGATTGCAAAATTCGTGAGATCACCAACCCTCTTGCTGCATGAAAGAGTTGATATCTTAAGCACTAGAAGCAGATATGAAAACAAGTAGCAGCACACAATTTCAAGAACAACAAAGGCTTTTTATAATTTATTTTCTTTGATGTCAGGTGACAGTAACATCATTCAATATAGGAAACACCAAACAGTTTGTAGGAATCAGATGCTCACTCTGATAAAGCATCGATCTTTCAGTACTTCCAGTAGTTCATCTGGCATCTTCAGTTTAATCCGTTTCTCAGTTTCCACAATCATGCTACTAGTGTTTTGATGAGTAACTGGCTTTCCAGCCTCGGCATTCTCCACCTTAGGCAAGAAACATAAAAAATTATTTCCGTCTTTATTAGGCATAACAACAGACTCCTGCTCATCATCCTGCAAAAAATTACAGGCCACATGGACCTTGACAGTTTAACATGAAAAAAAAAAAAAAACCACCCCATTAAAGCTACATGCACATGGAAATTATTGAAATGGAGACAAAGTGAATCCCACATCGCTTAAGTTTAGGGTGACGAAACATAAATATAAAAAGATCCGCTTCAATTATTCCAATTCATTTTAGGTTAGAGAACGTACTGATATTGTAAATACATGGACATGATTGTGATATCTACAACTAAGACTGAATAAGATGCAATAAGCGGGAAAGAAGAAACTTCAAATTGTTCATACAGATTTTATCAAAAGTAGGACTGAAGAGCAAAAATATATTAAAAATTCTTAGCTTACTTACAGGATGGTAGGGCGAGGCTTCAATATGAAATTCAATCTTATATTTTGGTTCACAGGAGCTTCGGCCAAATGTGCTGGCTGTTGATCAATAAGGTAGTAGAGAAGCATCAGCAAACAAGACGAACTTGAAAGCAGTAGTACCAATATTTTAAATACTAAAAAAGGAATACTATGACAGCCAATAATTCAATTTCAATATAGTTCTATGGAATCTCTGCTTATGATAACATCAATCACGAAGACTGATTTGGTTATGACAAACATCTAATATAGCCTGAATGTAGCTTAGCCACTCCATAACCATTAATAGCTCTTTCTAATGGCCCTGTGGTAAAAGAAGACAGTACATTCTAATTTGATTTTTTTCAGGCTTTATTTTTCAAGTTTCCCCTTCTCTATTTTAAGAACCAAAAGCCTTTCATTAGCACAGATACACAGGCATAAGAACATAAGTCAACTATCTAAGTTCACCATGCAGGTCAACTATGTTTGGCATAAGTTTGCTCTCACGAAAAATTACTAAATTTCTACACCTATTATTACTCTATGAAAACCCCTTGCTTAAAGTAGTTGGCATTCACAAGTAAAAAACTAAATACAGTTGCAAACTCTTTCTAGTTGGGAAAAAATAGAAAACACTCCCGAGTCCTGATGCTAAAGTCACTTTACTCAGATCATAAACGATATTCATCATACTGCTGGGTGAAAAGCCCAAGAATTGAAATAGGCATCAATCTCAGGTTGCTGAAGGACAATGGATATCTAATGTTTGGCCCTTAATATTACAACACTTGGTTGAATCAAATTCCAAAACCAAAAAAATCCCCCTTTTCTTACTATGAAGGATTGTAGCTCTTCCCTGTCTTTGGTGCTTATTTCACTACTCAAGAACTACTAAAAAAGGAACCTTCGAACAAGTACCTTACATTACTATTCATTAACAATAAACAGGTAGCCAGTCTCAGAATCCAGGGAACATTCATTAATCTAAAATAAAGCAAACCATGAAAATAGTTAAGCAAAAATACTCTAAATTCTCTATCAATTGCTCAACTCTTACCATGCTTCACACATGAAGATAAAAATTTAAGAATTAAAAAAAACCCAGAATCAAAATAACAAAATTAAGTTGTTTTAAACCAAAAAAAAAATCTATGAAATTTACATTAAAAAAAGGGAAACTTGAGATAAAAGCGAGAAAGAAACATGGGTTTACCTACATGAGATGGGAAAATCTGATCGTCGAAGACATTGCTGCATAAGATACATAAAACTGCTACCGACCTACTCAACAACCTCATATTTCCATTTTTTTAATTTTTAAGAAATGTAAGTTTTAATCTTAAAAAACAATTTGAACCCTGCAAGGAAAACACACCAAGAAGAAGAAGCAGACGTTGAGCCGAAGTCCGCATCCAGCGCTGGTGAAGATGACGCAAGTCTACGCAGGTTGGCCAATCATATCCAGCCACGTCATGTAAAGTGGAGACAAGGGGGAGTTGGGCTGATTGGGAAATCAGACCCGATGGTTTTCTTTGCGAAAAAAAGCTTAAGCCCATGGAACATTTTGTTTCATCATGTTTTGTTGTTGATTGCTCTAAGAAATAAAATAAATAAATGAAAATTCGGGACTTGATCACTTAATAAAGAAATATTTATATTAAATTGAAAATATCACCAAAAAAGAATATTAAATTGAAAATAAAGCCATATTCTAGAGATGGTAAGGGTTTGTTAATCATGAACAAAAATAGGAAGATAAGGTTTTGCCATGTGAGGTATAAATCTTCAAGTAAAACATATATATATATATATCATATCATATCCAATAGATAGATATTATACTAAAAGAGAATTTAAATGGCTAATAAAAGTATGAATCATTAAAGATTATTGTCTAATACTGTAAAATTTTTAAATTTTATAATCGTGATTAAGACGGTAATATTAAAAAAATAATTAAAAATAAAATGAGCATGAATCACTTGTAAAATTTAAAAATTTCACCATCAATATATTAGATGATGATCTATAAAAAATTTAGATAAAAGGATTTACAAGAATATCTTTTTCTTTTCTTGTTAAGGACCCTCAAATATAACTGATAATGGATAAAAATTGTTATGACATTGAAAATCAATTATAAAGAAACTTATATTTGTTTATAGATTTGGATTTTGAAAATAGATTTGATATCATATATTTGTGTTGTGTTTATTTCTCATCGAATTACATAAAATATAAAAATTATCTTGTTAATTCAGATAAATATGTTAAATATCAAATTAATTTTTTAAATTTTTATCAAAATTTTAATTTATCTTATTTTTATGAATTAAAATATTAATAAAAAATAATATTCTAATAATAAAAAGATAAAAGAGGATTAAAAAAGTAATATGGCCGTCTGGCTGAATCTTTTAAATTGAAGTTTGTTAACTTTTTCGAGTAAAAGAATTAGGAGAGGACATCGGTGGCGGTGAAAATGAGCAAAAAGAGTATGAAGATATACACCATTCATTCTCTTGAATCATAACTAGATTGATCTATCTAGTCCATGGTGCATCAACTTTGGTATCCTTGTAATCCTTTGGAAGCACGTTGCAGTTAATGGTGTCCTACACTGGTCTCTCCCCTAAGAATAGTCTGTGCAGAATCAAGGATAGGGATCAACACTTTTTTTTTATTAAAAAAAAAAAGCAGCAGAAAAAACAAAATTAAATGGTGGCACTAGAAACGTTATACAACCCTCCACGCCCCCCTTCTTTTTCATGGTCGCATGTTGGTGAGGCAGAGAGAAAGAAAAGGTATGACTAATCAGTAAACATCAAAAGTTCTGTGAACAATTTGGTAAAATAGAAGTTCGCTGACCCAAGAGAGAAAAGACGCAAGATTAGTGGCAGCTGGTAACGTTTACCCTTCTGTTTTACTTGCACAACAGAAAGTGACATGGTAAGTATAATGTTCCCCTGAAATGGTTTCTTTTTCTCCGTGTATTATACCTATATATCCAGAACTTTTGCCAGGCCTGAGAACAGTTGGTCATTGACCATTCAATTAATTGCCCAATGCTTGGTTGTTTAGGTGAGTAGACCTGTTTTATCTATTGAGAAGAAAGTATACAAGATGTATTCATTCAGGTTTTACATACAGTTCCCAATTCAACACGAAGTAGTAGATCTTTGATCTTTACAACTGGCATAATCAGCATTACAGAAAACTAGTCCCAGTAGTCTAATCTTAGCACTTAGAAGAGAGAGAAAAAGACCACGGGTGTTTGCAGAGCATAGGGCATTGATAGTAAGTGCATACTTGCTTGTGGATAACTGTAATTGAACTAGTTATTGCTCTCGACTCCGAGCAGACAAATCTCACCTACAAACAAAGACAAGAAAACATAAAAACAAGAAGGAACTAAAAACGAAAGTATAGCCTTTTAACGTGGAGATGTCAGAGAGGTTCCGGTTGAAGGCAGTTGTGGCCTCTTCATCGTATTCACTTCAATTCCAAGTAATTCCAAAATGATAAGAAAATGTCCAAAAGAAAAGCAATAAAAACTGGCAATGATAAAACTCAAAATTAATTTTATGATAGCAAATGTTGTTGCTGCACATCAAATATATTCAGTGCCCGGCCAAAACCATTAGTTGAGTATCCATAACAGGTTCTACTCATCGAATATATTTGGTAACTGCAGTTCATTCCAGAAAAAAATTATATTCTACATCACCGAAAGATAAATGCGCATCACAAACAGAAACCTGAAGCCATTGAGAAAATTAAGGCTGGTCTAATGTAACTACAAGCACCTTATATAAATTAAATTAAAAGGCTACCTTGTCCTCCTCCAAATGTACTTCTCGTAACTGCTTTTGATAGCAAAATTCATAGAACCGCCAGCCCTCTTGCTGCATGAAAGTGTTAACAACGTAAGCACTAGCTAGAGGCACAAAAGAAATTAAGCAGCACAAAATTCCAAGGAAGAATAAAAAGGCTTTTTTTTATTGTCAAAAAAAAGAGAGGCTTTTTTATCCATGTGAACGTATTTCGGTTATGAAACATATAAAAATAGTTATATTTGGTTCAATTGTTATCTTTGAACCCTAACAACCTAATGAACGTAACGTACTGACGTGAATCGTAATTGAGTTGCTGACCAAACTCATAGATGGGAAGGGTTCGAGGAAATGGTTAGATCTGACCGGTCTATATAATTAGATCATAGACTCATACTTGCGGGCCTGTTCATAGCTTTAGGTAAGGTTTTTGGTTTCTAAGGTAATTAAACCCTGCCCATAGTTATTGTGAGCCTCTTTGTAACTTTACGTGAGGTCTGACTTGACTTTTGTACTTTTTAAGATTTTAAAACTTACACTCTTGCAAAGATTTCTTTTCAAAATTAAAAAAAAAAAAGAAATATTTATTACTTGACATTATAAAATAAGGTTCTAATACTTTTAATTACCAGATTAATTATTATGTCTATAATGGTATGTATAAATGTGTGTGTATATATATATATATATTCCATGTAAATGTATTTAGATAATTAGATTAGATGCATCATAGCTCAGACAATGCAATCTTGATGTGATTTGAAATGGAAAGTTCTTTAGGTCCAATCTAACCAGCAAAATTTCTGCATATTTAATTATATTTAATTGATTTCGTGGAGAGGAGTTTCCGAATTGTTTTTTTTTTTTTGTGTAGATGATAGTATGCCATTGTAATATGACAATTATGGAATAGAGTGAAATTAGCATCTCAACGGTCAATACGTTTCGAAACTTTAATGTTACGTATTTCAATAAAGAAGAATAATATAATTACTGTTTGGTATGCATTTATCTAACTACAAATAAATTTAAATCTCATCTCCTATAGTCAAATGTTTTCTTTACAATAAAAAAGAAAATATTTACCTCTCATAGGTTGACGTCAGTTGATCATAACAATGGTAATTCCCACCTTAGCAAAGTTATAATGGGGCAGAATTTTGTAATCGATATGTAATTGTGAAATATTGTTATATGGTATTTGACAAGAACCTTGGTAGGAAAAACAAAACCAAAAAATAAATAATGCTGGTAGATTATGTTTTCCAAGTTTTTATGAATATTTATCAAATTATTAATTCACTCAATGTTTCAAAAAGCAAGATTTATATGAATTAGTTAAATTTTGGGATTTTAACAATCGTCATCTGCATAGCTGTTTGGGATGGAGTGTTCTACTCCAAGAGTCTCCGCTTACTTTTCCACAAAGAAGAGTTGCAGTCATGGAAAGTATACTATTTTCTTAGTGCCATGGAATTTGAATTTTCTAGGATACAGTAGCTGCATCCTAGATACAAAACCCCAAGGGAGCATTGCTGTCCAATGCATAGCGGCAGAGTTACATTAAGTGATTTGAGAGTGCATTAATTAAGAATCTGAGATGGAGTCGAAACATTGGTTGTTGGTGTTTCTGTTGACTTTCCTCTTACTAGGGTGGTGTAAATGTTGACTTTATATTTTCTTTACTATGAATTGTTTCACCGAATGATTAACGATTTAATTTACTTCGAAAAAAATGACACATATTACAAGTTTATATTTATAAAATAATGAGACTCAGTAAATATATATATTTTTGGTGCTAAAGAAAGAAAAGCAGAGTATTTTTATTTTCTTTTTATTTGTTCTTTTAATCTGATTTAATATTTCTTGTGATTGAGACAATCCCATATTCCACGTGTGAATGCAAATCGTTATTTAAGCTTGGATAAGTTGGTAATTATAGAGAAGAAATATGAGTGGGACCGCCTTGCTCTTCTTCTTGACCCTGAAGAAAGGGCGGGTTCACTCCGTCACCTATTGGGCAAACGGCTTTACTCTTTTATCCCATCCTGATTCGTAGAGGTTGATAGCGCCTGGAAAAAAAAAAGGAAAATCAATGGTTTCCCCATCAGTGACAATACAAAGTAGGCTTCTTACTTTCCGTAATCGGATATGAAGCTGTCAATCAATCGGCCCCTGCCCCTTAGCTTGTGATATCGGCGATTGAATGAGTTTCAATGCTTGCTGATAGCATGACTTTCATATTTCCTGGGAAGACATTGCCATTGCCAACATTAGTGACATCCAAATAGTGACAATTTGAGAGAACAGGTTCTGGAAAAAATATCCTAAATCGAAATAGCCACAGAAATTAAAGAAAGTGTAAACGAGTGACTTGATTCAATCGAGTTAACTTACAAATATCCAATCAAATCAATAATCAATTAAAATTACAATTACGTAACTTTTAAAAGAAAAAAATTACAATCTCTTTACAAGTTTAAAATTCAAAAAATCCAATTAAATCTTTTATAATAACTCAAGTACTAACTATTATACTGAAACTTAACCATCATGGAGTGAATTGAAATTAGCTCAAACTTTACATTTAAAAACTTTAGTAAAAATATAATGTTATGCTGTTCAAAAAGGATATAATATAATTACCAGCTAACTATGCATTCATTTAACTACAAATAAATTTAAGTTACTAACAAATTTAATTCTTATGGGTTGACGCAAAGTCAAGATCTCTTCAATAAAGATTAAGAACGTCAAGTGTTTATGACAATAGCAATTCCCACTATTGGAAGTTGCGTGTAATAGAGCGAGATTATCTAGTTGTGGAATATTGATATTGAATTTGACAATTACCCAGCTAGGTAAAATATATATATATATATATATATATATATATATTAGTAGGAATCATCTTTCTGGTTTTTTTGTTAATATATATAAATTATTGGACACATTCCAATATCCAAACGGGTTGATAAGTTTTCGTAGTTGACACTTTAGACAAGGTCTCTTCAATAAGGACGTTAATTGATCAAGACAATTGCAATTTCCAGCTTATGAAAGTTGTAGTGGGGCAAAATTTTCCGACTGACGTGTGGATTGGTATATGGAATATCACAAAAATCTTGGCAGCAAAAAAACAAAAATCAATAATGCAAGTAGAATATAGACTTTTAAAGTTTTCATGAATATTTATCAAATTATTATTAATCCACTCAAATTTTAAAAAGTAAGATTTATATAATTTTGAATTAGTTGGTTTGTTTTTCTTATTATTATCTTAAAAGTTATTTGATTATGATTGTAAATTTATAAAAAATAAAAAGTAATTTTTTTTTACAAAAAAAATATTTAATAATTAAAGTTAGAATGTAATTTCATACATTCGAATTCAATATTTATAATATATTACAATTTTTCAATAATCATTAGATTTAGAGAGATTGTTGGCAAAATAAATAATAATAATTGAAAAATTACTTGTTTGAATAAGATTGTAAGACTATAGAGGAGGCAATATCAAATTTATAATCGAAAATACAGTGACAAATCAAACATTTCATTATCAATCCTATTACCTTCTAATTTGTGGAAAATAAAAATGTATGGTATGACCATTTCTAAACCGTATAATTTGGTAGGATGCCACCGAAACTTGACAATCATGAATGAATTGAAATCAGCTCAAACTTTACGTTTAAAAACTTCAATAAATCTTTAATGTTGCGCTATTCAACAAGGAAAGGAAAGATATAATATAATTAGTAGCTATGCATTTGTTTAAGTACAGAAAAATTTAAGTCTCTTCAATAATAACCATAGGAAGCTGTGTGTAATTAGGCAAGATTATCTAGTTGTGGAATATTGGTATGGAATTTGACAAATATCCAAGCAGGGAAAAAAATAATAATTATCCAAACGGGTTGTATAAATTTTCATGGTTGACGCCTTAGTCAAAGTCTCTTCAATAGGACATCAGCTGATCAAGATAAATGCAATTTCCAGCTTTGAAAAGTTATAGTGGGACAGAAATTTCCGAACGTTGTTGTCAATTTTCCAAGTGTTTATGAATATTTATCAAATTATTAATCCACTCAATTTTTAAAAAGCAAGATTTATACATTATGAATTAGTTGGTTTGATTTAAGCCTGAACGACATTGAAACCTTTCGACCCTTTCAAAGTATAAATTGGTATTAGCACAAATAATTTATTAAGTTTGTTAATTAAATTATAAAACTTCTTCATTAATTGTCAATGCTCATTATGTAATTATGTAAATATTGTACAGATTACAAAAGACAATTAATGATCATCAACTTGGAGGAACTTGATTTGAGTGATAATCTTTTGGACAACAGTATTTGGGCATAGCTTAGTGGGTTATCAAATCTACAAGTCCTTGAATATTAGGTTCAGTGATCTCTGTTTCAAAAAAAAAAAAAAAACTATTAAGTTATAAATTATATATCATTGTATAAATTACATTTATCTTTTCAATTAGATTTTCATCTCTGTTATGTTAATCCAAATAATAACAGAGGAATCGGCTCTGTTTACACCCCATCGATCCTGCACGGGACTGTCAATTTCAACTCTGCTGTCTTCACTTTGCTTTATTCTTTGTAGAAAATCAGTGTTTTTGAATATTCAAAGATCCTAAGCTGAAGTATCATGTTGTTAAAAATAGAAATATCAGTGCTTTTATTACCTCAATTAACGTTAGACATATAAACATGTCACCTCAACAAATTGATGAAATTCTAGAAATAAACGTCTCAGAGAGGTTTGAGAAAACAGAGTTGGGGACTCCTTTTCTTGGTCACCTTCCATTTGAGATAGGACTATGTGCGTTACGTTTATTATTTAGGTGGAAATAAGATAATTATCATTTAATTATAGAGTTCAATATTAGACTAGATGGTCTCGTGAAATATATAACTGCTTATGAAGTATTTACAATCCAGTGAAAAAATTATGAAGAGTATCTTTAATTAATGCCCAAATTTTGATTTGGGATGAAAATATTTTGAACTTAAACCTTTTTTTTAGGGGTGTAAAACGGGCTCAAGCCCGCGGGTTGGTCCGTAAAAATCGCGGGCTTTTAACGATCCGGTCTATTAATATGTGATCCGTTTAAAAACGGGCTTATACGGGTCAAGCCCGTCGGGTAAATAATTTATACGGGCCAACCCGTACGGATACGGGCTAACCCGCGGGCTATTTTACCAACACACCAATCAAACCTAAGTCCTAAATCATTCTCATTCTACCTATTCTAATTTCTAAAGTTTAAACAAACAAAACTACAAAAATAAAAAATTGAAAATTTACCAAAATAATGTTATTGTATTTTTATTTAATAATTGAAAATTTTATTTTATAGGTTGGAAAGATGATGAGGAAAACAAAGATAAATTGGTGGAAGAATCAAATGATTCAAATCATTTGAATAATGAGATTAACTCACAAGTTTAATGTTGTTTGATGTGGAGTTTAATGCATGCTTGTAGATTTTATGACTTTTAAACTTATTTACTATTCTTTATTTAATTATTTAGACCATAATATTATGTAATGTGTAATTTGTATTTGTAATGCGAGTTTGTTTAATGGATATTATGTTTGTGGATTTTATTTTTATTGAGATTAATATAATAATATTTGTAGAACTATTTTCACAATTTTATGACTTGCTTGCTTATGCTGAAATATATATATATATATATATATATATATATATTACAAACTCATAATTTGCTTTTGTACATAATATATTGTTTTATGTGACTAACTTACAATTTGAAATTAAGTGGAGAACTCCAAATCATTTTGGTTTTTACTTTGAACTTGTTATATTTGATCATGAATGAACTAAAATTACTCTTGTTAAAAAAATTGCAAATTAAACTTTGTATTTTAGTCTCAAATGTATGTGATTTGATTTTATAACAATTTTGGTTAATTCCCAAAGCCCAATAATCATTTAACAAATTAAAATTAGACTTAATTAAGTGTTTAGACTCAATTCGTTATTTTTTAAAGTCCAATTCTTTATTTCCAAAAAAAAAGTTAAGTTAGCCCGCGGGCCGATCCGGCCTGCATTAGAATCGGATCGGTCTCCACAAATTTAATCCGTTTAAATGCGGGTCTAAACGGACTCAACCCGCTTAAACCCGTATCCGTATTAATCCGCACCGGTCCGCACCGTTCGACCCGTTTTACACTCCTACTTTTTTTTACATAAGAGCAGATAAATTGCTTTAGTACAATAATGATAGGATAAAATAGCCCAAATGTATGGTGTGAGAATACTGCCACTTTGGTTTGGTTTTCGAAATTCACAAATTTCCAATGTCATCACCAATTTCATCATTAATTAGTGTTACACTATGATTCCAATTTTGATAATCCGCCTTTAAAACTCAGTAATAATGAAAGTGACACTCAAGTGCTATGTGCTTAAACTTGTTGCTAAGATGAATAAATCTTGTTGGCTTAGAATAATATAAAAATTTAAGTTAAAATATTTAAATTCAAAATAATTAAATTCGAAAATAATTTTAAATTTCTTTCCATTCAAATAATTCAATATGAATTGATCATTTGTCACCACTCTAATTAAATTCATTTTAATCATATAATAGAAACATCAAAACTTATTCATTGATAGACATATGCATGACAGTGATAATGGAAGTAGAAATTGTTAATTTGAAAATGACTTGTCTCGGGTAATGCCAAGTCAATGGTGCTGTAATAGACAATAAATCAATCACATAAAGTAGAACTAAGAAACACGGCAGACAATCTAAAGAGATGACTTAATGGTTGACTACTACCATATGAGTAATTTACCTTTTTAGGTTTTTCTACTAACGTTAGGACTATTGTTTAGAATAATAAGTATAATCTAAAAAAGAAAAAAATGATATGACAAAAATATTATTGACCAATTGGGATTTGGCCATTTGGGCATCGTTCTGCATTTTTCTGTTCTTCTATCAAACAAAAATTGTGGATTGTCCAACCACTTAGCTTCCTACTTACTCTAATATACATATTTACATTGTTTTCTAATTATATGAATTTTATTTTAATTTAATAATCTCATTAGATAACTTTGTGTTTTTATTTGACAATCACCATGCCAAATTTTATTTTTCTTAAAAAAGAAATACGAAATTACATAATTGTTTCGTGTACAAAATATTCTCCAACTGAACCTATTATCAAGCCCCAACTCTAATAAAATATTTAAAAATACTTATCAGTCATGTTGTACATTAAAAACATTCATGATAACTGGTTCATATTTATGAAAAATCAATAATAATTTAGATAGACTGATAAATGGAAATGCAACATCCAAGTCTTCTCTAATAATTAATGCGAAGCTCGATGGGTATGAACCGATTCAAGCACGTCAATATGACAGCAAATAAATTCATCAGAGAATAAACCAGTCAGTCACCAAGAAATACATGGAAGATTAATAAACAATAGGAACATCAGAATTTACATAGCTCTGTTTTAAGCCTACTTATAAATTCATGAATTTACATAGTTCAAGAACTGATCACATGACGGCTGGGGTTGGCTTGTTGAACTGATCAAAGTATAAACACTGCTCAAAGCTCAACAATAGAATGTGTGTTTTGTTCATTAAGCTACAAATAAGAGGATTATCATTTAATTATAGAGTTCAAATACTAGATTAGATGGGCTCTTGAAATAGATAGGTATTTATACAAGTTACAATCCAGTGATGGAATTGTGAAGAATATCTCTAATAAATTCCCAAATTTTGATTTGGGCTGAATTTTTTTTGAATTTTTCATAAAATAAAAAATACGTAAATTTATCATTGAATAAAATGTTTGAATGTCTAGCACTTAAGTTAGACACTTAAATTTTTTATGACACATTTGATTTTGAATCTTGAACTTACTAATTAATATTACTGGCCATATCTTCTCGTTTCTTTATTTTTTAGTAAAGATTGGTTGATCAATTCTGATATTGATACTAAGAATATATAAGTGAATCATATATAATCAAGGAATTAGACTAAAAGAAATATTCAAAACTAAAAAAAAAATCTTAAGGTAATGATTGGATAAAATAGCTCAAATTTTAAGTGTGAGAATAGTACCACTTTTGTTTTTGAAATTCACAAATTTAATTAGTGTTACACTATGATTCCAATTTTAATAATCCACCTTTAAAACTAATTGACTAATAATAAAAATGTTGCTAATTAGGTGAATAAATCTTGTTGATTTAGAATAATACAAAGATTTAAGCAAAAATATTTGAACTCAAAATAATTGAAATTCTAAATGGCTAAAACTAAAAAATGATTTGAATTTCTTTCAATTTGAAATAATTCTATCTGAATTGACTTGACTCAAATCTAACTTGATCTGTTCATTTGTTACCTTGAAACTTTCTATAAATAAAAAAAATCAAAATATATTACATCGGTAAAAAAATGCATGGCAGTGATAGTGAAAGTAGAAATTGCCAATTTGAAAATGATGTCTTAGATAACGCCAAGTCAAAGGCCTCATGATAGACAATATACCAATCATCAAGCAGAATCAAGAAACACGGCAAACAACAACTACTTAACGAGATGACTCGGTGGTTTTATTTGACTACAACCAAAGAACTGAAGAAGTAATATGCCTCTAGGTTTTCGGTATATTTACGTTATTAGGATTAGTTTTTTGTTTCAAATGAAATGTATAATTGAAATTGAGATGTGAATAATAGTTCCTAATACATGCATATATTAGATATAAATCCTTAACCAACTAATTTTTTTAAAAAAATTGTAATTAAAGTGAATGTCATAGAACTTTTTTATTGCATTTTTCTTCATAAAAAAAATTGATATGACGAGATTGTAACCAAAAAAAAAAAGATAAGATGATAAATCTTTTTCCGATTTCATAAAGCATCAAAGGAAAATCTAGTATTTTGAAGAAAAAAGTATTTAGAACTTTTTTATTGCATTCTGCAATTTTCTCTTTTTCTATTTGTTTTTGAACGATTACAACGGTGACCAATTGTTGATGTCTTCGCCTCGATCTTTGTGCCACGTGCTACTAAAGATTATGCAAAAAAAAGAATGATCAGAGAGACGCAAGGGTTATTTCCTGCATTGATACTCTGATGCTTAAGTCAGTCAGAGAATTGAGCAGAGTTTTAGTAGAAAAATTCAGAATTAGGTTAACGAATTGTACCTAACCCCTATTTATATGGATTTACTCTGTCATTAATTACCTTTTTACCTTTTTTATCTTACTCAGGGCTTGTATCATTTCTCATTGGTTTTCTACGTGCGCCACGTGGCACACTTTTATTATTCGTTTATCATGCACAACAATTGCTCCCCACTCTTTCGCTAGGTATAACCTTGCGGAAGAGTACATATGTTCTCATTGTAGGGTCAAGTCTTTACATTAAATTCTGAAGTCAAATTCTCTAGCCGTCTAATTCTCAAGCTCTTGTTTGAGTGCGTGGCTTACCTAGCGCATTTTCGCTTCAAGCCCTTTGTCTGGGTGCATGGCTTACCTCACGTATTTTTCGCTTCAAGCCCTTGCTCATTTTCTTCGTGGCTTACCTCGCGCATTTTTCGCTTCAAGCCTTTTTCTTGGGTGCGTGGCTTACCTTGCGCATTTTTCGCTTCAAGCTCTTGCACATTTTTTTCGTGGCTTACCTCGCGCATTTTTCGCTTCAAGCCCTTGTTTGAGTGCTTAGCTTACCTCGCGCACTTTTCGCTTCAAGCTCTTGAACTTTTTCTTCGTGGCTTACATCGCGCACTTTTCGCTTCAAGCCATTGTTTGAGTGCTTAGCTTATCTCGCGCATTTTTCGCTTTAAGCTCTTGCACTTTTTCTTCATGGCTTACATCACGCACTTTTCACTTCAAGCCTTTTGTTTTTGGTGCTTAGCTTACCTCACGCACTTTTCGCTTCAAGCCCTTTTCTTGGGTGCGTGGCTTACCTCGCGCATTTTTCGCTTCAAGCCCTTGTTTGAGTGCTTAGCTTACCTCGCGCACTTTTCGCTTCAAGCTTTTGCACTTTTTCTTCATGGCTTACCTCGCATATTTTTCGCTTCAAGTCTTTTATTTGTTGAGTGTGTGGCTTACCCCTCGCATTTTTCGCTTCAAGTCTTTGCACTTTGTCTTCGTGACTTACCTCATGCATTTTTCGCTTCAAACTCTTGTACTTTTTTTTCATGGCTTATCTCGCGCATTTTTCGCTTCAAGCCTTTTATTTGTTGAGTGCATGGCTTACCTCGCGCATTTTTCACTTCAAGACCTTGCACTTTGTCTTCGTGGCTTACCTCGCACATTTTTCTCTTCAAGCCCTTTGTTTGTTGAGTGCGTGGCTTATCTCGCGCATTTTTCGCTTCGAACCCTTGCACTTGTGTAGCTGGTACGATCAGTCATCTATCAATTATGTGAGAACCTCAATAGCCAATAAAATATCAATATGGCATAAATCATAGTTCAACAAATTAAATTTCAACCCATAGTTGAATAACAAGAAATAACATTAAATGAAATAAAGTCTCACTGCCAGTGTAGTTGCAAGTGGTTGGTATTCCGCGTTTTTGCTATCTTCTTGCCTTGTGAACTTTTCATATTCTTTCAAGGCATTGGTGATGGCTTAGGTAGCCCGACGATAGTAAGGGTTTCTTTTCTTTGAACTTTCTTATATGTAGTTTAGCATCGGTATCCTTTTCATCACTTCTTCTTGAGTGATATACTTATCTGCTCTAGAGAATAAGTTCGAGATCATTGTCGGTTGATCTAAAGATAGTGACTCTTGTAACTTTTCAGACTTTGTCTCTTGTAGCATAGCTGTCACAACTACCCAGCTTGTAGATCTTGTACTTCAAGAGTAGTATTACAAACCGATCCACATAGCTCTTAAGTGATTCCTTGCTCCTCTGCCTTAGGTAAGCAGATAGGTGGCCTCCTTCATTTTCTGGTTTTTTATCACAAAGGCCTTCAAGAATTCGCTTCTTAATTGATTAAAAGACGAAATAGACCCCTCCGGTAAACTGTTAAACCACTTTAGTGCGTGATCAATTAAAGTTAAGGGGAATGCTCTACACATAATCTCATCCTCCCATCCATGTAATAGCATCAATGACTCATAGTTCTGAATGTGGTCATAAGGGTCAGTCTTTCTCGTACACGCTGTCATCTGCGGCGTCTTAAATTTTGGGGGTGACGATTTTCCCATGATCGTTGTTGTCACGACCCTTTTTCAATCTCTTTAACCGAAAATCACTAAAAAATTTTCGCGTTTTACTGTTACCTTACCCGATCGTGAACTAACTTACCACCACACTGTTGGGCTGTGAGTCAATAATAAACATCACATCTCATTCATTCTCAGTTAAATAAAGCGATGTCATACATTTAATAGTTAATCATTAACTTACACAAGTTATGTTCATTGACATCTACATCCCCCATAATTACAACTCAATCGTTACTGTGTCATTACATTGTTTAGATACAAAAAGAATCCTGTGTATATACCTATCGGCGATGGAAGCAGCGGATGTCCAAAAACACAATGCCTTAGTCCTCACTGGGCCACTACACACGCTCTGTAGGAGGGGAAAAATAGAGAGGGATGAGCAACCACACGCTCAGTAAGGAAATAATGCAAGCATGGTAGATAACTACTCTATCTACATGCTGATAGTGTTATGCATAAATCGTTTATGGTAGGATCATGAGGAAGTAAAACTATGCCATATGAGTATACATATATATCATGTATCAAAATCATGTACATTGGCATATAAAACATGGTAAAAACATCATGTATAAATCATCTCATGCTCAATCTCATTTAAATTCATAAAAAAGGTAATTCATTAAGAAACCTCCTTTTTAAACCCACATCATAAAACTCTTTCTCAAACACACACAATCCCATCACAAACCATTTTCTCAATCACATACATCAGTACCAATTCACGAAATCAAACCCCACGAGGCTCAACCCCTCCCTCGGGTCTACCTTGGACAATCATAATCACACTTATGTAATAAAATCAGGTCACTATATCAAAAGTGCCTATGTGGACCAACTACATCATAAATCATCCCAGTCCACACGCATTCAGGTGTGCGAGGTATCATGCTGGCACGGAGGTCGATTATCCCTCGCCAGACTTTCTCATCACATAACCATCGCGCGGTACATCTTACTCCATATGATATACACGGTACAGCGTACTCTGCGGACTCATATCGTGATTGGGGGTGCCATTCCTAGGTCTTACCTACCCTATACCAAGAGTTTTCCATATCCATGTAGGAGAGCCTCCCTGTCGAATAGCCTCCCCGCCCCTCCAGGGCTTAAGGATGTTGGCTTAAGGATCCTACCGTAAGAGAGCCTCCCCACCGAACAGAGCCTCCCCGCCTAACAGAGCCTCCCCGCCTCCTCGGGCTTAAGGATGTTAGTTTAAGGATGTAGGGCTTAAGGATCTTACCGTAAGAGAGCCTCCTCATCGAACAGAGCCTCCTCGCCTAACAGAGCCTCCCCGCCTCCTCGGGCTTAAGGATGTTGGCTTAAGGATGTAGGGCTTGAGGATCTTACCAACTTTCACGGCCTCATACGTATCCCAATGTGCAATTGTGCGAGCAAAGCTCTAGCACGACTCATGCATCCTATCATAAAGAAACCACGTACGAGCATAGCTCTATTATGGTTATACGCATAAGAAGAACCACTCAAAAGCCACGTACGAGCAGAAACTCCAGTACGATTTATAAACATCATGATAGTTTCCAAATCAATGTGCGAGCTAAGCTCCAACACGTTTCATACAAATGAAAACATCAATACCCGGTGCGAGCTAGGCTCCAGTACGGTTTAATTCACATAAACATGATAGGCAGCTCGTAAACTTTCAAAACCAGTCTCAAAACATATTTGGCACTTCACATGTACTATCACATAACATCAAACCAGAATAGCCAGCCTATCTATCAATTCGTTCAAAACAAAACACATGTTTTGTGAAAGCATTTAAAACACTTGATTTATGCAATTATTAGCCTTACTATCCCATTTCTTCACAATACCATTCCAAACAACCAAATCTCATACAAATACTCGTAGTAGTTTCCATACATTGTCAAACACATTTCTATAAACGCATGCACATTTTCAAAGCCCTATATACCCACAAAATACGAGCAGCTACCTCTATATACCTACAGAATTCCCTTACTTGGAATCGCGATGCGTGATTCTGTTTCCTTAGCGCTGCTTACTCGTGCGGTCCGATTCGTCTTCAACCAACTCTTCGGGACTGCACACAATCATATTTCACGTTATATTCGATCCATATAACAGGATATCGTGCGTTCACTATAGTCGATTTGACATATAGTTTCTATTAATGCTCATAAGGCTTTGTTTCATTTCTCGAGTCTATGGATTCCTTTTAGGCCTATTAGCTCATTCCAAATCGATATCAAATCGATGTTAAGCTCAAAATGTTCATTTTTCATAAATTTCCTTCACTATGGCATATTATCAAATACTACATGTGCTCATTCTCATCAATTCAGAAAACCCATAATGTAGCTTCATTTACCAATTTTTAATCATCCACATTACACAAATAACAACTTATCATAATCTCATAACCCACCAACTCCCCAAATCACACTTTCTCACACTAGAGGCATTTCGTTTTCTAGGTTATATGTGTCCCATTGCTTTCTAGATGATTTCTTTCATCCATATACATGGCAATCAACTCCAAAATCAATTAAATACACAATGTACTTAGGTTGGAGTATTAGAAACTTACCAAATCTGATTTCTCTTCTTGCTCCAAATGACAATGCCATTAACTCCTTCAATACCAACAATGGAATTTTGGGTTCCAACTATGTTGTTCTCTTCCTCAAGATGAACAACTTAGTGTCTAATGGCCTCTCCTCAAATCTTACTGAAAATGGCTGATTTTAGAGAGAGAAAGTTAGGTTTTTGGGTTGAAAATGGTGGGTTGATGTTTTTTTTTTCGAAATTTTTAGATTTCCAGCACTCCTTTTATAGAAATAGCTTGAGGAGATCGATCTCCTCCTAGAGGAGATCGATCTGGTCCCCTTAAATCCCTCTTTTTCATGGTATTTTAATCATGAGATCGATCTGTCGAAGCCTAAGATCGATCTACTCCCAAACAGAGAGCTAAGGAGATCGATCTGTATGCTTGAGGATCGATCTTTTCATTACAGAATGGTTAGGAGATCGATCTGGCCCCATTGGAGATCGATCTGTTCTTTTCCATTGCCCAAATAAGAGCATTCTGGCTCTTTCAGATCGATCTCTCATCCTATGAGATCGATCTGGCCTTTATACTTTTCAGATTTTCTGCAGTTTTCCTGCTACAACTCACACCCAAATGTCCTTAATTTGCTACCATAGCCATTTTCTCATCCATCCACTTTTATGACTTGAAAACGGCATCCATTCATACCTTATGCAAATTGAAACTTGTGTGCATTCATTGTATATCCAAAGGTATACTATATAAAACCAAATGGAAGCATTTATATTCATACAACTTTCTTCCATTTACCACACTACTCATTTTGAGTTCCAATCACATTCCTTACTTATAAAAGTCAATTTTCTCATATTCATATAAAATGGAACCTGTGTGTACATTACAAAATCATATTACCATTATGTACATTGAATCCATGGACTTACATCAAACATACTTCACATTACAAGTTCATTCACATTTATTTGATCCAATTACACACATTACAACTATACATGTACGGGGTCTCACAATTGTACTAAATGGGATTCTCCTTCTCTGGTTTTCTTCGGTTGGAACCAACCTTTTCTCTTCTAAGATTCGTTCCACAATTCTTTTCATGTCTGTGGCAACTTGTGCCTTGGACGCAAGTCTGTTTTGCACTTTCTTAGCATCATATGAATCAGCTTGGTTGCAGTCCATAGCTTCTCTCCCGTTACCCTGAGTTTGGTTTTGACGAGTCTGAGGTTGAAAGTTTGCCATTCCAATTTTAAGGTTTCGTGTTGGATCTATTTCTGAGTCTCTCCCAACATGAGACCCTATCATTCCCGCACCTTTGATTCCATTGTTTAGCGGGCTATTTGTGTTCTGGGGCTAAGGATTTTTCACGTCCAAATATCCAGAATCTACCATAGGCGGACCCTCAAGGTTCCTAGTACTTTGACGTCTCCAGCCACCAACAATCTCTCGTATTGAATTCCTTGTACCATGACGCCGCAGTTTTTCGACGCCCTGATGTCTCCAATTCATTGGAGTTTTGCGCATGGGGTCTTCCGTAGCTTGGCGTAGCAAGCCTTCCGAGGCCTCACACACAGGGTCTTTCATACCCTGATGCCTCATATCTTTGTCGTCTCACACATAGGGTCTCGTGCGGCCATGCCGCGAGGATCTCGCGCAGAAGGGTCTCGTGCAAGCTGGCATCCCCGCGCTATGAGTGCGCCATATGGCGCACGAAGAATGCGCCATGTGGCGCACGAAGAAAATAGGGGTCTTGCATAACCATATCGTGAGGGTTTCGTGCACCCTTGCCATGAGGGGCTGGCGTGGGAGCGCCGTGAAAGGTTGCCGGGGGAGTGCCGTGAGGGTTTACTACAGAAGTGCCGCGAGGGTTTGCTGCCGAAGTGCAGCAAGGGTTTACCGCGGGAGTGCTGTGAGGGTCTGCCGCCAGAGTGCCGCGAGGGTCTGCCGCACCCCTACCTTGAGGGTCTCGTTTACCCATGTCGTGAGGGTCTTGCGCACCCCTGCCATGAGGGTCTTTCGCACCCCTACCGTGAGGGTCTTACTCACCCATGCTGTGAGGGTCTTGCGCACCCGTGCCGTGAGGGTCTTTCGCACCCCTGTCGTGAGGGTCTCGCGCACCTATTCCGTGAGGGTCTTGCATAGGGTCTCGCGCTCTCCTGCCGTGAGGGTCTCGTGCTCCCATGCCGTGAGGGTTTTTCGCACCCCTTCTGTGAGGGTCTCACACACCCATGCCGTTTGGGTCTCACGCACCCATGCCATGAGGGTCTTGAGGGTCTCGCGCTCTCCTGCCGTGAGAGTCTCGTGCTCCCATGCCGTGCGGGTCTTTCGCACCCCTTCTGTGAGGGTCTCACGTACCCATGCCGTTAGGGTCTTGCGCACCCCTGCCGTGAGGGTCTTACGCACCCCTACCGTGAGGGTCTTTCGCACCCCTACCGTGAGGGTCTTGCGCACCCATGCCGTGATGGTCTTGCGTGCGAAAGCCTGTGTTGCCGTGAGGGTCTTGCGCGTCAGGGCTTCGCGTAGTTTACCCTTCTCCTACCAAATTCTGGACGGTCAGTGGCAGGTTCACTTGCGAAAAAGCTCCTTTGAATAAATCAAGCATAGTCCGCAGGGCTTCGACGGCCTCTTCCCCCTACTTCTGCATGGTTTCGAATTCGACTACGGGAATTATCATCAGATCGTCTCTCGCTCCCCTTAGACTCCATTGCCCAAGTCACCAGTTGGAAAGCTCACCGTATCTTCATTCTCATCTCTTTTCATCGTTGCTGAGCGTGTCTGTACCGTTATTGTAGAGCTAAAAACTTTTTTTTCGTTTCCCACAGACGACGCCAATTGTTTTTGAGCGATTACAACGGTGACGAATTACTGACGTCTTCGCCTCGATCTTTGTGTCACGTGCCACTAAAGATTCTGCAAAAGAAAGAATGATCAGAGAGACGCAGGGGTTGTTCCTTGCGTTGGCACTCCGATACTTAAGTCAGCCAGAGATTTGGGCAGAGTTTTAGTAGGGAAATTCAGAATTAGGTTAACGAATCGTACCTGACCCCTATTTATATGGATTTACTCTGTCATTAATTATCTTTTTGCCCTTTTTATCTTATTCGGGGCTTGTATCGTTTCTCATATGTTTTCTTCGTGCGTCACGTGACGCACTTTTATTATTCATTTATCATGCACAACACTGTCAAACAAAAATTGTGGATTGTCCAACCATTTTGCTTCATACCTATTCTAATCTCTATGTTTACATTTTTTTTCTTAGTATATTAATATTTATTTTGAATTTAATATGCTCTATATTTTTGTTTATTTGATTGTATTAATTTATCATATTATCTTTTATGAAAGATTATTTATTTTCTTATAAACTCGTTACATAATTAGTAATTTTACTCAAACTTTCAAGGATATTTTAGTTATGAAGTATAAAACAATAGATTGTTTTTCAGAAAGAAAGATATTTAAAATAGCAAGAAATTAACATTATTTGCTTGTCTACGGTCTACATCGAAAAAAAATTGTTGAAAACTTCAATATTAATATAATAATAATGGATTACTTATTGACCAAAAAGAATAATTGATTACTTCAGTGCTATTAAAAAAAAAGTACAGTTTAAATAGTATTTTCTATTTGCTACTATAGTTAGTATAAATATTCTTTTATTTTTGAAAAAGTTCAATTAATTTTACTATTTACACTTTCAATCTCATCACGATAGAATGCAGAACCAATAAATACGATAAAAAGTCCAGAGAGATGACTCTATGTTTTTATTTGACAACCACCATGCCAAATTTTATATTTAAAAAAAAAAATTGTAATGAGAAATCACAAGATTGTTTCGTGCAAAAACTATTATCAAGCCCTAAATTTCATAAAATATTTTAAAACCACTTATCAATCATATTATAAATTAAAAAAAAAATCATGATAGAGTTCATATTTACGAAAAATCAATAATAATAATTTAAATAGATTAGTCAAAGAAAATGCAAATTGTAAATTAAATCTTTTCTAATAATTAATGCAAAGTAAGACTAACTCAGCTTACCTAAAATATCTCCTTTAGAGATAGCAACGGAGAGGAACGGGTATAGGGGACATCTTTATTTGTCTTTTCACTCATTTTTTTAATAAATTCATTTTAATTGAATTATTAATACACAAAAATTATTTTGCAAATACTTTCATATCAATAATTACAAATTTTGAAAAAAATAATTTAATTTACACAATAATTTATAACTACGATAATTTAAATGAAAAAATTCAAACAATTACTAAAATAAAATTATAATCCCCAAAAATAAGTTTCTTCTTCTCTTTAATGTAAAAATCTCTAAATATGTAGATATAAAAATCTCTATAATAGTGCCAACAACCTCTTAACCCAGTAATTAAAAAAAAATTGTGACATATTGTAAAGTTGGATTCAAATTCAAGTAACTTCATCTATGCTCTCAATTAAATATTTCAGCTGTAATAAAAAAATCTCTAAAATAGTCGCATAAGAGGGGCGAGACCATTTTATACCATAAGCATCCTACATATAAAGGATGTGGGGTTGTTTTGGTGTTTTTTTTTTGTTCTTTATCTTGCAGTTTTGTTAATTTAGGTTTGAACTTGTAGGGGAATTTTTATTCTTTGCTTTGCTAGATTTTAACTAATTGTCTACTCTTTTGGTTGCTTAGTAAAATTTTGGCTTAGCAAAAAAAAAAAAAAATAGCAAAATATTTATGGAAAAAATATTAATTAGGAAGATCAATTTCATGATTGACCCTAAGTCAATGTCTGAATAATATTGCTAGTAGAATATATACTTTTCAAGTTCATGAATATTTACCAAATTATTAATCCATTCAATTTAAAAAAAAAACAAGATTTATATATTATGAAATAGTAAAATTTTGGTTTTTTTTTTTTTTTTTTGTATTAACCTCATAATATTTAATAAAAACATGAAGTGAGGATGTAAAAAAATAAAACTTTCATCCATTTTTTACAAAGATTTTAATATGTAGATTTCGAATAATATTAAAAAGTTTTTATATTTGTGCATAAATGTAATCCAGTATACCGAAAGTTAAAAACGTCTTGGAAGCGTCTTAAGACGTGGACGTGAGAAATTTCCATGTCTCACGTTCCAAGACATGGAAGTCATAGAAGTGGGATGCTGTGACTATTTTGAAAGTGTTAAAGTTGGTCATGAGAAATGTTCATATTGGTAATACAAATGTTTTATTCAATCAGCTTGAAAGTGGCTCTGCAGTTACGTCATGGAAATTTGAATTTTCCACAAAAAAATGATTTTCAGGAAACCTCGTGGAAAGTATACTCTTTTCTTAGTGCTATGAAATTTGAATTTTCCAGTAAACAGGGGCTGCATCCTAACTATAAAACCCCTAGGGTTTACTGCTATCAAATGCATAGCCGCAGCCTGCAGAGTTAACATTAAGTGATCTGAGAGAGTGTATTAATTGAGATGGAGTGGAAATGGTTGTGGGTGGTTCTGGTAGCTTTCCTATTAGGAGGGTGGTGTGAATGTGAAAGGTGCTGGGACCAAGAAAAAACTGCTCTCTTGCAACTCAAACCTTTCTTTACTCATATTGATGATGTAAAGAATTATTGGGTGGAGGGAAAACAGAGTTCCGATTGTTGTGAATGGGAGAGGGTTGAGTGCGACAACTCCACAGGACGAGTGATCCGACTCTTCCTTAATCTTACAACCGCAGAAGCCTGGCAGGATTTAGTTCATACTAGCTATTTAGTTGATTCTTACTCTGATGCAGAGTTCGAATGGGGTATCATGACTGAGAGGCATAATTGGTATCTCAACGCCTCTTTATTTCTTCCCTTTGAGGAATTGAAGAGTCTTTATTTGAGTGGGAATTCCATTGCTGGTTGTGTTGACAGTCAAGGTTCATTGATATTGACTTTACTAACTGCAAATCTTTTGCATTCAGAAATTCATTTTTATCTTTTTTTCCATCTTATTTAATATTTTTTTTATTTCTTACATGGAAAGTCACCAAATGAATGCTAAATTTTAAAAATATTTTTCTTGCAGGTTTTGAAAGGCTTTCATCGAAATTGAACAAACTAGAGTTCTTTGACTTAAGTGATAATAGTTTTAATGATAGTATTTTAGCATCCTTAAGTAAACTTTCATCACTCAAGTCTCTACATCTAGCAAGGAACCAATTCACAGGGTCAAATCCCATCAAAGGTAAAGTTTCTCAAATAGGTTTAAGTAAATAGGTTTTGTAATTGATTATATATTTTTTAATATTACTGGCAGGTATTGAGAGGTTATCAAAATTGGACAAGTTGGAGACTTTGGATTTAGGAGGCAACAAATTAGGAAACAACATTTTATCACATCTACACGGTTTTATATCTTTAAAATCTTTACGCTTGCAGAACTGTGGATTAACAGGAACCATTGATTTGTTAGGTAAAGTTGCTTGCTTTTAAAATCTTATGCTTAATTTAAGAAAGCTTATTAGATGTTTTTTGGACTGATATATGTGTTTTATTGGATTTGATCAGAATTCAATAATTTGATGAATTTAAAAGAGTTGTATTTAGGCGAAAATGAAATTGAGAGCCTCGGATCTTTATTCCAAAGTGTAAGTCAACATAATTAGCTAGCTAACCTCATATATTTGTTCTTCAAACATATACAGAATATGCCAAGTTGAAAATATATAAACCCATATACTCAACAGGAAGGACAATTGAGGTTGACCAAACTTGAGGTGCTTGGTTTGAGTGATAATCAGTTCAACAACAGCATATTCTCATCCCTTACTGCGCTCTCAAATTTGAAATATTTGTATATAAGTGAAAACAACCTGAAAGGAGCGATCAGGATTCAAGGTAAATAGGCTTTTAAAATATACCTTTTTGGTTTTATATGATTTATTACTAGTTCTCTTTGTTACTCTGTCTTCAGAATTAAATGCATTGAGCAATTTAGTGGAGCTGCACATGTCGTATAACGGAGTGACTGACTTTGTTCCATCCCAAGGTATATTACACAATGTATTCTTTTTAAAATTTAATAAAAATAGTGTATTAAACGCAATCTAGTTTTATCATTTCATATCAAAAGTGAGAAACACCATTCAATATTATATTGAAATTAAACAGAATACAAAAGTGCTTTGACTGTTAGTCCCATACTGTAGAAAATAATTGCAAGAGAAAAATTTTTATGTCTTTCTCCTTCACAGTCCAAACCATAAAACACCCCCATTTTCCTATAAATTTCATGCCAAGCATCTATATATGCCTCAAAACAGTTTCCCAAATCAAAATCTCCAAAATTCCTTATCAAATGATCATCAACATTCCCATGCGGTCCATCAACCCACACAGCCATAAAAAAGCCAAGCAAAAAGCAATCAAAGAAATTGTGCTACAGAAGCGTCTTTAATTTTAAAAAGCTTAGCTCTCAAGTCCTTAGAACTTGTCCTAAAAATCGAAACTTCCTCTTCATGCCCAATTATTTGTTCCAAGGAAACCCAAATCAGGAAGCACGCAAGCATCATGTATCATCTTAAACAAAAAAAAAGAAAAAAAATTGTTGAACGGCAAAAAGCCACTTTCTTATAATCAATGCCTATACTTAAAAGGAAAAAACTCACATTCTTTAATGGGATGGTAGCTAAGAAATCTAACAATGTTTTTGCTGAAACCTTTGGAGGAGAAATCGTTTTCGGAAATATGATCGAAGAAAGAAACGAGAGTTTTTTTTTAAAGGCCTGGTGTAGTGGAGGTATTTTGTGAAAGCTTGTAGATCTACCTAGATTTGGGGTCGCTGCTTGGAAGTCCTCTTTTGTCTGACATCATTGGTAGGCCTTCGGCCAGTTGGGAAAGAGAAAGGAAAAGATATAAAGAAGAGACGAGAGAAAAGAAAAAGAAAAAAAAATAGAAGAAAAATTAAAAGAAAAAACATATAATTGTTTGGTCAATATTTTTGATTTTAAAATTATGTTTTTTTTGTCAACTGATACACGTGTCCTTCGCGTGGTCTACTTTTAACAGTTTGATTGTCAAAAAACATTGATATTGCTATTATAAAAAATGTAAAGATTAATTTGATTTTTTTTTTAATTTTAAATATCAAAATTATATGTGACCTAAAATTAAAAAACTTTTGAATGTACTGTAATATATTTGATTCATCGATGTGATTTTTCTTATTGTATAATATTCATTGCACAATATTATCATATCATTTAATATATGACATGACGTTATAGAGACGTCATTGAAATTTAAGAAAGCGAATACTAATCATGGATAAATTTTACATCTAATTATGTGGTTCAAATGGAGCCGCCTTACTACCTTATCCAGAGTCACAAAACATGAAGTTGCAACAATTAATACTAACAGTAGGAAAAAAGTCTATAAAGAAGCCCACAGATAATTTAGATGTTTACAAATTGATTTATTTCATCGGAAAAATTTTTCTTCCGAAAAGAAAATTTTTAAGATTTTAAGAATTATGAAATTGATAGTAATGCAATTATGTAAATTTTTTACAGATATTGAGAATGAACTAAGGTTGATGAATTTGGAAGTGCTTGATTTGAGATGGAATCTTTTCAACAGTAGCATATTGTCATCTCTTGGTGGGCTTTCAAATCTAAAATCTTTGTCTTTAGGTGGTGAAAAGTTGGAGGGATCAATAGATCTTGGAGGTAAAACTAACCCTCTCCTTCTTATAACCTCTCTAAAGTTATTGAATGATATCCTATTATATATACATATCTAAATATATGCTTTAAAACTCAGAGGCCAAAACCAGAATGTTATGTTTTAATTTAATTAATTATGTGATTCTCCTCGGGTTTATATGCTTTGAGCAACTTGGAGGAGCTGTATTTGAGATGCTATTCCTCCACAGGAACTGCTAAAATTAACAAAACTGTGGCTTCATCAATTTGTTCATGTTTGAACTAATGCCTCTAAATTGAATTTTAATATTTCTAAACACATTAAGATATTAAAATTCAAACTGATCACAACATTTGCCCTCTCTTACATACAACTCAATGTTGTGCCTTTCTCTATTTGTAAGTTAATTTAAAGATTTATACGTGCATTTAAAGATCATACGGAAAAATTTAAGTGTATTACTAACATCTTTATAATATTCCATCTTGTAATTAACGACTGTCTCATTTGCAGCTTGTAGCTTTCCATTGCAAGCACTGGACTTATTCCCATTTTTGAGGACTCTTTCCTTGTATGATTTTAGTTTTTACGGAATATTGATCACTCAGAGTAAGTTATGACTTATGATGGATATATATGTGCAAAGATGCATGCTTAATTGCTCCTATTATTATTATTATTATTATTATTATTTAACCAACGAAGGAAAGATATTGGTCAAATGCCTCTTCCAACCATGCCACTCTAATTTTGAACTAATTTCGAGCTCTAAATTTCTAAATTAGGGTGTGTTTAGGAGAGTGGAAAAGTGAAAAAATGTATAGGAATGTATGGAAAAGTGCCAAGAAAGTGATTTTTTGATAGTATTTGGTAAAAAGAAAAATGTAAGAAAAGAAAATAAAAAAGCTTACTATTTTGTTTCCTTGTTAATAAAATCAAATCATTACAAATTGGAAAGAATAGTGGAAAGAAAATAGGAGAGATGTAGATCAAATATGTATATATACAAAATTATTCTTCATTTTTTAAATTTTATTTAGTTATTTTAATTAAGTAATGTTATAATAGTAAAATAATATAATTTCATTTTCTTTCATTACATTTTTCTACTCTACTTTTCTCATATTTTTATCTTTTTTTTACCGAACATCAATGAAAAAATATATGTTTTCTATCTTTTCATTTTCCCCTTCTTTTAATTTTCTATTTTTTTATTTTTCTTTCTAGTCTACTAACAAAGCTTAATTTTAAGAGTGTGTGACAATTTTTTTTATATAAGCCAAATAAAATTTTTAAACAATATCATGAGGTTACAAGACTAGCAAAAAAAACCATTAATAAAACAAAACTAGAGGATGGAAATGTAGGCTTATTCCCTATTATCGAGTCTATAACATCAATATAACATATTTGATTGGACGGTTAGAATTTATAACCATCACTTTAATCAATCTCTTAGATTAAGGCTAGGTCTTTTTGCTCACCTCCTTTAGATGAGAAACACAATGCAATATTGTATTGAAAATTAAACAGAATACAAAGGTGTTTGTAGTGCTAATTAATACTGAAAGTATAAAGAAGCCTATAAAGAGGCCAATAGATAATTAATAATTTTAGAATTGATCTATTTCAGTGGAAAAGTTTATTTCCCAAAAAAAGTTTTTTAAGATTTTAAGAATTATGGAATTAATATCAATACAATTACGCTAAATCTTTTACAGATAATGAAATAAGACAAAAATTGATGAATCTTGAAGAGCTCAATTTAAGAGGAAATTTCAAAAATAGTAACATATTATCGTCTCTCGGAAGTTTTTCAAATCTAAAGTCTCTGCATTTGAGTTGCCAATACTCGGAGGGATCAACAGATCTTAGAGGTAAAATTACCCCCTCTACATCCCTTCTCTCTCTAAAGTTATTAAATGATATATACCGAAACATTTGCTCTCTGTTAAATACAATCATGAATATTATGCCTAATTTCTCTGTTTTGAATCAAAAGACTAGATTTGCTTTTACATGAAAGGATTTTTAAAATTGTGGTTTAATTTAAAAATTTATATATGTATTTACATATCATACATGAAGATTTAATTGTATTACTAATTTCTTTACATTTTATTTTGTAATGACAGTCTCATTTGCAGCTTGTAGCCTTCCGCTCCAATCATTGAAAACTCTTTACTTGTATGGTTTTAGTGTTTACGGAACATGGACCACCCAAAGTAAGTTATGATGATTATATATGTGCAAATATGTGTGCTTAACTTAATTGCTTCTATAATTCTACACGAACCGAAAAGGAGAATAGAAAAACTTGCTTCTATAATTAATTACTACTAATATGTATATACATTTATTTAACCAACTAGGGAAAGGTACTCCTCTATCTGAATTTCAAAATTAATTTTAAGAGTTGATATTTTCTGGATTAATATATTCATTGTTTATTTTGGATTAATATATTTATAGTTGAGATAGATAGATAGATAGATTTTAGCATTCTATAATGCGGCTTGATAAATGTAGTGATTTTTTTTTTTATGTTTATGGTTTTTTAGGTATTAAAATAATTTTTTAATGTGATAAAGTATTTCATAGTGATACTACAAGAAAAAGACAAAAATTTAAAATTAATTTAATCATTTAAATAAATTTCATCTAAGTTATATCCATAGGAAATATAAATTTTGATTTCATAAAAATTATTATAATTAAAAAATAAAATATATCATGTGCAACCCATGACAACTCAAAAGTCAAAACTTTTTTTCTGGATAACTTTTATACATAGTTAAATTAAATAATGAATTATTCCTTTTTATTTTCCATACATCAAATAAAGTGAGATTCCTTTAGTTTCTCTTTGTTATTTTTTTTTCCTTTGCATTATTCATTTATTTATTTTTCTTTCAAATTCTTTTATAAGCCAAATGTAACCTAATATCTCTCTAATATTTAGCCTTACACTAAATTCAAAATAAAAAATGCAATATAACATACCAAACTTACTGATGCTAATATATAAATGTATATTGTTAATTGTATACATATTATGATATTATCATTTATTTCTCTTAAAATTTATCTTCATACGTTTCTGTATTATTTGGGAGATACCTGCACTTCATTTGAAGAATTTGAAATCCTTGCTCATAGCGAACACTATAAAAAAAAAATATAACATACTAACTTACTGATGCTGATATATTTATGTATATTGTTAATTGTATACATATTATGATATTATCATTTATTTCTCTTAAAATTTATCTTCATACGTTTCTGTATTTTTTGGGAGATAGGTGCACTTCATTTGGAGAATTTGGAATCCTTGGTCATAGTAGAGACTTCCCTGGAAAACAACTTTCTTCAAAAAATTGGAGCAATGCCTTCTCTCAAGTTTCTAGAGTTATGGAGTTGCAAGCTCAATGACACTTTACAAATCCAAGGTACGTTGAGATTGAAATATACCTATATTGTCTTGTGTTTTTGTTTTCTATTTGTTTCAAAGTTACCTTATAAGCTATAACCTTTATTTTAAGTACTCTCTATATCCTATATATACTGATTTTGTCACTTTTACATTTCAAAATTCTCCCAAACATAATGTTACAGATTTTCCTTGTATTGCCCTTGGCACGTCATAACTATTTTTTATCAATCTAAATTTTGTGGAAAGTCGATAAGTCACACTACGCCGGGGATTCAGAGAGTAATATATACTCATATGTTTCTACACTTTTTTTTTATAAAAAAATAGGTCTTCATTTGGAGAATTTGGAATCTTTGGTCATATTCGAGACTTCCCTAGAAAACAACTTTCTTCAAAAAATTGGAGCAATGCCTTCTCTCAAGTTTTTACGGTTATGGAGTTGCAAGCTCAATGACACTTTACAAATCCAAGGTACGTTGAGATTGAAATATACCTATACTGTCTTGTTTTTTTGTTTTATACTTGTTTCAAAGTTACCTTATAAAGCTATAACCTTTATTTTAAGTACTCTCTCTGTCCTATGTATACTAATGCTGTCACTTTTGCATTTCAAAAATTCTCCCAAACAAAATAATACCTTCAATCAAATATTTTCCTTGTATTACCACATCATGACGTCATAACTACTTAAAATAGATTCATAAGAAAGATTATGTAACTAGACTGTAATTACTGAACAAGCAATTACAGTCCCAACATAATTTTTTTTTTTACTTTTTATTTTATTTAGATAAAGAAAAAAAGATATTTTTAGGGAAAAAAAAGGAAAGGAACGGAAAAAAAACTTTTTATACTTAAATACTGATAAGTTTTGATCTTATTAGATTAGGTTATATATAAAAATAAGTATATTAATTAATATTAATCAATAATACTAACGTTACAAATGATTTTAAAACTATTTGTTGAATATTATATAATAAATAAAATATATGCATATATAATAAATTAAAAGGGAATATATAAATTAATTATATGATTTATTAATGATTTTTGATATATTATATTTTAAATTATAAATTTTAATTTTTTAGTATATTTTCATTAAAAGTTACAATTATAGTCAGTATATAAATTTTTTTGAATAAAGAAGCCGACTAATAAATAACTATATTAAACTTTAGTTTACATATGATGATATTCAAATATGTAACCTCAAAATCTTAAAACTTCCTCTTTCCTACTACTAAGTCAAAATTTCATTGACAATTTTATTTCTTTCATATGCCACTATATATGATTGAAGAAATATAAGAACATGAACACTAATATATTTACTGACATCATGAATATTAATATATGTTAAATTATAAAATAAAATATAAATATTTGATTATGATAACATTAACATGTATTAAGACAGGTAAAAATAAAAATATTTTTAATTAAAACAAATTTTATTCGATAACAACGCATGATAAAATTCTACTTATAATTAAAATATAAAAAAATGCATTTGTCAGCTGACACAGCAGGCAAAACCCCTTTTGTAGATAACTTTTATATGTATTTAGATTGAATAATGAAATTTTCCTTTCCTATTTTCCTTGCATCATTAGACAAAATGAGATTCTTTTAGTTTCTCTTTGTTATTTTCTTTTCCTTTGCATTTTTCATTTAATATTTCATTTTTTTTTCAAATTTTTTATAAGCCAAACCAAAAAACTCTCTAATAATTAATAAAACCTTCAATAAACTCAAAATATAAAGTGTAAAATATAATATACTCAGCTTATTAATGCAATATATGTATATTATTAATTGCATAAATATTATGATATTATCATTCTTTTTCACTTAAAATATATACATATATATATTTTCATATGTTTCTGCACTATTTTTGTTTGAAATGGGTCCACTTCATTTGAAGAATTTGGAATCCCTGCCCATAACAGAGTTACCTTATAACCTCTAATTTAAGTACTTTCTCTGTTCTACGTATATATATAAATATAAACATAAACACACTAATGTTGATCTCTCCAAATTTTGTGGAAAGTCACAAGTGGCCATACTATGCAAAGGATGGAGAGAGTAGTTGTTTGTTTGTGTTTTTTTTTTTTTTTTTGGTTGCAATGAATGGCACTCTATTTATTTAGTATAATACTCTTTTTGTAGGTTTTTGTGAACTGACAAATCTCCAAGAGTTGGATATCAACTACAATAATCTAAAAGGAAACTTGCCCGAGTGCTTCTCCAACCTCACATCCCTTGAAAGATTAGATTTATCCTTCAATCAATTTTCTGGAAATATATTTGTCCTTAAGAGTCTAACATCTCTTGAAATGTTAGATCTTTCAAACAATAACTTCGAAATCCCGAGCTCATTAGGACCCTTGTTCAACCTTTCAAAACTCCAGCATGTTTATGCGGACAACAATACCATATATGCTGAAACGCAAGTGCATTCTCTGGCCCCAACATTCCAATTAAACTATATCAGTTTATCTTGTTGTGGAAATGTTGGATCATTTCCGCAATTCCTATATTATCAACATGAGTTGCAATATGTTGATCTCTCCAACATCGAATTGATTGGGGAATTTCCAAATTGGTTGTTGGAAAACAATTCAAATTTATATACATTAGTTATCGCCAACAACTCTCTCTTGGGACATTTTGAGTTACCTTTTCTTTCACATGCGACGTTATCAGAATTGGATATCTCCAAAAATTCATTTCATGGCAACATTCCAAATGAAATTGGAGAAAAACTACCATCATTATGGTCTTTGAACATGTCAAAAAATTATTTTGACGGTAGCATTCCAATTTCAATGGGTAATATGAATTCCTTGGAAATCTTGGACTTGTCCAACAACAAATTGACTGGTGGAGTACCGGAGCACTTGGCCATAGGCTGCTCAGCATTAAGTGTTCTTTCATTATCAAACAACAAGTTGCAAGGACAGATATTCTCTTCAAATTTTAACTTGACAAACTTGAGCGAGTTACAATTGGATGGGAATAATTTTTCTGGAAGGATCCCAGATTGTTTGTCTGATTGCTCCTTTTTGTCAACATTGGATCTTAGCAATAACCAAATTTTTGGTGATATACCAAGATGGATGGAGAATATTTCACGTTTGTCAACATTGGATTTAAGCAATAACAAACTTTTTGGTGAGATACCAAGGTGGATGGGGAATATGTCAAATTTGGAAGAAATTGTCATGGCAAATAACCATCTTGAAGGTCCAATCCCCATGGAGTTTTGCCAGCTCAATCTTAAACTTAAACTTCTTGATCTTTCGATGAACAATATTTCTGGGAGTATACCATCTTGCTTCAGCCCTTTATGGATCAGTCAAGTTCATTTATCAAGAAACAAGCTACAAGGGCCACTCACAAATGCATTTCGTAACAGCACTATCTTGGTGACATTAGATCTCAGCAACAACCACTTAACTGGAAACATTCCAAATTGGATTGGCAAGCTTTCTCAATTGAGTCATCTTCTCCTAAACAACAACCACTTTGAAGGCGTGATTCCAGCTCAATTGTGCAAGTTGGGTCACTTGAGTTTGATTGATCTTTCTCAAAACAATCTTTCCGGTACAATTCCTCCTTGCTTGAGGATTACAACACTGAATGATATATCTCAGCAATATGTCCGTTATGTCGCTGCTGTTGCACAACCTCCCATCTCTTTCCCTACTGAAGAGGCAATAGAGTTCACAACTAAAACCATATCCTACTCTTACAGGGGAAGAGTCCTCACTTACCTCTCTGGAATTGATCTCTCTTGTAACAAGTTGACTGGTGAGATTCCCCATAAAGTCAAAAACTTTCAAAAGATCATTGTTTTGAATTTGTCTCACAATAGCTTGACTGGAACAATCCCACCAGCGATTTCTGACCTCAGGCAAATTGAGAGTCTAGATCTTTCTTACAACAAGTTGAGTGGGAAAATCCCTTCTCAACTTGTGGGGTTAAATTACTTGTCTTATTTCAGTGTGGCATACAACAATTTATCTGGAAGGACACCTGATAGAACCGCACAATTTGCAACATTTGAAGAAAACAGCTACTTGGGAAATCCTCTTCTTTGCGGCGAACCGTTACCAAAGAACTGCTCAACAGAAGGACCATCATCATCAATACCGAAGGCTTCAACTGAAAAAGGTTCAATTGACATGAATGTCTTTTATGTAAGTTTTGTTGTGTCTTACATTATGGCGGTATTGGGTATTGCCAGTGTGTTGTACATTAATCCCTATTGGAGACAAGCTTGGTTCTATCATGTAGAAGCAAGCATCACTTCCTGCTACTATTTTGTGGTAGACAATCTTTTGCCTAAACGATTCCGTTGAGGAAAGATGTAGCCAAACCATGTTCAGTTGTGCACCTTTCCTCTTTGTTAATGACTCATACTTGATGTAGGGGTTTTTGTTATGTGATTGCAATAAAAAGCCTTTTCCTATGAATTATCTTTCTTGTTTGGCTGATTTCAATGAAGAGCCTCATCGTTTCTATGTATATGAAAACTCACTTGAAAAGTTTACTGTAGCATCCTAATGAAGAAATTCAATTGTCGAAATGACACACTGTCCTTGTACGGTATATCTTCTTATAAGCATACGTTATATCTTCTTTTCTATGGATTGTCTCACCAGGAGATTTGCAATCTAATATCCTTCAAAAAAGAAGAAATGACACATATTACAAATCTATGATTATAAAATAATGAGACTCAATGTATGCTTTTGTGCTAATGAAAGCAAAGCAAAGGTTTTTTTTTTTCATTTTAATTTGTTAGTTTAAGCTGACACAATAATATTCCATGTGGTAAGATGCAAATGGTCCTTTAAGATGGTATGAATTGGTAAATATAGAGAAGGAATACCAGTGTACCTCATCACTCAGAATAAAATGAAACCCAACACAGGATGAAAGACGGGAGAACACTGGTGATGTGCAAATAGCAACAAGCCAACAACTTTGAAAGAACAGGTTCTGGAAATTAAAACAAGAAAATTCTTGAGTTGAGCTTAGAGATTTGTCAGCATGTTGCATTCACTAATGCAGGAATTGCTTCCAGATGTAAGTTTCTAACATCAGGCATCAGCACTATTCCAATGCCAATCAGTTTCTGTTTCTTTTTTTGCCTTTTTTTTGGGAAACTAATCCAAACTCTAATCATTATGAAAATTGTATGGTAGAGCTTCAAGTTCTTGAATTATTATATATGTTTTTTTCAGAAAAGAACATAATTTGAGAAGGGAAGAAAAAACTAGCGGATATTAACTAAAAATTGATACTGCAATAGTTTGACAAAACTTATCTCTGTAAATATGAGCAAAAAGTGTATGAAGATTTACAGCATTCATTCTCTTGAACCATAACCAGATTGATCTTCCGAGTCCACGATCAGAGTAATATGTGCGTCAACCTTGGTATCCTTGTAGTCACTTGGAAGCAAATTGCAGTTAATGGTGTGCCACATGGGTCTCTCTTCTTGGAATAGTCTGCAAAATCAGGGATAGGGATCAGATTTTTTTTTAAAAATAAATAAATAAACAGAATAAAAAAATTAAATGGTTGCATTAGAAACATTATACAACCCTCCACCATGCTCCCCTCTTTTTTTTTTTTTTTGTTTCATGTTCACATGCAAGAGAGAGAGAAGGTATGACTAATTGGTATACATCAAAAGTTATGTGAACAATTGATAAAATAGAAGATCCCTGACCCAAGTGAGAAAAAGTACAAGGTTAGTGGCAGCTGGTAAAGTTTACCCTTCTGATTCGCTTACACAACAGAAAGTGATGTGATAAGTACAATGTTCCCCTAAAATTGTTTCCTATTCACCCTGCATTATACCTATCCAGCACTTTTGCCAGGCCTGAGAACACTTGTTCATTGACCATTCAAACCGCCCAATGCTTGGTTGTTTTAGGTGACCAGACCAGTTTCATCTATCGAGAAGAAAGGCTAACAAGATGTATTTAATCATGTTTTAGGGTCTATTTGGCCTAACTGGAGCTTTTATACAAAATACTGTTCGAGTAGAGTTTTTTTAAAAGTACTGTTAAGAGAAGTTCAATTAGCGTTTAACAAATTTAATTTAAAAGTATTTCAGTAAGTCGAAAACTATTTGATAGAATTTTTGTATATTTTTAATAAATATAAAAATAAAATAATACACTATATTAAATTAAATCACAAGCTTTTAAGTGAAACAAATAAATAAAATAAAATACTTTGCTAATTAAAATAAAAAATTAAATAAATATAAAAATTGCACAAAATAAATGCATTAATGTAAAATAAGATAATCCTCTTTATAATTTTGTAAATTATTAAAGAGTAAAGTGAAAACATAAAAAATTTCACTAAATAAGTATTATTAAAATTAGTACTTCTTGAAAAACTTTAATTTATAACTTCATCAAAGAACTAAAATTTGTTTCCCGCCCAAGTTAAAAATTTTAAAATTTTAAGAGTCAAATGCCTAGCTTCTGCTTATTGTTTCATAAGCTAGGCCAAACATCCACTTACATAAAGTTCCCAACTCAGCACCTCAATAGTAGATCTTTGATCTTTACAACTGGCACAATCAGCTTCAGAGGAAACTAATATCAATAATCTAATCTTAGCACTTAGAATAGAGAGAGAAACTCACGGGAGTTTGCAGAGCATAGGGCATAGAATAGTAAGTGCATACTTGCATGTGGATAACTCTGTAACTGAACTAATAATGGCTCTCGGCTCCGAGCAGACAAATCTCACCTAAGAAAACATAAAAAACGAAAAGGAACTAAAACAAAAACATAGTCCTTTCCCTCAAAAGGAAATCTAAAAACCATATAAAAATTCTGTAGCCTTATTGCATCATACCTCAGTTTCTCGGGGCTGATTAGTAAGATCAGATATGGTTCCATTCGTATATTGATGAACATGATACCTGTATGAGACATGGTATAAATATTATTCTGTCTTCTTTTTTTTTCCCCCTTTATTTAATTCAGTATAATCTTTTACTTCTCACCATTTGAAACCTCTTTTTTGGTACAAAAAAAAATTATAGAAGCCAAAGATTAGGTGCAACTTAAATACTGAAGTCAAACCTTTGTGATGTATCTTTGAGCGAGGATCTTTTAATGTGGAGATGTCAGAGAGATTCTGGTTGAAAGCAGCAGTGGCTTCTTCATCATATTTACCCAACACAAACTCCTGAACCACCTGCAATGGTTATTGATGAACATGATACCTGTATGAGACATGGTATAAATATTATTCTGTCTTCTTCTTTTTTTCCCCCTTTATTTAATTCAGTATAATCTTTTACTTCTCACCATTTGAAACCTCTTTTTTGGTACAAAAAAAAATTATAGAAGCCAAAGATTAGGTGCAACTTAAATACTGAAGTCAAACCTTTGTGATGTATCTTTGAGCGAGGATCTTTTAATGTGGAGATGTCAGAGAGATTCTGGTTGAAAGCAGCAGTGGCTTCTTCATCATATTTACCCAACACAAACTCCTGAACCACCAGCAATGGTTATTTAACAAATATAGTTATTCTCTATCAAATCTCCAATTCCAAGTATTTCCAAAATGATAAGAAAATGTCCAAAACAAAGTAATAAAAACAGCTGATGGGGGCCTACTTTATTCATTAAGGTATCAATAAGACACAGTAAAAGTTATTTTTATGATAGCAAATGCTGCTGTTGCTTTTATAACTATTATTACTACCATCTATCATATAAATTACAAAATGAAGTTCATTTAAGAAAAGAATGACATTCTACATCACTGAAGGATACATCACAGACAGAACCCTCAAACCAGTGAGAAAAAGCTGGTCTAACATAAATACAAGCATCTTAAATAAATTCATGAACCAAAAAACCTTAAATAAATTCAATTAAAAGGCTACCTTATCCGCTTCCAAATGTAGTTGCCGTAACTGCTTTTGATAGCAAAATTCGTAGGATCACCAACCCTCTTGCTGCATGAAAGAGTTGGCAACTTAAGCACTAGAGGCAGATATGAAAATAAGTAGCAGCACACAATTTCAAGAAGAACAAAGGCTTTTTATAATTTATTTTCTTTAATGTCAGGCGACAGTAACATCATTCAATATAGGAAACACCAAACAGTTTGTCGGAATCAGATGCTTACTCTGATAAAGAATCGATCTTTCAGTACTCCCAGAAGTTCATCTGGCGTCTTCAGTTTAATCCGTTTCTCAGTTTCCACAATCATGCTACTAGTGTTTTGATGAGTAACTGGCTTTCCAGCCTTGGCATTCTCCACCTTAGGCAAGAAACATAAAAAATTCTTTCCGTCTTTATTAGGCATAACAACAGACTCCTGATCATCATCCTGCAAAATATTACAGGCATTATATTATTAGATCATGACAAAATCCGCATGGACCTTGACAGTTTAACATGAAAAAAAAAACCAGCCCATTAAAGCTACATGCACATGGAAATTATTGAAATGGAGATAAAGTGAATCTCACATCGATTAAGTTTAGGGTAATGAAACATAAATATAAAAAGATCCGCTTCACTTATGCCAATTCATTTTAGGTTGGAGCATGTACTGATATTGTAAATACATGGATATGATGTGATACCTACAACTAAGATTGTATAAGTTGCAATAAGCGGGAAAGAAGAAACGTCAAATTGTTTATCCATATTTTATCAAAAGTACCACTGAAGAGCAAAAATATGTTAAAAAATTCTTAGCTTACTAACAGGATGGTAGGGCGAGGCTTCAATATGAAATTCAATCTTATATTTAGGTTCACAGGAGCTTCGGCCAAATGTGCCAGCTGTTGATCAATAATGTAGTAGAGAAGCATCAGCAAACAAGACGACTTGAAAGCAGTAGTACCAATATTTTAAATACTAGAAAAGGAATACTATGACAGCCAATAATTCAATTTCAATATAGTTGGATGGAATCTCTGCTATGTAACATCAATCACGAAGACTGATTTGGTTATGACAAACATCTAATATAGCCTGAATGTAGCTTAGCCACTCCATAACCATTAATAGCTCTTTCTAACGGCCCTTGTGGTAAGAGAAGACAGTACATTCTAATTTGATTTTTTTCAGGCTTTATTTTTCAAGTTTCCCCTTCTCTATTTGAGAACCAAAAGCCTTTCATTAGCACAGATACACAGGCATAAGAACATAAGTCAACTATCTAAGTTCACCATGCAGGTCAGCTATGTTCGGCATAAGTTTGATCTCACAAAAAATTACTAAATTTCTACACCTATTATTACTCTATGAAAACCCCTTGCTTAAAGTTGTTGGCATTCACAAGTAAAAAACTAAATACAGTTGTAAACTCTTTCTAGTTGGGAAAAAATAGAAAACACTCCTATGTCCTGATGCTAAAATCACTTTACTCAGATCATAAACGATATTCATCATACTGCTGGGTGAAAAGCCCAAGAATTGAAATAGGCATCAATCTCAGGTTGCTGAAGGACAATGGATATCTAATGTTTGGCCCTTACCATTACAACACTTGGTTGAATCAAATTCCAAAACCAGAAAATCCCCTTTTTCTTCCTATGAAGGACTGTCTTTGGTGCTCATTTCACTACTCAAGAACTACTAAAAAAGGAACCTTCGAACAAGTACTTTACATTACTATTCACTAACAATAAACAGGTAGCGTGTCTCAGAATCCAGGGAACATTCATTAATCTAAAACAAAGCAAACCATGAAAATAGTTAAGCAAAAATACTCTAAATTCTCTATCAATTGCTCAACTCTTACAATGCTTCACACGTGAAGATAAAAATTTAAGAATTAAAAAAACCCAGAATCAAAATAACAAAATTAAGTTGATTTAGACAAAAAAAAAGCTATGAAATTTACATTAAAAAAAGGAACCTTGAGATAAAAGAGAGAAAGAAACATGGGCTTACCTGCATGAGATGGGAAAATCTGATCGTCGAAGACATTGCTGCATAAGATACATAAAACTGCTACCAACCTACTCAACAACCTCATATTTCCATTTTTTTTAATTTTTAAGAAATGTAAGTTTTAATCTTAAATAACAATTTGAACCCTGCAAGGAAAACACACGAAGAAGAAGAAGCAGAAGCTGAGCCGAAGTCTGCATCCAGCGCTGGTGAAGATGACGCGAGTCTACGCAGGTTGGCCAATCATATCCAACCACGTCATGTAAAGTGGAGACACTGGGGAGATGGGCTGATGGGGAAATCAGACCCAACGGTTTTCTTTGCGAAAAAAAACTTAAGCCCATGGGACATTTTGTTTCATCATGTTTTGTTGTCGATTGCTCTAAGAAATAAAATAAATAAATGAAAATTCGGGACTTGATCACTTAATAAAGAAATATTTATATTAAATTGAAAATATCACCAAAAAAGAATATTAAATTGAAAATAAAGCCATATTCTAGAGATGGTAAGAGTTGTTAATCATGAACAAAAATAGGAAGATGAGGTTTTTCCATGTGAGGTATAAATCTTCTAGTAAAAAAAAAATATCAGATCTAATAGATAGATATTATACTAAAAGAGAAATTAAATGACTAATAAAAGTATGCAGAATTAAAGATTATTGTCTAATACTGTAAAATTTTTAAACTTTACAATCGTGATTAAGATGATAATATTTAAAAAATAATTTAAAAATAAAATAAGTATGAGTCACTAGTAAATTTTAAAAATTTCATAATCAATATATTAGACAATAATTTATAAAAAAAATTAGGTACAAAGATTTACAAGAATATCTTTTCTTTTCTTGTTAAGGACCCTCAAATATAAATCAAAATTGTTATGACATTGAAAATCAATTATGAAGAAACTTATAGTTGTGTATAGATTTGGATTTTTAAAAGAGATTTGATAATTCATATATTTGTGTTGTGTTTATTTCTCATTAAATTATATAAAATATAAAAATTATCATGTAATAATTCATTTAAAATATGTTAAATATCAAATTATATATTTAATTTTTATCAAAATTTTAATTTATCTTATTTTTATGAATTAAAATATTAATAAAAAATAATATTCCAATAATAAAAAAGATAAAAGAGGATAAAAAAAGGAATGTGGCTGTCTGGCTGTCTGGCTGAAGCTTTTAAATTGAAGTTTGTCATCCTTTTCAACTAAAAAAACATTAGGAGAGGACATTGGGGCGGTGACTTGTAATTACAGTAATTGTCACGTTTGTAGGGATCTTTCTTACGACTTTTCAAACAAGACGAGATGTCAATCGTAAGACACGCACCATAGTTACCACCAATAGCCAACTGAGTTTCCAAGAACAAGAAAACAGCTGTCTTGCCGTTAACAGTTTGCACTTTGCCAGTTGCCTAAGCGATTGCCTTTTGCAATATTAGAAAACTGCAACTGTTTTTATTTTATGTGATTGGCAGTTGCTTGGGACCCACCATAGGTTCGTTACTTTGTCACAAACATGGAGTGGGTCATCGCCCTTTTAGGCTTTATGTGGCGGACAACATTACAAAAATATAATTATTTTTCCAAAAATCTGCAAAAAGGGGAAAAGGAGAAATTTTCCGTTGAACCCTTCTCTATTTTGGGTTTATATATATACATATATATATATATATATATATTATTCAAATAAAATAATGTATTGATATTGCTGTAATATGAGATGCAAGAATTTTCAAATGTCTTTTTTGATATGCTATTTCCGACCTGCCTTTCAAGCTAAGGAATGGCGATTGCCAGGGTTTTCTAGTTTTCTTTGCAATTGGGTTACTGCTTTTATCCAGCATATTAGTTTATCGGCTTAGGGGAGTTTTGGCGCTATAATAATTGATGTTGCCTACCTGACAGCAACAAAAAAATGCTTCCCACGTAATCTGATTGCACTAACGACAAAAGGGTGACGTCGATGCAATTTGATCCATGTGTTCTTCGTATATCCTGCAAAAACAACAGGAATCAGAGTGGGCAGGGATTTGTCCCTGCACGCGCACTCCGATGATTAAGTCAGTAATCGGAGTTGTGAATGTAGGAAGAAGAGAATATATTGCTTAAATCAAAGAGTTTAAAGCTTTTCCCTTCTTTTTGTCTTTTTTGGTTTTTTCCTCCCCCCTTCTTCAGAGAGCTCACCTGGTATTTATAGGTTTCTGCAAGTCGGTTCGAGCATAGACCCAGGCGCGTGTCTGGGCCGCGACAGAGTGATAAAGTACTCTGTCGCGCCTCGAATTCAGGTAGCCAACGAGGGACCTCTATCGCAGACTGTGCGGGAGACCTCTATCGCGGGCTGTGCGGGAGCCCTCTACCGCAATCTGTGCGGGAGGCTATGTCGCAAGCTGTGCGGGAGACTTCTATCGCGGGGCTGTGCGGGAGCCCTCTACCGCAATCTGTGCGGGAGGCTATGTCGCAAGCTGTGCGGGAGACTTCTATCGCGGGGCTGTGCGGGAGCCCTCTACCGCAATCTGTGCGGGAGGCTATGTCGCAAGCTGTGCGGGAGACTTCTATCGCGGGGCTGTGCGGGAGCCCTCTACCGCAGACTGTGCGGGAGACTATGCCGAAGGCTACGCGGGAAACCTCTACCGCAATCTGTGCGGGAGACCTCTACCGCAATATGGGCGATGGAGGTCTGCCGTGCCTGCTGTGCGGCACATTGCAAAGGCGACAGACTCCTATCGCATTGAGCGCTCTGTCGCACTGCTGGGAACTATGTCGCGTGGCCGCTTTGTCGCTGAATCCGCCACGTGGCTCGTTCTTGATTTGATACGTGGCAGGCGGATGATTGCGCACGTGGATTCTGTGACACGACCGCCATCAATTGCTCCCCACTCTTTGGTAGGAATCTTTCCTGCGAAAGAGTATCTGGGTCCGAAATTTTCTTGGGTCGGGTCGGATATCCGCGCGTGTGTCGACGCAGGTGAGCCGCTATATATACTGGGCCCCTGCTGTCCTTGTCGCTATTGAGTTCTCCCGCAAAAAGACACTCAGCCGCGATTTTCTCTGCACACTCTCTCGCAACTCTGCCGCACGCTACTGTACTCTGCCGCAAGTCTGTTGCGTACACATCACTGTGTCGCAACTCTGCCGCGACTTCTTCACACTCTGTCGCCAGTCTCTCCTTTTCTTCATTTTAGGTAATTTCATAGTCTGTAGTCCCACTCTTTCGATTTACAGACTCCTAAAATGGCTGGCCATGGTATAGGAAAACAAATTGATCTAGGCGTTAAGTCGACTTTAAAGGAAGCCGACGTCCAAGACCTAGAATCCCGATTTCCTTTATCCGAGGGATACTCTTATAGACTCCCAACCCCTCAGGAGAGCGACATACGTCGTGTGTCTGACGGGGCTATCGTTTTTAGGGCAGCTTTGGAGTTAGGACTCCGCTTCCCATTGTCCGACTTCGGGGCTTCCTTCCTCAGGACGCACAGGGTATCCCCGGGGCAACTGCATCCTCATGCATGGATGCAATTGGTAGCATTCACTGTGCACTGCCATTTAAGGGGCGTCCCTCCGTCTCTTCCTCTTTTAGAAGTATTCTTTAGGCTTCGAGGGAGTCCCGGCTTAGTGCCTTACTCGCTTCAGCGGGTGTACCAGCCTGGTTTTGAGAACCGATTATTCGAGAAACCTGCTAACAAGCTCCATGGTTTCGAGACAGAATGGCTGGTTGTGGAAGTGCCCGAGGGCCTGGATATCCCCACTCGTTGGGAGAATAGGCGTGAAATCCCCAAGGGTCCCCGGGTTGCCACACTTAGGGAGCAGTTGTCTTCCGACATCGACAAACTGCTAGTCCCTCATCCCCTTAGCCTCGACACTCTTATATCAAATGAAAATTTGATATTAGCAGGCTGGGGTGTGGGTCCGGTCCCTGTTTCCGGACCCTCTATTCCTTCGTCAGATCCTCTGCTTTCGGTTTCCCCCGAGTTAAATCTTGAAGCACCTAGGCCACAAGAGGATATAGGGAGCACCAACGTAGAATCAAGTTCTGGCAGCGAACCCTTAGCCGACCTGACTGGTTGGGAAGGGTTCGGCTCTACTTTCATGGTGCTCCCTGATGACGACACCATAAATATAGAGTCCCTTCAGGAGCATCTCGATTCTCCTGGCGGTAACTTTTAATTCTCTTTACGGCTTGCTGTTTTTGATCAGTTTTTGACCACTGATTTGTCTTCTTTTTCTTTTTTGCAGATATGAGTCATTTTCGGCAATCATTAGGTCGCCAGGATTCTGAGGCTGGTCCTTCCAGCGCTCCTGCCAGGAAGAGGCATCGTTTGGCTGACGATGTCCCAAGTGAGGCACCGGTCCCCTCTCATCCTCCTCGTGCTCGGACCCCTCCTGTTTCTAGGCAGGCGATGCCTCCCCCTCCTTCAGAGCAGAGAGATCTCTCTCAGGATAGGGGGAGAGTTGCCTCGTCTTCACGGGGGGCTTCCGGGTCATCCGGGCGATCACGCTCCGAGGAGCGCGCGGAATGCAATATCATTCCGTCTCAGCGGAAGAATAGAAGGCGCTTGTACATCGAAGGTTCGATGGGAAGCAGGCCAATATTGCCGAGGATAGGCCTTGCCGACGAGAGGCCCTATTCCGTGGACGGGGGAAATATTATGAGGGGCCACGAGTTCCGAGTCTACCCCGGGGTTCGTGACAACGACATTCTGGACACTCCCGGGGTGGCCTCCCGGTTAAGCTGGTCCACTATCCTTCCTCGGGACGAGGCAAGGATATTTAGAAACTACCCGGAGGGGGAGGATTTAGCTGACATAGAGGCGTTGAGGGTAAGTTTCGTACTCCTCTTCGTTTGACTCATTCTTGCCGCATTCTTTGAATCTAACTTTTTGTATTCCTTTGCAGCTGGCTCAACGAACTGTGGCCAACAATGCCCAACATCGGGCTTATCGGGAGCGTGCTGATGGGAAAATCTGGGAGTTAAAGGATCAAGTTATGGAGTTGCAGAACACCATCAACAACTTATCCAAACTTCCGAATTTAGTTCGAAGCTTGGAAGAGCAGCTCGCAAAGGTTCACCAAGACCTCAATCACGCCCAGGGGGATCTTACTGTAGAGAAGGCTCGGTCTAGCAGATTTCAAGAGGATCTCCGGGATGCCCACTCTGAGCTAGACTGTATGCAGTCCAACTACGGGTCTTTACTTGCTCGGAATCAGGAGCTCGAGCAGCGTGTTGCCGAGTTGGAAAGTCAGGCTGCTCCTACATTGACCCAAGTGGAGATTAATAGCATACGGGCCGAGGCTGTGAAGGAGTACCGTCTTTTCAAGGATTGCTTGAGACGGAAGGAGGATTTCTCGAATCCCTATGTAAAGTACGGGTTTTATCTTGCCCGATCATGGTTAGAAGCACATAGGGAAGGAGAGGAATTCCCAGAGCTCCAGTACACCAACGAGGCAATGCTATTTGAGGCCCCCGACTGGACTAAATATGAGCCTGAATCTGAACCTGCAGACGAGTTATTTAAGAGGACTGCCCAAGATGACCTCGTCAACCTCACTGGTCCTTGGGAGCCCATGGATTTGGATGGTGCTCCCGAGCCTATCGAGGCTCTCATTGATTTAGACGAGGAGGGTCAGCAGTCCTTGGGAAGTGATGGTCCGTCTGTAGCTGATCCCCAGCTTCCTCCTGAAGAGTAGAGTGCTATTTTTGTTTTTTGTATTTCTTTTCAAGTACTTTGTTGTTTTTTATTTTAACTTCGTACTTTTGTCGAATGTAATGACTTTTGAATGAAATGAAATTGAGATTTTTGTTCATGCTTTGTATTGCATTACTTCTCTATTTATCATTTATCATTCTTTGTCTGTTTATTTTGGTTGAATGTATTCGTTTGAATGTATTCGTGCATGCTCCCCAATTCTTGATAGAAAGGTAAACTTTCAGAAAGAATTTTTTGAGTGAACGTATAATTGTTTAAGGCTTGATTACTGTGACATGTATGCGTCTTTAGTTTTTATAGCCTTGATACTTTTATCGCCTGGCCACAGTGACGCATAGCGCCTCAGGCTCTTACGGCTTGGTTAATTGTATACGCCTGGCCACAGTGACGCATAGCGCCTCAGGCTCTTACGGCTCGTCTGAACTAAGCCTGGCCACAGTGACGCATAGCGCCTCAGGCTCTTACGGCTCGTCTGAATTATGCCTGGCCACAGTGACGCATAGCGCCTCAGGCTCTTACGGCTCGTCTGAACTACGCCTGGCCACAGTGACGCATAGCGCCTCAGGCTCTTACGGCTCGTCTGAACTACGCCTGGCCACAGTGACGCATAGCGCCTCAGGCTCTTACGGCTCGTCTGAACTACGCCTGGCCACAGTGACGCATAGCGCCTCAGGCTCTTACGGCTCGTCTGAATTACGCCTGGCCACAGTGACGCATAGCGCCTCAGGCTCTTACGGCTCTTTTGAATACCTGTCACAAGATTTAGATGCATATAAGTCGCAGATGTATAATAAAATGACATTCTGCGTGTTGATTTGATGACAATATCTTGTGATGGTATAAACAAATAATAATACTGTTTGGGAAAGAAAATATAGCGATTAATTCAAATACAGCTTTAGGTGATTTGAATTCTATGTTTTCCCTATCTTCTTCCCTTGTAGAGTTTCCAGGACACATGTGTTAGGTCCAATCTTGTATCTGATTCTGTAGGGACCTTCCCAGTTGGCTCTGAACTTCCCATCCTCCTTCAGGGCATTCGTGATCTGCGACTTTCTGAGCACTAGATCTCCCTCAGACATTGGCCTATCTCTCACCCGGCTATTGTAGTAGTTGGACACCCTCTGATGATAGGATGCCAATCGAATAGCCGCGGTTTCTCTATGTTCATCGAGTAGGTCCAAGCCTTCCCTTAGAGCTTGTGAATTTTCTTCCTCTACTAAGGGTATCACTCTTGGTGATAACGCCCCAATTTCTATGGGGATCAGTGCTTCTGCGCCGTATACAAGGCTGAATGGCGTTTCTTTAGTCGACACACGACTGGTGGTACGATATGCCCATAAAACACTAGGCAATTCGTCCACCCAGGCCCCTTTTACTTTGTCTAGCCTGGTCTTCAGCCCATGGAGGATGGTCCGATTACTGACCTCGGCTTGTCCATTAGCTTGAGGATATGACACTGAAGAGATCCGTAGCTGAATGTTGAGGTCCTTACAAAAGTCACGGAAGGCGTTGCAATCAAATTGCTTTCCATGGTCGGCATTCAAGATGCGGGGAATTCCAAATCGACAGATAATGTCTTTCCACACCATTGCCTCCACTTTCTTCTCCGTGATTGTGGCTAAAGGCTCTGCTTCAATCCACTTTGTAAAATAATCGGTAGCCACTAACAGGAACTTTCTTTGACCTGTGGCTAATGGGAAAGGTCCAAGGATGTCCAACCCCCATTGTGCAAAAGGAATTGGTTGTACTGTGCCTTGAGAGGGAGTTACTGGGGCTGTGGTGATAGGCGCAAACCTCTGGCATTTGTCACACCTGCGGGTTTGGTCCATTGCATCTTTTTTCAGCGTTGGCCAGTAGAATCCCGATCGCAGTACTTTAGCAGCGAGGGCTCTTGCTCCTAAGTGTTCGCCGCAGATTCCTTCATGCACTTCCGCTAGGGCATATCTTGCTTGTTCCGGTCCCAGACATTTTAGCAGTGGCGATGAGTATCCCCTTTTGTACAGTTCTCCGTTGATGAGTGTGAACTTCGCCCCTTGTATTTTCAAGCGACGAGCCTCGTCTTTATCTTGGGGGAGTGTACCCTCAGTTAGGGCTGTAAACGAACCGAACACGAACGAACGATTGATGTTCATGTTCGTTCGTTTATTTTTTAGTGTTGTTCGTGTTCGTTTGTGTTCGTTAAAGTGTTCGTTCGTGTTCGTTCGTTTATTTTTTAATGCTGTTCGTTTTCGTTCGTGAACATGTTCGCGAACATGTTTGTTTACGTGTTCGCGAACAAGTGTTCGCGAACTTGTTCGTTTTCGTGTTCGCGAACAAGTGTTCGCGAACGTGTTCGTTTACGTGTTCGCGAACACGTGTTCAGGAACCGTTCGCGAACACGTTAAATATTAATACAAATTGAAAATTAAATATTAAAAATCCTACATAAACAATAATACAATTTGAAATCATCCAATTAAAATTCTTAAATATAACACAACGAACTTTAAGAATTCATACATTAAAAGTTCAAAAATTAATACTAAAAATTGGTGCTACCGGCAATCTTTCGAATCATCTGACAAAATAAGTAAATAAATTAAATAAGTATAAATATTGAGATAAATAAAGTTTAAGGAACAGATCTAAACAATGAGATAAAGTGAAACACGTACCCGTTCTTGTTGAGGGAATTTGTTCCGATCCATAATACTTGTACGAAACCTCCGGTGCAACAAAAAAGAGTAATATTGATCTTACCAAAGTAGTTGAACTAAAAAAAACAACTTTAAAAATCAAATTCAACAATACAACCCAAGAAATTAGAAAAAAAAGGCTTAGAAATTAAAATAGCTAACTACACGACATTTCAAACAAAGCACAACTTACCTAATGCTTCCAAGTAATCAAATTCCAAAACAAAAACTCTTCAAAGTTCAAAGTAACTATGATTTGACAAATTATAACAGCTTTACTTTTTTTTCTGCCTAAATAACATGTTTTATAAAGTGGGTTTTTGTCAATCATGCAATGAAAATTACAGATCAGAATCTAGGGAACAAAAGAAAAAGGAAAGTGAGTGATTAAATTAGATCATTTCCAAGCACAAAAGGACGTTAGGTAGGAGTATAGAACTATATATCTACAAAAGAAAAAAAATCTTAACAGTTTAGAGCATAAAAAATGCAAAAAAAGGCTCAATCATGTAGAAAAAGGAGTATAGAACTATAAGTCTCCTATCCTATCCTTCAACTTGTATCCTGATTATATAATAAATTAAAAAAAAAATCTACCTTTGCATATATATATATATATATATATATATATATATATATATATATTTCAGGCGTTGCCGTAGATCAAGAAAAAGATCTTTTCTTGATCCTGGAAAAAGATCAAGAAAAGTAATAAGATGGATGGCCGGAGGTAGTTTTGGCCTTTTTCTTTTTGCCTTTATTGCTGAACAACAAAGATAACTCAAAGCACAGAGATTAACTAATATAATTTCAGGCTTATTAATCTATAGATTAATCATAAATTTAGCTAGCTACCTCAGCCTCTCTCTCCTTATTAATAATGATAATTATTTCATGCAGAAAACTTAAGAGCAACACTTTTCATCAACTCCCATAACCCAATAACCAACTTTTCTTTTTTATTCATAGAATTTGCTCTAACGCTAAACATTTGCTTCTCCCCTGGTCTGAGGTTCTTTCAATTCTCATTTTTTTTTGGTTATGTCAACCGGTATGGTATAATCACTCAAGTGTGATTGGTGTATGCTGGAGAATATTCTTTACCAAATGATTAGAGTTGATCAGGATTTAGAATGAAATCCCGCTATTAATCCCGGCTTCTAGTTTGTTTCATTTCGCTTAATTATTAATACTTGACCGTGCAACATCAGGCCATTTCTGTACCGTCATTTTGTAGGTTAGTTAGACGAATCAGGATACCAAGATCCATACCCTTATTATGACTTCCTCCAAAAACCCTTAGCCGGGTGAACAATGACAGACAGAGATCTTGCATCCGCTTGTTTTATTATTTGGTTTGTCAATATTATAAATGTTTAAATCCAAATGATTTATTATTAAATTTAATTTTGATTAAATGAAATTTAAATCTCCAAAAAAAATGTAACTAATTTACAAGGAATCGAAACAAATTATGGCGATTTATTTGTCACATCGTTTTGATTCCAGCCGGCAGCCTTATTGTTAATGCATCAAGTCAGACAAAATTAATTAACTTAATCATCCAACCTGAGTAGTTAAACAATTCCTATTAACGATTTTTACTATTTTTTTTTCAGGTCAAGAGAGCATCTGAACGTCTCAACCGATGGCTTTTAAAACCGGATGCGACAAATTACCAAAGTCCTTCAGAGACCGAGAGGAAAAGAGAGAAGCAGAAAGCTGATGGACCAAGTAGGAAAAGAAGAAACCGAGAGGAAAGCTACATAAACAGAAGCAAGAAGGCAGAAACAGAGGGCTGAAGCTACCCAAACAAACCAAATATGCTGCAAATTTGTGAAAATATTCTTCAAACCCCAATTTTACAAACCCTAATTTTATACAATTTCTTCAAAACTGAAATTAACTTAAATTTCATCACTAAGCATGGTTCTATAACACAAATTGGAAGAAATTTAACTATGAGAGAATCGGTTTTACCTTAATCTTGAGTAGCCGAATCCAAACTTGTCCAAACAGAAAAATGCCTCTAGAAATTTCTTCAAAACTTTCTCCTTAACTATGACTTACTTGGAAGAAAGAGGTGTGAATGAATTAGTGGTTCCAGTGAGGGGAAGAGAAATTTTTTTGTTTTGGGAGGTGAGTGGCGTGAGAGAGGAAGAAAGGAAGGGAAGGGTTTGTCTGGTTTAGGCAAAGTGTGTAGGGAGAAAAAAAATGTAATTGTGCAAAACGTGAGTGTAAGGAGAAAAAGTTTTATTTTTTTGGATAAATTTTGTTAATTAATTATTTAATGCAAAAAATAAAGTTTAAATCATACACATTAATTATATAAATATCATTTTATATTATGAGTTTATTTTTTAATAAGTTATTTTCATATTTTTTTAATTAGAATTTAGTTAATTTATTATTATGAGTGTAAAAATTGTATGTTAATTTATTATGAACTTTTATTAATTTAATTTCACTGGTCATGTTTTGGGTTTTGTACAAATTATTTAAAATTTTTTGATTATTTTCAAAAAATAACTTTTGAAAAAATTGAATTGTTCAGAAAAAAATTATTTTATCAAAATTATAGTTTTTCTCTATTCAAAAAGAAAAAGAAAAATAAAGAAATAAAAAAGAAGGAAAAAAATGAAAAAAATAAAAAAATATTTTAGATAAACTAATTGAACAATGATCCTTATTAAGTTATTAAATGATTAAGTTATTTTTTAAATATAAAAATTTTAAGTATAAAATAAATAAAATATGCATCAAGCACTACTTTAGTATTTTAGTATATATTATAATTATATATAACATATAACTTATATAATTATATAATATAAGCAATTTTAATACTTTAATAAATTACAAACGAATAACAAACGAACATAACCGAACGAACAACAAATGACACTTTAAACGAACGAACAATAAACGAACATAAACGAACTTGTTCGCGAACATAAACGAACGAACAACAAATGACACTTTAAACGAACGAACAATAAACGAACATAAACGAACTTGTTCGCGAACATAAACGAACGAACCACACCTCTGTTCATGTTCGTTCGTTTAATAAACGAACACAAAAAATGTTGTTCGTGTTCGTTTGTTAAGCTTAATAAACGAACATAAACGAACAATAACCGAACGGTTCACGAACGATTCACCGAACGTTCTGTTCGTTTACACCCCTACCCTCAGTGAGATACTGTTTAAATGAGGATCTCCAATCGTCTCCAACTTGAATGTCACACACTTCGACCTCTTCAATACTCGGTCGTTCGAGCCTCTCCACCTTTATTGTCCTTCCTTGTGTTTCGGTGGAGGAGGCTAGCTTAGACAGTGAATCAGCATGTGTGTTTTCGGACCGGTTGATTTGCATCAGCTGAAAGCTTTTGAAAGTCTTGGCCAGGAGTTGGACTTTCTTTAAGTAAGGAACCAGCATTGGTTCTCGTACCTCGTACTTTTCGCTGAATTGGTTCACCACCAGTTGAGAATCACTGTGTGCTACCAAGTGGTGGACCTGCAGTTTCTCCGCTAGTGCCATCCCTGCTATCAGAGCTTCATACTCCGCTATGTTGTTCGAACTAGGGAATCCGAATCGTAGGGAGTATTCCAGGGATTTTCCTTCGGGTGACACCAAGACTATACCCGCTCCACTTCCGTTGGTACTTGATGACCCATCGACATGCAGCAACCATGGGTGAGCCTCCCCTTCACTGCTGTCGTTCGGGATAGTGCATTCCACGATGAAGTCAGCCAGAGCTTGACCTTTGATAGCCTGCCTCGGTTGGAATGTGATGTCGTATCCCCCAAGCTCCACCGCCCATTTCACTAACCTTCCTGAATGTTCAGGTTTCTGGAGGATCTGTCTTAATGGTTGATCTGTTAAGACGGTGATGGGATGTGCTTGGAAATACGGACGCAACTTTCGCGAGGCCATCAAGAGGGCTAATGCTAGCTTCTCGGCTAGTGGATAGCGGGTCTCTGGATCCAATAACACTTTGCTCACGTAGTAGATGGGACGGTGTACCATTTCATCTTTCTTCAGTAGCACCGCGCTGACGGCGAAATCACCGACTCCCAAATACATATAGAGCTGTTCTGCTTCCAGGGGCCTTGTTAATAGAGGCAACCGCTTCAAGTATTCCTTGAGGTCTTCAAAGGCTTTTTGACAATCTTCCATCCACTCGAAGTTCTCCCCCCTCCGTAGAGTTTTGAAGAAAGGCAAGCTCCTTTCTGCTGATTTCGACAAGAAGCGATTCAGAGCCGCTATTCTGCCTGTCAATCTTTGGACCTCTCTTACGGTGGTTGGGGGTTTCATGTCAATGACAGCCTGTATCTTCTCAGGATTTGCCTCGATGCCCCTGTTAGTGATCATGAAGCCTAGGAATTTTCCTGATCTTACCCCGAATGAGCACTTTTCGGGGTTTAGCTTCATGTTGAATCTCCTCAATACTTCAAATACCCTGGATATTTGATCAGCGTGAGACTCTGCTACGCGGCTCTTGATTATCATATCGTCCACGTAGGCTTCCATGGTATTTCTCAGAAGATCCTTGAACACTTTGCTCACCATTCGTTGGTAGGTGGCACCCGCGTTCTTTAAACCGAACGGCATTACCCGATAACAATAGGTCCCGTTGTCGGTTATAAAGGAAGTCTTTTCCTCGTCTTCTGGGTGAAGCATGATTTGGTGATACCCGAAGAATGCATCCAAGAAACTGAGGAATTCGTAACCGGATGTTTCGTCTACTAGTCGGTCTATCCGTCGTAAGGGGTATGAATCTTTGGGGCAGGCTTTGTTCAGGTCGGTGAAATCAACACACATTCGCCACTTCCCACTAGATTTCTTTACCATCACTACATTGGCTAACCACTCAGGGTAATAGACCTCTCGAATGAATCCAGCGCCCAGGAGCTTACTCACTTCTCCAGTGATTGCTTTCTGTCGTTTCGGGGCGAAACTCCTCTTCTTCTGTTTGACCGGTCTGTGTCCGGGTATGATATTGAGTTCATGGCATATGACTTCGGAACTGATCCCGGGCATGTCCGCCGGGCTCCAGGCGAAGATATCCGAGTTTCTCCTCAGACACTCGACTACCTCCTTTTTCTGTTGCTCGCCCAACTGAGTCCCGATGAATGCCCTTTTTTCGCTATCCCCGTCAGTTAGCGCAATGGCTTCTGTTTCCTCTACAGGTTGGGGTTTAGGCGGATCGTCGATGCATAAGGTTTCTTTCCTCTGTGCTACCTTGTTGGCAGTGGAAGCGAGATAACAAGTACGGGCACTCCTTTGGTTTCCGCGTACTTGCCCGACTCCGTGGGGAGTGGGGAACTTCATCAATAGGTAGCAAGAGGATATCACCGCCCTCATGTCGTTCAGCACCGGCCTGCCCAAGATCATGTTGTAGGCAGCGGAGGTCGATCTGACTACCATGAACAATACTTGTCGGGTCACGTCTTTCGGGTGCTCACCGAGAGTTACAGGCAACTCTATGGACCCGGCAACTTTCACTCGCTCCCCCGTGAATCCATATAGTGGTGTCATAACGGGTTTCAACCTATCCTCGGACATGCTCATTTTTTCGAAGCAGTTCCAATAGATAAGGTTCACTGAGCTCCCGTTATCGACCAGGACCCTGCTCACCGGGTGTTTGGCCACCACCGTGGATATCACCATGGGGTCGTCATGGGGCATGGCGACATCGCCTCTGTCAGCCGGGGTGAACATGATGGGCTCTTCATCCGCCTGTTCTTCCATCACAACATTAACCTGATACGCTTGCCTTGCGTAACTTTTGCGGGAAGTAGAGGAGCTTCCTGCACTTGATTCCCCGCCTGCAATGACGTTTATCGCGGGGGCTGTAGGCTCGTTGTTTGACGGATTGGCCCTGGGGATCGGCCTGACGGCTTCGTTTCTAGGCCTATCCCCTCTGTTGTCATTATTTGCCCCAGTCCGCGGACGATTATTCCTTTGGTCACGCGGAGGGTATCGGGGTCTCTCGCTTCGCCACAGGAAGCGGTTGATCTTCCCCTCTCTGGCCAGTCTTTCTAACTGGTCCATTAAGTCTCTACACCTCTCTATTGGGTGTCCGTGAGCACAATGGAATTCACAGTAGGCTTCAGTGTTTCGGCCTACGTCTCCAATTTTCTTCTTGGGGAATTCCAATAGTCCCGCCCCCTCAATTGCTGCCAGTATCGCAGTACGAGGCTCGCTCAGTCTGGTATAACCTTCATACCTGAGCCTGGGGGCTTTGTCTCCTCTTACGGGTTTTGGGAAGCTTCTCTCGGGTGCATCTCTCTCTCTTTTCTTTCCTTCCTTCGCCTCCCTGGGCTGTATCATTCTCATCACTTCTTCTTGAGCTACATACTTGTTAGCCCTAGCAAAGAGGTCGGAAATCGTCATCGGTTGATTGAGAGAGAGGGATTCTTGTAGCTTTTCGAAGCTCATCCCTTGCAGCATTGCAGCCAAGGCCACGCCTACTGGTAGATCTTCCACTTCCAAGGTTGCATCTCGAAAGCGATCTACAAAGCTTTTCAAGGGTTCTTTATTCCCTTGTTTAAGTGTGAGTAGGTAGGTAGCGTCTTTCTTCCTCTGGCTGTGGATCATGAAGACTTTGAGGAATTCATTTCTCAACTCATCAAAAGAGGAGATTGAACCTTCGCTCAACCTGTTGAACCACTTGAGAGCATGCCCGGACAATGTGAGAGAAAAAGCTCTACACATAATTTCGTTCTCCCAACCATGTAACAGCATGAGGGATTCATAACTCTGGATGTGATCGTAGGGGTCCGCTTTGCCAGTGTAAGTAGCCATAGAAGGCATTTTGAACTTCTTCGACAAAGGTTTGTTCATGATCTCCAGGCTGAATGGGATCTTCCTCCTTTGGCTATCATCCGAAGATACCAGTTTTTTCTTCTCGAGGATCCTTTGGACGACCTTCTCCACGTCCTCCGACCCTTGAGCTGAGCATGGCCTTGTCCCTTCGGGTCTAGAAGAGCCCGATTGATAAGCGCCCCTTCTAGCACCTCCCACTCCGGGACTTGATATTTCGAGGCCTTCTCGTGGGTCAAAACCTCCTTGTCTTCGTTGCTCCCCAGCCCTATAGGTTCCCGGATCACGTTCTGACTCCACGGGAGACGAGCTGTGGCAGGTGGGGGAACTCTGCCGCCTATAGGCTGTGGGGGAACTCTGCCGCCTGGCGGCCAGAGGGGAAGTCTGCCGTGCATCGGGCAAGGGTGAACTCTGCCGCCTATTAGAGGCGGGAGAGTACCGTCGCATATCTGATATGGGATACCTCTGCCGCATGTATTCCGCGGGAGAGTTCTATCGCCATTGAGCCACGGGGGAGCTCTGCCGCCTGTCGGACAGAGGTGAACTCCGTCGCTGTTGAGCCGCGGGCGAGCTCTGTCGCACGTTAACCGCTGGCGAACGCTGTCGCACGAGAGCTGCGGGCGAGCTCTGCCGCCTAGTGGCCAGAGGTGAGCTCTGTCGCGGTTGAACCACGGGTGAGCTCTGTCTTGCTGGATTGGCAGTGGCATTATCTTGCGTCCCTGCACCTTGTCCGGCACTCGCTAAAGTGGAGGGCTGACCTCTCTCGTAGGTCTGCCTCGGTGTGCTTTCCCCCACTAACTGCTGCACTTCAGGGGTAAGCTCAATTGGGGGAGAGCATCCCTGAAGAAGCTCACCATGGCTTTCAATGCAGCTGTAGTCTCCTCATTTTTGCGCTTCAGGGTCTCAAATTCCTCTAGAGAAACCACCGCTTCTCTCTGACCCCTTTCAGTGTGTCTTCGTCCTTGTTCTGATCTAACAGGGGGACTCACAGAATTCTGCCCTCCTGTCACTTCCGCTGTAGAGCGTGTTCTCACCATTTTGATAGAGAATCTGGCTTTTTGTCAGGATTCCCACAGACGGCGCCAATTGATGTTGCCTACCTGACAGCAACAAGAAAATGCTTCCCACGTAATCTGATTGCACTAACGACAAAAGGGTGACGTCGATGCAATTTGATCCACGTGTTCTTCGTATATCCTGTAAAAACAACAGGAATCAGAGGGGGCAGGGATTTGTCCCTGCACGCGCACTCCGATGATTAAGTCAGTAATCGGAGTTGTGAATGTAGGAAGAAGAGAATATATTGCTTAAATCAAAGAGTTTAAAGCTTTTCCTTCTTTTTGTCTTTTTTGGTTTTTTCCTCCCCCTTCTTCAGAGAGCTCACCTGGTATTTATAGGTTTCTGCAAGTCGGTTCGAGCATAGACCCAGGCGCGTGTCTGGGCCGCGACAGAGTGATAAAGTACTCTGTCGCGCCTCGAATTCAGGTAGCCAGCGAGGGACCTCTATCGCAGACTGTGCGGGAGACCTCTATCGCGGGCTGTGCGGGAGCCCTCTACCGCAATCTGTGCGGGAGGCTATGTCGCAAGCTGTGCGGGAGACTTCTATCGCGGGGCTGTGCGGGAGCCCTCTACCGCAATCTGTGCGGGAGGCTATGTCGCAAGCTGTGCGGGAGACTTCTATCGCGGGGCTGTGCGGGAGCCCTCTACCGCAGACTGTGCGGGAGACTATGCCGAAGGCTACGCGGGAGACCTCTACCGCAATCTGTGCGGGAGACCTCTACCGCAATATGGGCGATGGAGGTCTGCCGTGCCTGCTGTGCGGCACATTGCAAAGGCGACAGACTCCTATCGCATTGAGCGCTCTGTCGCACTGCTGGGAACTATGTCGCGTGGCCGCTTTGTCGCTGAATCCGCCACGTGGCTCGTTCTTGATTTGATACGTGGCAGGCGGATGATTGCGCACGTGAATTCAGTGACACGACCGCCATCAATAATAATTAATTTTTTATATAAATGTCATGAATTTAAGTTATAAAAATAATTTTTTCATTAAGGATTATTATGAGAGTCAAAATTTGTAGAGAAACACTATCTTAATTTTATTGATAATATATTATATAATAATCTTTTTGTTAATGCTGATAATAATATTTTAATTCTACTTGTAAAATAAAAATTTCATAAAAAATTATTTTAATCATATTTATAAAATTTAAAAATTTTATTGATATTGTATTATATAATAATCTTTTGATTAATATTAAAAAAAAATGTTTACGTATATCTTTATTTAGATCTCTCAAAATAAAAATTTTGTACAAAAAATTTATCATTTATATTAGTTTATCAAATCATGACATGTTTTATACAATCATAAAGATTGACAATGTTATCTAATCTCATAACTGTAAGTATTCTCAAGTACAATGCAATACAATGCAAATAAAAATGATGATTTAGCATCAAAATGATGAAAGGAAGTTCTCATCTTTTGGGCTATGATAAAATCATTGGATTCACTTCAGTTTTTGGATCACCATAAGTTGAGAACAAAGGGTTCTAATTATGATCAAATACACCCAAGTTCCTTTAGCACAGCTTTTAAGTACCTGCTAATCTTGAAGAAAAAAAACAAATTTCTTTTCAATTCTCTCATCTTAAATGTAGTTGTGTTTTTTGGATTGGATGTAGTAAAACTTGAAGAAGCTGACAAGTCCAATGACAAATGAAAGTGGAAGTAGTCAAACAGATCTTTGCCTTTGGTTCTATATCAAACGTCCCCATGAAACTTGGAATCCAACGGAAAATGAATTTTCCTGAATTTAAAAAGTTTTACTTGAAAACCAACGAAACTAAAGAAAGATTTTTCAAGAGCTTTTTGTGGCGTTTACGTTAAGCTGTGAAAATCTTAAAGACATTACAAAATAATACAAAAAGCAAAAAAAAAAAAAAAAAAACTTGGTCAGTTTTCTTTTCTTCATATTCTCCCCAGCAACGCATTATCTCATTTTCTCATAAAACATTCTCTTTTTGAGTTCTCCTGGAAAAATTTCCACACCTCCTTCTTCTTCATTCATTACCCGGATAAGTTACCTGCCTTAAATTTTTTTTTCTTCATTTTTGCTTTTGCATGAAGGTCTTATATTTTTAGCTGCCGTTGAGGGATTGTGGATTGTTTTTGTTTCTCTCTGAATTGGGATTTGTTAATTCTTTGTTAAGGAGTGACAACTCCTACTTTGGACGGGGTAAAGATAATAGTTTTCCTTTTATATTTTCATTTTCTGGATGACTTATATTCTACGTATCTTGTTGTGCTAAGGGAAAATCCTATTTTAGCTTAGAGGGAGAAATTTAAGTTTCTGGAGTCATTTTGGTAGATTGACACCCAAAACTGGAGGTTTTCTTTAAAAGTAGTGTCTGGGTTTTGATGGTTTTAGGTGCCTAAGAGTTTTTGTTTTGGAGTGCTTGTCTCATCTGTTGCATCTGAATTGGTTTGAAAGTTTTTGTTTTGGAGTGCTTGTCTTATCTGTTGCATCTGAATTGGTTTGAAAGTTATAAAAGTTTGTGCTTTAAGGTTGTTTGGCAATTACTTTTGGCCTTGCTGGAGATTGTATGTGGTTTTAGTTGTTGGGCTTGGATTTTTAACTTGTCTGATGAGTAATTAGTTCAAGAGGGCAGTGTTCCTTTTTCTTCTTGTTTCATTTGATTTGTTTGTGGGTGTTTCTAGTTTGAGTAAAGTCATATAGTTGGTGGTAGTATTTCGGCTTGGGTTTTTCTGTAGTTAGAACTTGTTGGATTTGCCATGGGGAAGCATGGTGGAAAGAACAAGAAGCAAACAGGACAAGCAAGTGATAGTAATGTGAAGCAAAGCAAAGTTGGAGATAAAAGTTCGAAAGCATACGATGTGGACACGGCAGTTTTCATTGCCATGTCTCAAGAACTGAAGGAAGAGGGCAACAGACTGTTCCAGAAGAGGGACCATGAAGGAGCAATGCTGAAATATGAGAAGGCCCTCAAATTGCTTCCGAAGAATCACATAGATGTCTGCCATCTTAGGAGTAATATGGCTGCTTGTTATATGCAGATGGGGTTGAGTGAGTACCCCAGAGCAATCCACGAGTGTAATTTGGCATTAGAGGTAACACCGAAGTATAGTAAAGCACTTCTGAAGAGAGCAAGATGTTATGAGGCTTTGAATAGGTTGGAATTGGCTTTCAGAGATGTTAATTCAGTTCTGAACATGGAGCCGAATAATATCATGGCATTAGAGATTTCCGAAAGAGTAAGAAGTACACTTGAGAAGAAAGGGTTACGAGTGAATGATACTGTGATTGAATTGCCTCCTGAATACATTGAATGTCCGAGTGCTTCAAAGATTTCAGAAGTTGTCAAAGAAAAAACCAAGAAGCAGAACAAGAAGAAGGTCAATAAAGCTGAAGATAACAAGGCTGAGGACCAAATTGTGGAGAAAAAGGTTAGTGAAAACGTAGATGAGAAGAAGGCTGCGGATAAACTGGTTGTAGAGGAGAAAATCAGCTGTAAAATGGAGGAAGAACCAAAGAGGACTGTGAAGTTGATTTTAGGTGATGATATAAGATGCGCTCAGTTGCCACTTAACTGCAGCCTTCTGCAACTAAGGGAAGTTATTCATGATCGATTTCCTAGCTCGAGAGCAGTTCTTGTCAAATACAGAGATGAAGAAGGTGATTTAGTCACAATCACCTGTGATGAAGAATTGAGATTGGCTGAAATATCAGCAGTATCACAGGGTTCTGTGAGGTTGTATGTTGTGGAAGTCAATTCTGAGCAGGATCCATTCTTTGAGACATTTAAGCGTGAGGAAGTTCACAATCTTGATGTAAAACAAGGCAAGGCAGCTGAAAATGGGGATGCCAGAAAAGTTATGGAAGCAGGAAATGGTTCATTTTGCATTGATGAATGGATAATTGAGTTTGCTCAACTGTTCAAGAACTATGTTGGCTTTGATTCAGATGCATACTTGAATCTTCATGAACTTGGTATGAAGGAATATTCTGAGGCCATGGAGGATACAGTTACAAGTGAAGAGGCCCAGGACCTTTTTGACATGGCGGCTGAGAAATTCCAAGAGATGACAGCATTAGCATTGTTCAACTGGGGAAATGTTTACATGTCTAGAGCAAGGAAGAGGGTTTACTTCGCAGAAGATGGTTCGAGAGAATCCATACTTGAGCAGATCAAAACTACCTATGATTGGGCACAATTAGAATACACCAAAGCAGGTAAGAGATATGAGGAAGCACTGAGAATCAATCCAGATTTCTACGAAGCTCGTCTAGCTCTAGGGCAACAACAGTTTGAGCAGGCAAAGCTATCTTGGTATTATGCAATTGGCAACAATGTTGATCTGGAAACTTGGCCTTCTGAGAAGGTCCTGCAACTTTATAACAATGCTGAGGAAAATATGGACAGAGGCATGCAGATGTGGGAGGAGTTACAAGGGAAACGCCTGCGTGAGCTTTCCAAATCAAAGAAGGAAGAAAACCAGTTGCAGAAAACGGGATTGGATGGTTTATTCAAAGATATATCAACAGATGAGGCCGCAGAGCAGGCTGTGAACATGAGTGCTCAGATAAACCTTTTATGGGGTACCATACTTTATGAACGTTCGATTATGGAATTCAAACTCGGGCTACCTGTCTGGCAAGAATGTTTGGAAGTGGCTGTTGAGAAGTTTGAACATGCTGGAGCTTCTCCCACAGATATAGCTGTCATGGTAAAGAATCACTGTTCAAATAACAATGCACTGGAAGGTAACTTAATAATTGGAAATTCATAACTTTGCCTCAGCAATTAACATCTGCATAAACCTTAGAAGCATAACTTACCTTTTATCATTTCAGGTTTAGGGTTTAGGATTGATGAGATAATACAGGCATGGAATGAGATGTATGAAGCTAAAAAGTGGCAGAGCAATATTCCATCATTTCGACTAGAACCATTACTTCGACGGCGGGTTTCTACAATTTATAATGCATTGGAGCATGCATGAGTTGCATGTTGTTTTGATTGGGATTTCCAAGAAAGCAGGTGGTCGAAAGGCATAGCTAGGTACTTAATATTATTTGAAGTGGGATATACAGTCCTGTTAGATAGGTAAGCTGATTGATTCTTTAGAATAAATAGCAATTGACTATGTGATAAAAAAATCTGTTGCAATTCATATGATGCAACTCACCTCTGAAAAATATGCATGTAGTTTTTTTGCTCTAGTTTCAGCTTCAAATCTGAAGCCTACTGTGTCGAATTTTCACTTTAAATATGATTACGGGAGTCTCATGCATTGAGTTTGCCTTTAAGTCTCTCGCTTTTCTCTGATGAAGTTCCTATATATATTTTCTTCATATGCTTTCTGAATGTTGAATGTTTTACCATGATCTGAGAAAATTGAATGCAATTTGTTTTAAGCATTCCTTGCCAGGACTAACATTGGATCGTCTGTTCTGCAGGTTTTCTTTCCATTTCTTCTTTTCGATCAAGCTTCTGCCTTGAACTTTCAGATTCAAAGGAGAGACTGTTGTAGTTCTTAAAGCTGTTTGATTCCTTTTGTGAAGAAATAGGTTCCATTTCATCCATAGATGTTTGGGGATGACTTGAAGCAACAGCAGGGATTTCATTTTTTTTGTTGGTTTCTGCTTTCATCTTCATCAGCTTCCCCCTCAAAGAAGCAGGATATACACGCTGAATTCATTACTTAGATGCAATAGTTTATAAATTGCTAGGGATTTCTTTAAGAATTTTAGAAGACATAGATTTTTGTATTGTATCCATGAAAATTGACTTGCTTGTTGTACTATATGTGATTGAGGATTGTGGATTTATTTTCTGCTTTTGCTTCCATTTCATCAAACATAGTTACTGTTTTCTTGATTGCGATTGAAACCATGCTCTGAAATAGGCTATAGCCATATTTATTTTCACCATTCCCTCATCTTTATATAATTATATAATTATTCGGTACAATAATTACTTAAATTTAATTTAATTATTTCAAACAAAGCTTTTCAAATCAAATTTAAACTACTCAATTGATAAATCAAATTAAATTTGAATATTTTATATCCAACTTGATCAATTTTAATATTTTTTCTTTCGGTCGAAATCAAACTTTAAACATTGAGCTTGAACGAACTTTAACCAAACTTTAAATCTTAAATTTTTGAATTAAACTTGAAGTTGATACTAAATCGTTCTGTCTTGATTACACCAATAATCTCTAAATGAAAACTTGGAAGAAAATGTGCACTAAATACTTTGAATAAATATAAAATTTTGTATTTACAAATTTATTATTTGTTTCTGAAACAAGGAAATGCCGAATTCAGCAGCCAATCATATTTACAATCAACTTACATTGACTGTTCACGTAATTAGCGCAATTACCCTGACCCCATTAGAAAGGCAGCCTTTATATAAACTTACCGTAGAGAACCATCTCCAGCCGATAGCACAGCATATGTTACACTTGCTGAAGCTTATTCTGGTCGAAAGCTGACAAGATTCGGAAGGGCAGTGGACTGAAGCTTCTTGATTTCGGAGGCAGTTACCTTGCAGGACTCCAGAATTAGCGACCGTAAATTCTTTAGAGGCTTTAAATACGGCAAACCATCATCTGTTATGTCAGAATTCGAAACATTTAAGGACACCAATGCAGTCAGTCCTGCATTAACACCAGAAAATGAGAATCCATGATTAGAAGATCTCATTGACTTCATCAGAACTCGGCAGCAAAAATGGAAGCTACGGGCCAGAATATTTTTCACATTCAGAAGCCATTATTAGCAAGCCACCAATAATAAGCTCTCAATTCACCGGATTTACTGACTGCTGAATGCCGATTCATCTTTGCATGTTTAGAGATATTTCCATGACCAAGTCACTAGACTGCAGCAGAAGTACTGCAGATCGCTGGTCCTGCGGCAGAATGCCAAGTGGGACTATGGCTAGATGTGATAATCTGACACTAGAGATACAACTACCTGTCTTTTATATGTCTCTGTGTCAATTTCTATACAAGCATAGCAAGGTTTGTTCCATTCAGAATAGCACTAACAATGGCTGATAAAGGGGAAAAGAAAAAACCAAAGTAAAACTAACACCATAAAACCACGAGGAATAGAATCAAAACAAACCCGAAAGCAGTTCCAAGGATTTGTCTGTCAGGTTGCAGTTGTGTGAAAGGTTCAATAGCATTAAAGAAGCGAGATCCTTGATATTTTTCACCCCAGCATCAGTTATATCCCCTCCACATATTTCAAGAGATTGGAGGTTCTTGAAGCCTGTTTGACAAACATGCAGGAAGTAGGAACATTTAACACAAAACTAGAACATGTAAAACAAAATTCTTGAAAAAAAGTTTAAATTGAAATTGAGTTATTTTGCCAAACTCAATATTAGGCCTATTGAGATAGTTAATAAACATGATTCTAAAAGTTCTATGAGCCTACTGATAATCCTACCATTGGAGATATAAATACACCTCAATAAATCAACTGAAGGGACCTAGTGTTTCAATGTTACAAATGAACTTTATCAAGTATGCTTGTCCTAACCATCCAATCTTCAAGTCAGAGACCAAACCAAAACAATCAAGTTATTCAACAAAGCAAAATAAAAACATCTATGAATACAAAAGTTTGCAGCTAAATAGAACTTGAATCTAACAAAATGATGGATTCAAAATTTTCAAACAAGAAAAATAGTCCATCAAGAAACTTGCAATTTTAATTACTTAAGCAATATCAACATTTTTTACGTACATCGCAAATAATTTGTTCCAGTGTCCGAAATCCTAGCCCCAAAAAGATCCAGATGCATTAGTCCAGTCAAACCTGCATCAGCAAATTCAGAAAATGACTAACATACATTTTTAAAACATTACATGATGGAGAGAGGGAGAGGAGCAAACTGACAAAAAAAAAAAAAACAGAGCAGCAAATTGGTACCACTTTGACTTAGCTTTAGGAAAATGAATTATGTCAATACAGACATCTTGGAGCCGCAATAATTGATACGAGATTCTTAAATCGGAAGGATACAATATACACTAAAAATGGTAAATAACACTATGAAACTGATTTTGATATGTAACTAACACCAAGAGCCACAGATGAAAAAGCATAAAACATTTGCCATCTTAAGGCTAGAAATGAATGGTCCAGTCCATGGGAGTTGCCTGATCTGTGAAAACATTATTTATTAGCTCCCAAGGGTTTCTCCATCTAGAGAGGTAATATTTTTATATAAGTTCATAGCTGAAAGCTCAGCACAATTTGTGACTCCAAACCAGGCTATCCTCTAATAGTCTAAGGCAAGGAAAACAGGTAGACCTCCTACCTTTCATAGTGGTCAACCTAGTAAAACACAAAAATCAAGAAAAATCCCTCCGTATTTCTTCACTCCACAAAGACTGCAAAAAAACATTTGCTTCAACCAAAAGCTACAACCATATGATTTCAACAAGCCATAAATAGGACAAAGGCACACCAGAATTCCACCAACTTATATGCATAAAGTTAGAAGAATGGTATAAAGAAGTGAAAGTACTAACCTGTCAGGGCTGACAGGCCAGCATCTGTAATTTGGTGAGCATCCAGATTAAGTGACTTAAGTGCAGTCAATCTAGACAACTTTTTTAGACCACTATCAGTCACTAAAGTGAATGATAGATTCAAAGTCTCCAGATGCATCAATCCTAATAAAACAGAACCAAGTCAACATCATGCATTTAACATGATAATGCACCAAAAAATTCAGAAAAAATGGAAACCAAGGACATATAATTTAATAAAAGAAGGCCATGTGGATCAGGGCAAGGATCAAAATAGATGATTTATAACACCACAAACCAAACTTTTAAAGCTTTGTTGCTTTGCCTTGTTAGGTCATTGATGAAGCAAACACTATAACAATATGATTGCCATGAATTCAGTAATACATTCTATTCATTGATATATATTCAGCCTGCATCCAGTGTAAATGTATAAGGTATGAATGCACTTTCAAAAACAAATGAACAAATGCATATATGGAACAACTGAAAGTATCAAATATTTCTCTGTTCTCATTAAACACATCATAATATATAGAAGGAAACAGCAACGGTGCAACATAAGTAAAAGAAATCCAGGTAATTAAACACATCATAATATATAGAAGGAAACAGCAACGGTGCAACATAAGTAAAAGAAAGCCAGGTAAAATAACTACTTCAAGTGTATATAAGTACTGAATTAAGAAAATTTGTTAACTCAATAAAAAAGGTGATTCCCCAAAGAAAAGCATCAAAATAAAATCTGCAAAAAATGTTAAAGGTAAGAGCAAATCCAACGGGAAGATAGGTTTCAAAAAGTATCACAGAAACTGTGTCATGTTTAGAGCCATATCAAGAGTTTAAAACTAGTCATATCACACAGATGCAAGATGATAAGAGATAGATTACTGACCAGAAAGGTGTTGGAGCCCATTGCTTCCAGCTTCGGTATCAGACAACTCTAGACTTTTGAGGAATGAAAGTCCTGAAGAGAAAATTACAAGATAAATTATGTCATGAAAGTGCTCAAAGCAAAGGGTGGCCCTCCCTACATAACAGTTCAACTAGCAGCAAAATGAAAAATGATAAAACAAACCTGTCAAATTAGCTAGGCCTTCATCACCAATGTTACATGAATCTAAATTCAGGCTCTCCAAATTTGTTAATCCTGCAAAGAAAAGATATACCAAATCAAAAAATCTTATCACAATTTTAAATAAACAAGTGACCAGAATCAAATATAAAATGAACCAAAGGATAAATGGTCCATTTATTCAAATTCTATAAAAAATAATTACTTGAACTGTAAAAAAGCATGGGTACATAAGGGTAGGCATAAAAGATATATGGGAACGGAATGGAAATTGTCCACTCTTTGGACCAGAGGTTTTTTATTTCACGGTAGAACTGAAAGAAAATTAGGACGAGTGTCTCTTTTAATAATCAATCAATAACATAAATAAAATGAACCAGAAATCAGTTAGCATTGCATTATCAGACTTTTAATCTTTTAGTGATGCATTCAAAACACTATCTTTAAGTGAAGGTTGCCTCAGACACAATCTCTGTGCCAAAACTATTAACTGTCATCTCGTGGTTTCAAGTCAACAGTATAATTTTTATCAAAATTGAAAGCATAAGATTGCAAATATTATCGTTATAGTTAGATCAGAACTGTTTTTCTAAATGAGCTCTGAAACCAAATCAATAGCCACTAATTTGAACAGTAGGAAGGTCTTAAAATTGACAGGTTTTATGGAAAGCAACAGTGCAATTCACTGAGGTAACCTAGTAAACTTCATTAACTTGCACAGCCCTCTAAAAGTAGTTCAAGGCAAAGAAAAAATGCAAACAATTCACTCCCAGTAAAAGTAAATTAATAGACCAGAATGCAGTAGCAAGGAGGAGACAGAGAACCTTTTAGGTGCATTAAACATACATCCGTTATATTGTTAAATGCCAGGCTCAATACCTTCAAATTCTTAAGTCCTGCAAATGAGTGGTAAATACTGTAAATACTAATTATGCTTAGCCATGCAATAGTTCAATGTGATGATTCAAAAGAACGAAGGGCTAAAAGATATCAAATACAACTCACCAGAAAACTTGTCACATCCTTCATCAGTTAGGCCACATCTTCCGAGATTTAGGTATGCCAAAGCAACAAGAGCTGCAGATAGAATAAATTTTTTTTAATGAACAGAACATGATACATGTTCTCCGGTATCTGATTGAATAACCTATTCCAATTATAATCCCTACTTCTTAGCAATGAAAAACTAAGAGATAATTGCATAACATATGAATATTATTATAATTCCAGGAAGTTCTGTAATTGCTTAATGCATTCACCTGTCACCAAAATCCATGAACTTGTTAACAATTCATTGTTTGTTGCAATGGTGAAGTTTGATCTTCTACCGCACAATAGTGCTAGAGAATTTATCCGTATCCACATAATCTCCACACTATGAGACATTATAGCCACTAACTGATTTTCCACTCAAACCATATATCATTACATTTGAAGGTATAAACATTTTCAATGTATAGCAGCTGGTAATGGTACTATTGTAGGTAGCAGTGGAAAGGCTACTAATGAGAAAATGCACCTGAGACGGAATCCAAGCATGCAGTGGTAACATTACATCCCTCTAGATTCAACATGATAAGCTTGCGCAAACCTGCCATGGACAATAGTGGCATAGGTTAAAGTTTTTAATTTCTTAAGGTCAACAGGTCGTATTAAGAAGATAGATTATTAGTTCTAGTAAGTGGGTAACTTAACACAACAGCAAAGAAGATTAAGATGTCATCATAGAAGACGGCGCAGATGATGACATAGAAGGGAAAAATTCACTCTTAAAAGTGCCATGACAGAAAACAAAGCTAGAAATAGAACAGTTAAGATGAATTAATCATGTAACAATCTATATATTAGGAACTGAAAGCAAGAACAATGAATATAAACATAAAGAAGTCTTATCCTTTAACATAGCAAAAAGGACAACAGTTTGTTCTGTTAGTATACTAACACAGAAATGTGCAAGTAGATAAATACCTCTCAACTAAGACAGTCCAAAATCTGTAATATTACTGTTTGATATTTGCAACTCCTTCAGATTATTAAGCCCTGGAATAAAAGAAAATTATAAAGCCATACAAAAGAATTCTGGAATCTATTGCCCTTTTTGGAGGATGGGAAGTTGTTATACATGATAAATCTCACTTGACTGTCAACATATAATAATTGAGAATATAGAGACAAGACCACTTGATGACGATTCATGTCAATTTGATCCACTGTTGTGAAAAAAAAGTACCTGATGCATAAAAGTAGCAGTCTTCAATTAGCTTAAAAAATTGTCAAAATTACCTGAAATAGCCTTCAAGTCCAAGTCTGTAATGCATCTACAGCATCTGATATTAAGAGACTCAAGTTTAGATAAACCTGAAAAAAAAAAAAAACAATGGGTAAAAAATGAAGCTTCCAAGGCAAAGAATTTAAAAAAAAAAAGACTGGAAAAAATCTTGCACTAACTGGCTAATATAGGAAGTCCAACTGAAAATTCCATAACATATATCTGGCTGGCACTCCATCCTAGCATACATAATGTTCATATTGTAATGGAATAAAGAAATTGGATCCTGGTTTAGTTTATCTGCTAGCCTCGTCCCTCTTTCCTCCCAATATATGATAAATATACATCATAAGAGGATGTATTCCCATTTTCCCAGGTCGTTCTCAGAAGTGCGCATGCAATTGCATAAAAGAAAATAAAATAACAATATAAATTTATTCCAGCAATTAAAAAACAAGAAATAGTCTTCAGAAGATGCTAACTGTTACAAACTGCACATTTATTAAAGTGGGGAAATTTATAGTGAAAGTTTAGAAGTTCATTACAACACAAGCATTAATTGTCATTCAGAAATTTTATTCATTCACAACAAACCTTTAATATGCACAAATCCACCGTGAATTCCTAAGCACCTCTCGAGATCCAACTTTTCCAGGTTAACTAAGCTTGAAAATGCACGCATTCCTTCAGCAGTAATTGAATCGCTCTTTTTAAAACTCAAGGATGTCAAGTTCATTAAACCTAAAAGATCAAGGGACATAATGGCCATGAAGAGCATAGAAACAATGTCAAACATGAAGCTGATCCAAAGAACTACTGCATTGATATCCTAATCATAGAAAGACACTAATATATAAGATTTAATTATATAATATAGATTATACGGCCACAAAATATCTAACCATGGATAGGAAGCGCAGTTTTATAGAAATAGTTTTTTAAATGTTTTTAAGACATTTAAGAGATGCTTAACAGTATCCAAACACCATCCAGGAAGCATGACATGTTCTCATTTATAGGTTTTTGTTTCTAAGAAAAAAGAATGGACTAAATAAAACCAGCAAATCCTTCCAAATGACAACCTCGAAAATTATTGGCCGAATTATTCAGTATCATTGATCCACACTACAGAGAATAAACAAAAAGAGAAACGAATTTCATCTTCACTTTCACAAGAGTTATAATTCTCTGTTAGTAATATATTAAGGGAGAATAGAGAAAATTTCCAGAAAATGCAAATGGTTACAAATGATTTTCTTTATTTAACAGCACATTGTAGTGAATTTCAAACAAGGCTATCCTTCCATCCATAAAAAATGTACGGTACCAAAAAAAAATGGCAATGCAGTTCAAGAGCACGTCATACAATGCTGACAAAAGTAGAAAGCCAATCATCAGCCCTAGCATAGCTGGTGTCATGTCAATAGAATCAGATGACAAACCATAGATTCAGCGCTATGGTAACAAAGGTATTAAAGAAAGCAATAGAAAATTACCGCTAATATGCTTCAGCCCCATTTCTGAAATGTTCTCACAATGGTTAAAAGTTAAGGCTTGGAGGCTCGAGCACTCTTTTAGGAGACCCAACCCAGTATCAGTCACATCAGAACCAGAAAGATCAACAGAAAGTAATGATGTCCATTGTGAAGAGACGACTTCCATCCAACTATCCTGCACTCTGGGATATTCACCCAACCAAACATCCTGTCAACCCAAGATGCAAATCTGTTAAACAACATCATTTAAGAAGACATAAAAAAAAATAAAAAAAAATAAAATTTGCAACATGTTCAAACCATTCAGGGAAATATTACCTCAAGTGCACAATCACGAAACTTTTGAAATAAAACATCAGTAAGAAGATGGGATAAAACCAACTTGTTGAAAATTTGTTGACATATATCCTTTGGCAGCATTGCAAATGTACTATACTGGTCAATGTCCTGTGACAGTAGCGGCAAATAAATTCAGAAAAAATCAAAGAAAAAATCATCTGAGAAACATGCCAACCTGATAGACATACTTCGCATATTTTATCAATGCATAATTCCATGAGAGATGGGCAAACGGCCACTCCAGGCAGGTGAGCCCCCATAGACCGCGAAAAAGAGGTTACAAGCCACTTTGAACTACCACTTTTCCCATACTTTCCGGATACCCTTCTTCGCATTCCGTCTTCAGCAACCTGTTGGTCTCTCTTCCGTGAACACATTCCCCCCATTTGATTGATGGTCTAATAAATTATCAATTAACATCATGAAGCAAGAAGAAAAACCAATTTACTCCCCATTTTAGAACCATAAAACGTGCTGTGAAGTTAAACGCTGCTTCACTCTCCAACGCAACTGGACAGAAGCAACAACATTACAGAGTCAGCTCTTTAAAGAGTATCATAATTGCAAAACTAAAAGGCTAACAAAAAGTCACCATCTATCATTCTATCAATGAAATGATATAGCTCTCATATATAAATCGAACTTAGACTAGTTCAATGAATACTTCATCCAGAGTATTGATTCCAGAGAAACCCCCACCCAAAAAAAAGAGCTTCAGAAACAAAACATTCACAGTTTAGATGACAACTTAAGCTGCATCTAATTCTTAACTTTCATCCCAAACAAGCCAACATATAAAAACTTCTGAAAGAACAAAAAAGAAAAAAAAAACAAAAGAAGAATACACAGAAGAAATATTCAAAACCCCATTTAAAGGTTAAAGCAACGCAACAAGACTAAAGAAAAAAAGGTTCTCAAAAAAAAAAAAAAAACCTACTTAAAGAGAGCTAAGGATAGTTGAATTCTCGTGCTTTTTTAGAAAATAAAGGACGAGGAATCCAGAATTTCATTTTCACTTTTTTTTTTTCTTAAGGAATAAAAACAAAGGGAGGACGAAAAAAAAATATTCTTGAAATAATAATGATCACACTATCGAATAACGATTATATTCAAAACAACAGAAGAGAGAAGGAATACCTTAAGAACAGAGATATCATCATCAACTGATCAGAATCAGAATGGAAAAAATAAAATAAAATCATTCATAGAAAAAAAAGAATAAAAGAAAGGAAAATGGATGAGAGAGAAGATTGATACTGAAAGAGCGAGAGAGCTGGGAAACAAGGAGAAGAAGTGAGAGTAGTGTGGACAGGCTGAAGCCGTTTAATGAGTACCACGTGGCTAACGGCGAGGGACTGGAACAGGCGACAATGTTTGCGATTGGAAGATGTGGGCCCACTTTGTCCCGGCCTTTCTCCTTTATTCGGCGGTAGAAAGACGTTACTATTTTATTTATTTATTTTAATTTTAAATAATTATTTTTTAGTCGTCCCAGACCGAGAGTCCTAGTCAATACTCTTGAAAACGACACCGTTTTATTTAATTTATTTTCCTCCTTCAATTTTATCAGTACTTTATTATTCTCTTATCAAATAAGCATTTTCGTTTTCTTGTTACTTCAATTATATAATAATCGGATCACCACTTCAGACCATGGATGGAAACTATTTACATTGTCCAATTAAGTCCCAAACGGATTCCTTTCGACTTCAAAGCACGGGAAATCTAACACTGGATGCTGCTTAAAAATCAATACAAAAATGAGACAACTTGGAAGAATGGCGTACCCATGACCTTGGAACACAAAGAAAAGTGGCAACCGATATATCAACAGAAGCTGAAATCGGATGTATTGCTTATAATACAATGCACATCAGTTTCAACTTATCCTGGATGTGAATATCACGAGGTTGCAACAGCAAGGGCACTACTCCGTCCAAGGCCATGACCCAATCCCAAAGGGGCGCTCTCGGTTTTTGTTTTGTTATGGTTACTATGGCTGCAGTGGGAAGAACGAACATTGCCATGATGTGCATTGGCGTCGCTAGAATTGACATTTATAGCAATATGGCCATTTCCGTTGGTATGCAGATCACCGTTTTGCAAGTTGGAATTCGTCGGCATTTGTACCATTCCAATTCCTTCAGAATGTGCTGAATCTTCAGTAGCCGGCAGATCTTCGTTGTAGCCTTTGATCAGGAAGTCTGAGCAGTTCTTCCAGCATCCATGATCGTATGGGTTTCTAAATCGACCACCAGCACCCCTGAGGTAGCTATAGCGCATGACATTAGCCATTTCATTTGTTGTTATATTGCGAGATATCTGTAGCAAGAAAAGAGAACAAATTGAGCACTTGCTCTCTAATTTCTGAAATTATTCATGTTGAATGCAAATGAGTTAGATATGCAACATTCTTAGGACCTAAACCATAAGCACCACAACAGTTGCTATAAACATGACGTCTATGCCCCAAAGAAGAGAGAAGGTGTTGGTGGCATAGGAAAACCGCACAAACATGCACACAAAACCGTGCTATCATGCGTAAAGACGAAAGCCCGGATTCTGTCCAAAAAGTAAATGGTGTCGCAAGGAAAATATCACATGCACAACGCTACATCTATTGCAGATGCTTGATTTAAAATTTAACCCTAGGGAAAACATGCCTTAATTGTAAATATCATTGCTGCAATAATATGCAGTGGTTGTGAAACCAAATATAGTTGGCATGGAGAAGGTAGAAGACCATTTTAAACAATCCCACGAGCATTACAATACAGGCACGGGCATTTTCACTCAATCCATAACCACTAATAAACTCATGTGACAGATTAATATATATATATATATATATATATATATATATATATGATGAAGTAGCTTAAACCTGCATATATGATGTCACCAGACCTAATCTAGTTTCAGATGACAAATTTACCCCAAAAACTCAACATTGCATCAGACTAAATCTAAAGTAAGAGCATCGGGAAGCACACTTTTTTTTTCTACTGTGACCCAGGTCTCACAACCACAAAATATAATTCAAAAAAAAGAAAGAGAAAACCATAGATCACAAAATCTCAAGTCATACCTGAGAAGCCTGTACAACAGTCAACGCTGCCACACCAAAGAAGAGGAAAAAATCCACAATCAAAAATGATAAAGCACCAATATGATGAGAAACAGCATGATGCATCCATGCTACAAATGAAGATGGAGCCATTGGATCCGTCAAGATTCCTGTATATGACAAGAACACATTTGTTGGACATTTAGGGAGGGAAAAAGTTGCTAGGTTAACTTCGGATAATAGTTTGAACTTGGAATTGGTTAAAAGGCATACTTGTCATAGCAACTCCACCAGTAATCAACATCGCTGAAACTTCCAAAACAAGAAAAATAAAAAAGTCCCACTTGTTTTTCTGCACCACAAGATACCTAAATGAAATTAATTAACAGATACAATAACTACGCATCCATTAATTAACTATTACTCTCTTTCCGCGTAGGAAAATTGACCTATAAATATAATTGTAACTAACAAGCAATGACACACCACCTATATTTGTCTATATTCCGAAGACCAAAGTCATGTATAAGAGCACTGAAGTCCCTTAATTCAATTGTACAATTGAAGTACGGGATGTCAAACATGCAACAAATGAAACACTAAAATAATAACAGAGGAAAAATCTTTTAACTCATCAGCAACACTGCACCTTGCCAACACAGTTTGATACCCAAGGGCAATGATGGTCAAATTGTTCAACACAACGATCACAAGTGGAGCAGTGTTTTGCACGAAGAGGCCTGACAATCTGATGATGTTATAAAAGAACATGGCAAATCAATCAGAATAAATGGAAATTATCAAATGAGTAGCATATAGTCAATAAAGGCTTGATTAGGCAAGCACCTTGCATGTCGCACAAAGCTGAGACCAGTTTCCAGCTAGCAAAGCAGGATTATTTATCTCAATCTTCAATAAGGGTTCCTAGCAGAGCATACAAGATAAAATGTTAATATACTGAGAAACTACATCAATCATTTAAAAGAAAAGATATATACAGGATTTGACGAAACAAATTATATAGGAATGACAGCAATTAAAATTCAGGAAGAAAAAAGATTAACAAATCAAACAAAAACCAGTTAAACTTTAGAAGGAAAATTGAACGCACATCATCTTTCATATTTTGAGGATCATGGACATTCATCCTGATGTAACCTGGATCCTTGCTGTAAAGAAATTTAAAATGAAAAACTAGATAAGTATGCTCTTCAATGATATACACCCAGCCCCACTTCTCTTATGGATACTACCTGACATTAAATATGGAAAAAAAAATTAAAGACAAAATGTACTTCAATTTTGATAACGTATCTCGTATTATCTTATAGATTCATTGGCACTGCCCTCTTGTAAATCTTTGAGTAAAAGTAAATACACTATCTCCTGAAGAATATAATAACTCACTGGCACTGTAAAAAGAAGACCCCCCCCCCCCCCCCCCCCCAAAAAAAAACATAAATAAACATGAGAAAGCTTCAAGATAATTGCTAGATGCTTGAAACTAATCACACAAAACAAACATTAAGGTACCAAAGACCATATATCTGTCCATACAACTGCAGCCATACAGTGATTCCAAAAACAATTGTCTCCATTGACAGCTGCCATACTCTGAAATTCTCCCAAGGGGAAAAATGGGGCTAACAAACTGGTAAACAGACAGCTAGGCAGTGTCCAAAACAAATGTATTCAGTGCCACAATGACCTAACAGACTTTTGAGAAAAAATAAGTCCATCCGAAAGAATATACCTGCTACACCTATAAAACATAACCAAACCAGAAGATGCTAGGAAAACACCCAACCATGCCAGAAGGCCAAACCCAGCCGTCAACTTTGGCAGATTTGATGCTGCAGCGAATGTATAAATAAGTAATAAAGAGACAGAGACAAGAATTGTATTGATGATATGGCACAATTAACTTTCATGAAGAGATCAAGAGACATACCCATTATGACAGATTGAGTATAGGTCAGCAGTAGTAGCAAGATAATGCACCAAAGAACCGGCGCAAGTTTTAATTTTGAAAGTCGTCCAAGATGGCTGTTTCCATCACATCGTTTTTCGAGTAACCTTCTAGCATTTCCCTGCAGAATTGGGTGTATAAGAAACATAAATAGTTGGGGGTACAAATGCTTTCATAAGCACATCATCTTAACAATTAAAAGAGAACAACAGCTAGGAGACATATTAAGCTGACTATAGGGAAATTTTACAGCTTTTTAGGAGATGACTAACAAGACCAATCAAAATCAATTATAATTGCCTCTAAATAATTCTCATGGTGAAGTCACAAAATCTTCAAATGCACAATTATGTTGTGCCTATACAAGGAATGGTAAAAGGTCTGACCATCCAACGACAAAAATACTAGTTATTTGGGAACACCCAGTTTCATAAACCTGAATGCAGCATCAACATATGGAAAATATTGTGTTTGCCAATGCATAAGACATCAACCATTTCTAGATGTTCCCAGAAAATTAATATGGATAAAACATTCTGGAGCATTTTGTAATGTGGGGCAAAGAGCAAGAAATGCCTTTCATTCAGCAGAAGGCACTCACCAGTCAACACTACCAACAAAGTACTTGAACTGTATAAATTGAAAACAATAAAAAAAATAAATATATAAACTATTCATCAAAGAATAATCATCAATCAAGTTAACATGTAATGGAACCTACAAGGAAAAAAGCAACTTGTCTGTGATTTTTCTCGGAAGCAAGCTGTGCAGGTGTAAGGCCACTATTATCGGTGACCATCAAGTCCTCCTTCTTGCCAGCCTGTACTAAGACTGTGCAAGCTTCTAGATTACCCCTAATAGCTGCCCAATGGAGAGGAGTGCAACCTGATGCAAAGATGAAACATCGTTAACTTGCTTGCAATTATATATTTCACATGTAAAATTGTTTACACTAGATTAACCAGATGAAATTCCCTTGAAATGTCACTAAATCTGAGAATAAAAAAAAAAAAAAAATACCCTCTTTGTCTTGACGCCCTCTATGTGCATCGAGAAATAAAAGAAGACGTATGCAATCGGCAAAACCTTTATAAGCGGCCCTAGCATTATCCACATTGAAAGGACATTAAAATGAAATTAAAAAAAATAAAAATAAAAAACCAGAAACTTGTCACTTCATTACACAATCAAGCAATTTGTAGAAAAAACAAATAAAGTAATCAGAATTTGTAAGCAAAATACTTAAATTTAAGAAAACAATTCAACGAGAGATATCACAGAAGGAAAATTGAACACAAATCTAAAAACTATTTGACATTTTCGAAAAGAAATTAACTATGATGATATATATATATATATATATATATAGGTAGGTTAAATTCTGATCATAAAATTCTATATCCAGATTTACAAAAGTCAAGCACTTTGCGGGAGCTTATTACCATCATCAGTGGGTATCATAAAATCACTAACTGAAAACTGTTTTATGGTCACAAATACTGGCTGTTTCAAAAAGTAGTCATACTCACCAGAAAATGCATCAAATAATATATTTTTTTCAGTACCAAAAAAAAAAATACATATGCTCCTCATTTTGCTAAAATGAAATTTGAACTAGAAACATAATTGAAGGAAGATAACAAAGTGATGGTAACAATATAAAAGTAATATAATCATCCATCACAAACAAGAAACAAAAAATGCAGATATTCAGATGCAAAAGAAATCAGCAGCACCAAGGTGCCTCATCTTAGACCATTCTAGTGAATAAGAGTAAGGTGCATGTAGAACCCTCATGTACCAGTGCAAAGGGCTTCGCCCGTCGTTATCAGGAACATCAGCGTCAGCATTCCATTTTGAAACAACATGATAGAGAAAAGCAGTCTGACCATATTGGGCAGCAACATGAGTTATCTGCATCATATTACAATAAATAAGTATGCATCCATCTGTAGGTTGAAATAAAAGTAAAAAATACATCAACTTGATTATTATCATGCATTTAAACTGTAAGAAGATGAAGACATTCGCAAGAATGTTAATAGGTACCTATCAAAGAAAAAATGAGCGAAAAGCGTTTACGTTGATTTTGACACATACGACGTAGACCTGTAAACACTCCAGTTAGAAGAGTGGAAGCTATGAATGATGAAAAAAGGAGTCAAAACTAGGGAAGGACCAAAAAAGACTTGGAAAGAAGTCATTCAGAAAGATATGAAGGCACAAGAATATAGAAGAACACATCGCCGTGGATAAGAACTAGTGGAGGAGAAAAATTCGTGTGGGTGTCTTAGTTTGAGTTTATATATTGGTTTATATAGTCTACTCTAGTATTAAGACAAAAGCTCTAGATATGATGATGATGAAGAATTAAGTTGTAAAACACAAAATGTAAGAATAAACTTTGAGCATTAAATTAAAAAAGTTGAAACTAACCCTCGTGCTCTAAACTTATAGACAAACAAACAAACAGAAAAAGACAAGTTTATCAGCAACAGCAGCAAAGAGCAACTGCATAAAAGTTCCATCTGATTGAGATGATACCGGAAGGAGAGAAATAAAAAAAAATTAAAAAAAAGGACAAAGAAACGGAAAATATAAGGGGGACTTGGTATATGTTTGCAAGCCAGAGTAAACAAGAAAGTATAGCCTGAAATGATATGATTTCATGTTGTCTTTGAGGTCCTAGACAAGTAGGAGAATAAAGGAATGTATATTATCTCCTGCTACATGGACAGCGTTAACTAAAATGCATAGCAAAAACATATCTTTTATAAGCCTTAAAATATCAATATGATCTACTCGTTTTATGGAAACCATAAATTGCAGAGTACTAATGCTCCTAAAAATATATATAAATGATGCCTATGCAGATATTAACTTGAAGAAGGGAAGAATGTATTAACAGCTGCCCTTACTTGCACATTAATTTATATCACTGCGCTGTCCCAAATCCATATCGACACTAATTTCTTGAATAAGAAATAATACAGTACAAGACACCACATTGAAGAAAAACTAACCTGGTAGCCATAAATGTCAGCAGCATCCACCCGAGCACCCTCTTGGAGTAAAACCTCAGCAACTTGTATTGCACCCCGGACTGCACTCCAATGCAAGGCCGTCTGCCCATTGTGATCTGTCGCATGTACATCTCCACCATGCTAGCAAAAAAAGACAACCCAAAAACTACTCAGTTAAACGGAATTTAATCCAACTAGGATTTGAAGACCAACATGTCACAGCAGAACCTTAAAATACAAACAACTCCTCAAACCATTTCCAAAACTCAAAACCATGCATTCCCAAAATCCAGTTCATTGAACATATTAAACCCAAATTCAGTAAGCCTTCTAAAGAAAACAAATTCCATAAACTAGATACCAAATAAAACCAGTTCAATAAATCCAATACACTTCAAACTCAAATTTTCAAAAAGAAAAATCCCCACTCTAACAAGAAAGCCAATTCAGCTGCAAGTCCATCAAAACAACAACAAAAGAAAAAAAATCAAACCTCGATGATGTACTGGGCAGCGGCGGTTCTATTATTTAAAGCAGCCCACTGGAGGGCATAGTAACCAAGACCATCAGGCTCGGAAAGAGAGCAACCCTCGTACTCAACCAACCGATGGAGCTTCTCCAAATCCCCATAAGCAGCAGCGGTGTAGACATCGTTCCTTAAGCTCTCATCATCAGCAACATTACCAACAACCCCATTATACCCTTCCCCGTATCCATTTCCATTCGCTAAAACCTCACCCGATTGGTTCAAGGGTCGAACCTCTTCCACCACCTCGATCTCCGATGACATATCTCAAAAACCCAACAACCAGAGAAAAAAAAAAAAAACTATAAAAACGATTTTTTTTCGTTTTTTAATGATCTGGGGTTGTTTCTCAATAATAAATTAATAATTTTTTTTGTCAATGGAAATGTGTGGGGCGTTTAGGGTTTTTCATGGAAAAAAGTTTAGGGGGCTGGGTTTGGGCTGGTGGTTGCGCTTTGGCGTCGAAGCCACTTCGCCTAAGCGACCTTCGTAGGAATTAATTGGCTTTTGATGGGGGTGGTCTATCTGTTTCAGAAAACAAAAATATCCATTTGCGTACTGTAATTTTCCAATTTTTGCAAAACAACCCTCTTCAAATTTACTTATTTACGAAATTGTACATGGCCCTTTTTTTTTTTTATGAACTTCAATTCGCAACGGCTAGATTACGTGTCACCTTGATATTTTATTATTTTAGAAGAATTAATATTTAATTACTAAAGTTAAAATGATAATATAATTCTTCATTTTATTATTTTTATTTTTAATATTTAAAGACTTCAATAATAGATTATTGAATAATCATCGTTTTTATAAGTTATAAAAAAATATAAATTAAAATTTGATAAAAATTATAAATAAATTAAATAAAAAGTTTAAAAAAATTTATGTGACATGTTAATATTAATTTTAAGTATTCTGATAAAAAGACGATTTCCATTGGACCGGACTTTCATCCTAAATGTATTTTAGGAAGTAAACGTCGGCTTAGCTTAATTATTGAGCCAGAGTAAGCCCATTACAAAAGCGAACTTGGGCTAGATCGGTCCAGTATGAGGCCCAGTCAACCATTTAAGAGGGCCCGCTTTTCTTTGTCCCCGTTAGAGCGAACGAGGGTAAAAAATAATAATAATAATAATTTTGTACTTGCAATCCCATTAATTACAGTAGGGTCCACCAATCAAAATGACGAAACCCCGAACCACACGACCTTATTGGCGATTTCACCAAGTTATATTGGTCCAATACCACGTGATTTCCTCCCCAAAATTTGACGAGAAAATGTTCTGACACTGGATCCAAAGCGTCAAGTCAAAAAATCTTTTAAATTACTGCATAAATACACTCGCACGAAAAGTCAATTTTACCCCAAAAATTAAAAAAATAAAATCAAAACTACTATTTCCAGACCAATTTCTCTTCCTTCCACTCCACTTTTCAACCGATAATTTCCTTTCACTTTCCTTGGAAGTCACGAGATCAACCTTGGTAATATCAATTTTGGCAACCAAAAACCCTAATCTGGACCAAACCCTAGGGTTTACCTCAACCGGACCCAGACCCAGAAGGCCAGAACCACTCTGCTGAGGTCTTCCCTTTCTCTCTCTCTTCACTTTTTTTTTTTCAAAGTCTTTTACTTCTTATTAACTGATTTTTTTTTTTTTTCTGTAGAAAGTGTATTTTTTATTTTTTTTTAGCATAGTTAAGGCAGCAATGGAGGTGGGTAGTTTCAGGCAAGTTGAAAAGAGAGTCTGGGTATGCTCTGTAATGGAAGCTTTGGTGGCTGAGACTTTGTTTCTTGCTGGAAAATCTCTTGCTTACCTTCTCATGATGGTACATTTACTCTCTTCTTTGTAAAGGCTCTTTTTTTATGTAATTTCGTATGTTGTTTGGTTCATATGCTGTGTTCTGCTGTTTGGGTTATCTCAGAAAAAACTATAGTTGTTTGTTATAAGGTTTTTACTTGTCTGTCTGGTGTTATTCTTGCCTTTTTCTTTACTGAGTTTTGGTGGTTGACCCTCTCTTCTCTTGGTTGTGGTTATTGTGAGCTGCAAAACTGTTAAAATTGTTGCCTCTATTTTATAAATTTGTACATTGATGGTGATTGTTAAGGGCAAGTTTTGCTTTTTCCTACTGAAATTGCTTGTATTGACTGTTAAGGTCAGAAGCTTTCCTCTTAGTAATATTCAAGAAGTGGCGATTGTGGAGGATTTCCACTTGTTTTCACCTTTTTACTTGAGCTTATTATGCTTAATTAGGCTTTTCTTGTCTGAAACATGTACTTACCTGAAATGGGATTGGAGTAATTGGGATTTTTTCCCGTGATAAGTTGAGATTACATTTTCTTATGATAACTAATATGATAGAATCTTCTTGCTATTAGAAAATGATATGTCAGTTGTGGTAATGTTGTCTGCAATCAAACATGCCTTCTTTTCTAATGTATGTTGATGGCTACAGATTCTTTAGCTTGCTGCCTGAGAGGCCCTACAACTTTTGGTTTTTAGTTGGATTCAGCATAAAATTCCTGAATCCTTCTATACACTTTTATTGGTTTCTGACTTTAAACGGACATTCCCCTGCACCTTCTAGTGCTTGGAATATTTTCTGTCTTGGTTACTGTTTATGCCAATACAATAACATTTACGACTTTCAATATTTGCTACCAATTATTAGAGAAACTTTGGTCTTAGAACATTAGGGAACAAGTTGGTTGGGTAAGACCGACTTCTATTATCATTGAATTCAGGTCTGCAAATTTGGGGGCCCTGGGTCAAAATTTTCACTGCAGTTTTTAACATGAAAAGTATGTCTACTCTGTCTTTTTAGCTTATACGGCACCAAATTGATATTTAAGGATTTTTTTTCAGGGTTTTGATCTGTGGCATCAGGGTCATTGCTGTATGCAAATATCTTTGTTTGATGAACATAATTTTTTTAATCATTAAAAAAAGTTTTTAACATGTCACTATATGAGAAGGCTGGCTTGTGGACAAACATTATACTGAGTTGGTTTAATGTTGCTCCTTCCTGTTTGCAGCAATATCCGTAGTCCACTTTTCCTTCCACTTGCTTCTCTAATCTTGGAGTGTTGATATTCATCATATGGTGGACTGGAATTGATTAGGGAATCTTATTATTGTTGCTCTGTAACGTTGTTAAATGCATATAGAGGCTTGTTGTCTATGAGAAGCTTACATCATTTGCTTGTTTGTTTGTTTGTTGTATGCGTTGCTTAAGATCCTTTCTAACATGACTTAAGATTGTTGTTGCAGACAAGATCAGTGCTGAATGATATGAATGCGTCACTTAATTTAACTGCAGTGGACGGGAGGTAACGAGATTCCTTTTCTCTTTCATCTTAATTTACTATTAATGTTTGGTAAGGAAATCTGACAGGTTGGTGGGATTGACTTCTTTTTCAGGTTTCCATTTGATGAACTTCTAAACATGAAGCATCCTGGTCCGGAAAACAAAGATGCCAGTGATACAGAGGATGATGAGGAAGATGAACAGGATGACAACGCAGATGATCAAGATGATGATGGAGCTGATGAGGATTTCTCAGCTGAAGAAGGTGATGAAGGGGAGGATCCCGAGGATGATGACCCTGAGGCCAATGGGGAGGGAGGGAGTGATGAAGACGATGACGAGGATGATGATGATGATGATGGGGATGAAGATGATGAGGATGGAGAGGAAGAAGAGGAAGAAGATGAGGATGATGAGGTTCCTCAGCCACCTTCCAAGAAGAGAAAGTGAAGCCTAGATTTTGTATTGTTTCTTTTTTTCCCTCTGGGTGAGGAACTTTTAGTAGGGAGGGAGAATTCAGCTTGTTTGTTTGCATAGATTAGAAGATTCGAATTCCTTTGTTCTGAATGAACCTTATTTATGGCATTTGTCAGGTATTCATGTTACAGGTCGTTATGATGCATTATTGCATCGTGGATTAACGGTCATTCCTATTTGTTCGGTAGAACTTGACATTGTTACCTGCATCTGAGAGTAGGATTGTTTCTTGGACTTTTGTAGCAGCCTAGCAGGGTTTGAAGAAACAGAACCACTGGACAGTGGAAACTGAATATTCAATTACGTCAAGTTAGCAAGTAGAACTGGAATAAAATGTTTTGGCTGGATGGAACTTGCTGATATTGCGGAAGATCTGGCTTTCCCAGAAAGCTAGAACTTGAGGTTTCTAGATCTTGAGATCAAGTCATTCTAAACTACCTAGTAACTAGCAACAGAAAATCTGACATACAAAGGTATTCTTCCAATCGTTCGGAGCAGAAGAACAGTGCGGTTTTTGGTTGATGGTTTTTTAAAGTTCACTTACTATATCCCAATTACTTGTTTGTTTAAAAGGTGCAAATGAGGTTGAGCAGAACCCAGCATTTACAAGAAGAACAACCATTAGTTCCATCCATAGGTGATTGTAAAATTGTAACTCTTCTTGCATTCAAATCACCCCCAGAGATGATGCGAGTTGGGGCTTGGGAATCGGGAAAGGATGGAAAAAATCAGAGGCAGGCAATGGATGAATAGGCAAGATCAACAAAAATTCATAGAAAACATCCAGAGAGGAAGACAGCAGACCTGTTAAATTAATTATTCAAACTTCGTCTGTCAAAGGGTATTAACTTGCAATAATAATCATGTTCAATGCTAATGATATAAGGTCTCAGAATTGTGCTATGAGAGGGTAAAAATTATTTGCGGTCTCCAAAGGGAAGATGGTAAACCTTGCTTCTCTACCACTGCTTGCTTGGTGTCTTCACATGAGGACCTACAAATGGAAATAGCACATTAATAGATGAACTCGGTTAGTCAAATATACTGCAAGAATCAGTGCTGAATTTTGAGTTCAGTGAAGAAGAATAAATTTGCAATTAAATTACGATGATAGCATAACATCTCAAAAATACAAGCTTTGTTTATTTCTACTGCCAACATAAAAACCATTCAAGATCACTCCCTTATTCCTTCTCATCATGAACAGTCAAGTCATTAACATCAACCACAAACTTGTAGTCTCTGCAGGTCTAGATACACAGAAAGAAAAGATTGAAATTACAAGGTTCTTTAGGCTTAAGAGAAAATAGCATATCTCAGGCATCTTTAGGATAGTTTCCAGATAAGAAACAGCACTTAGAAGCATTGTACTCAGTATCTTCATGCCTAGGGGAAAAAATAGGGAACTAGATGGACGAACCTCAGTTTAAAGGTCTCAGGTTATGTTGAAGGGTCAGTTTGAATAAAGAAACTCAATAAGATGGCCTGGCAAGATAAAAGAAATACAATGAAAAAGGAGATAGAGTGGGAACTATGCCAGATGCGGAGATAGCTAAAGGGATTACATGGTCATTACTGCTTAGACATTGATGAGCTTTACCCTGCTCTTCATGCCCCATCAAGGATGAGCTTATGGGTGCAAGTTTGCACGAGCAAAAGGACTGCTAAAACTCAAGAAGTAAAATAAATCAGTATTTACTATCTGTTTGATTCATGTGACCATACGCCGAATACACTTGCCATAATTTGTTATATTAACATTTTCGAAAATATAGATTGACATTATAATTCTTCAGACTTAGATCCCCAAGTGGATTCATGAAAACAGAAAACCATAAGGGAGAATCAAGGGACAAAAACCTAATTGATAAGTTACCAAGTACGTTAAAAAAAGATTGAGTAGTACAAGCAATAAGGAACAAGAATAATGGATTCAACAATCGATTAAGAACTTATATAAAATAAGTTTGTAAGAGACAAATAAATCAAAACCAAATTAAATAAACAGCAACCTGCCAGATGATTATGAGAAGGAAAATGGTTATGGCATAAGAAGAGTTTTTAGATAAATGCCAGTACGAATAAAATCCAAAGAACCAATAATGAGCTTTTCTTCCAGGTTATGACACACAAAAGCAGCAAGCTAAACTATCTGCTCTGGCATTTTCATCGTCTCCGACTTCTTCTTTTAAAGAATTTGGGTTCATTTTTTCACAGTAAAAACAAAAAGAGTGTGGTTCTCATTATCCGAGAATCGAGATGGCATATGAACTATATTTGGATTTGTCAACTTCAACACTAATTAGTTGTGATACAGTATTTGTGATCTACGCATTATAGAACACTCATTTATGTTGCAACAACTCATTCGTGATAAACATATAGTACTCGAACTCATCCAATCACAACAGACACACTTCTTTTTACTCTTGTCACATAATTGCCGATAAATTGAATCGGGAAGAATAAGCAATAACATGATAATTAAAAAAATCATTGGCACTGTAATAAAATCACCAAACCAAAATTTAACAAGGTAACCGCAAAACAAACAAGTTAGCATCATCAAATACCAAGAATAACAAGCAGCCATAATTTCATCCAACATAAAGGGGGCAGGAATCACTTCAAACCATTTAAAAGAACCAAACAAAACAGAAAAAGCAAACAGTCCATGCAAGAAATTAACCTCATCACTTTGCAAAGGCAGCTTCCCAGACCTAAAAACAGCAAACTTTGTCATCTTAGAGTAAGAATAACCAATCCCATTTTCCTTCAAGAACTCCTCAAGCAATTTCTTAACTCCATCAGGATCACCACTCTCACATTCAATCTCATAAGAAATCCCAAATTCATACTTAGTCTCATCCACTTCAAGCTTCAAATTTTTCCAATCAAAAACCTCTCTTTTATTCTCAAACCCACCTAAACAAACAAACCCCATCTCTTCCCCATTCCCAAACTCCTCTTTCACTCTCTTCAAAATCCTTGACTCAATCGTCCCCAACTTCCCCGGGTCCTCCACGCAAGCGCGTGCAATACATGGATCTAGTTCCTCTTCGTCTTCCTCCACGCGGCTGACACCGTCTACCAGAGTGGGTTTGGATTTGAGGGAAACGATGCAGCGAGCGTCGTTGTTGAGGAAGCGGAGGCGAAGAACGGAAAGTTGAGAGGAAAGGGTATTTGTAGGTGTGTCAAAGAAGAGGTTTTGTTGGTGCAGGGTTTTGGATAGAAAAGGAGAGAGGATGGTGGTTAGTTGACGATGGGCGGCGGCATCTTGGAGGCGGAGTTTTACTTCGACTTCCATTAGGGCGAGAGGCCGATGCGTTGGACTTTGGAGGTAGGGTTAGGGTGGGATCGATCGAGGAGGTGGAGAAGGGAGGTAGAGGAAGTGGCGGTGGGAGGAGCAGCAGCAGGAGGAGGAGACGGTTTACGGGAATCTTCAAGTTCTTGTTTGTCTTCGAGCTTGACTTCGATTTTGGTGGGTTTTCTTCTCAGCATTTCTTTGGCGTAGGAACAAAAGAGGGTTTGGAGGGAGAAAGATGATAACAGGTTTACTCCATCTCCATGCTCTTGCCTGATTCAATTGAGACTGACTGGGACAAAGAGGAACTTTTCCAGTCTTTCTCACACTTATTTTATAGATTTTCTTTTTCCATTTTCACGGATTAACTAAAACATGAACTACGTTAATTAAAAAAAAAATCTAAAATTTTTAAATAAAATTCAAATCTTGCACTAATATTTTAATTATTCGAGAAAAAGATGATGGACAAAATTTAATGATTTTAATCTAAAAAAATTTATGAAATTTTACATATTCGGTTTATTTAGTAATATATATTTAATGAAAATTTTTAAATTTTATAAATAAATGAAATAACAACAAATATTTTATTATATTTATTTTTAATTTTTTAATATTTTTAAAATATTATACACTAGTATATGAAAAATTTAGATTTAATTTAAATAAATAATAAAATTGATTTTAATGAAAATGAAAATAAAAATCGTTAAAACAATTTACCTAAAATTTTTAAAAAATAAAATTAGGGGTAAAAAAATTATTTTTATTTTTTATTTTCTTACAAATTTAATTAAGAGAAAAGGTTATAAGGAAGGTAAATCCCCCATCCTGCTCTAAGTGCTCACTCGTTCTATACTCAGAAATAAAATCTTGAGATGAAAAAAAGAATGAACGCTAAGAACACAACAAATTGAAACCATACACTTATTACCTAATTAATTGTCGAGTTGAAGGAATTTGACAATTAAAAACATACAACTGTCATGAATTTACAAATAAAACGTTTCATTATTAATAACTCTAGTACTATAAATTCCCAGCTATCTCCTTCCACAGATCCACAAGCACAAAAAAAAAAGAAATTGCAGATTTCCTTCTCATATTCAGTATGGTGGCGGTATCAATGAAGCCATTTTCTATGCTTTTAAATTTAGTATCCGTGGCCATGTTGGTCGCAATAGGAGATGCGCAGCAGCTGCTGCCACCACTTCCATTAGCGGCAACGCCAGGCCTGGTACCTTTTCAGCCTGAAGAAGTACAAAAATGCTGGTCAAGCCTTACCAGCATACATGGGTGTATTAGCGAGGTGTATATTTCATTTTTCCAGGGCCAAATAGGGGTTATTGGCCCTGCTTGTTGCAATGCCATTACTCAAATTAGCGATAATTGTTGGCCTAAAATGTTCCCTTTTAACCCCCTTTTCCCCCCACTGCTCAGGACTTCTTGTTCGACTAAACCACCAACAGGAACTTTGTTTAATGGCATCAGCAAGGTGTCTGCAACAGGGTTATTACCATTGCAGCCTGTGAATGAAGTTTCAGAATGCTGGTCTTCTCTTAGTAACATTAATGGGTGTATCTTGGAGTTTCTTAAGTCGGTTTCCGCTGGTCAGATTGGTGCTATTGGTCCTGCTTGTTGCAAGGCCATCACAGAAATCAATGACAATTGCTGGCATAAACTGGTCCCTTTTAACCCATTCTTCCCTCCATTGCTCAAGAACTCCTGCGCTCAGATCAGTGGCCCCGCAGCAGCTGCACCACCAAAGTGAAGTAAACAAGCTCAATTGATACAAAAAATTGAGACTGTTTTTCCTTCCATCTCTATAGAATTGAAAAACATTGTTAGCAATTGTAGAAGGAGAGGTTCAGTTCTAAGATTAGGATTTTAGGATTCATAAGGAAGATAGCTCTTCTTCAGATGTTCTACAGGATGTTTTCTCATTCTTGATAATAAAAATTTCGTTCAAAAAACAAAATGCAGATAAGTTCTTTTAATTTGTATGAATGCATGAATTAAAAGATGATATGTTTTACAAGAAACTGGTCCAATGCAATTAAGCATCTTTCCATCAATTTGAATTTGCTTGAATCCCTAATACGCATAGCTGGAAAGCCTCTGTTTGCTGGTGCAAATATATACTGTTAATTGGGATGGCTTGAGTTAGGTGTTAGCACCAGAATGACTATCTTGAAGATGAGCCTAGACTGCTTAGACACAACTTAACTGTGAATCTTTCCAGTGTTTTCTTTCAGCAAATTTACCAGAATTAATAAATCTGAATTGTGAAAAGTTTTATCAGACCGTAGGTGGCACTGGCATATATATTTACTTAATTCTGGATTATAAAATGGCATCAAAACTCAGAAGTTTTCTTATAAATAGAATCAAAACTTAATTCGAAATCGACACGAATAATAAACATAAATATGATATAAACTAAAATTTAATAAAAATTGTATGATAGAATTTTAAAAAAATTTGAGTTTGATTTATGAATTTTAATGTGAAATTTTTATATTTTACAGCTCATGATCACAAATTTTATACCTGAATTGTGGAATTTTTTTTACTTTTCTGTGTCTGAATCTTCTTTACATTTGTTTAAGCTTCATTGTCCTCCTGATAAGCACAGTCAAATTCACATTCTATCCAGGAAATGGCATGGTTAGCCCTTAAACGAATTCCTGAACTTTTGGTAAACCTGTTATGGTTAAAAAAGAAACTCTGTTCTATACATTTTCGACTACATTAATAAATTTTAATCTTCGAAGTGGTTTCAAAAAGACATATAAACTGGACATGATATTTATCTGCAATGTCTTCCACTCATTATCTGGGTATTTTCATAGATGTGAAGCTCGCTAGATATTCATGCCTGCATGGGTTTTATCCCCTGCTCGATCAAAGGCTAAAAACAACTAATTTGATTCTCATTTTTACTTCTGGTCCGTTAGATAATTGATTTCTATTTTAACGTGCATTACTGTCAATTTATGGAGTCATTATTACTAATCCTCAGTTATATTTTCAGTCAATGAACATTACTAATTCCACAGTTTAAGGATTTTATTGTCGCTAAACCGCAATATTATTAAATCCAGAATCAGTTAAAAACGAAGTAATTGCAACAACAAGCTTGAATGGAGTTGATTATCAATCTCCGCCTATAAAATACACCCTCCCACTTCCCAATTTCCTCACAATCAAGTTCACTACAACCTCAAGCATCGACAACACTGACCTACAATCTCTCTTCACTCAAAATGAGTCCAGCCACTGTTACACACACTACTGCATTCATCATAGCCTGTGGATTCCTGTTGCTGGTTCCGACGTTCGCAGCGCCGACGCCATCACCAGCAATCCCATCGTCACCACTGTTGGCGCAAGACCCAGATTTTCAGAACTGCCTCAAAACTATTCAAGGCGTCCATGGATGTCTAGAAGAGATCATAACCTCTTTCCTGAGCCTCCAGTTCCAACTCATTGGTCCCGCCTGTTGCAAGTCCTTTCTTGATATTGAGGATAAGTGTTTGCCTAAAATTTTCCCCGTTGACCCTTTCTTTGTCGCACTGCTCAAGAACCGGTGCTCAACAATAGTGGAGCAAGCAAAACAACCACCGTCATCTCCGCCAGTAACCACTGCCCGCAAAGTTATGGGAAACTGAAACAAGTAGCCTTTGGGTGGATAGTCGACCATCAATCTCATCCATTAGCATGGACTACCGAAATAAGCCAGCATACAGTGACTAGTTGATTTTTGTTGCTTCAAGAATTAATATGGTTAGCAGTCGGGAATGATTTTATATAGTAGTACTATGATTTATCTTATCTTTTGAGAATGATAATGAATAATTAACAAGATTAATTCTCTTTTTCCTCTCACTTCATCTCTTTAAATAACAATATTTTTATACTTGTTGATCTAAATGAAATATGAATGTATTATGCAAATAAGTTATTCTAATAAATTAAAACTGTCTAAATAGTATCTATAACATTTCTTAAATTACTTTTAAGTATATAAATATCCTATTCACACAATCATGCATGTTCAAATTAAAATTAATTAAAAATATTTAATTATTTATTTGATAACTATAAATTTTCAATCAAACATATATTGAAAAAATGTTATTTTTGATCAATATTGTAATATGAATATTGAATTGACATGAAATTATATGTGCATGATGATACTCAAATTAATTATAATTTGTGAAAATATTAATTTAATTTTATAAAAAATAGCTTATTTATTTTACTTAAATGTGTTTGTTGCTAAAAATCATATATATAATTTAGTTATTAAGATGTAAAAAATAAACTATGTAATTAATATAATACAGTATAATATAGTGAAAATAAGTAATTAAAATTAAATAATATTTTTAAAAAATAAATACCAATGCTTATAAATAATTACAAACAATAAATGATTAAAAATGAAATATGTAAATAATTCATTTAAATATAAAAATAATAACATATCCAAAAATGCATAACTGTTAAATAAAAAATTAATAATTAGATCACTGAAAAAATATCTACTTTTGCAAATCTTTGGACGTTGTTGCTGGATTTATATACGTGCAGTTTTGTACAACCCATATATAACTTTTAGTTATTTATAAGACACAATGAATATTAAGGTGTTTGAAAAAAAAATTCATTTACGCTTGACGTTCAGAACTTACAAGACAATGATGACAATGAATTCGAAAATGATCTTTAACATAAAATATATAATCAATTTGCATTCATTGGATAAAATGTGCGGTATGAAAGAGAAATGAACAGTTAAGGGAGAGAAATAAAGAGTGTTGAACTGAAAAAGATATGTAAAAATACTTACTTGGTAAATTTAAAAAGATCTGTAAGATAAAATAAACAATTAGTTTCTATTTATTGTGTAAAATGTGTAATATATTATAAAGTTGAAGTATTTGCATAGTATAGGTAGAACTCAAAGAATATGAATTGCAAATAACTGAATTGGTGAATTTAAGAAGATCTGAAAAAAAAAAATTGCATTCGTTATATAAATATACAGTATATAAGTAAGTTGAATGAAGTTTGAGATAATAAATAAAGAATTTATGTTAATATGAATTATAAATGATCGTCTTATTGGATATGAATTGAAAATTATAACTAATTGAAATAGAGATGTATTGTAGAGGGAGAGAGGTAAGGAGTGTTGATAATATCGTGTAAATGTGTGTTAGAAAGATGATTAAGATAAATAATAAGATTTTATATTAATCTTTTAAAAAATTTTCTTATATTTTAAGTTTAAATTTAAATTGTCATGATTGAATAATATCTATTTAAGATAGAGAGGTTCATTTAAGCTAAACTTTAAAAACTATTATGGTTAGATAAAATCTATTAGATATATAGAGGTTACCTGATAAAGAGAAATGTGAGGGAGAGGGAGAAAGTTGTAAGTTTGATGGTAAATAAATTGTTGAGGTCAAAGAGAAATAAAGAGTAAATTATTCCTTACATGTCAATAAAATAAACAATGCACATCATCGTCATAAGTGGATGAATTACGACTGTAAATATACCTTGTAATTTAAATGAATTTAAATACAAATAATCATATATATTAAAATGTTAAATTTAAATTGTGGTAGATAATATGTTTTTTTTTTTCAAAACTGTTTTTTAAAATAGTTTTTATAATTATGGAATTAGTGATAAATTTAGTGGGAATTTGAGGAACAGAAAAACTTAATTATTATGTTTAAAACTATACTGTAAGTATAGATAAGAAGGACTTGGGAAGTTTGAGAGAGAAACTTAATTAGTATGTTTAAAATTATATTATAATTATAGATAAAAGAAATGTGGACAAGAAGTTAGTGAGATTTTGAGAGAAAGAAGAATTTAAAAAAGTATTTAAAAAGTGAAAGGTGAGGGAGAGAGAAATAAATTAGTTGCTTACATGTCAATAAAATAAGTGGTAAACATCAACGCTACGTAAGTAAAAAAATGACAATTGCGTATATATTTTATAATATAATAAAATATATAAGAGTGTAAAATTAAGAAGTTTTAATTTTCTTACAAAAATAATATTTTAATGAATCAACTGACAAATTTAATAAACATGGGAGTTGAGAAAGTTGAATTTAAGTTTTTAACATATTCAATCTGATTTGAATATAAGCTTAATTAATAATTTGCTAATAGTTAGATTTAAACCGAAAACTTAGCTAAGTTTGCCCTTAAGATCATGGGATATTGAATCTGTTAACATTGGTTTACGAACTTAATAAAATAAAAAAAATACTAAAATACATTGTCGTCGTGGTTATATTAAACACAAACGGAGCTTTGAGAGGTAATCTGGGTATTTCAAGGGCAAAGTTCAATAGGAAGTTTAAGTCGTTTGTTTTATAGGGGACTTTTAAATAAACTATAAAAATTTCTCTTTATACTACAATATTTTGAAAATAAAAATATTTTCAAATAAAAAATAATATTAACTTCAATGAAATTATTAAATTAATCAAATCATTTTCTTTTTTTTTCCTATCTTATTATTCTGTTTGATTCTCCCTCTTTTAACCTAAACTTTATTCCTATCCTAATTCTTTTTTTTTTTAATTCTACAAATCAAGAAAATATAAAAATATATAAAGATAAAAAAGTGGATAATATGGAAATGGAAATGAAAAACTATAGGATTTTGAGGAAAAAAAAAAATGTCGCTTCAGAAAATTGCATAAACTTGTGCGGGATTACATTTGTTATTACGCTTTTAATTCTTAGACGTAAAATCTAGATATGATTCATTGGAGTCATTACCAATTATTCTAATTTAGGTATACTTGGACACTTATTAAAACAAAAAATAAGAATTGGTCTATGTGTCAAAGTTTGGATCGAAACTATTGTTATGTGTGAAAAAAATATTAGCACGATCAAAACGTATGCATAAAATGATACCATTTAATCATGTATTATCCTAACATAGCCTTAATTAAATATTTTCTTATCCTTATTATGTTTGTAAATTTATTTAATAATTTATTATATTTAAATATTGAAAATTCATGTAAGTGTTTTTCAATGCTTTAACTTGATTGGACATCTAAAAATTTTCTTACCTCAAGAGTATTCACGGAACCCACTTATTTTCATTAAGATGTTCCATCGCCACATTATTTTTAACATTTTATGAAATTATTTTAGTTTTTGGTAAATCTAAAATATTGAAATTATCTCCTTCTAAATTTCTGAACACTTTGATTAAATTTAGAAATAATATTTTCTCACTTAAAAGTTCTTAAATTTTGTTCACTCGAAAAATGAAGAATTTTATTATCGTATAGGCTCCCATTTACTCTTTTGGCTACAAATAAATTATTTATTAATATTCATTAGTTTATTTATTTTACTTTATTTTGAATAAATATATATTCTCGATAAAAAAATTTCTATATCCTTCAACACTTTGATCGAATATAAAAAATTCTGAAACCGTCGTTCGCTTGCAATTCTTTTAGATTTTCGTTATCAACAAATCTCAATTAATTCAAATTTCATTATTAACTCATTTAATTTGATATATATTTATTATTTTTCTCTCGTTTTCTATTTTTTTCATTTTTTTCGTATCTCTTTTATCTTTAAACACTCTTTTATTTATAAATTATTATTTAAAACACTATCAATAGAGTTTTTTAACTCCACAAGAGATGTTAAGATGTTGATACATACTCCTTTTGAAATATTAAAAAAATAAAAATAAAATAAAGTGAGATATATGTTATCATCTTAACTTTACTTGAGAAATAAAAAAACTTCATTGATAGTGTATTAAATAATAATTCATATTTATTTATTTCTCTACCTCTTAAAAGATTAAGGATTATTATCTTATCCACTGTTGGTAGAGTTGAAAAACTCCACAAATGGGGTTAAAATTATGATAGACACCCCACTTAAAATATCAAAAATTAAAAAAAAATAAAGTGAGGTATGTGTCACTATCTTAACTTCGCTTGTGGAGTTAAAAAACTCTACTGATAATATATTAAATAATAATCCAAAGATAAAATACCAAGTTTTACATAACAATACACCATGAAACCTCCTAAACAAATGACACTTGATAACAGTACATAGCAAGCAATTGAACATTGAAATTAAGTAAAATCAACGGCATGACATTAGGACAGTAACACATATTCAACAAATCTTAACCTTTTAAATCTTTAATTTTAAGTATATTAATTTTAAATTCTTAATTGCTAATGTTAGAATCCAACAAAAGAGTTAAATACTAAAACATTAAGTTAAAAACGCTAACAACATTAAACTTCAAATATCGTTCAAACTTCAAATGTTAAACATATTTTTGGATTTCATGTATTTTTTAGTCTTATCTTTAGATTTTTAATATTTAGGTTAATATTTTGATTAATTCAAATTTCTTTGGTGAGAAATATTCATTTCATCTTCTTCACACTTCTACCTTTCTTTTTTTACATTTTCAAAGTTATCTTCCTTTGATGTTGGTAGTAATGATATACCGGATAAGCAATAAGATATTTCATGAATTAGAATCTTGAAACTTGTATTCAAAGGAAGTACCAATAATTTTGAATCCTTAAGATTGTTGGGAAAATAGAAATAGAACAACAAAAAGAAACAATTATAAGGTATGAATATTAATCATTATCTTTAAGGATCCAAAATCTCTTACGATACAACATAATTTTTTAAACTCTCTTAAGAAATTTTAGATGTAATTAAGCACATAAGTTTAGATATTTATAATGGTCAAATAACACTTTGAATAGACATGTCCAAAAAGTATCATTTCATATTAGTTATGTCTTTTGAACATCACCTTTAGATTGATTATATTTGTTAAACATAACATCCTTACAAGTTATGTCAATTCAATGTTTATTAAACATAACTTTCAAACTTCACATTTTAAACTACATAACATCTAACGAGGTTGAGCCATGGTAAGAGTCACCTCATTGACAGAGCCAGTGCCTTCACTACAACCCATCTCTTTGCTTTTGTTGAATTTCTTGATGATAAATGCTGGTTGTTTAGGGAAAGGAAGATCAGCATCATGGGCTAACATGGCAACAACAGATGATATTTTTGGTCTGTCTGTTACACTATCTTGCACACACAACAATCCCATATGAATGCATCTCAAAACTTCTGTAGCAGGATAAGAATCTCCTAATGATGAATCAATTATCTCAATAGCTTTGCCGTTTCTCCATAATTCCCAAACCTAAAACATCTCAAATATTCAAAATAGAATTTGAAGTTTTGGATAAAATTGCATGCAAAATTGAATTACTTACATGCCCAATCAAATTCAAGGTAGGACTTTCAGGGAAATGTCCACTGTTTCTTTTACCGGCAATGATTTCTAGTACAAGTACTCCAAAGCTGTATATATCAGATTTGATAGAAAAGTGTCCTTGCATTGCATATTCCGGTGACATATAGCCACTGCAATAGAATAAAGAAATGTACTGTTAAAAATTCTCCCTTAGTTGTAGTTTTTCTTATTACATCTCAATTTATACCATAACCAAAGAAAACACTACAATCTATGCACTTACTATGTTCCAACAACACGTTTTGTATCTGCTTCAACTTGATCTCCACCAAATATTTTAGCCATACCAAAATCTGAAATTTTTGGGTTCATGTCAGTGTCTAGTAGAATATTACTGGCTTTGAGGTCTCTATGGATGATTCTCAATCTCGAGTCTTGATGAAGGTATAAGATTCCTCGAGCAACTCCACAAAAAATTTCAAATCGTCTTTTCCAATCTAAGAGTGACCTTTTTCGTTCATCTAGATTCAAAGTAGAATATTTCATCAGATCCCACATGATTTCATTACATCGGATATACATGAGAAAAGAAGACATACCGAAAATAAAAGAATCCAAGCTCTTATTTGGCATGTATTCATAGATCAACATCTTCTCCTCTTTTGCAATGCAACAACCCAAAATCCTTACAAGATTCCGGTGTTGGAGTTTAGCAATCAGAGTAACTTCGTTCTTAAACTCTTCTACTCCCTGCCCGGAGTACTTTGATAGTCTTTTCACTGCTATTTCTTTTCCATTGAAGAGCACACCCTGCAGACACAAATTTCTTTTCAAGAATGGAACTAAATTGACTAATAGGAGTTCCATTACACGTAGACATATAAATGAGAATATGTCATGTACTTGATATAATTAGTAGTTGTTAAGACAAATTACCTTGTAAACAGAACCGAAGCCACCTTGTCCAAGTTTGTTATCGGAAGAGAAATTATTAGTCGCTGCAACTATGGTGCTCAAATCAAAGAATGGTAAATCTGCATTTCTTCTGCTCTCATCAATTTCCTTTCCACCTGAAGAGTCTTCGAACAAGGTTGAAGTTGTTGTAAGGCTGAAGGCATTTTTGTTTTGTCTTCTTTTTGCTGGTGTCAAACACACTAACATGATTAAGCAAATAGCTAATCTCTACATGATATGTAGTCAATTTCGTTGCTAAATCTTATATAGCATGATTAAAAAAGTGGTAGTTGTACCTCTTCTTTGCCTTCTCACCAACCAATACAAAAAAGCGATGACAATGAGAAGCGTTACAGCAGCAGAAACTGTGACAACTGCAAGCATTCCCTTCTTTTGAAGCAGACCTTTCTTAGTGTAGCGAGCTAACAAGAGGAAGATCATACAATGTTGGAAATAATGATTGAGAGCAAGTTAGTACGGAAAATAAGTTGATGAGTTCACCTAAGTAAGGGAAATCATGGAAAAAGGGTCGGCAATTTCTACGATGGATTATTAACATGTCTATGTGGTAGACATAGAAGTAGTTTTTATTTTATATCCCAACCCAAGTCATTATATAGGAAACTCGCATTTTTTATTTTGAAATTACTGTCTATTTTCAGGATATTTATCAATTCTTGCTTCAATTTCCGATGCATGTAATTGTGAATTACTAAAATTACAGACATTTCCAAGTTATTTTCTCTTTTTTTTTTTTAATTTAGTTTACTGCATAACATATGCTTGTGTTGGCTTAGTTTTCATTCAAAGGGCGTTTACTTGGTCAAAATAAAGAGACATTCATCTGTGTTGGGTGTTTGACAGTCTACACATAGCGGAAGACCGAGTCAAGTCCGAGCCTAGTCCTTGTTTCTTTTTCATGGGTCTAAGTATATTTATAGCTACATGAATTGATCAATAAGATTTCGCATACCTAACTCATCTGCATCTACTCGTATGTATAGATCTTGTCCCGCATCTGTGAACGTCCTTGCATCCACCAAATCCCCGTGCCACGTTAAGCAGCCAATCCCTTTTCCGCTATCAGGATATGCAGTAGCATAAGCAACGCAAGAACAATTTCTCAAACACTTTTCCTTGCACTGTTTCAATCCCAAACTCATGTCTACTAGTGCCTCCGAAGTGTCAGGCGTCTTCACACGTGCCACCTTCACGAACCCTTCTCCATTTCCACACATGGAGACACCATGCTTCCTCACGCATCCTCCTCCACCGTCTCTTATATCCCATTCTTGGGATGACTTGGGTTGGAACCCCGGGAAACATTTACACTCGAAATCCTCTGGGTTATCACGATTACAGTAACCATTCGGCCCACAATGCCCGTAAAAATCACAAAGATCCCTTGGGGCCGAAAAAAACTGAGTCCAACGATGCGCTTCATTACTCCATGTAAATCTCTCCCCAAGTCCTGCTTCACTCACTATCATTCTTGTGAGGATAGAGGCATCTGTCAGCCTATCCATGATATATAATTCATCATCATTTTGGACAAGAGAAACATTAAATTTGTATTTCATACCCACTTCAGGTATACCGCTCCATGTTCGCCCGGTCCATGAACCGCCGCGAAATCGAGGATTCGAACCTTCGTGCAAATACACTTGAGGAAACCCACGCGGGTCGATGCTCATGGAATACTTTCCTATCCCTGGATCATCTGGAGACTTCCAAGACGTCACGACTCGGTTCACACCACTTCGGAAATTTAATCCTAATTTCGCATTTGGAAGCCAAGTATTTGAGGGATGATCAAAGCTCTCCCATAGTACCTCCCTTTTGGTATCATTCTGAAGCAATACAAGATTTCCTGAATCTAAAAGTCTAGCAAAAGAATTGCTAATGGCTTCGATAGAGATATTTGTAGACCAGACAGGAAGTGTTTGGTTTCTTTGGAAAAGGGCAAGATTTCCTCGACTGTCGATTGAAAGGATCCCTGAGGTATCATTAATGGGTTTCTCTCTGTTGGCCACCCAAACAACTGTCTTCTCCGAAACCTGATAATACCAGATGCCAACATATCGATTCTTGGAACTGCCAGGGCTGAAAAATCCTAGTGCAAAAATCTTTCCACTAGAAACTATGACCTCACCATTATCTTTGATGAAGTGATTTAGTGTCAAGGTATCAGCAGAAATGGAGAGGTGAGAAAGAAAGAAAAGAAACAGTATCCTGACGAGCCATCTAACAGGATTCATGACTGGTTTAGTGTGGTTAGGGAGTTCGGAAGAAACACTTATTAATATGCAAGAGAAGTTGGGATATCATTAATAAGTGGATCCCTCTTGGTACTGTACCTTGTAGCGGTATTAAACGGCGATAAAGAAATCTCTGAAAAAAATTATTTTTCCTTGACGTATATATTTTTATTTAAATTGTATCACATAATTAAAACATTGAAAAATTAATTATTTATTGTTAAAATTATTAATAAATTTAATTATCAGATATATGTATAATAAATATTTAATTTTTTTAATAATTTAATTATACAACATATATAATTTGAATTGAAAAAACATATATTGATGTAAAATATCTGTTTTTATATATTTTTTTAAAATAAAAATCAATCTCAAGCATTAATTTCAGGACACTTTCCTTTAATTTTGGGATACTTTAATGAGTTGATTAGTGATAGCAAAAAACTTGGGTTGGTCCAATCAATTTGAATAAAGCGAGACTATTTCAACAATGTATGAATGATTATGGTATGGTTGATCTTGACTTTACTGGACCAAGATTCACATGGACAAATAAAAATCATTTTGGCGACATTATCAGAGAAAGACTTGATAGAGTTTGGGCTAATAATGACTGGAAAACTCTGCACCCAAATTCCATGGTTCGACATCTTACTAGAGTCTACTCTGACCACAATGTAATCCTCTTAGATACTAAACCAAAAGCTCTGAAATTTGGACCTAGACCATTTGGCTTTGAAACAATATGGTTTTCTCACCTAGACTTCAAACATGTCGTTTCCAGCACCTGGTTCCAAACACAGCAGAATCTCCTTGAGGCTATTTTTGCTTTTAGGGTTAATATTTTAGCTTGGAATAAACAAACTTTTGGGAATATTAATCATATGAAAAGAAGGCTTATGGCAAGGTTAAATGGGATACAAAGAGCTCTAGAACAAGGACCTAATCAATGGCTAGTTCAGCTTGAAGAATCTCTTAAGGATGAATTCTAGAAAATTCTTAAATTGGATGAGGAAATGTGGGCTCTCAGATCATGAGCGGATTGGATTAAAGATGGTGATTGTATCACTTGGTTTTATCATTTAACCACCATTCAACATAGGAGAAGAAATAAAATACTCTCCCTTATGAATGAAGTTGGCGAATGGTGCTATGAGGAAAGGGAGATTAAAGCCCTCATCCTCAATCATTTCTCGGAGCGTTACAAGACTTTTACTACTTATAAAGTGTTGTGATCTAACTTATCCTGCAGACTTAGACATTGCATTGATGTTGAGGATAGCTCTAACCTTACTCAACCGGTCACAAGATTAGAGGTCCTCAAGGCCTTACAAAATATGAAGCCTTGGAGAGCCCTCGGACCCGATGGACTGCACCCGGTGTTCTTTCAGAAGTGGTGGGATATTATTGGTCTATCTATCTTCCAGTTTATCACAGATGTTTTTAGCACAGGAATCATTCCAGAGACTATCAATCTGTGTTTTATTTTGTCTTATCCCAAAAGTGCTTCATCCAGAAACTATTAATCAGTTCAGACCAATTGAGCTTTGCAATACGGTTTATAAAATTGTCTCAAAGATTACTGTGAATAGGATTAGACCATTGTTAAATAATATGATCAATCCTATGCAAGCTAGTTTTATCCTGAGAGGTAAAGCGCAAGATAATGTGATTGTTGCACAAGAAATTATGCATTCTTTCAAGAAAAAGAAAGGGAAACTAGGATTCTTTCAAAAAGGCGTATGATAAGCTTGAGTGGAGCTTTATCAAAGAAGTGTTGGTTTTCTTTCATTTTCCCCCATCTCTCATTAAACTCATTATGAGCTGTATATCTACTATTTCCATGACCATGCTCATCAACGGTGAGCAGGGTGGTACCATTATTCCTTCTCGGGGTATAAGACAGGGAGACCCCCTTTCGCCCTACATTTTCATCTTTTGTGTTGAATATCTTTCACTGATGATCCAAGAAGAGTGTGACAAAGGTAATTGGGAACCAATTTCAATCGCTAGAAGGGGTCCAAAGTTATCCCATTTATTCTTTGTCGATGATCTCTTACTCTTAGGAAAGGCATCAGAGAAAACTGCTCTTACAGTTCAAAGAGTTCTACAGTCTTTTTGTTCCTTTTCTGGTCAATCTTTCAACCTCAATAAGTCGATTATTTGTTTTTCTGGAAATATGGCAGTTTAAGGCATGATGGGGTTATCTTATGCCAAGGACCTTGGCAGATACCTTGGTTTTCCTATCAATGGAAAGAGATCTTCTGCTAGCTACAGATTCTTAGTTGACAAAGTCAAGAACAAACTTTCAGGCTGGAAAGCCAATCTTCTTTCGTTCGCGGGCAAATATACTCTCGTCAAATATGCTATTGGCTCTATTCCAATGTACTATATGCAGGGCGCGACTATTCCTTCTTCTATCTGTAATGAAATTAGCAAACTTAGTAGGGATTTTCTTTAGGGATCCTCATCTAATCATAGGAAACTTCATACAGTGAAGTAGGAGACTGTTACCCTCGATATGAGCTGAGGTGGATTAGGCATTAGAGAGATGAATGCCCTTAACATGGCTAATATGGCAAAGCTAGGTTGGAGACTCATTATAGATAACAACAGTGTCTGGAGTAAGATTCTGAGGATGAAATATTTTAAAGATTGATCTCCCTTAAACAAAAGTCCTTCCCCGTTATGGTCGGGTATTAAAAAAAGATTTTTCATCCTTAAGAAGGGGTTACGGTGGGTGGTTAAGTCAGGTAACCTTACCAAATTTTGGGAGGATGAGTGGACATATCTGGGACCGCTCAATAAAATCCGTTATGGGCCATAGCAACATGGAGATTTAAGTTTGTTGGTCGAAGAGATTATATCTGAATCTGGAGAGTGGGATTTTGACAAAGTTGGCTATAATCTGCCAAAGGAGATACGTGAATCAATTAGGTCCATCCCTCTACAACTGGAATCAAGCAATAGTGATGTTCTGTGTTGGAAATTTTTCCAGGAAGGGGCCTTTTCTGTCAGTTCTGCTTATCATCTTGCCATCAATAATGAGATACCTATGAATGAAAAATGAAAAGTTATCTGGAAAATAGATGTCCCTCCTAAAGTTCAACATTTTCTTTGGCTATGTCTGCATAAGAAAATTGCCACAAGGGATGTACTCATTAAACGCAGTATGCAGCTTGATCATATATGTCCTAGATGTAAGAAAGAGGAGGAAACTCCATTGCATTGTTTAAGGGATTGTGAATCAACGAGAAAATTGTGGGCCTTTATTCAAACTCCACAAGAGATGAGCTGGTCTTTCGATCCCAGTAATGACTTTGAAAGTTGGCTAATGGCCAATTGTGACTCCAAGATTTTATCTAATCTTTCTGGTATTCCTTGGAATATTGTTTTCTGTTTTGCCTTATGGTTCTTTTGGCCGGAAAGAAACAATATTGTTTTTCATGACAGATCATTGGATGACCACAAATGGCAGAGCAAACTACAGTATGGGGTCAAAGAGTTTTGGGCACTAGGTGCCAAAGAAAAGTACGCTAAGAATCTGACTCATATTAAGATAAAATGGAAACCACCTCAACAGGATTCTATTAAACTTAACATGGATGGCTCTGCCCATGGCAACCCGGGGAAAGTAGGAGTGGGAGGGGTCTTTAGAGATTACCTTGGCAAGTGGCTATGCGGCTATGCACCTAATATTGGTAATGCAACAAGTGTTTGTGCAGAGCTTTGGGGTCTACGAGATGGTCTGCGCATGGCTGTTGAAAGGGACTTTCATAATTTGGTGGTGGAAGTAGACTCTCAAGTTATCCAAAGGTATGTTATCTATGGTGTTTGTACTTCACACTCTTATAGTTCTATTGTTGATGATTGCAGGCGATTGCTGGAAAAGCTCAACAACGTGAAGGTCCTGCAAAATTTCAGAGAGGCCAATGCAGTATCTGACAAGCTAGCCAAATTGGAGACAAATTTGGACACCCAGTTTGTTATGTTTGAAGACCCTCCTGATGCTCTTAATTTTCTTATTTTCATTGATTTTATTGGGATCACCTTCCCCAAATTATGTAACTTGGCACCTGATAACTCTGCAGTGTAACCCACTTTGGGTTAATCTATTTTTAATGCATCGTCTTATTCACCAAAAAAAAAAAAAAAGAAAAACCTATCTCACTCTCACCCTGCAACATTTTTTTCCTCTTGCAGGCAAGCTTTTATTGCCTCCAGCTCCTAAGAGGCCTTACATTCTTTACACAAAGGGTTGTTCCGCTTCATTGATCATCAATAAATCCACAGTAGATTTTAGTCGTAGTGGCGATCATGCACGACATGTTCAGAGTTGCAAGCTCTTGTCCAGCAGTTACCACCGGCAACTGCTAGGATGTCCTCAAATGATGAAATGGGGAAGCCCCTCATGGCCATTCAGTTCACTGTATTTCGCATGGCAGGCATTTCCATAAGTGTTGCCTTTTGCCATAGTGCTGCCAACGGTAGGGTGCTTGCTCATTTTATGAAATCACGGGCATCCACTCATAAGTCTCAAGGGAATTTGACTTGTCTTATCAATTCCTTACCCAATTTCAATAGGGATTTGATCAATGATCCTTTAGGGTAACGCCCATATTCATGAAGGACCTCAAGGAACGAGGAGATTTTCCCAGCTTTCCCATTAACAAGTTTCCTGTCAATTTTGTCATCAAACGATCTCAGGTTGAATTACCGAAAGAATGGGTCACAAGAAATTAATTGCATGGGAGAGGGTGGATCGGAGCCATTAATGATGTCAACGTTTGTGATAACATGCGCTTATATGTTGGTTTGTAAGATCAAATCATTAGAAAATGGAACTCAACATCTCTTATTAGGTGTTGATGACGATGCTCTTTGCCCCTTTTTATTCATTTATTTATTTATTTTTGCAGATTGTAGAGATGGCCTAAAATTACCCACACAACATATTTTGGGAACTGCCCTGCATTATGTTTTGTAGCGACTAAGAAGAGTAAGGTACCAGGAGAAAATGGATTTCTTGTGGCTGCCAGGGCTGTTGGAAGATAAGTCATGGAATTGGACAAACGGCCATTGGAAGATGCAGAGAAGTGGGCATTAAGAGTAAAAGAAATTATCGAATTGGGATACCATGTTATTACAGTTGCCTCATCACCAAATTTTGGGTTTTGTACTATAGATTTTAGGTGGAGAAGATCTAGAAGGACAGATCTCAATTACATTGGTTTTTTTCGATCTATTTCTATAATATATATTTGATATATTAAAAAAAATTTAAACCCCTCTCATATATATTTGATATATATTATTGAATTATAATTAAATGGTTTTCTAAAATTACTTTGCCCACGCCAAAATTTTAAACCTTAATATTTATTTAATATATATTGTTAAATAATTTTAAATCATCTTAGAAAGTTTTTTTTTATTCTTGATGAAATCTCATAATTTAATTTATATATTATAATTTAATAAGGTTAAAGATCATATTAATATATGTCTACTTATTATGCCAACCAATTATTACTTGCAAATCCTTTAAAACAATTAATAGGTTTGTCTTAAGGGTTAAATCATAATTATGTAAATTTAATTCAAAAATAAAAGTAATTTTTTTTATTAAGTTACCACATACTTTTTTTTTTTCTAATAATTAAGATTAGACATAGTAATTGCTACTTTTTTTTAAGTACTAAGTCTAAGGTATGAATTCTTTTTTCGGTTTTCCCTCTTATACTTCCACATAAACCAAAAAAATGTTTTTGCATTTTTTTTTAAAGTAGGGTAATTTTTCACTTTTAATTCTACCTAAAGACTTTTTTTCTATTATATAAATTTTTCAAAAAGTAAAATTAGAATCACTTTATAAAAGGTTAAAAGAACACCCATTTTTTAATTTCAAATTTCAAATTTATTATTTTAAAGATAATTTTTTAAAAAATTTTGATAAAAATTATATTGTTTGATAATTTATTTATTGATACTTTTCTAAAAGAAAGTTGCTCAAGATTATTCATTTGATGTATTATATTTCTTTATACACATATATGAATTGATAATGTTTATAATTTTAAAAACTTATTTTTATATTTGATATACTACTTGCATATATATATATATTAATAATAAATTTTAGGAAAGAAATTAAAATTACTATAATATTAGTTGGCCTTCTCAAAACACTTAATTAATATGCGAGAGCAGTTGGGATATCATTAATAAGTGGATCCATCTTAGTCCTCTACTTGCTACCGCTATTAAATGGCGACAAAGAATGAATTCTATCAAACAGTGCTTTCCCAGACTTTTTAAAATCTTAGTCCTCTGCATTGCATTATGTTTTGTAGCGTCTAAGAAAAGTGAGCTAATAGGAGAAAATGGAGTCCTTGCGGCTGCGAGGGCTATTGGAAGAGAAGTCATGGAATTGGATAAAGGGCCATTGAAAGATGCAGAGAAGTGGGCATTAAGACTAAAAGAAATTATCAAATACGGACACCATGTTATTACAGTTGCCTCACCACCAAAATTTGGTTTTTATAATATAGATTTTGGGTGGGGAAGATCTAGAAAGACAGATCTCACTCACATTGGTTCTTTTCGAACTATTTCTATAATGGAGAGCAGGGACGAGGAAGGTGCTCTTGAATTTGGCTTAGCACTTGTTAAAGATGAATTGTACAACTCCAATGCTATTTTTCATAGGGGCTTATCGAATAAGTTGCAATAAACTGTTGTAGGTAAAGTTTATATGTTATTAATAAGAATAACGCATATATGAGAAAATTGTCCCACGCAAACCACTCAAGCCCAAAACGATTAAAACTGACCATGTAAGTCAAGTACTAATATTTTTGCTTCTATCAAAATAATGTTTCGTAAAACCATGTAAGTCAAGTACTAATATTTTTGCTTCTATCAAAATAATGTTTCGTAAAACCATGTAATAATTTAAGTAGTTTTAAAAGCAATCAAAATTAAGAGTTAAATTCCTAAAGAACTTAATAAACTTGAAAATTCACAAATATAACAATTAATACATGTTTAACCAATATTCATTTTAAAAATATAATTTTTTTTTTATACATGTTCTTATAATTGCATTCATAAATGATCTAATTTAGTCAAATCAAACATTTTTTTCTTAAGAATATGCTTAAGCAATTTATTTAATCTAAGATCCTTTATTACAAAACAATTTAACTAATCTAAGATCATTTATTGCAAAATAAATTTCAACATGTCTTCAGATACGTAGAGGAAGGGAGATTTAAACTTCAGACCTAATTATTTCAAAAAATGAATAACAACTACTATGTCAAATTTTAATTATTAATTTATTTTTGTTTCCAAAATTAACTAAAAACTAAACTTATCAAGCAATCTATGAATTTTCAATTTATAGAACTTAACCTTGAGTTTTATTGGTTTTAATATTGAAGGAATTTCATTTATGTCACATTTCCTTCTTTATCTTATTTGGAATATTTTTCAACAAACTCCGGTTCTCACAACTAGTCCTTATTCACTATGCCTCACTTATTCATTTTTTTTTTAACTTGAATATTATTGCAACAAATTAAATTGGTTGCTATTAGTGCACTTGTTCTTTTTAAGAAATAATAGTCATTCTTTTATGATTTTATTTTTTATAATGAAAACATGCACCCTTTATTTTTAACTTTATGGGTTCTTTTGGGTATTTCTTGGACTATCTTTCTTCCATTACATATTTTAACATTTTCTCATGTTCTTCATGATTTATTCACACAAGTTTTTCAAGAAAATAATTTTTTCGATTTTATACAAATTGATTCTCTTCAAATCTTTTCATGATTATGGAAGAATGTATAAATTATTGAGGACAAAATCTGATTTTATATAAAATAACTATATGTAGTTGTTATCGCATAATCCAAAATAAATATGCAAATATTAACATTTTAAACAATCATGCAAAAGATTCAAGAAGTAAATACAACTTATCGGGTAATTCAATGAAAAACCATCAACCTTCTTCTTTAGTGAAAAATACTAATTTCATCTTATTCACACTTCAGTCATTCTTTCTTTACATTTTCAGAGTTATCTTCCTTTGATGTTGGTAGTAATAATAGACTTGGATCAAGCACATAAGATGTCTCTTGAGTTAAAATCTTGAAACTTGTATTCAAAGAAAGTATCATTAATTTTGAATCCTCAAGATTGTTAGGAAAATAGAAATAGAACAAAAAAAAAAAAGGAATAGAACAACAAAAAGAAACAATTATGAGGAATGAATATTAATCTCTATTTTTAAGAACTCAAAATCTCCTACGAAACAACAGAATTTCTCGAACGCTCTCAAGAAATTTTAGATGGAAGTAAGCACATAAATATAGATATTTATAATGGCCAAACAACACTTTAAATAGACATGTCCAAAAAGTATCATTTCATACTAGTTATGTCTTTTAAACATCACTTTTAAATTAATTATGTTTATTAAACATAACTTTTTTTCAAATTGCCAATTCAATATTTATTAACTTTTGACAATTTAAACATAATTTTTAAACTTCACATTTTAAACTACATAACATCTAACGAGGTTGAGGCATGGTAAGAGTCACCTCATTGACAGAGCCAGTGCCTTCACTACAACCCGCCTCTTCGCTTTTGTTGAATTTCTTGATGATAAATGCCGGTTGTTTAGGGGAAGGAAGATCAGTGTCATGGACTAACATGGCAACAACAGTAGATATATTCGGCCTGTCTGTTACACTATCTTGCACACACAACAACCCAATTTGAATGCATCTCAAAACTTTTGTAGCGGGATAAGAATCTCCTAATGATGAATCAATTATTTCCATAGCTTTGTCGTTTCTCCATAATTCCCAAACCTAAAACAACTCAAATCTTCAAAATAAAATCTCAAGTTTTGGAGAAAATTGCATGCAAAATTGAATTACTTACATGCCCAATCAAATTCAAGGTAGGACTTTCAGGGAAATGTCCACTGTTTCTTTTACCGGTAATAATTTCTAGTACAAGTACTCCAAAGCTGTATACATCAGATTTGATAGAAAAGTGTCCTTGCATTGCATATTCTGGTGACATATAACCACTGCAATAAAATAAATAAATGAACTGTTAAAAATTCTCTCTTAGTTGTAGTTTTTCTTATTACATCTCAATCCATATCATAACCAAAGAAAACACTACAATTTAGGCACTTACTATGTTCCAACAACACGTTTTGTATCTGCTTCAACTTGATCTGCACCAAATATTCTAGCCATACCAAAATCTGAAATCTTTGGGTTCATGTCAGCATCTAGTAAAATATTACTGGCTTTGAGATCTCTATGGATTATTCTTAATCTTGAATCTTGATGAAGGTATAAGATTCCTCGAGCAACTCCACAAAAAATTTCAAATCGCCTTCTCCAATCTAAGAGTGATATTTTTCGTTCATCTAGATTTAAAATTGTATATTTCATCAGATCTCACATGACTTCATTACAACGGATATACATGAGAAAAGAAGACATACCGAAAATAAAAGAATCCAAGCTCTTATTTGGCATGTATTCATAGATCAACATCTTCTCCTCTTTTGCAATGCAACAACCCAAAATCCTTACAAGATTCCGGTGTTGGAGTTTAGCAATCAGAGTAACTTCGTTCTTAAACTCTTCTACTCCCTGCCCGGAATACTTTGATAGTCTTTTCACTGCTATTTCTTTTCCATTGAAGAGCACACCCTGCGGACACAAACTTCTTTTTAAGAATGCACCTAAATTGACTAATTGGAGTTCCATTACACGTAGACATATAAATGAGAATACGTCATGTACTTGATATAATTAGTAGTTGTTAAGACAAATTACCTTGTAAACAGAACCGAAGCCACCTTGTCCAAGTTTGTTATCAGAAGAGAAATTATTAGTTGCTGCAACTATGGTGCTCAAATCAAAGAATGGTAAATCTGCATTTCTTCTGCTCTCATCAATTTCCTTTCCACCTAAAGAGTCTTCGAACAAGGTTGAACTTGTTGTAAAGCTGAAGACATTTTTGTTTTGTCTTCTTTTTGCTGGTTTCAAACACACTAACATGATTAAGCAAATAGCTAATCTTTACATGATATGTAGTCAATTTCGTTGCTAAATCTTATATAGCATGATTAAAAAAGTGGTAGTTGTACCTCTTTTTTGCCTTCTCACCAACCAATACAAAAAAGCGATGACAATGAGAAGCGTTACAGCAGCAGAAACTGTGACAACTGCAAGCATTCCCTTCTTTTGAAGCAGACCTTTCTTAGTGTAGCGAGCTAGCAAGAGGAAGATCATACAATGTTGGAAATAATGATTGAGTGCAAGTTAGTACGGAAAATAAGTAGATGAGTTCACCTAAGTAAGGGAAATCATGGGCAAAAAGGTCGGTAATTTCTACGATGGATTATTAACATGTCTATGTGGTAGACATAAAAGTAGTTTTTATTTTATATCCCAACCCAAGTCATTTCAGAGGAAACTCGCATTTTTTATATTGAAATTACTGTTTATTTTCAGGATATGTATCAATTCTGATGCATATAATTGTGAATTACTAAAATTACTGACATTTCCATGTTATTTTCTCTTCTTCTTTTTTAATTCAGTTTACTGCATAGCATATGCTTGTGTTGGCTTAGTTTTCATTCAAAGGGCGTTTACTTGGTAAAAATAAAGAGACATTCATCTGTTTGGGTGTTTGACGGTCTACACAAAGTGAAAGACCGAGTCAAGCCCGAGCCTAGTCCATGTTTCCTTTTCTTGGGTATATTTCTAGCTACATGAATTGATCAATAAAATTTCGCATACGGCATACCTAACTCATCTGCATCTACTCGTATGTATAGATCTTGTCCTCCATCTGTGAACGTCTTTGCATCCACCAAATCCCCGTGCCATGTTAAGCAGCCAATCCCTTTTCCGCTATCAGGATATGCAGTAGCATAAGCAACGCAAGAACAATTTCTCAAACACTTTTCCTTGCACTGTTTCAATCCCAAACTCATGTCTACCAGTGCCTCCGAAGTGTCAGGCGTCTTCACACGTGCCACCTTCACAAACCCTTCCCCATTTCCACACATGGAGACACCATGCTTCCTCACGCATCCTCCTCTTGCGTCTCTTAGATACCATTCTCGGAATGACTTGGGTTGGAACCCCGGGAAACATTTGCACTCGAAATCCTCTGGGTGATCACGATTACAGTAACCATTCGGCCCACAACGCCCGTAAAAATCACACAGTTCCCTTGGGGCCGAAAAAAGCTCAGTCCAACGATCATTACTCCAGGTATATCTCTCTCCAAGTCCTGTTTCACTCACTATCATTCTTGTGGGGATAGAGGCATTCGTCAGCCCATCCGTGATCGATATTTCATCATCATTGTCGACAAAAGAAATATTAAATATGTACCCCGTTCTCATTTCAGGTACACCGCTCCATCTTTGCCCGGTCCATGAACCGGCACGCCATCGAGGATTCAAACCCTCGTACAAACAGAATTGAGGAAACCCACGCGGGTCGATCCTGATGGAATAGTTTCCTTTTCCTGGATCATCCGGAGATTTCCAAGACGTCAGGACTCGGTTCACACCAGTTCGGAAATTTAATCCTAATTTCATATTTGCAAGCCAAGTATTTGTTGGATAATCAAAACTCTGCCATAGTACCTCCCTTTTGGTATCATTATGAAACAACACAAGATTTCCTGAATCTAAAAGTCTAGCAAAAGAATTGTTAATGGCTTCGATAGAGATATTTGTAGACCAGACAGGAAGTGTTTGGTTTCTTTGGAACAGGGCAAGATTGCCTCGACTGTCGATTGAAAGGATCCCTGAGGTATCATTAATGGATTTCTCTCTGTTGGCCACCCAAACGACTGTCTTCTCCGAAACCTGGTAATACCAGATGCCAACATATCGACTCTTGGAACTCTCAGGGCTGAAAAATCCTAGTGCAAAAATCTTTCCACTAGAAACTATGACCTCACCATTATCTTTGATGGAGTGATTTAGTGTTAAGGTATCAGCGGAAATGGAGAGGTGAGGAAGAAAGAAAAGAAGCAATATCCTGACCAGCCATTTAACAGGATTCATGACTGGTTTAGTATGGTTAGTGTCACGGGGCCAATCTTAAATATGATTTCTTGCCTCGGTACTAAATCGTCCACTTAATCAGTCAATTAGCAAGATTTTCAATCGACAAAAAGGCACTCATGTACAGGAAAATTCCCAACCTTTTGAACACAATAACACACCCACTCTGAAGGTATATGTTCTCCGCCTTTCACGATGGCTGACATCTCCAACTATCAAAAGAATCACATGAGTAAATGCCCTCTCCCAAGGGGCACATCCCACAAATCACAAATACTGATTGCGTCCACACTAATTAGTCAACTTTTTCAATCAGGCCCTCCTCATTGTGTCCACAAATCCCTCTTAGTACTGTATTGGGTGGCCCTATTAAATGGCGATAGCAATCTACGAAAAAAATTATTTTACCTTGACATATATATTTTTATTTAAATTATATCACATAATTAAAATATTAAAAAATTAGTTTATTATTATCAAAATTATTAATAAATTTAATTATCACATAATATATTTATTTTTTAATAATTTAATTAAATGATATAATTTAAAATAAAAAATATATATCGGCGTGAAATATCTGTTTTTATATAATTTTTTTAAATAACAATCAATCTCAAGCATTAATTTCAGAGAGACACGTTCCTTCAATTTGTCAAATACGTAGATATGAAAACATATTTTTGTTTTTGAAATTTTCATATCTGTCTGCCAATCATGTCAGTTGGCTAAGAAAATATTAAGAAAACAAAAGTGTGAAATATTTTATTACAATATTAAGAAAAATCGTTGCGATGAGATGGATTTGACTTTCCTAATAATTTAATAAGGCTAAACATCATATTAATATATGTCTATTTATTATGCCAACCAATTATTACTTGCAAATCCTTTAAAATAGTTAATAGGTTTGTCTTAAGGGTTAAATCATAATTATGTAAATTTAATGTAAATATAAAATTAATTTTTTTATTTTTTATTAAGTTACCAAATACTTTTTTTTTTCTAATGATTGAAGTTAGATATAGTGATTGCTACTCTTTTTTAAGGAGTATGTCTAAGGTATGAATTCTCTTTTCGGTTCCCCTCTTATACCTTCATATAAATAAAAAAAAATGTTTTTGTTTTTTTTTTTTTTTTTTTAAGTAGGGTATAACTATTCCTTCCCTGTAATTTTTCACTTTTAATTCTACCTAAAGCCTTTTTTTTCTATCATATTAATTTTTCAAAAACTAAAATTAGAATCACTTTATAAACCCATTTTTTGATTTCAAATTTCAAATTTATTATTTTAAAGATAATTTTTTTAAAATTTTGATAAAAATAATATTGTTTGACAGTTTATTTATTGATTTAAAATTAATTCTGATTAGATCGAATTATATTAAGATAAAACTTTTTTTATAATAATGACTTTAAAATTTAGCTTTTATTTAAATATTTTAAAAAAAAATTAATTTTACTTCTTTCAATCAATTGTAGGTAAAATGTCTTGCTTGGCCTTCAAACAGCCGGTTGGAAATTTCTCAAGAATTGCTTTCACAAAAACACTTTTTCCTTTAAATTATCAAAATGGGGAAGAAAATAGAAATTTTTCTCGCCGGAATTTTCCTACCTGTTTGCAACGCAGTTTTGAAAATGGCTGAGTCAACCTATAAAATATTGGCCAAATTAACTATTCCGGTAGATAGGCAAAAATTAAAATAAAAAATTGAATTTTTTTGGTTTTATTATATGTTTTAACATTGAATTATAATTAATAAATTCATAAATAATAAATTAAATAAATGCATTAACAATTTTAATGATAATTATTATTTATTGTAAAGCTGATTTTATTAATTTTATATTTATCATTGTCAACATTAAATGTCATCTAATTTTATTTTACATATTATTAACTATATTATTAAATATTTGAGAGGGTTCCAGAGATACCATTGATAAGATCTTCTCGGTTTGCAATCCACACAACTGTTTTTTTCCAAAATTTGGTAATACCACATCCCAACCTAGCGATATTTGGTGTCGCCAAAGGCTAAAGAATCCAAGCGCAGATATCTTTCGGTGCTTAAATGGTATTTACGGTTTATAAATAATACAGAAATTAGTTTGAAATGTCATATTATAAAGATTAGTTAGATTGTTTATCTTATTATTAAAATTGATCGTCTTAAATTTATTCAAATAATTGATTTTTAAAACAAATAAAATTAACTACTAAAAACAATTAAAATAAAACTTAATCTAAAATTACAAATGAAAATTTAAATAGCATAAAAATTAAAATAGCGTGAATTAAAAGCCCAAATTTAAATTATCTAAAATAAAAAAATTGCCATTCTAACTAATTAAAATCTAATGAACTAATAACCTACTAACTAATTAAATAAATGAATAAACTAATCTATTAAATTAAAACAAACTAATATATTCTAGCTTGCAAAATTTAAATAGCATTTCCATAGGTGTTGCCTATAACACTAGTGCTGTTGACGGTAGGGTGCCATCTGCTCATAGGTCCAAAGGGAATTTGACATGTCTTATCAATTCCTTACCCAATTTCAACAGGGATTTGATCAAAGATCCTTTAGGGCTAACGTCCTTATTCACGAAGGACATCGGGGAACGAGGGGATTTTTCTAGCTTTCGCATTAACAAGTTTCTCGTCAATTTTGTCATCAAACGATCTTAAGTTGAATTACTGTAAGATTGGGTCACAAGAAGGTGTATGGAAAAGGATGGATCAGAGTCATTAAGGATGTCAACATTTGTGATAACATGCGCTGATATGTGGGTTTGTAAGATCAAATCATCAGAAAGTGGAACTCAACATCTCTCATCGTGTGCTGATGATTATGCACTTTGCCATTTCATCTTCTTGCGCTGATTGTAGAGATCGTCTAAAATTACCTACAACAGACTTTTGGAACTGCATTGCATTATGTTTTGTAGCGGCTAAGGAAAGTGAACTAATGGGAGGAAATGAAGTCCTTGCGGCTGCGAGGGCTGTTGGAATAGAAGTCATGGAATTGGACAAAGGGGCATTGAACGATGCAGAGAAGTGGGCATTAAGACTAAAAGAAATTATCAAATCCGGACACCATCTTATTACAGTTGCCTCATCACCAAAAATTGGTTTTTATAATATAGATTTTGGGTGGGGAAGACCGAGAAAGACAGATCTCACTCACATTGGTTCTTTTCGAACTAATTCTATAATGGAGAGCAGAGACGAGGAAGGTGCTCTTGAATTTGGCTTAGCACTTGTTAAACATGAATTGTACAACTTCAAAGCTATTTTCTATAGGGGCTTATCGAATAAGCTGCAATAAACTGTTGTAGGCAAAGTTTATATGTTATTAATAAGAATAACGCATATATGGGAAAATTGTCCCACGCAAACCTCTCACGCCCAGAAAAGATTAAAACTGACTATGGAAGTCATGTACTAATATTTTTGCTTCTATCAAAATAATGTTTAGTAAAACTATGTAATAATTTAAGTAGTCTTAAAAGCAATCTATTTAAATTCTTAAAGAACTTATTAAACTTGAAAATTCACAAATATAACAATTAATACATGTTTAATCAATATTCATTTTAAAAACATAAATTTCTTTTATACATGCTCTTATAATTGCATTCTAAATTTTCTAATTTAGTCATATCAAACATATTTTTTTTATTAAGAATATGCTTAAACAATTTATTTAATCTAAGATCATTTATTACAAAACAGTTTATCTAATCTAAAATCATTTATTGCAAAGTAAATAGAGGCAAGGGAGATTCGAATTCTTTCTAAAAAGAGGTAACAATCACTAAACAAAATTTTAGTTATTAATTTATTCTTGTTTCCAAAATTAACTAAAAACCAAACTTATCAAGTAATCTATAAATTTTCAATTTATAGAACTTAACCTTGAGTTTCATTGGTTTTAATATTGAAGGAATTTCATTTATGTCACATTTCCTTCGTTATCTTATTTGGAATATTTTTAAATAAACTTTAGTTTTTGCTAACTAGTCCTTATTCACTATGCCTCACTGATTCAATTTTTTTTAACTTAAATATTATTGCAACAAATTAAATTGGTTGTTACTAGTACGCTTTTTCTTTTCAAGAAATAATAGCCATTCTTTAATGATATTATTTTTTATAATAAAAACATGCACCCTTTTATTTTTTAACTTTATTGGCATGGATTAGCTAAAACTTTTCTTTTGTGTATTTCTTGAACTATCTTTCTTTCATCACATATTTTAACATTTTCTTATGTTCTTCATGATTTATTTACACAAGCTTTTCAAGAAAATAATTTTTCGATTTTATACAAATTGATTCTCTTGAAATTTTTTCATGATGATGGAAGAATATACAAATTATTGAGGATAAAATTTGATTCTATATAAAATAATTATACATAATTGCAATCGTATAATCCAAAATAAATATGCAACAATTAACAATACAAAAAATCATGCAAAGGATTCAAGAATAAAATGCAACTTATCGGGTAATTCAACGAAAAACCATTAACCTTCTTCTTTAATAAGAAATATTTATTTCATCCTCTTCACATTTCAACCTTTCATTCTTTACATTTTCAGAGTTATCTTCCTTGGATGTTTGTAGTTATGATAGACTTGATCAAGCACATAAGATATCTCGAGTTAAAATCTTGAAACTTGTATTCAAAAAAAGTACCAATAATTTTGAATCCTTAAGATTGTTGGGAAAATAGAAATAGAACAACAAAAACAAACAATTCTGAGGCATGAATATTAATCACTAACCTTAAGGATCCAAAAAACAAAATTTCTCAAACTCTCTCAAGAAATTTTAGATGTAATTAAACACATAAGTTTAGATATTTATAATGACCAAACAACACTTTGAATAGACATGTCCAAAAAGTGACATTTCATACTAGTTATGTCTTTTAAACATCATTTTTAGATTAATTATGTTTATTAAACATAAATTTCATACAAATTATGTCAATTCAATATTTATTAAACATAACTTTTAATAATTTAAACATAACTTTCAAACTACAAATTTTAAACTACATAACATCTAACGAGGTTGAGCCATGGTAAGAGTCACCTCATTGATAGAGCCAGTGCCTTCACTACAACCCGTCACTTCGCTTTTGTTGAATTTCTTGATGATAAATGCCGGTTGTTTAGGGGAAGGAAGATCAGTGTCATGGACTAACATGGCAACAACAGTTGATATTTTTGGTCTGTCTATTACACTATCTTGCACACATAACAACCCAATTTGAATGCATCTCAAAACTTCTATAGCAGGATAAGAATCTCCTAACGATGAATCAATTATCTCCATAGCTCTGCCGTTTCTCCATAATTCCCAAACCTAAAACAACTCGAATATTCAAAATAGAATCTGAAGTTTGGAGAAAATTGCACGTAATATTGAATTACTTACATGCCCAATCAAATTCAAGGTAGGACTTTCAGGAAATTGTCCACTGTTTCTTTTACCGGTAATAATTTCTAGTACAAGTACTCCAAAGCTGTATACATCAGATTTGATAGAAAATTGTCCTTGCATTGCATATTCTGGTGACATATAACCACTGCAATAGAATAAAGAAATGAACTGTTAAAAATTCTCTCTTAGTTGTAGTTCTTCTAATTACATCTCAATCCATACCATAACCAAAGAAAAAACAACAGTCTATGCACTTACTACGTTCCAACAACACGTTTTGTATCTGCTTCAACTTGATCTCCACCAAATATTCTAGCCATACCAAAATCTGAAATTTTTGGGTTCATGTCAGCATCTAGTAGAACATTACTGGCTTTGAGGTCTCTATGGATGATTCTCAATCTTGAGTCTTGATGAAGGTATAAAATTCCTCGAGCAACTCCACAAAAAATTTCAAATCGCCTTTCCCAATCTAAGAGTGACTTTTTTCGTTCATCTAGATTAAAAGTTGAATATTCCATCAGATCCCAAATAACTTCAATACAACGGATATACATGAGAAAAGAAGACAAACCGAAAATAAAAGAATCCAAGCTCTTATTTGGCATGTATTCATAGATCAACATCTTCTCCTCTTTTGCAATGCAACAACCCAAAATCCTTACAAGATTCCGGTGTTGGAGTTTAGCAATCAGAGTAACTTCGTTCTTAAACTCGTCTATTCCCTGCCCAGAGTACTTTGATAGTCTTTTCACTGCTATTTCTTTTCCATTGAAGAGCTCACCCTGCAGACACAAATTTCTTTTTAAGAATGGACCTAAATTGACTAATAGGAGTTCCATTACACGTTGACATATAAATGAGAATACGTCATGTACTTCATATAATTAGTAGTTGTTAAGAGAAATTACCTTGTAAACAGAACCGAAGCCACCTTGTCCAAGTTTGTTATCAGAAGAGAAATTGTTAGTCGCTGCAACTATGGTGCTCAAATCAAAGAATGGTAAATCTGCATTTCTTCTGCTCTCATCAATTTCCTTTCCACCTAAAGAGTCTTTGAACAAGGTTGAACTTGTTGTAAAGCTAAAGGCATTTTTGTTTTGTCTTCTTTTTGCTGGTGTCAAACACACTGACATGATTAAGCCAATAGCTAATATCTACATGATATGTAGTCAATTTCGTTGCTAAATCTTAATGGCATTGGTAGTTGTACCTCTTCTTTGCCTTCTCACCAACCAATACAAAAAAGCGATGACAATGAGAAGCGTTACAGCAGCAGAAACCATGAGAACTGCAAGCATTCCCTTCTTTTGAAGCAGACCTTTCTTAGTGTAGCGAGCTAACAAAAGGAAGATCATACAATGTTGAAAATAATGATGGAGAGCAAGTTAGTGCGGAAAATATTGATGAGTTCACCTAAGTAAGGGAAATCATGGAAAAAAGGGTCGGCAATTTCTACGATGGATTATTAACATGTCTATGTGGTAGACATAGAAGTAGTTTTTATTTTATATCCCGACCCAAGTGATTTTATAGGAAACTCGCATTTTTTATATTGAAATTACTGTCTATTTTCAGGATATATCAATTCTTGTTTCAATTTCTGGTGCATGCAATTGTGAATTACTAAAATTACAAACATTTCCAAGTTATTTTCCCTTTTTTTTTTAATTTAGTTTACTGCGTAACATATGCTTGTGTTGGCTTAGTTTTCATTCAAAGGGCGTTTACTTGGTCAAAATAAAGAGACATTCATCTTTGTTAGGTGTTTGACAGTCTACACATAGTGGAAGACCGAGTCAAGTCCGAGCCTAGTCCTTGTTTCTTTTTCATGGGTCTAAGTATATTTATAGCTACATGAATTGATCAATAAGATTTAGCATACGGCATACCTAACTCATCTGCATCTACTCGTATGTATAGATCTTGTCCCGCATCTGTGAACGTCCTTGCATCCACCAAATCCCCGTGCCACGTTAAGCAGCCAATCCCTTTTCCGCTATCAGGATATGCAGTAGCATAAGCAACGCAAGAACAATTTCTCAAACACTTTTCCTTGCACTGTTTCAATCCCAAACTCATGTCTACTAGTGCCTCCGAAGTGTCAGGCGTCTTCACACGTGCCACCTTCACGAACCCTTCTCCATTTCCACACATGGAGACACCATGCTTCCTCACGCATCCTCCTCCACCGTCTCTTATATCCCATTCTTGGGATGATTTGGGTTGGAACCCCGGGAAACATTTACACTCAAAATCCTCTGGGTTATCACGGTTACAGTAACCATTCGGCCCACAATGCCCGTAAAAATCACACAGATCCCTTGGGGCGGAATAAAACTCAGTCCAACGATGCGCTTCATTACTCCATGTAAATCTATCTCCAAGTCCTGTTTCACTCACTATCATTCTTGTGAGGATAGAGGCATTCGTCAGCCCATCCGTGATCGATATTTCATCATCATTGTTGACAAAAGAAATATTAAATATGTACCTCATTCTCATTTCAGGTACACCGCTCCATTTTAGCCCGGTCCATGAACCGCCACGCCATCGAAGATTCGAACCCTTGTACAAACAGAATTGAGGAAACCCACGCGGGTCGATCCTGATGGAATAGCTTCCTTTTCCTGGATCATCCGGAGATTTCCAAGATGTCAGGACTCGGTTCACACCGGTTCGAAAATTTAATCCTAATTTCATATTTGCAAGCCAAGTATTTGTTGGATAATCAAAACTCTGCCATAGTACCTCCCTTTTGGTATCATTCTGAAGCAATACAAGATTTCCTGAATCTAAAAGTCTAGCAAAAGAATTGCTAATGGCTTCTATAGAGATATTTGTAGACCAAACAGGAAGTGTTTGGTTTCTTTGGAACAGGGCAAGATTGCCTCGACTGTCGATTGAAAGGATCCCTGAGGTATCATTAATGGATTTCTCTCTGTTGGCCACCCAAACAACTGTCTTCTCTGAAACCTGATAATACCAGATGCCAACATATCGATTCTTGGAACTGCCAGGGCTGAAAAATCCTAGTGCAAAAATCTTTCCACTAGAAACTATGACCTCACCATTATCTTTGATGGAATGATTTAGTGTCAAGGTATCAGCAGAAATGGAGAGGTGAGAAAGAGAGAAAAGAAACAGTATCCTGACGAGCCATCTAACAGGATTCATGACTGGTTTAGTATGGTTAGGGTAACACTTACTAATATGCTAGAGAAGTTGGGATATCATTAATAAGTGGATCCCTCTTAGTACTGTATTGGTTAGCGCTATTAAATGACGAGAAGGAAATCTATGAAAAAACTTGTTTTACCTTGACGTATATATTTTTATTTTAATTGTATTACATAATTAAAATATTGAAAAATCAAATCAAAATTATTAACAAATTTAATTATCATATAAATGTATAATAAATATTTAATTTTTTTAATAATTTAAGTATATAACATAATTTGAATGAAAAAATTTATATTGACGTGAAATATTTGTTTTTACATCATTTTTTTAAAATAACAATCAATCTCAAGCATTAATTTTAGAATGACACTTTCCTTTAATTTATCAAATATATAGAGATGGAAACATATTTTTCTGGCTGAAATTTTCATATTTGTTTGCTAATTGATGGAGTATTTACCAATGACGGAGAGGGCAAAAACTACATTTCCAAGCTTTTCAAAACCTTATGTCAAAATGAGTAACAATTCACGCTAATGTCTGGAATAATCGATTTTACTTTCTAGTTTTGGTATTGTCAAAATCTTTGAAGGAGGTGGCTCTAAACTCTAAAGATCCTAAAAATGGAGAAAATCATTTTAATGAATATTTATGTTTGAAAATTGATCTACGATGAATGACGATTTCTTACCTAGAAAATAAAAACGTGAACTATTTTATTAAAATATTAAGAAAAAAATTATCGTAATGAGATGGATTTGACATTCCTAATGTCAAATTGTTAAAACAATGAGAAAAATAATAGTTTTTTTCCTAGTGTTAAAACATTGACCTCAGTTTTATATCCTTTCAATTTTCGGAAGGATAATTAACATTTGGAGGATCAGAAAGTAATGTTGTTAATACCATTTTGGTTTTCATCGTGAGTATCAATTAAAAAAATAATCGTTATATTTGAATTGATATTTTATATCGATTTTGAATCTGCGTAATATCGATTGGTTTTATGAATTTTAAATGATTTTTATTGGATTCAACGAAATTTATTATTTTTAATGTTATGCAAAAATCAAAAGTAAACATTTTTTTTTTGTTTTACTATATATTTTAGTATTGAATTATTTGGTAATATCAAATCATAACATAGCGATATTTGGTATTACCAAGGTTAAAGAACAAAAAAATATTTTTTATTGGATCAATAATCTCTTCATTGAATAATTATTAACTATTTCTCTTCGCTAAAGCTCATGACATCACAATGAAAATGCCAAAAAAAAAAAAAAACAGTATTTTCACGAACCACTTCACAAGATTCATGGTTAAATTCTGAAAACTGCATTTGCAGGAGCAGCAGCCACTTGCAAGAGAATTCACTTATTAAACACGGTTGGGGCATCAATATTAACGAATTTAGTTAGATGCAATTGTCATCTCATTCTCAAACATTAATAGGATGAGGACACATTGTTGACTGACTTTCAGTATCAAGATGTATGCTTTTGTGGATTTTGGTTCTCAGAATTCCAGATGGTAGAGCCTAGTGCTTCGCGGCAGTGGTATATCAGTGGGGTCAAAATAAGAAGAGTGAGCTACCAGGAGCAAATGGAGGGCTGTTGGAAGATAAGTCATGGAATTGGACAAAGGGCCATTGGAAGATGCAAAGAAGTGGGCATTATTGGGCCGTTTGGTAGTGAGAGAATAATCATTTTGTGCTGTAATTTAATTGGACGCAAAATGATTATAACGTTTGTTATTAAGAAAGTTGAATGTAAAGTGATTGCAACTGCAATCACTTTACATCCAGAAGTTGCAAATTGATTGCAGTCCATTTAGACTGCAATAACTTTGTAGTTTTGGCTGCAAAGTTAATTTTACTCATTTTACCCCAATTACCCTTTTACCACAAAAGGGTATTATCATGTATGAAAAATATTTTACATGGATTTAAATGAAGTATTATAACTTTCATGGATGTTATAGATACTATGTTGATATCATGATAATTGAAAATTTACAATTGATACATTAAAATTTCGAATTATATTAATAATATATGAATTAATAATATTATACTCTATAAAATTAAAATTAATAATAATACATGACAATTTAAAATTACAAATGATGAGTAATATTAATAATACAACTTTTATTTTAATTAATTTTCATTGAAAAATTGTTTTTATATTCAGGGGTATTTTTAGAATTTGTTACTACTTTTCCAGCAAAGTAATTGTATACCAAACGCTGCGAAATTACTTTCCCTGTAATTTAAACAGAATTTTACATTGTCATACCAAACACTGCAAACTTACTTTCCTTGCAATCACATTCTCTGTAATCACTTTTCCTGTAATCACTTTCCCTACAATTACTTTCATTGCAAATTACCAAACGCCAAAAGAAATTATCGAATTGGGATACCATGTTATTACAGTTGCCTCATCACCAAAACTTGGGTTTTATATTATAGATTTTAGGTGGGGAAAATCTAGAAAGACAGATCTCAATTACATTGGTTTTTTTCGATATATTTCTATAATATATATTTGATATATTAAAAAAATTTTAAACCCCTCTAATATATATTTGATATATATTATTGAAATATAATTAAATAGTTTTCTAAAATTACTTTGCCCCGCCAAAATTTTAAACCTTAATATTTATTTAATATATATTGTTAAATAATTTTAAATCACCTTTGAAAGTTTTTTTTATTCTTTATGAAATCTCATAATTTAATTTATATATTATAATTTAATAAGGATAAAGATCATAGTAATATATGTCTATTTATTATGCCAACCAATCCTTTAAAATAATTAATAGGTTTGCCTTAAGGGTTAAATCATAATTATGTAAATTTAATGCAAAAATAAATTAATTTTTTTATTTGTTATTAAGTTACCAAATACTTTTTTTCTAATGAATAATGATTAAGGTTAGACATAGTGGTTGCTACTTTTTTTTAAAGAGTAGGTCTAAAGTATGAATTCTCCTTCTAGTTTCTCCTCTTATACCTCCATATAAACCAAGAAAAGATGTTTTTGCATTTTTTTTAAAGGAGGCTATAACTTCTCATTTCCTGTAATTTTTCACTTTTAAATATTCTACCTAAAGCCTTTTTTTATCATATAAATTTTTCAAAAAGTAAAATTAGAATCACTTTATAAAAGGTTAAAAGAACACCCATTTTTTAATTTCAAATTTCAAATTTCAAATTTATTGTTTTAAAGATAAATTTTTTAAATTTGGATAAAAATTATATTGTTTGACAATTTATTTATTGATACTTTTCTAAAAGAAAGTTGCTCAAGATTATTAATTTGATGTATTATATTTCTTTATACACATATATGAGTTGATAATGTTTATAATTTTAAAAACTTATTTTTATATTTGATATACTAGTTGCATATATATATATATATATATATATATATATATATATTAATAATAAATTTTAGGAAAGAAATTAAAATTACTATAATATTAGTTGGCCTTCTCAAAACACTTAATTAATATGCTAGAGCAGTTGGGATATCATTAATAAGTGGATCCATCTTAGTCCTCTACTTGCTACCGCTATTAAATGGCGACAGAGAATGAATTCTATCAAACAGTGCCATCCCAGACCTTTTCCTTCAACTTACCTACAACATACTTTGGGAACTGCATTGCATTATGTTTTGTAGCGGCTAAGAAAAGTGAGCTAATAGGAGAAAATGGAGTCCTTGCGGCTGCGAGGGCTATTGGAAGAGAAGTCATGGAAATGGACAAAGGGCCATTGAAAGATGCAGAGAAGTGGGCATTAAGACTAAAGGAAATTATCAAATACGGACACCATGTTATTACAGTTGCCTCACCACCAAAATTTGGTTTTTATAATATAGATTTTGGGTGGGGAAGATCTAGAAAGACAGATCTCACTCAAATTGGTTCTTTTCGAACTATTTCTATAATGGAGAGCAGGGACGAGGAAGGTGCTCTTGAATTTGGCTTAGCACTTGTTAAACATGAATTGTACAACTCCAATGCTATTTTCCATAGGGGCTTATCGAATAAGTTGCAATAAACTGTTGTAGGTAAAGTTTATATGTTATTAATAAGAATAACGCATATATGAGAAAATTGTCCCACGCAAACCACTCAAGCCCAAAAAAGATTAAAACTGATCATGTAAGTCAAGTACTAATATTTTTGCTTCTATCAAAATAATGTTTCGTAAAACCATGTAATAATTTAAGTAGTTTTAAAAGCAATCAAAATTAAGAGTTAAATTCCTAAAGAACTTAATAAACTTGAAATTCACAAATATAACAATTAATACATGTTTAACCAATATTCATTTTAAAAATATAATATTTTTTTTTATACATGTTCTTATAATTGCATTCATAAATGATCTAATTTAGTCAAATCAAACATATTTTTTTCTTAAGAATATGCTTAAGCAATTTATTTAATCTAAGATCATTTATTACAAAACAATTTAACTAATCTAAGATCATTTATTGCAAAATAAATTTCAACATGTCTTCAGATACATAGAGGAAGGGAGATTTAAACTTCAGACCTAATTCTTTCAAAAAATGAATAACAACCACTATGTCAAACTTTAATTATTAATTTATTTTTGTTTCCAAAATTAACTAGAAACTAAACTTATCAAGCAATCTATGAATTTTCAATTTATAGAACTTAACCTTGAGTTTTATTGGTTTTAATATCGAAGGAATTTCATTTATGTCACATTTCCTTCTTTATCTTATTTGGAATATTTTTCAACAAACTCCAGTTCTCAGGCCTTATTCACTATGCCTCACTTATTCATTTCTGTTTTTAACTTGAATATTATTGCAATAAATTAAATTGGTTGCTATTAGTGCACTTGTTCTTTTTAAGAAATAATAGTCATTCTTTTATGATTTTATTTTTTATGATGAAAACATGCACCCTTTATTTTTAACTTTATGGGTTCTTTTGGGTATTTCTTGGACTATCTTTCTTCCATTACATATTTTAACATTTTCTCATGTTCTTTATGATTTATTCACACAAGTTTTTCAAGAAAATAATTTTTTCGATTTTATACAAATTGATTCTCTTCAAATCTTTTCATGATTATGGAAGAATGTATAAATTATTGAGGACAAAATCTGATTTTATATAAAATAACTGTAAGACCGGAAAATTTGGTGTCATTTTTAAGAAAATTGTTATTTGTAAACTTGGATTTTATGTAACCTTGATCAAAAATCGAAGAAATAATTAAATTTCAGGTCCAATTGATCAAGATATAAATTATCAGAATTTATCAAAATTTTTGCCTCAAAAAACGAGCTCAAAAATAGTGAAAAAATATACCGAAAAAGTAAAATCGGATTGATAAATTTATTTAAGCACTAAATGAATTTAATATGAATTTTTGAGATATTTTTGAGATATTTTAAGATTTTTATTATTATTTTAAGAATAAAATAATAATAAAAATATATTATAAAAAAAATATATGTTAAAAAAAAAACGAATTGAAAAAAGAAAACAAAAAAAAAGGGAAATCTGAAAGTTAGAATCGGGGAGAGAGAAAAGGAGAGAAAACAAGGCAAACCGACGGAGAGGAGAAGACCACCGGGCGGCCACCACCGGCGACCCCACGGCTAGGCACGCGACCGACGAAGGAAGCCCAGCATCGGGCTACCCGCCAGCAGCCACCACGCGCCCCAGGTCGCCGGCGGTGAGCAGATCGGAGGGGGAGAAGGCCGCGGGGAGAAGAGGAAGATTCGGTGGCGCCGGCGCCGATTTGGCCCGAGCCAAGCCAACCGAAGGCTCCCCAGCCTGAGCCGAGTCGAACGGCGGTGGAATCACGCCGGGAACCGGCCGCCAGCGCCGGCGACGGTAAAATTTCCACTGAACCGGTTCGGACCGGTTCAGTGTGAAAAGGGACTGAACCGGTCCGAACCGGTTCAGGAGGAGAGAGAAAGAAGAGAGAGAAAAAAAATTCATCGGACTTCGAGAAAGTCGATACGAGGTCAAAAGTGACCGATTTAATTTTCGATAAATTTATTTGAATTATATTTAATCGAAAATTGGCCCGGAAATGAAAAATACGAAATTGTGCAGTTCGACGATTTAATTCAGAACGGAAGCCAGATCGAACTCCGATTCGCGCACCATCGCACAATATCGGGTAAGTAAAGCTCATTTACGACAATTTATGTGATTAACGTGTATTTAAGATTTAATTTACGCATTTCGGATTAAATTTCGGATTTAGTGAATTATAGTCGAAAATTCGAATAAACTGTCGTAAATGATATTCGGGCTATCCAAAGAGTTTGGAACGAAGCCCAATGGGTATTGATAGGCCCAATGAGCCGATAGACCCTGATGAAGGGAAATAATACGTGAAAACGAGCTTAATACGGATTAAGGCCCGATTAAAGTAATTAGGCCCATTTAGAGTAAACGGGCCCAATTAAGTGAAATGAACTGTATTAAATGTGTAATACAGTAGGAAACGTGTAATTAATCCAGTGAATGGTTAAATGCAGCTCCAGAGTCATATTGAGAGTTGACCGGACTGCGAGAATTGGACAGCACAGAGGAAGAGAGGTCACATTACGTGATCCGAGGTAAGGGATCTATGGGAGCTATTAGAGATAGCTGTACGTATTTTCATCGTCGTTTACAGTCAATTAAATTTCGTATAGAGTATAGATATGAAATTTCTGGATAGTACCCAAATATGGAAAAATTACGAAAATACCCTTAGACTCAGGAATTTTAGAAATGCATAAAGTGCATGCAATCCATGTTTTCTCTGTGAAAAAGAGATTTTTGTGAAGCTGAAATGATAGACTGGCTCATGATTTGACTGTATGCATTAACTTGCACGTTTTTCAAAAAAATGATTTGATTGACAAGTGATTTGATGGGATGTTTCCCTCTCATTTTGTTTTGTACCGTTTTGCATATTGCACTCGGTTTTGAGTACCACTGTGGTGGGAAATAGAGCCAGATGTCTATTTTGTGTGTGTGAAATCGTGCTGGAGCTATGATGAGATCTGTGAATTTATCCAGATCCGCTCCCACTTGATTTTGGGTATTTCATCTGTACAGACCGTGCTGGAGCACTGCTCGCACTGGATTCTGTTGTGATTTGTGATTGAGATCGTGCTGGAGCCCTCGAGTTGAGTAGGAGGCTGTCGCAGCAGGGGCCCAGAGAGGTCGCCTGTGGTAGGCAGGACCTCACACACTGACTTGCTCGCACTAGATCTGAGACGACAGGCTATGGTTGATAACTTATTTGGTTGGGGTGGTGAGCTTTTGACTCAGGCACCTACAACTATGTGGTAATTGTACTGTGGTTCATGGAGTACGCTGTACCGTGTAGACAACATGGAGTACACTGTACCGTGCAACTATGGGATGTGAGGATTGCGTCTTTGGACTCGGGCATGCTTTGTCATTGCTCTGTTTTGTGATAGTCCTTAGATAGGAGCCGATGGATAGACTAATCCCCTCCTCGGACTCAGAGACACCCTGGCACATCTGATCCGTGATAGCTTGTGGGTCTCGGACTTTGGCCAAATGTTCCCTTGGATTTGTGTTGAAATCCCTGCCTAGTCTCACCTGTTTTTATTGGTTTCGGTGATGAAACTAATTTTGATTTGATTTCTGTGATTAAACCGTTTGAAATGAGAATATGATTTTAAAGTGAGTTTCAATACTGAACACAGAAAGATTTTACTCTGAATGAGTTTTGATATTCGGTTTTGGGCATTAAATTGCTATGCGTTTTATTATAATGGTTTTGTAAATGCCATGAGTTTTTCGGCATAAACCATGCATCATGAGCACCGTGGATAGTTTGATTATCTACTTGCTTTATAAATTAATGAGAGTGTTTTGAAAAGTAAATGCATTTGTTTTACGAGTTGATAAAACATGCATTATGAGCATCGTAGATAGTGTGGTTATCTACCTGCTTTCATATATTTCTTACTGAGCGCGTTATGCTCATCCCATTATTTTTCCCACCTCTACAGAGCATTTCAGTAGAGTGTATAAGCTGCATCCATCCTGCGATCTTTTACACACAGCTATCCAGCAGCATCGAGGTATGCACACATATAATTTTGTATCTGAATAATAGTGTACAGTGATGTAGTCATGTTATATGGGGGATGTATATGTTAGGCAATGTAAACGAATTTTAAATTCTAAAATGATAACTTTATAAGCTTCCGCAATATTTGTGCCTGGGATGAAAGCATTGCCTGTTTTGCATATATATATATAATATATGAAACTGAGTGAGAGATATTGACTCACAGCCCAACAATTGAAATGTGGTAAGTTCGCGAAACTTTTGTAGTGATTTTTGTAAATTTGGGTCGCGACAATAACTATACATAGTTGTTATCGCATAATCCAAAATAAATATGCAAAAATTAACATTTTAAACAATCATGCAAAAGATTTAAGAAGTAAATACAACTTATCAGGTAATTCAATGAAAAACCATCAACCTTCTTCTTTAGTGAGAAATATTCATTTCATCTTATTCACACTTCAGTCATTCTTTCTTTACATTTTCAGAGTTATCTTCCTTTGATGTTGGTAGTAATAATAGACTTGGATCAAGCACATAAGATATCTCTTGAGTTAAAATCTTGAAACTTGTATTCAAAGAAATTATCACTAATTTTGAATCCTTAAGATTGTTGGGAAAATAGAAATAGAACAACAAAAAGAATAGAAATAGAACAACAAAAAGAAACAATTCTGAGGAATGAATATTAATCTCTATCTTTAAGAACCCAAAATCTCCAACGAAACAACAGAATTTCTCGAACGCTCTCAAAAAATTTTAGATGGAAGTAAGCACATAAATATAGATATTTATAATGGCCAAACAACACTTTGAATAGGCATGTCCAAAAAGTATCATTTCATACTAGTTATGTCTTTTAAACATCACTTTTAGATTAATTATATTTATTAAACATAACTCTTTTTCAAATTATGCCAATTCAATATTTATTAACTTTTGACAAAAGAAACATAATTTTTAAACTTCACATTTTAAACTACATAACATCTAACGAGGTTGAGGCATGGTAAGAGTCACCTCATTGACAGAGCCAGTGCCTTCACTACAACCCGCCTCTGCGCTTTTGTTGAATTTCTTGATGATAAATGCCGGTTGTTTAGGGGAAGGAAGATCAGTGTCATGGACTAACATGGCAACAACAGTAGATATATTCGGCCTGTCTGTTACACTATCTTGCACACACAACAACCCAATTTGAATGCATCTCAAAACTTTTGTAGCGGGATAAGAACTCCTAATGATAAATCAATTATTTCCATAACTTTGCGGTTTCTCCATAATTCCCAAACCTAAAACAACTCAAATCTTCAAAATAGAATCTGAAGTTTTGGAGAAAATTGCATGCAAAATTGAATTACTTACATGCCCAATCAAATTCAAAGTAGGACTTTCAGGGAAATGTCCACTGTTTCTTTTATCGATAATAATTTTTAGTACAAGTACTCCTTACCCAATTCCTTACCCAATTTCAACAGGGATTTGATCAAAGATCCTTTAGGGCTAACGTCCTTATTCACGAAGGACTTCAGGGAACGAGGGGATTTTTCTAGCTTTCGCATTAACAAGTTTCTCGTCAATTTTGTCATCAAACGATCTTAAGTTGAATTACTGTAAGATTGGGTCACAAGAAGGTGTATGGAAAAGGATGGATCAGAGTCATTAAGGATGTCAACATTTGTGATAACATGCGCTTATATGGGTTTGTAAGATCAAATCATCAGAAAGTGGAACTCAACATCTCTCATCGTGTGCTGATGGTTATGCACTTTGCCATTTCATCTTCTTGCGCTGATTGTGGAGATCGTCTAAAACTACCTACAACATACTTTGGGAACTGCATTGCATTATGTTGTGTAGCGGCTAAGAAAAGTGAGCTAATAGGAGAAAATGGAGCCCTTGCGGCTGCGAGGGCTATTGGAAGAGAAGTCATGGAATTGGACAAAGGGCCATTGAAAGATGCAGAGAAGTGGGCATTAAGACTAAAAGAAATTATCAAATCCGGACACCATGTTATTACAGTCGCCTCACCACCAAAATTTGGTTTTATAATATAGATTTTGGGTGGGGAAGACCTGGAAAGGCAGATCTCACTCACATTGGTTCTTTTCGAACTATTTCTATAATGGAGAGCAGAGACGAGGAAGGAGCTCTTGAATTTGGCTTAGTACTTGTTAAAGATGAATTGTACAACTTCAATGCTATTTCCCATAGGGGCTGATCGAATAAGCTGCAATAAACTGTTGTAGGTAAAGTTGATATGTTATTAATAAGAATAACGCATATATGGGAAAATTGTCCCACGCAAACCTCTCACGCCCAGAAAAGATTAAAACTGACTATGGAAGTCATGTACTAATATTTTTGCTTCTATCAAAATAATGTTTAGTAAAACTATGTAATAATTTAGGTAGTTTTAAAAGCAATTTATATTAGGAGTTAAATTCTTAAAGAACTTATTAAACTTGAAAATTCACATATATAACAATTAATACATGTTTAATCAATATTCATTTTAAAAACATAAATTTCTTTTATACATGCTCTTATAATTGCATTATAAATTTTCTAATATAGTCGTATCGAACATACTTTTTTATTAAGAATATGCTTAAACAATTTATCTAATCTAAGATCATTTATTACAAAACAATTTATCTAATCTAAAATCATTTATTGCAAAATAAATAGAGGGAAGGGAGATTCAAACCTCGGACATAATTTATTCTAAAAATGAGTAACAATTACTAGACAAAACTTTAGTTATTAATTTATTCTTGTTTCCAAAATTAACTAAAAACCAAACTTATCAAGCAATCTATAAATTTTCAATTTATAGAACTTAACCTTGAGTTTCATTGGTTTTAATATTGAAAAATTTTCATTTATACCACATTTCCTTCGTTATCTTATTTGAAATATTTTTAAATAAACTTTAGTTCATGCTAACTAATTCTTATTCACTATGCCTTACTGATTCAATTTTTTTTTAACTTGAATATTATTGCAACAAATTAATTTGGTTGTTACTAGTACACTTTTTCTTTTCAAGAAATAATAGCCATTCTTTAATGATTTTATTTTTGTAATAAAAACATGCACCCTTTTATTTTTTAACTTTATTGGCATGGATTATCGAAAACTTTTCTTTTGTGTATTTCTTGAACTATCTTTCTTCCATCACATATTTTAACATTTTCTTATGTTCTTCATGATTTATTTACACAAGCTTTTCAAGAAAATAATTTTTCAATTTTATACAAATTGATTCTCTTGAAATCTTTTCATGATGATGGAAGAATATATAAATTATTGAGGATAAAATTTGATTCTATATAAAATAATTATACATAATTGCGATCGCATAATCCAAAATAAATATGCAACAATTAATAATACAAAAAATCATACAAAGGATTCAAGAAGTAAATGCAACTTATCGGGTAATTCAATGAAAAACCATTAACCTTCTTCTTTAATGAGAAATATTTGTTTCATCTTCTTCACACTTCAACCTTTCATTCTTTACATTTTCAAAGTTATCTTCCTTTGATGTTTGTAGTAATGATAGACTTGATCAAGCACATAAGATATCTCTTGAGTTAAAATCTTGAAACTTGTATTCAAAGAAAGTACCAATAATTTTTGAATCCTTAAGATTGTTGGGAAAATGAAAATAGAACAACAAAAAGAAACAATTCGAAGGCATGAATATTAATCACTAACCTTAAGGATCAAATGTAAGATCTGAACTTGACATTTTTCCTTACAAATATATCATTAAAATCGTGTAAATATGATATAGAAATCAATAAAGAATGAATGATGCAATTTCAAGTTCAATTTAATCAAGAAATAAAACTAAGTGCTTTAAATTTTGGAATAAGAGCTCCGGTGAGATTGAGACAAACCGAATAAAATTAGGTTAAACCGATTGAAAATATGGACTCAGAACTTAAATATATAGGGAGTCCAAGAAGGGAAGTTAGTCCAAAAATCATAAACCGGAAATTACCCTATATTGGCAATTTACCCCGGAAATATTGAAAATAATAATAATAAATATATTTTCGGAGGAATAAATAAATGCGATAAAATGAAACAGAATGTACATATATTTTGTAGAATAAATTAAATAAAATATATGTATAAGGGTGTATAAATTTTAGTGTATAAAATACACTATGAGAATAAAATATTATTATAATAATATGTTTTATTATTATAATAATAATAATTTAATTTTTAATATATTGTAATATTATTATATGTTTATTTTTGTAGATATTTTTATATATATTGTATTATAGTAAAATATAATATAATATATATAAAATATAAGAAAAAAAGAAATTAGAAAAAAAAAAGGAAACTGGAAGCTGGAAAACGCGAGGAACCCGAGAGCCGAAGACTCGACTTTTGCCCTCCTTCCTCCGGCGAGCCACAACCAATGGCGAAGGACGAGCAACACTCTGGGAGTGACTGGACGTCGGCACGCGCCGTGAAACCGTCGGAAAAGCCAGATCGGCGAGGAGAAGGCAACGGGGAGAAAAGGCGAGATTCGCCAGCACCGGCGTCGATTTGGGTAGAGCCAAGCCAGACGAAACTTCCCGAGGCCGAGACGCGCCGAACGGTGGTCAAATCACCTTGAGAACCGGCCGACAGCGCCAGCAACGACAAAATCTACCTGAACCGATTCAGATTCAGTGTGAAAGGGTCTGAACCGGTCCGAACCGGTTCAGTCAAAGGAGAGAGAAAAAAATTTTGAGAAAAAAAATCAATATTACCCCGGCACAGCAGTAGACTGGTAAGTGATCGAAAATCGGTCGATTTATTTTTCGAATAATTAATTTAAATTTATATTAGACCGAAATTAACCGATTTAAATATATATTGCTGTGTAACGAAAAAAATGATAGGCGATGTGTACAAGTTCGAGCGGATCTCGACTTACGTGCCATTAAGGAAAGATTTGATTTTCGAGAATACATCTGGAGCCAATTAGACTGCGTGATCCGGAGAGATCAAGAATTAAAATTCGCAGTCGACATATTTCGAGTTAAGGGATTTCGTAAGCTCTTAAAGATAGCTGTACGTATTTAAATTTCTGTATAGAGTATGGATATGAAATTTTTGAATAGTACCCAAATATGAGAAAATTACCAAAATGTCCCCAGGTATGAAAAATATAAAATTGGTCGAAATGGCCTATTTTGATGTGTTTTGTATGAATAAGTATGTTTTGTGAATAAGTGGTGATATAATAGCTCTGAATTTGATTATCTGCTTTAAATTGCATGTTTTCAGAATAAAAAGTGTTTGATGAGTGATTTGATGGAAAATGTTTCCTCTCACTCAAGTGGGTACTACCTTCTGTGGTTGAGGTTGGTTTGTACGCCCCTTATGTGCATCAAGTCATCTATCAATTTGAGATTAAAGTCGTGTTAGAGCGTTGCTCGCACTAGACTTTGCATGATTTGTACATGATACCGTGCTGGAGCTTTGCTCGCACTGGATTTCGATTTTGTGATATGCATAAAACCGTGTTTAGAGACATCGTATAGGCTGTGTGAGCTTGCACTGATCCTTGCACGTGATTTGATAAAGCCGTGCTAGAGTCTCGTGTAGACTGTGTGTCACACTGATTGATACGCTCGCACGTGCATTTTGGAGACTCAGTATTGATATAGTTGGAGATCAGATAATAAGACTCGTTGGAGGGACACTCCTAATCTCGCTGATTTCAGAGATTGGGATTCACAGAGTACAATATACCGTGTGGACGCACATGGAGTACGACGTACCGTGTTGCTTGTTTGTTGTCTGATGGGTAGACTGACCCCCCTGCCCTCAGCCATCCGGGGACATTCATGCACACCTGATCAGTGAGGCTTGGAGTCCAGTGACTATGGCCATATGTATATTCGTTTCCATATGCTCTACTTTGTCTCCATACTTATATGATTTCTGATTTAAATTTCGAGATTTTTTATTTGTCTTCTATTTGATTTAAATCAGATTTATGAGAACATGTGTTTTGAGAAATTCGTTTGTGATATGACATGACTTTGAGAAAGTATATGTGTGTGGTTTTGTGAATTCAGTTGGGATTGAGAAAGTAAGGATTTTCTGCATAACATGATTCACGAGCATGTAGGTAGTATAGTTATCTACCTGTTTACGTGATTTCTTACTAAGCGCATTGTAGCTCACCCCTTTTTTTCCCTCCACTTCACAGGGTTACCCAAGTCTTGAGAGCTACGGTAGTCCTGAGCAGTTAATAGTCCACACTATATTGTGCGCGAAGGTATACACCTCTTTTGATTTTGTATCTAAACTTGTAAGGCACAGTTAAATTTATAAAGAATTATTGGGATGTAAACGTACGTATGTAAATACATGTATGAATAAAGAAATTCAATTATCATGTACGGTTTATATTTAAGTGTGTAAGGTCAATATCGGCTCGTATGTCCAACCATCAAAGTGTTGTCTGCTCCGTTATGTGTGTGGTATGAATAAATAACAATGATTTAAATGTGAAAACGAGGTATGACATCAAAAATCTCCTACGAAATAACAAAATTTCTCAAACTCTCTCAAGAAATTTTAGATGTAATTAAACACATAAATTTATATATTTATAATGACTAAACAACACTTTGAATAGATATGTCCAAAAAGTAACATTTCATACTAGTTATGTCTTTTAAACATCATTTTTAGATTAATTATCTTTATTAAAATTTTAAGATTCTCTATCAATATAGAGAATAATAGTTCAAAAGAAAATTCTTCAGTATATATAAAAACATCTTTTTACAATTGTCCCAAAAGTTTTCATATTTTAAAAACAATCACTAATATATAAATACATTTCTTCGACGTCTCTAATCAAACAATAATTCACCAAATTATATCTTACTGGTTTAAGCTACAAAGTTTTAACTACTTTCATTTTTGCATACTGCCAATAAAAACCTTTATTTAATGGTACCGAAATATCTTGAAACTTTGAAGTTCGGCTTACCGCTTGCTAAACATGAATTGGATAATGGCTTCAATGCTATTTTCCAGGAGGGCTTATCCAAGCTGCAATAAATTGTTCAGGGCAATAAGAATGCGCACACTTTACGCAGCAAATATGGTCCTTCATTACCTACGTAACCATTTCTTAGTCGTAGTCTCACTGGGCAATATGAGGTGAGCCCAAATGGAATCAGATTTGTGTACATTTCACTGGCCTGGCCTTGTATCTTATCCTGTAGCTCCATGGAAGCTCTTGGGAGGTTGGATTGGATCTAGCAAGTTAAAAGCCCACCATAGTTCAACGGCCGCCACACTGCTATCTTTCTTAAATTCTTTACCCTAATTAATCATATAATTATATATATCTTTTTCGTTCGTTCCCTAGATTGATTTTGCTTTCTTTTTTCTATTCCCTCTATTGATGAAACAAAACAAGATCATCCTGATTAGGGTAAGATGCTTCAAAAGAATCGTAGAAGTTAAGAGAACAGACAAATACTTGGCAGGAAGCACTACAGACACTAAAAATAATCAACCTAATCATAAACCAATTATCTATCCATACTAGAATTGTATTTTTCCCGTCGGACCCCATCTTGTCTTATCCTATGATTCTAAGTGGAAAAATAAACCCAAAAAGAAAAGGTTACTAGAGAATTGACCAACCCTGAGAGGGACTTGCATGAATGAAATATAGGTTTTATTTGCTAAGAATTAAAGAAGAGTTCATGTAAAGATACCTCAAAGTTTTAGCATTGCAAGTGTTCTTGACTGTGAACAGGTTGATTAGAATGGAAAAATCAGATTCATGTAAAAGTAGCTGGCTAGCTACATTGAGTTAATCATTTGTTGCTTTAACAGCTTGATATTGAATACCAAACTTCACTTTCCAATATGATTGGTTACCTACAATACGGTATATTTCAATTTTCTTAACGAAATTTTCAACTCATGGAAGCGAAAAAGTCTCTAAATATAAGAAAAGACAAGCTGACATGTGTGAAATACATGGAATTTCCTTGCACAACCAGCCAGATCTCTTTTTCCTTTGGAATGTTCTCCATTTCTGGTGAAATGCCAAAGCTTTCTTTGAGAATAGGTGATTATTTTGCTGGCATTTCCTCCCATTGAAGAATTGGACGTGGACGATACTGCATGTGGTTGGCACGGTAGATGTAAATCTGATAATTTTTTACACGATAAATTTATACGAAACAAAAACGATATGAATGAAAAGATACGAAAGTGAAATGAGTTAAAATTAATTAAAATTTATATATAAATATAATAAAATTTAAAAAAAACAAATTTTTATATTTTTTATGTTGACACAAAATTTTTATATTTTATACAATATAAATATAATTTTATATAATATAAATATAAATTATAAACACGATTTATCAAGTCTAGGTGAATGACAAAGACTTGACAGTTAAAAATGAATTTCCGAATTAAAAAAGGTAGAGTTAGTTAGGTTAATTTGGAAGACCCAAACAGAGAAAAGGAAAAGGTTCTCCTTAACTAACATCGAAGGGATTAGGTCTTGGTGGTTCGCTTTTGGGTTTAGGGTCTTACCAGATCCTCAGGACAAGACAGGATAAGGGAAAGACATGTATGCTGAAAATCTCAGAACTTGTGATGAAAGGTATATCACACCTTTTCACTCAAAATTGAAGTAATAACCCAATAAATAAGTCTTTACAATATGGGTTTTTTTTGTTACCAAAAGTTTGAGGGTATCTATCATTGAAGTTAAGTATCTATTAAATTTTATTTACTTATTTTCGAAATTTCCAAATTGTTCACATTTGATATGTGTTTCTTACGTGAATTTATTTTAAATTTGTAACTCATGATGAGCTTCTTCTTTTTTTTAATTTTTTTCTTAGATGAATTTGGTTGGATTTTCTTTTATTTTTATCAAATCAAAGCCTTGAACTAAGACAGGATGTAATGAAAAAAAATTAATAAAATGATTGTATGATTTAATGATGGGTGACTGGTGACCTCTGTTTCTTCACCTGCAAACATTCATTCCCAGTCCAAGTTCCAACTCATTTCATACTGCTTCCAGTATAATTAATCGTTATGTTCAAGATCAACATTATTTTCTCTATTTTATCATTAATTTATCTTTGTTTTCGTGATTAACATATAATTAGTTATCGAAATTAATTAAATTATGAAATGATTTTAAATACTGATGATAAAAAATCATTTTATACTATTAAAAACAAGTTTAAACTACTACAATTCTTCTATATTTAATAGTATCAATATTTTATGTAATCATTTTTTTTTTGCTATTTTTAAATTTAACATGATTTTAAAAAATATGTCACTTATTCCCAATGAACCGAAAACTCTATAAATTATACTGTAACAATACATGTTACTCAAAGCCGACACAATGATAACTAAGATATAAAATATGGTATGAAAAGAAAAAAAAATACAAAAGAACATACGATTTTTTTTAATGGTCTAGTCAATAGCATTAAAGATGTCGTTAAGCAAATTAAATTTTGTGTTATGGGGTCTCGAGTACTATAATTTTTAAACCTAAGCCATGGCCTATACTATAATCTTATCTACAAAAAAAAAAAAAAAAAAAAATTTCAAGTTTGCGGCTTTGTGTTCCCCAGCTTTCAGGGTTCTTAAAAAAGTGGATAGCTCAGCCCCAAGAAAGTAGCTTTAGCTAGCTCGATTCCTCAGGGAAAGCAAAGGCCGATGGTAACATAACAGCCCAAGAATGGTCCACTTTCTGCAACTAACCTCACTTTATTCTAAACTGCTAAGAGCCTAAGATAATAAACGAAGATGGCAACCTTAACTTCATTCTCGCCACTTCCATAAGAGGTTATATTTAATGTGTCCCTCTGTTTGCATTTAAATCTCACTGTCTGAGTAAAGTTTTTATTACTACCCTTTTTTTTTGTTTGTTTCTTTTACTTTTTCCTCCAAATGGCAAACCCTGTTAGAAAGTTCATATCTTCAGCTTCATGGCTATCTTGTCCATTTATGGAGGAGCACTGAAAGGATTTCAAGATCTAAACTTTTTTTCCCCTTTTATTGAATCCAAAGATGGTTTTTCAGATTTGGCAGATGGGATTTTGTGTTTGGGTTTTGTATTTGAGTTTGTTAAGCTACAGCTTGAGTTTTGCAAGTTCACAAGCTGCTGCTACTGGTGCTGAAGGAACTGTTTTTATCGATGGGAAAGCTCCCATTGGTACCATAGATAATGATTTTATTTGTGCTACTTTGGACTGGTGGCCTCCTGAGAAACGTGATTATGGAACATGCAGTTGGGGTCTTGCTGAACTGCTCAATCTGGTATGGCTTTTTTTTTTTTTTTTTTTTCATTTGCATTTGATCTTAGAATATATTCATTTTTCTCATTCGTTGGAGTATTATCAATTATTCTAATTTAGATGTAATTGGACATCTATTAAAACAAAAAATAAAAATTGACCTACGAGTCAGAGTTTGGATCCAAACTACGATTATGTGTAAAGAATATATTAGCACGATCAAAATGTCAATATAAAACGATTTCATTTAATCATATATTATCCTAAATTAGCCTTAATTAAATATTTTCTTATCTTTATTCTGTTTGTAAATTTATTTAATAAAAATTCATTTAGGTGTCTTTCAATGTTTTAATTTGATTGGACACCTAAAGAATTTTCTTCCCTCAGTATTTATGGAACTCACTTGTGTTCATTAAGAGTTTTTATCGTCACATTATTTTTAACATTTCATGAAATTATTTTATTTTTCAATAAATCTAAAATATTGAAATTATATCTTTCTAAATTTGTGATAAATTTAGAAAAGATATTTTCTCACTTAAAAATTTTTAAATATTGTTCGCTTGCAAAATTAAGAATTTTATTAACTCTCATTTACTGTTTTGGCTACAAATAAATTATTTATTTATTATTATTTATATTCATTAGTTTATTTATTTTACTTTATTATGAATAAATATATATTTTTGATAAAAAAAATTTTACATCCTTCAACACTTTGATCGAATATGAAAAATTTTGAAATCATCACTCACTTGCAATTCTTTTAGATTTTCATTATCAACTAATCTCAATTAGTTCAAAAATTACTATTAACTCATTTAATTTGATATATATTTATTATTTTTTCTCTCGTTTCCTATTTTTTTCATCCTTGTTTTTCGTCTCTCTTTTATTTTTGGACACTTTTTTATTTATGGATTATTATTCAATATACTATCGGTAGAGTTTTTTGATTCCACGAGAAATATTAAGATGATGATACATACTCCTTTTGAAATATTAAAAAAATAAAAATAAATAAAGTGAGATATGTGTCATCATCTTAACCCTGTTTGTGAAATAAAAAAACTCCACTAATAGTATATTGAATAATAATCCATATTTATTTATTTCTCTGTCTCTTAAAAGATTAATGATTATTATCATATTCACTGTTAGCAGAGTTGAAAAGCTCTACAAGTGGGGTTAAAATTATGATATATACCCCACTTAAAATATTAAAAAATAAAAAAAATAAAGTAGAGTATGTTTTATCATCCTAACTTCACTTATAGAATTAAAAAACTTTACTGATAATATATTGAATAATAATCCAAAGATAAAATACCAAGTTTTACATAACAATACACGATGAAACCTCATAAACAAATGACACTTGACAACCGTACATAGCAAGCAATTGAACATTGAAATTAGGTAAAATCAACGGTATGATATTAGGACAATAACACATATTCAACAAATCTTAACATTTTATGTCTTTAATTTTAGGTATATTAATTTTAATTTCTTAATTTCTAATGTTTGAATCTAACAAAACAGTTAAATACTAAAACATTAAGTTAAAAACTCTGACAACATTAAACTTAAAATATCGTTCAAACTTCAAATATTAAATATATTTTTGGATTTCAAGTATTTTTTAGTCTTATCTTTAGATTTGTAATATTTAAGTTAACATTTTGATTAATTCAATTTTCTTTAGAGAGAAATATTCATTTTATCTTCTTGACGCTTCTACCTTCCTTTGATGTTCGTAGTGATGACAGACTCGGATCAAGCACATAAGATATTTCTTGAATTAGAATCTTGAAACTTGTATTTAAATAAAGTACCAATAATTTTGAATCCTTAAGATTGTTGGAAAAATAGAAATAGAACAACAAAAAGAAACAATTCTAAGGCATGAATATTAATCATTATCCATAAGGATCCAAAATCTCCTACGATACAACAAAATTTCTTGAACTCTCTTAAGAAATTTTAGATGTAATTAAGCACATAAGTTTAGATATTTATAATGGCCAAACAACGCTATGAATAAACATTTCCAAAAAGTATCATTTCATATTAGTTATGTCTTTTAAATATCACATTAAGATTAATTATATTTATTAAACATAACTTTTGACAATTTAAACATAACTTTCAAACTTCATGTTTTAAACTGCATAACATCTAACGAGGTTGAAGCATGGTAAGAGTCACCTCATTGACAGAGCCAGTGCCTTCACTACAACCCATATCTTTGAATTTCTTGATAATAAATGCCGGTTGTTTAGGGAAAGGAAGATCAGCATCATGGACTAACATGGCAACAACGGTTGATATTTTTGGTCTGTCTGTTACACTATCTTGCACACACAACAACCCAATCTGAATGCATCTCAAAACTTCTGTAACGAGATAAGAATTTCCTAATGATGAATCAATTATCTCCATAACTTTGTCGTTTCTCCATAATTCCCAAACCTAAAACAACTCGAATATTCAAAATAGAATCTAAAGTTTTGGAGAAAATTGCACGCAAAGTTGAATTACTTACATGCCCAATCAAACTCAATGTAGGACTTTCAGGGAAATGTCCACTGTTTCTTTTACCGGTAATGATTTCTAGTATAAGCACTCCAAAGCTGTATATATCAGATTTGATAGAAAACTGTCCTTGCATTGCATATTCTGGTGACATATAGCCACTGCAATAGAATAAAGAAATGAACTGTTAAAAATTCTCTCTTAGTTGTAGTTTTTCTTATTACATCTCAATCTATACCATAACCAAAGAAAACACTACAATCTATGCACTTACTATGTTCCAACAACACGTTTTGTATCTGCTTCAACTTGATCTCCACCAAATATTCTAGCCATACCAAAATCTGAAATCTTCGGGTTCATGTCAGCGTTTAGTAGAATATTACTGGCTTTGAGATCTCTATGGATGATTCTTAATCTCGAGTCTTGATGAAGGTATAAGATTCCTCGAGCAACTCCACAAAAAATTTCATATCGTCTTCCCCAATCTAAGAGTGACCTTTTTCGTTCATCTAGATTCAAAGTTGTATATTCATCAGATCCCACATGACTTCATTACAACGGATATACATGAGAAAAGAAGACATACCGAAAATAAAAGAATCCAAGCTCTTATTTGGCATGTATTCATAGATCAACATCTTCTCCTCTTTAGCAATGCAACAACCCAAAATCCTTACAAGATTCCGGTGTTGGAGTTTAGCAATCAGAGTAACTTCGTTCTTAAACTCTTCTATTCCCTGCCCAGAGTACTTTGATAGTCTTTTCACTGCTATTTCTTTTCCATTGAAGAGCACACCCTGCGGACACAAATTTCATTTTAAGAATGGACCTAAATTGACTAATAGGAATTCCATTACACGTCGACATATAAATGAGAATGCGTCATGTAATTGATATAATTAGTAGTTGTTAAGACAAATTACCTTGTAAACAGGACCGAAGCCACCTTGTCCAAGTTTGTTATCAGAAGAGAAATTATTAGTTGCTGCAACTATGGTGCTCAAATCAAAGAATGGCAAATCTACATTTCTTCTGCTCTCATCAATTTCCTTTCCACCTAAAGAGTCTTCGAACAAGGTTGAACTTGTTGTAAAGCTGAAGGCATTTTTGTTTTGTCTTCTTTTTGCTGGTGTCAAACACACTAACATGATTAAGCAAATAGCTAATCTTTACATGATATGTAGTCAATTTCGTTGCTAAATCTTATATAGCATGATTAAAAAAGTGGTAGTTGTACCTCTTTTTTGCCTTCTCACCAACCAATACAAAAAAGCGATGACAATGAGAAGCGTTACAGCTGCAGAAACTGTGACAACTGCAAGCATTCCCTTCTTTTGAAGCAGTCCTTTCTTAGTGTAGCGAGCTAACAAGAGGAAGATCATACAATGTTAGAAATAATGATTAAGAGCAAGTTAGTGCAGAAAATATTGATGAGTTCTCCTACGTAAAGGAAATCATGGAAAAGAGGGTCGACATTTTCTAAGATGGATAATTTACATGTGAATTACTTCTAATATATACTACGTGGTAGACAAAGTAGTTTTTATTTTATATCCCAACCCGTCATTTTATAGAAAACTCGCATTTTTTATATTGAAATTACTGTTTATTTTCAGGATATATATCAATTCTTGTTTCAATTTCTGATGCATGTAATTGTGAATTATTAAAATTACTGACATTTCCATGTTATTTTCTCTTTCTTTTTTTTTTTTTAATTCAGTTTACTGCATAACATATGCTTGTGTTGGCTTAGTTTTCATTCAGAGGGCGTTTACTTGGTCAAAATAAAGAGACATTCATCTGTGTTGGGTGTCTACACAGTGGAAGACCGAGTCAAGTCCGAGCCTAGTCCTTATTTCTTTTTCATGGGTCTAAGTATTTATAGCTACATGAATTGATCAATAAGATTTCGCATACGGCATACCTAACTCATTTGCATCTACTCGTATGTATAGATCTTGTCCCGCATCTGTGAACGTCCTTGAATCCACCAAATCCCCGTGCCATGTTAAGCAGCCAATCCCTTTTCCGCTATCAGGATATGCAGTAGCATAAGCAACGCAAGAACAATTTCTCACACACTTTTCCTTGCACTGTTTCAATCCCAAACTCATGTGTACCAGTGCCTCCGAAGTGTCAGGCGTCTTCACACGTGCCACCTTCACGAACCCTTCTCCATTTCCACACATGGAGACACCATGCTTCCTCACGCATCCTCCTCCAGCGTCTCTTATATTCCATTGTTGGGATGACTTGGGTTGGAACCCCGGGAAACATTTGCACTCGAAATCCTCTGGGTTATCACGATTACAGTAACCATTCGGCCCACAATGCCCGTAAAAATCACACAGATCCCTTGGGGCAGAATAAAACTCAGTCCAACGATGCGCTTCATTACTCCATGTAAATCTATCTCCAAGTCCTGTTTCACTCACTATCATTCTTGTGAGGATAGAGTTATTCGTCAGCCCATCCGTGATCGATATTTCATCATCATTGTTGACAAAAGAAATATTAAATATGTAACTCATTCTCATTTCAGGTACACCGCTCCATTTTAGCCCGGTCCATGAACCGCCACGCCATCGAGGATTCGAACCCTTGTACAAACAGAATTGAGGAAACCCACGCGGGTCGATCCTGATGGAATAGTTTCCTTTTCCTGGATCATCCGGAGATTTCCAAGACGTCAGGACTCGGTTCACACCAGTTCGGAAATCTAATCCTAATTTCATATTTGCAAGCCAAGTATTTGTTGGATAATCAAAACTCTGCCATAGTACCTCCCTTTTGGTATCATTCTGAAGCAATACAAGATTTCCTGAATCTAAAAGTCTAGCAAAAGAATTGCTAATGGCTTCGATAGAGATATTTGTAGACCAGACAGGAAGTGTTTGGTTTCTTTGGAAAAGGGCAAGATTTCCTCGACTGTCGATTGAAAGGATCCCTGAGGTATCATTAATGGGTTTCTCTCTGTTGGCCACCCAAACAACTGTCTTCTCCGAAACCTGATAATACCAGATGCCAACATATCGATTCTTGGAACTGCCAGGGCTGAAAAATCCTAGTGCAAAAATCTTTCCACTAGAAACTATGACCTCACCATTATCTTTGATGGAGTGATTTAGTGTCAAGGTATCAGCAGAAATGGAGAGGTGAGAAAGAAAGAAAAGAAACAGTATCCTGACGAGCCATCTAACAGGATTCATGTCTGGTTTGGTATGGTTAGGGTGTTCGGAAGAAACACTTACTAATACGCTAGAGAAGTTGGGGCATCAATGTTAGACGCAATTGTCATCTCACTCTTGAGCATTAATAGGATGAGATCACATTAATTGTTGTCTGACTTTCAGTGTCAAGATGTACGTTTTTTTGTTGATTTTGGTTCCCAGAATTCAGACGGTGGAGCCCAGTGCTTCACGGCGGTGGCATGGAAAAAAAAAATTATTTATAAAATTGATTATACGTTATAAATTATTTAATTTATTTAGTTCATTTAAAAATAATCAAATAAAATTATTAAATTTTAGAGTATTTTAATTAATACGAATTTTATAATTTGTACAAATTTAATATTTTATTTTATTTTAATAATAAGATAAAATAAAATAAAATATATGATCTTTAATCTAAATATTAATTTTTTCACTCTCATATCTTATTACTGAGTGAGTTAAAATATTTTTTAATAAAATAAAATTTAAATTTGAAAGACTACTAATATTTAATCAATTAATTCAGATAAATCTAACTATATTTCAATATTCTTATTTTGTTGATGTCACAGGATTAATCTTAAATATGATTTCTTGCCTCACTAAATGATCTATTTAATCAGCCAATGAAACCAATCAATCCGATCACTTAGCAAGATTTTCAATCCACAAAAAGGCACACAAATACAAAAAAAAAATAAATAAATAAAAATTCAACTTTGTAAGTACAACAACACATTCACTCTGAAAATTTATGGCCTCCACCTTTCACTATGGCTGACATCCCCAACTATCAAAGAGCATCACATGAGTAAATGCCCTCACCCGAAGTACAAATCCCACAAATCACAAATACTGATTACGCCACAAATATGATTGCGTCCACACTAATTAATCAACTCTCTCAAGAGTCCTCGTCAGTCAGGCCCTCCTCATTGTGTCCACAAACCCCTCTTAGTACTGTATTGGATGGCCCTATTAAATGGCGATAGAAATCTATGAAAAAATTTATTTTACCTTGACATATATATTTTTATTTAAATTATATTACATAATTAAAATATTAAAAATTAATTTTTTATTATCAAAATTATTAAAAAATTTAATTATCAAATAAATGTAAAATAAATATTTAATTTTTTAATAATTTAATTAAATAATATAATTTAAATTAAAAATATATATATTGATGTGAAATATATGTTTTTATATAATTTTCTTAAATAACAATCAATCTGAAGCATTAATTTCAAAGAGACACGTTTCTTCAATTTGTCAAATACGTAGAGATGAAAACATATTTTTGTGGCTGAAATTTTCAGATCTGTTTGGCAGTCATGCCAGTTGGCTGATCAAAAAAGTTGTGAAAATAGCTGAGTGGCTGAGTCAACCCATAAAATCCGCAATTACCAAAAGAAATTCTTAGTTGATGGAGTATTTACCAATAAAGGACAAAGTTTACATTTTCAAGCTTTTTTAAACCTAATGTCAAAATGGGTGACAGACAATTCACGTTAATGTCTGAAATAATTTATTCTACTTTCTAGCTTTGATATTGTCAAAATCTTTGAAGGAGGCGGCACTAAGCCTTAAAGATCCTAAAAATTGAGAAAATCATTTTAATGAATATTTATGTTTGAAAATTTATTTACAAGGAATGACGATTTTTTATCTAGAAAATAAAAGCCGGAAATATTTTATTACAACATTAAAAAAAATCGTTGCAATGAAATGGATTTGACATTCCTAATGTCAAATTGTTAAAACAGTGAAGAAAATAGTAGTTTTTTTCGTATTGTTAAAACAATGGCCTCATTTTTATATCCTTGCAATTTTCGGAAGGATAATTAACATTTGGAGGATTGGAAAAGCAATGTTGTTAATACCGTTTCGGTTTTCATCGTGAGTATCAATATTTTTAAAAAAATTGTATATTTGAATTGATTTTTTATATCGATTTTAAATTTGCGTAACACCGATTTGTTTCATGAATTTTAAATGATTTTAATTGATTTTAACAAAATTTACTATTTTTAATGTTATGCAAAACTAAAGTAAATTGATTTTTTTTTGTTTTACTGTATATTTTAATATTGAATTATTTGGTAATATCAACGTAGCGATATTTGGTATTTCCAAGGTTAAAGCAAAAAATATTTTTTATTGGATCAATAATCTCTTCATTGAATAATTATCAAATATTTCTCTTCTCTAAAGCTCATAACATCACAAGTGAAAAAGCAATAAAAAAAAACAGTATTTTCACGAACCACTTCACAAGATTCATAGTTAAATTCTAAAAACTGCATTATGGAGCAGCAGCAACTGGCAAGAGAATTCACTTATTAAACATGGTTTGGGGCATCAATGTTAGATGCAATTGTCATCTCACTCTCAAGCATTAATAGGATGAGGACACATTGTTGATCGACTTTCAGTATCAAGATTTACGTTTTTGTGGATTTTGGTTCCCAGAATTCAGATGGTAGAGCCTAGTGCTTCACGGCAGTGGCATGTCCAAAAATTATTTACATGGATTTACATATATCAATTGATTATATATTACAAATTATCTAATTTATTTAGTTCATTTAAAAATAATCGAATAAAATTATTAAATTTTAGAGTATCTCAATTAGTATAAGTTTTACAATTTGTACAAACTCAATATTTTATTATATTTTAATAATTGACCAAAATAGGATAAAGTATATGGTCTTCAATCTAAATATTAATTTTTTCACTTTTATATCTCATCCGTGAGTGAGTTAGAGTTTTTTCTCATAAAGTAAGGTTTAAGCTTGGAATACTGTTAACTTTCAATCAATTAATTTCAATGAATCTAACTATACTTTTATATTTTAAATTTCTTCATAATTGAACATGAAAACCTGATAATAAATATTGTGTAATTCAATTTTACTACATAGCATAGTCAGGAGTTTTATTCAGTGGGTCAAAATAAAATTACATATTTTTTATTGCATTTATATTTATTTTAGGAAAATTATTTAAAGTCAACTCAACTTTCTTTGCTCAAATGTATCGTTGTTTTTTTTTTTTTTCAATCATTTATATACTTTATATTTCTTAATCCATGAAAATAAAAATGAAAGGCATTAAATCAAATTTAAAATTATCTTTAAAAATACATAAATATATAAATATTACATTTTTCAAATAAAATCTTCAAAAATTAAAATTCATTATAATAATTAAATATAGATATGTAACCAAAATTAAATGATAATTATCTTATATAACAGTAAAATTTTAAGATTCACAAGTGATATTAAAGAGTTAAAGTTATCCATTAAAACATTTTAAATTATTAAATAAATATATTATAATTATTTGATTTTATTTGTAAAGTTTAAAAACTTGATACTATCAATATAGAAAATAATAGTTCAAAAGAAAATTTGTCAGTGTATATAAAAACTTCTTTTTACAATTGTCCCAAAAGTTTTCATATTTTAAAAACAATCATTAATATATAAATACATTTATTCAATGTCTATAATCAAACAATTATTCATCAAATTAAATTTTACTGGTTTAAGCTACAAAGTTTTAACTACTTTATTTTTGCATACTGCCAATAAAAACCTTTACTTGATGGTACGGAAAATATCTTGAAACTTTGAAGTTTGGCTTACCACTTAGTAAACATGAATTAGATAGCTTCAATTCTATTTTCCACGAGGGCTTATCCAAGCTGCAATAAATTGTTCAGGGCAATAAGAATGGCGCACACTTTGCGCAGCAAATATAGTCTTTCATTACCTACAAAACCATTTCTTAGTCGTAGTCTCACTGGGCAATTTGAGATGAGCCCAAATGGAATCAGATTTGTGTACATTTCACTGACCTGGCCTTTTATCTTATTCTGTAGCTCCATGGAAGCTCTTGGGAGGTTGGATTGGATTAGCGAGTTAAAAGCCCACCATAGTTCAACGGACTCCGCCACACTGCTATCTTTCTTAAATTCTTTACCCTAACTAATCATATATATATATATATATATATATATATATATATATATATATATATATATATATATATATATATATATATATATATATATTCCAAATAAGATAACGAAAAAAATGTGGCATAAATGAAATTCCTTCAATACTAAAATCAATGAAGCTCAAGGTTAAGTTCTATAAATTGAAAATTTGTAGATTGCTTGATAAATTTGGTTTTTAGTTAATTTTGAAAACAAGAATAAATTGATAATCAAAATTTGACATAATAATTATTACTATTTTTAAGAGAAAATAAGTTGAGGTTTGAATCTCCTTTAGCACTAGTGCTGTTGATGGCCTGAAAGGAATTTGACTTGTCTTATCAATTCCTTACCCAAATTTCAATAGGGATTTTATCAAAGATCCTTTAGGGCTAACGTCCTTATTCATGAAGGACTTGAGGGAACGAGGGGATTTTACTAGTTTTCCCATTAACAAGTTTCTCGTCAATTTTGTCATCAAACGATCTTAAGTTAATTACTCTAAGATTGGGTCACAAGAAGGTGTACGGAAAAGGATGGATCAGAGTCATTAAGGATGTCAACATTTGTGATAACATGCGCTTATATGTGGGTTTGTAAGATCAAATCATCAGAAAGTGAACTCAACATCTCTCATCGTGTGCTGATGGTTATGCACTTTGCCATTTCATCTTCTTGTGCTGATTGTAGAGATTGTCTAAAATTACCTACAGCATACATTGGGAACTGCATTGCATTATGTTTTGTAGCGGCTATGAAAAGTGAGCGAATAAGAGAAAATGAAGTACTTGTTAGGGATGTAAATGGGTAGTATGTAAATGGGTACTCGACAAACGAGTTTTAATCGGATTAAGGTAGTAATTTCATTACCCGTGACGGGTTTAGGTAGGATTCGGGTAGTACCCCTCGGATACCCAATACCCGAACTCGGTACTCGAACCCGTTTATTTTTTGCTTATAAAATATAATTTTTAAGGTTGTGGAGACTTGAACTTTTATCTTTTAATCTTTATACAATGAACCAAGTAAATCATAACTTATATTTAGTATAATGTGTTCTAAAAAATATTTATACAATTAAATTTTGTCGGTCTAAAAAAAATTAGTAATTAGCATAATAAAAATAATTATGAAATTAAAATAACTGATTATACTTAAAATAATAAGTTTTAAAATTTTAAATATAATGTACTAAAATTAAATTAAAAAATCATAATTAGTTAAAATGCAATTCTTACACATTAATGATTAGTCATTTGCATATATGATATCAATTCATAGTATATTTATATGATACAAATTATATTTAAAATTGTAATTTTTAATTTTAATAAAACATTGTGAAATTAAATTGGGTTAATTATGCTTAAGATAATGTGTCTTAAAATTTTAAATACGAGGAACTAAAATTGAAATAATAAAAGTTTTATATTTAGTTAAGATCAAATTTTTATATATATATATATATATATATATATATATATATATAGATATATATATATATATATATATAGACACACACACACACACACAAATATAGTATTTGTATATGATACAAATTATACTTAAAATTGAAATTATCAATTATAGTAAAACATTTTTTAGTCAAAAAATTAATGAAATATTATAATAAAATAATTATGAAATTAAATTAGTAAATTATGTTTAAGATAATAAGTATTTAAATTTTAAATATAAACTATTGAAATTAAAATGATAAAAGTTTCAAATTTGATTAAGATGTAATTCTTACAAATTATCCATTTACATGTATTATATATGATACTAATATAGTATATACATATGATACAAATTGTATTTAAAATTGAAATTATCAATTATAATAAAACATTGTTTACTCAAAAAAAATCAATGATTCAAATTAAAATTTTAAGTATATGATAAATTGATAACTTCATATTATAGTATAATTATAATATATGATACTATAATAAATTATCATTTACATATATGATACTATAGTATGTGTATATGATACAAATTGTAATGAAAATATTAATTATCAATTTAAGGTCTATATCTTTTTAATCATTTAATATTATTATCATTGATTAAATTAATTTACATTACATAAATATATCATAACTTCATAAGAAATCAAATGTATCAAATTAGAAATACTATGGTATATATTATGCACTCATAATGGTTTCAAGTTATTTGTTGAACTATTAAAGTTTGTTTAATTATGATGGAACATGTATGTTTTTATTTAATTTTATGTTTTTGATTTTTGATGTTAAAATAATTTTTTTTCATAGTCAGTTTCGAGTTCGGGTTAATAAACGGGTTGTCAAAATATAAATTGAATAATCGGGTAATTATACGGGTTCGGGTATTTAACGGATAATGCAAAATTTATTAGGGTAGAGTTCGGGTAATTATTTAAAAAATTAATCGGATAATTATAAGATTCAAATTTTGTAATTATTAATCGGATTCGAGATTGGGTAGTTCAAAATTAACCGATACCTATCCCGTTTACATCCCTAATACTTGCGGCTGCGAGGGCTATTGAAAGAGAAGTCATGGAATTAGACAAAGGGCCATTGAAAGATGCAGAGAAGTGGGCATTAAGACTAAAAGAAATTATCAAATCCGGACACCATCTTATTAAAGTTGCCTCATCACCAAAATTTGGTTTTTATAATATATAATTTCGGTGGGGAAGACCTGAAAAGACAGATCTCGCTCACATTGGTTCTTTTCGAACTATTTCTATAATGAAGAGCAGAGACGAGGAAGGTGCTCTTGAATTTGGCTTAGCACTTGTTAAAGATGAATTCTACAACTTAATGTTATTTTCCATAGGGGCTTATCAGGTAAAGTTTATATATTATTAGTAAGAATAACGCATATATGAGAAAATTGACCCACGCAGCTACCACGCAAACCACTCACGCCTAGAAAAGATTAAAGCTGACCATGGAAGTCATGTACTAATTTGTTTGCTTTTATCAAAATAATGTTTCGTAAAACTATGTAATAATTTAAGTAGTTTTAAGAGCAATCTATATTAGGACTTAAATTTCTAAATGACTTATTAAACTTGATTCGAACTTTAAACTTAATTTCTTCTAAAAAATGGTAACAACCACTAAGCTAAACTTTAGTTATTAATTTATTCTTGTTTCCAAAATTAACTAAAAACCAAACTTATTAAGCAATCTATAAATTTTCAATTTATAAAACTTAACCTTGAGTTTCATTGGTTTTAATAGTGAAGGAATTTCATTTATGTCACATTTCCTTCATTATCTTATTTGGAATATTTTTAAATAAATTGTAGCTCCTTACTAACTAGTCCTTATTTACTATTCAATTTTTTTTTTAAACTTGAATATTATTGCAACAAATTAAATTGGTTGCTACTAGTACACTTTTTCTTTTCAAGAAATAATAGTCATTCTTTGATGATTTTATTTTTTATAATAAAAACATGCACCCTTTATTTTTTAACATTATGGGCATGGATTAGCTCAAACTTTTCTTTATGCACCCTTTATTTTTTAACGTTATGGGCATGGATTAGCTAAAACTTTTCTTTTGTGTATTTCTTGAACTATCTTTCTTCCATCACATATTTTAACATTTTCTTATGCTCTTCATGATTTATTCACACAAGCTTTTCAAGAAAATAATTTTTCAATTTTATACAAATTGATTCTCTTGAAATTTTTTCATGTTGATGAAAGAATATATAAATTATTGAGGACAAAATTTGATTCTATATAAAATAATTATACATAGTTGTTATCGCATAATCCAAAATAAATATGCAACAATTAACAATTCAAACAATCATGCAAAGAATTCAAGAAGTAAATGCAACTTATCGGGTAATTCAATGAAAAACCATTAACATCCCTATAGTGAGAAATAATCATTTCATCTTCTTCACACTTCAACCTTTCCTTCGTTACATTTTCAGAGTTATCTTCCTTTGATGTTGGTAATAATAATAGACTTGGATCTAGCACATAAGATATCTCTTGAGTTAAAATCTTGAAACTTGTATTCAAAGAAAGTACCAATAATTTTGAGTCCTTAATATTGTTGGGAAAACAGAAATAGAATAACAAAAAGATTAGAAATAGAACAACAAAAAGAAACAATTCTGAGGCATGAATATTAATCACTATCCTTAAGGATCCAAAATCTCCTACGAAACAACAAAATTTCTCAAATTCTCTTAAGAAATTTTAGATGTAAGTAAGCACATAAATTTAGGTATTTTTAATGGCTAAACAACACTTTGAATAGACAAGTCCAAAAAGTATCATTCCATACTATTTATGTCTTTTAAACATCACTGTTAGATTATTTATGTTTATTAAACATAATTTTCTTACAAATTATGTCAATTTAATGTTCATTAAACATAAATTTTGACAATTTAAACATAACTTTCTAACTTCACATTGTAAACTACATAACATCTAACGTGGTTGAGCCATGGTAAGAGTCACCTCATTGACAGAGCCAGTGCCTTCACTACAACCCATTTCTTCGCTTTTGTTGAATTTCCTAATGATAAATGCCGGTTGTTTAGGGAAAGGAAGATCTGCATCATGGACTAACATGGCAACAACGGTTGATATTTTTGGCCTGTCTGTTACACTATCTTGCACACACAACAACCCAATCTGAATGCATCTCAAAACTTCTGTAGTGGGATAAGAATCTCCTAATGATGAATCAATTATCTCCATAACTTTATCGTTTCTCCATAATTCCCAAACCTAAAACAACTCGAATATTCAAAATAAAATCTGAAGTTTTGGAGAAAATTGCACGCAAAGTTAAATTACTTACATGCCCAATCAAATTCAAGGTAGGACTTTCAGGGAAATGTCCACTGTTTCTTTTACCGGTAATGATTTCTAGTACAAGTACTCCAAAGCTGTATATATCAGATTTGATAGAAAACTGCCCTTGCATTGTATATTCTGGTGACATATAGCCACTGCAATAGAATAAAGAAATGAACTGTTAAAAATTCTCTCTTAGTTGTAGTTTTTCTTATTACATCTCAATCCATACCATAACCAAAGAAAACACTACAATCTACGCACTTACTATGTTCCAACAACACGTTTTGTATCTGCTTCAACTTGATCTCCACCAAATATTCTAGCCATACCAAAATCTGAAATCTTTGGATTCATGTCAGCGTCTAATAGAATATTACTGGTTTTGAGGTCTCTATGGATGATTCTTAATCTCGAGTCTTGATGAAGGTATAAGATTCCTCGAGCAACTCCACAAAAAATTTCATATCGTCTTTTCCAATCTAAAAGTGATCTTTTTCGTTCGTCTAGATTAAAAGTTGTATATTCATCAGATCCCACATGACTTCATTACAACGGATATACATGAGAAAAGAAGACATACCGAAAATAAAAGAATCCAAGCTCTTATTTGGCATGTATTCATAGATCAACATCTTCTCCTCTTTGGCAATGCAACAACCCAAAATCCTTACAAGATTCCGGTGTTGGAGTTTAGCAATCAGAGTAACTTCGTTCTTAAACTCTTCTATTCCCTGCCCAGAGTACTTTGATAGTCTTTTCACTGCTATTTCTTTTCCATTGAAGAGCACACCCTACGGACACAAATATGATTTTAAGAATGGACCTAAATTGACTAATAGGAGTTCCATTACACGTCGACATATAAATGAGAATGCGTCATGTACTTGATATAATTAGTAGTTGTTAAGACAAATTACCTTGTAAACAGGACCGAAGCCACCTTGTCCAAGTTTGTTATCAGAAGAGAAATTATTAGTTGCTGCAACTATGGTGCTCAAATCAAAGAATGGTAAATCTGCATTTCTTCTGCTCTCATCAATTTCCTTTCCACCTAAAGAGTCTTCGAACAAGGTTGAACTTGTTGTAAAGCTGAAGGCATTTTTGTTTTGTCTTCTTTTTTCTGGTGTCAAACACACTAACATGATTAAGCAAATAGCTAATCTTTACATTATATGTAGTCAATTTCGTTACTAAATCTTATATAGCATGATTAAAAAAGTGGTAGCTGTACCTCTTTTTTGCCTTCTCACCAACCAATACAAAAAAGCGATGACAATGAGAAGCGTTGAAGCAGCAGAAACTGTGACAACTGCAAGCATTCCCTTCTTTTCAGGCAAACCTTTCTTAGTGTAGCGAGCTAACAAGAGGAAGATCATACAATGTTGGAAATAATGATTGAGAGCAAGTTAGTACGGAAAATAAGTTGATGAGTTCACCTAAGTAAGGGAAATCATGGAAAAAAGGGTCGGCAATTTCTACGATGGATTATTAACATATCTATGTGGTAGACATAGAAGTAGTTTTTATTCTATATCCCAACCCAGGTGATTTTATAGGAAACTCGCATTTTTTTTTTTTTTGAAATTACTGCCTATTTTCAGGATATATCAATTCTTGTTTCAATTTCTGATGCATGTAATTTTGAATTGCTAAAATTACATACATTTCCATGTTATTTTCTCTTTTTTTTTTATTCAGTTTGCTGTATAACATATGCTTGTGTTGGCTTAGTTTTCATTCAAAGGGCGTTTACTTGGTCCAAATAAAGAGATTCATCTGTGTTGGGTGTTTGACAGTGGACACATAGTGAAAGACCGAGTCAAGTCTGAGCCTAGTCTATGTTTCTTTTTCATGGGTCTACGTATATTTATAGCTACATGAATTGATCAATAAGACTTTGCATACGGCATACCTAACTCATTTGCATCTACTCGTATGTATAGATCTTGTCCCGCATCTGTGAACGTCCTTGCATCCACCAAATCCCCGTGCCACGTTAAGCAGCCAATCCCTTTTCCGCTATCAGGATATGCAGTAGCATAAGCAACACAAGAACAATTTCTCAAACACTTTTCCTTGCACTGTTTCAATCCCAAACTCATGTCTACTAGTGCCTCCGAAGTGTCAGGCGTCTTCACACGTGCCACCTTCACGAACCCTTCTCCATTTCCACACATGGAGACACCATGCTTCCTCACGCATCCTCCTCCAGCGTCTCTTATATTCCATTCTTGGGATGACTTGGGTTGAAACCCCGGGAAACATTTACACTCGAAATCCTCTGGGTTATCATGATTACAGTAACCATTCGGCCCACAATGCCCGTAAAAATCACAAAGATCCCTTGGGGCCGAAAAAAACTGAGTCCAACGATGCGCTTCATTACTCCATGTAAATCTCTCCCCAAGTCCTGCTTCACTCAGTATCATTCTTGTGAGGATGGAGGCATCTGTCAGCCTATCCATGATATATAATTCATCATCATTGTTGACAAAAGAAATATTAATTATGTAACTCATTCTCATTTCAGGTACACCGCTCCATTTTAGCCCGGTCCATGAACCGCCGCGAAATCGAGGATTCGAACCTTCGTGCGAATACACTTGAGGAAACCCACGCGGGTCGATGCTCATGGAATACTTTCCTATCCCTGGATCATCTGGAGACTTCCAAGACGTCACGACTCGGTTCACACCACTTCGGAAATTTAATCCTAATTTCGCATTTGGAAGCCAAGTATTTGAGGGATGATCAAAGCTCTCCCATAGTACCTTCCTTTTGGTATCATTCTGAAGCAATACAAGATTTCCTGAATCTAAAAGTCTAGCAAAAGAATTGCTAATGGCTTCGATAGAGATATTTGTAGACCAGACAGGAAGTGTTTGGTTTCTTTGGAAAAGGGCAAGATTTCCTCGACTGTCGATTGAAAGGATCCCTGAGGTATCATTAATGGGTTTCTCTCTGTTGGCCACCCAAACAACTGTCTTCTCCGAAACCTGATAATACCAGATGCCAACATATCGATTCTTGGAACTGCCAGGGCTGAAAAATCCTAGTGCAAAAATCTTTCCACTAGAAACTATGACCTCACCACTATCTTTGATGGAGTGATTTAGTGTCAAGGTATCAGCAGAAATGCAGAGGTGAGAAAGAAAGAAAAGAAACAGTATCCTGACAAGCCATCTAACAGGATTCATGACTGGTTTAGTATCGTTAGGGTAACACTTACTAATATGGTAGAGAAGTTGGGATATCATTAATAAGTGGATCCCTCCTAGTACTGTATTGGTTAGCGCTATTAAATGACGAGAAGGAAATCTATGAAAAAACCTTGCTTTACCTTGAGGCATATATTTTTATTTTAATTGTATTACATAATTAAAATATTAAAAAATCAAATCAAAATTATTAACAAATTTAATTATCATATAAATGTATAATAAATATTTAATTTATTAATATGCAAGAGAAGTTGGGATATCATTAATAAGTGCATCCCTCTTAGTAGTGTACTGGGTAGCGCTCTTAAATGACGATGAAGAAATCTATGAAAAAACTCATTTTAACTTGACGTATATATTTTTATTTAAATTGTATTACATAATTAAAATATTAAAAAAATAATTATTTATTATCAAAACTATTAATAAATTTAATTATCATATAAATATAAATGTATAATATATATTTAATTTTTTAAATAATTTTATTATATGATATAATTTAAATAAAAAATATATTGACGTGAAATATTTATTTTTATATAAAATTGTTAAATAACAATCAATCTCAATCATTAATTTTAGAAAGGCACTTTCCTTTATTTGTCAAATACGTAGAGATGAAAACATATTTTTCTGGCTGAAATTTTCATATCTGTTAGATAGCCATGCCAGTTGTGTGATTAGAAATGTTGTGAAAATAGCTGAGTGACCGAGTCAACTTATAAAATAATGTCAAATTGTTAAAACAGTGAGGAAAATAATAGTTTTTTCGTATTGTTAAAACAATGGCCTCATTTTTATATCCTTTCAATTTTCGGAAGGATAATTAACATTTGGAGGATTGGAAAAGCAATGTTGTTAATACGGATTCGGTTTTCATAGTGAGTGTCAAATTAAAAAAAAAACAGTATTTTCACGAACGACTTCACAAGATTCATGGTTAAATTCTGAAAGCTGCATTTTTATTTTATATCCCGACCCAAGTGATTTTATAGGAAACTCGCATTTTTTATATTGAAATTACTGTCTATTTTCAGGATATATCAATTCTTGTTTCAATTTCTGGTGCATGCAATTGTGAATTACTAAAATTACAAACATTTCCAAGTTATTTTCCCTTTTTTTTTTAATTTAGTTTACTGCGTAACATATGCTTGTGTTGGCTTAGTTTTCATTCAAAGGGCGTTTACTTGGTCAAAATAAAGAGACATTCATCTTTGTTAGGTGTTTGACAGTCTACACATAGTGGAAGACCGAGTCAAGTCCGAGCCTAGTCCTTGTTTCTTTTTCATGGGTCTAAGTATATTTATAGCTACATGAATTGATCAATAAGATTTAGCATACGGCATACCTAACTCATCTGCATCTACTCGTATGTATAGATCTTGTCCCGCATCTGTGAACGTCCTTGCATCCACCAAATCCCCGTGCCACGTTAAGCAGCCAATCCCTTTTCCGCTATCAGGATATGCAGTAGCATAAGCAACGCAAGAACAATTTCTCAAACACTTTTCCTTGCACTGTTTCAATCCCAAACTCATGTCTACTAGTGCCTCCGAAGTGTCAGGCGTCTTCACACGTGCCACCTTCACGAACCCTTCTCCATTTCCACACATGGAGACACCATGCTTCCTCACGCATCCTCCTCCACCGTCTCTTATATCCCATTCTTGGGATGATTTGGGTTGGAACCCCGGGAAACATTTACACTCAAAATCCTCTGGGTTATCACGGTTACAGTAACCATTCGGCCCACAATGCCCGTAAAAATCACACAGATCCCTTGGGGCGGAATAAAACTCAGTCCAACGATGCGCTTCATTACTCCATGTAAATCTATCTCCAAGTCCTGTTTCACTCACTATCATTCTTGTGAGGATAGAGGCATTCGTCAGCCCATCCGTGATCGATATTTCATCATCATTGTTGACAAAAGAAATATTAAATATGTACCTCATTCTCATTTCAGGTACACCGCTCCATTTTAGCCCGGTCCATGAACCGCCACGCCATCGAAGATTCGAACCCTTGTACAAACAGAATTGAGGAAACCCACGCGGGTCGATCCTGATGGAATAGCTTCCTTTTCCTGGATCATCCGGAGATTTCCAAGATGTCAGGACTCGGTTCACATCGGTTCGAAAATTTAATCCTAATTTCATATTTGCAAGCCAAGTATTTGTTGGATAATCAAAACTCTGCCATAGTACCTCCCTTTTGGTATCATTCTGAAGCAATACAAGATTTCCTGAATCTAAAAGTCTAGCAAAAGAATTGCTAATGGCTTCTATAGAGATATTTGTAGACCAAACAGGAAGTGTTTGGTTTCTTTGGAACAGGGTAAGATTGCCTCGACTGTCGATTGAAAGGATCCCTGAGGTATCATTAATGGATTTCTCTCTGTTGGCCACCCAAACAACTGTCTTCTCTGAAACCTGATAATACCAGATGCCAACATATCGATTCTTGGAACTGCCAGGGCTGAAAAATCCTAGTGCAAAAATCTTTCCACTAGAAACTATGACCTCACCATTATCTTTGATGGAATGATTTAGTGTCAAGGTATCAGCAGAAATGGAGAGGTGAGAAAGAGAGAAAAGAAACAGTATCCTGACGAGCCATCTAACAGGATTCATGACTGGTTTAGTATGGTTAGGGTAACACTTACTAATATGCTAGAGAAGTTGGGATATCATTAATAAGTGGATCCCTCTTAGTACTGTATTGGTTAGCGCTATTAAATGACGAGAAGGAAATCTATGAAAAAACTTGTTTTACCTTGACGTATATATTTTTATTTTAATTGTATTACATAATTAAAATATTGAAAAATCAAATCAAAATTATTAACAAATTTAATTATCATATAAATGTATAATAAATATTTAATTTTTTTAATAATTTAAGTATATAACATAATTTGAATGAAAAAATTTATATTGACGTGAAATATTTGTTTTTACATCATTTTTTTAAAATAACAATCAATCTCAAGCATTAATTTTAGAATGACACTTTCCTTTAATTTATCAAATATATAGAGATGGAAACATATTTTTCTGGCTGAAATTTTCATATTTGTTTGCTAATTGATGGAGTATTTACCAATGACGGAGAGGGCAAAAACTACATTTCCAAGCTTTTCAAAACCTTATGTCAAAATGAGTAACAATTCACGCTAATGTCTGGAATAATCGATTTTACTTTCTAGTTTTGGTATTGTCAAAATCTTTGAAGGAGGTGGCTCTAAACTCTAAAGATCCTAAAAATGGAGAAAATCATTTTAATGAATATTTATGTTTGAAAATTGATCTACGATGAATGACGATTTCTTACCTAGAAAATAAAAACGTGAACTATTTTATTAAAATATTAAAAAAAATTATCGTAATGAGATGGATTTGACATTCCTAATGTCAAATTGTTAAAACAATGAGAAAAATAATAGTTTTTTTCCTAGTGTTAAAACATTGACATCAGTTTTATATCCTTTCAATTTTCGGAAGTATAATTAATATTTGGAGGATCAGAAAGTAATGTTGCTAATACCATTTTGGTTTTCATCGTGAGTATCAATTAAAAAAATAATCGTTATATTTGAATTGATATTTTATATCGATTTTGAATCTGCGTAATATCGATTGGTTTTATGAATTTTAAATAATTTTTATTGGATTCGACGAAATTTATTATTTTTAATGTTATGCAAAAATCAAAAATAATTTTTTTTTTTGTTTTACTATATATTTTAGTATTGAATTATTTGGTAATATCAAATCATAACATAGCGATATTTGGTATTACCAAGGTTAAAGAACAAAAAATATTTTTTATTGGATCAATAATCCCTTCATTGAATAATTATTAACTATTTCTCTTCGCTAAAGCTCATGACATCACAATGAAAATGCCAAAAAAAAAAAAAAACAGTATTTTCACGAACCACTTCACAAGATTCATGGTTAAATTCTGAAAACTGCATTTGCAGGAGCAGCAGCCACTTGCAAGAGAATTCACTTATTAAACACGGTTGGGGCATCAATATTAACGAATTTAGTTAGATGCAATTGTCATCTCATTCTCAAACATTAATAGGATGAGGACACATTGTTGACTGACTTTCAGTATGTTTTTGTGGATTTTGGTTCTCAGAATTCCAGATGGTAGAGCCAGGAGTTTTATTCAGTGGGGTCTAAATAAAATTACATATTATTTTATTGCATTTATATTTATTTTAGAAAAATTATTTAAAGTCAACTTAATAGTTTTTATTTTTTCAATCATTTATATACTTTATATTTCTTAATCCATGAAAATAAAAAAGAAACGTATAAAATCAAATTGAAAATTATCTTTAAAAAAACATAAATATATAAATATAAAATTTTTCAAATAATATCTTCAAAAATTAAAATTCATTATAATAATTAAATATAGATATGTAACTAAAATTAAATGATAATTATCTTATATAACAATAAAATTTTAAGATTCACAAGTGATATTAAAGAGTTAAAGCTCTCTATTAAAACATGTTTAAATTATTAAATAAACATATAGTAATTATTTGATTTCATTCGCGGAGTTTATAGTAATTATCTCATTACCTACAAAACCATTTCTTAGTCGTAGTCTCACTGGGCAATTTGAGGTGAGCCCAAATGGAATCAGATCTGTGTACATTTCACTGGCCTGGCCTTTTATCTTTTCTTGTAGCTCCATGGAAGCTCCTGAGAGGTTGGATTGGATCTAGCAAGTTAAAAGCCCACCATAGTTCAACGGACTTCGCCACACTGCTATCTTTCTTAAATTCTTTACCCTAATTAATCATACAAATATATATATATATATATATATATATATATGTATATATATCTTTTTCGTTCGTTCCCTAGATTGATTTTGCTTTCTTTTTTCTATTCCCTCTATTGATGAAACAAAACAAGATCATCCTGATTAGGGTAAGATGCTTCAAAAGAATCGTAGAAGTTAAGAGAACAGACAAATACTAGGCAGGAAACACTACAGACACTAAAAATAATCAACCTAATCATAAACCAATTATCTATCCATACTAGAATTGTATTTTTCCCTTCGGACCCCATCTTGTCTTATCCTATGATTCTAAGTGGAAAAATAAACCCAAAAAGAAAAGGTTACTAGAGAATTGACCAACCCTGAGAGGGACTTGCATGAATGAAATATAGGTTTTATTTGCTAAGAATTAAAGAAGAGTTCATGTAAAGATACCTCAAAGTTTTAGCATTGCAACTGTTCTTGACTGTGAACAGGTTGATTAGAATGGAAAAATCAGATTCATGTAAAAGTAGCTGGCTAGCTGCATTGAGTTAATCATTTGTTGCTTTAACATCTTGATAATGAATACCAAACTTCACTTTCCAATATGATTGGTTACCTACAAGACGGTATATTTCAATTTTTTTAACGAAATTTCCAACTCATGGAAGCGAAAAAGTCTCTAAATATAAGAAAAGACAAGCTGACATGTGTGAAATACATGGAATTTCCTTGCACAACCAGCCAGATCTCTTTTTCCTTTGTAATGTTCTCCATTTCTGGTGAAATGCCAAAGCTTTCTTTGAGAATAGGTGATTATTTTGCTGGCATTTCCTCCCATTGAAGAATTGGACGTGGACGATACTGCAGGTGGTTGGCGCGGTAGATGTAAACTTAACAATGTTTGACACGATAAGTTTATGCTACACAAAAATGATATGAATAAAAAAAATATAAAAATGATATGAGTTAAAATTAATAAAAATTTATATATAAATATGATAAAATTTAAAAAATATTTTTTTGTATTTTTCATTTTTACACAAATTTTTTATATTTTACACGATATAAATATACTTTTATATAATATAAATACGATTTATCAAGTCTAGGTGAATGACACAGAACTTGACAGTTATAAATGAATTTCCAAATTAAAAAGGGTAGAGTTAGGTTAATGTAGAAGACCCAAACAGAGAAAAGGAAAAGGTTCTCCTTAACTAACATCGAAGGGATTAGGTCTTGGTGGTTCGCTTTTGGGTTTAGGGTCTTACCAGATCCTCAGAAAAAGACAGGATAAGGGAAAGACATGTCTGCTGAAAATCGCAAAACTTATCTGAAATTAGCCAATGGAAGTATGGAACAACTTGTGATGAAAGGTATATCACACCTTTTCACTCAAAATTGATGTAATAACCCAATAAATAAGTCTTTACAATATGGATTTTTTTTGTTACCAAAAGTTTGAGGGTATCCTATCATTAAAGTTAAGTATGTATTAAACTTTATTTACTTATTTTCGAAATTTACAAATAGTTAACATTTGATATGTGTTTTTTTACGTGAATTTGTTTTAAATTTGTAACTCATGATGAGCTTTTTATTTTTTTTTTCTTAGATCAATTTGGTTGGATTTTCTTCTATTTTTATCAAATCAAAGCCTTGAACTAAGACAGGATGTAATGAAAAAAATTAATAAAATGATTGTATGATTTAATGATGGGTGACTGGTGACCTCTGTTTCTTCACGTGCAAACACTCATTCCTAGTCCAAGTTCCAACTCATTTCATACTGCTTCCAGTATAATTAATCGTTATTTTCAAGATCAACATTATTTTCTCAATTTTATCATTAATTTATCTTTATTTTTGTGATTAACATATAATTAGTTATCGAAATTAATTAAATAATGAAATTATTTTAAATATTGATGATAAATAATCATTTTATACTATTAAAAGCAAGTTTAAACTACTCCAATTCTTCTATATTTAATAGTACCAATATTTTATGTAATAATTTTTTTTTGCTATTTTTAAATTTAACATGATTTTAAAAAATATGTCACTTATTCCCATTAAACCAAAAACTCTATAAATTATAATGTAACAATACACGTTACTCAAAGTCGACACAATGATAACTAAGATATAAAATATGGTATGAAAAGAAAAGAAAAAATACAAAAGAACATACGATATTTTTTAATGGTCTAGTCAATAGCAATAAAGATGTCGTTAAGCAAATTAAATTTTGTGTTATGGGGTCTCGAGGACTATAATTTTTAAACCTAAGCCATGGCCTATACTATAATCTTATCTACAAAAAAAAAAAAATTTCAAGTTTGCGGCTTTGTGTTCCCCAGCTTTCAGGGTTCTTAAAAAAGTGGATAGCTCAGCCCCAAGAAAGTAGCTTTAGCTAGCTCGATTCCTCAGGGAAAGCAAAGGCCGATGGTAACATAAGAGCCCAAGAATGGTCCACTTTCTGCAACTAACCTCACTTTATTCTAAACTGCTAAGAGCCTAAGATAATTAACGAAGATGGCAACCTTAACTTCATTCTCCCCGCTTCCATAAGAGGTTATATTTAATGTGTCCCTCTGTTTGCATTTAAATCTCACTGTCTGAGTAAAGTTTTTATTACTATCCAATTTTTTTTGTTTGTTTCTTTTACTTTTTCCTCCAAATGGCAAACCCTGTTAGAAAGTTCATATCTTCAGCTTCATGGCTATCTTGCCCATTTATGGAGGAGCACTGACAGGGTTTCAAGATCTAAACTTTTTTTTTTCCTTTTTATTGAATCCAAAGATGGGTTTTCAGATTTGGCAGATGGGATTTTGTGTTTGGGTTTTGTATTTGAGTTTGTTAAGCTACAGCTTGAGTTTTGCAAGTTCACAAGCTGCTGCTACTGGTGCTGAAGGGATTGCAACTGTTGAAGGAACTGTTTTTATTGATGGGAAAGCTCCCATTGGTACCATAGATAATGATTTTATTTGTGCTACTTTGGACTGGTGGCCTCCTGAGAAATGTGATTATGGAACATGCAGTTGGGGTCTTGCTGGACTGCTCAATCTGGTATGGCTTTTTTTTTCCCATTTGCATTTGTTCTTTGAATATATTCCTTTTCTGTCAGCAATCAACCAACCAGCGTTTTTTTTCTTGTTTCAATGAAATTTCTTTGTCATCATCTTTTCCCCCAAGTTTTGTATGATTTCTCATCGTTTTTGGACAATCACGGATTTCTGCTAAAAAGAATTTATATTTTCTAGATTTAATAGCAATCAGATTTTTAATGATGATTTCGTCTGCTCATACTTATAAAAGGCATTTCTGTTCAATCTGGAAAGCCTATTTCCAAGTTAAAAGTGCTTACTGAGATGTGTTTCATGGTTCTTTTCTTTGCAGGATCTTAGTAATAATATATTCTTGAATGCCGTAAAAGGTATGCACTATTCTTTTCAATCGGCGAATAATATTAGGCAATATTCTTTTCAATCGGCGAATAATATTTAATCCCAATAATTTGTCTTTAATAGCTCCTATATTGTTCAGCATTTTCACCATTGAAGATTAGATTGGGCGGCACATTGCAAGATAAGGTTATATATGGTACTGATGACAATCAAGAACCCTGTACGCCATTTGTCCAAAAGCCTTCTGAGATGTTCGGTTTTTCTCAAGGATGTTTACCCATGAATCGATGGGATGAGCTTAATGCCTTCTTTGAAAAGGCAGGGTAAATATAACAGCATCTATTTGGCCATTTGAATTCTTTGAGCTTCAGATTATGAATGTTTTGACCATTGATTTTACTCATGTTTCTCAATTCAGGGCCAAGATTATTTTCGGATTAAATGCTCTTACTGGACGAACTATAAAGTCTAATGGTCCAGCTGTAGGAGCTTGGAACTACACCAATGCTGAATCTTTTATACGTTACACTGTAGAAAAGAATTATACCATCCATTGTTGGGAGCTAGGTAAACAATGGCATCTGTTTCTTGATGGAAGGTAGTATTAATGGTAGACAGAACAGCTTATGTTTGTTGATCACGTGCTTGTTAGGAAATGAATTGTGCGGGAGTGGGGTTGGAACCAGGGTCACAGCAAACCAGTATGCTGCTGACACAGCAGCTCTACAAAGCATAGTGCAAAAGATCTACAGGGATGTTGATTTGAAGCCATTGGTTATAGCACCTGGTGGGTTCTATGACTCAAACTGGTTCAAAGAATTCATAGATAAGACAACCAGATCCTTAGATGTGGTCACTCACCACATATACAATCTTGGACCAGGTATAATTCATCATGTACAATCCAGTATTGAATCTTGTAGACGCTTAAGCCTCGAAAGAAGATTCGAACCTGACAATAAGTTTAATCTGCACAGGAGTTGATGAGCATCTTGTTGAAAAGATTCTTAATCCATCGGTTCTCGATGGTGAGTCCCGAACATTCAGTGGCCTTCGTAACATCATCAAGAGTTCTACAACTTCAGCAACTGCCTGGGTGGGTGAGGCAGGAGGGGCTTACAACAGTGGCCGCAATCTTGTTACAAATGCATTTGTGTTCAGTTTCTGGTAAAGTGGCAATAACTTGCTGTCAGGGAACTTAGGCCTTCCGCTGTGAATTGTGATTGATTTCTAAGTGATATTGCCTTGGAAATGAAATACAGGTATTTAGATCAACTTGGCATGGCCTCAAAGTATGATACTAAAACGTACTGCAGACAGTCATTGGTTGGTGGAAATTATGGTTTACTAGACACCACCAACTTTGTACCAAATCCAGACTACTACAGGTATTGCTTAGTGAAATTCTTTCATTGTGTGACTCAAAGAAATAGAAAATAAGCTTTCGATTATTTGTGTAAGAGAAAGAGGGAAATGCAATACTCTAAAGATGGTTATCATAGTAATCGGGGAAAATATATTTCCCTGAAACAGATTGATGCCCAATTGAGACTTCATTTATGCCATATAGAACTAGATCAACCTCTCTATTTGCCATTTCACATCAGAAACCTGAAGTTGAGCTTGAGATATTCATAATTTGTCTTAATGAAGGATCTACAGTAGGTTATCTAAGCTTCATGTGCATGATACTCTGCTTTCACCATTGCAGTGCTCTTCTTTGGCACCGACTAATGGGAAGAAATGTTCTGTCTACAACCTTTGATGGGACTGAAAAGATACGCTCTTACACTCACTGTGCAAAACAATCGGTAAGTTAATCTCATACACAATTATCAAGCAAGTAATCTTCCCTTTCTCAGTATTTTGACCAAAGTTTCCTATCTTGCAGAAAGGTATCACGCTACTACTGATCAACCTTGACAAGACCACTACCGTTCAGGCAAAACTGGCATTCAACAGTACAATGACCTTGCTACACAAGCACAAGTCTCGGACATTGCACCATAAGCATAAGTCTCATACAACAATGATCATCCAGCTGCCTCAAGGCACTGATGCTGAAATCAGAAGAGAGGAATACCATCTAACAGCAAAAGATGGAAATTTACACAGCCAAACCATGCTACTAAATGGAAACATTTTAAGTGTAAATTCATCAGGGATCATACCTCCTCTGGAGCCTTTACATGTATATTCACCAAAGCCAATAACGGTTGCTCCTTTATCCATTGTGTTCACTCACATGCCAGATGTTATTGTCCCTGCTTGCAAGGTATAGCCCTAGAGGGAACTAAAATTGGTTCCTTTTAGTGATCAATCAAATAAGTGGAAAATATTACAAAATATGTCATTTTTTCAATAGTGCAGAATATAGTGCAACATACTTTTTTCATAAACATTCATAACTCCCTTCTTCATCCAAGCTTATACAGTAATTAAGAGTGTATATACATAGATGTGATGAATTGATGCATGAGCAACAAAACAACCTTACCCCCTATAGCTACCAATGAGCCAAATTCTGGTGCAATTAACCTTCAAGAGTTATCCTTTGACATTGTCCACAAGAGCTTAGACTTGCCCTAACTGTTGCCCTAACAACTTTTAGTAGGTTGCATGTGTCTTAGTCTAAGTACCTACAATTAAGTCAATCTCTGGTACAACAAAAAATTGTCATTTGTCAAATAACAGGTTGTGGGAGAACAAACCACCACACAGATTGACCTAACAGTTTGTCCATAAACACAACGTATCACTGTGCAGAAGAGAGAGGAAGAGGATAAGATATCCAGCATGGATGTACTCAACTTTTCTAGGATTATTACTGATTGAAAGTTCTAGAACAACTGCAAAATTTTGGAACTACAATATTTTGAGTACAATTTGGTGGAAAAAACCTTTTAGTTGAATATATAAATTATATAAAGAAAATCACAGTTTGAATCATACATGTATATTTTTCTATGCAGGTATATGAACAACTACCAACTACGAATATCGAACGAGGTCAACTTTCACTAAGGCCCAGTGGAAAGGGTCAAATCAGGGATACCTCACACTGTGTCTATCAATTTGGGTGCATCAATCAGGAAAACCAACACAAAGCACAGAAACAAGGTCAATCAGTCTCCGAAAAGCTCTGAGGCTTACTGCTAGCGAATGCCAACCACACAATGGTACCAGTCAAGTAGAAGAATATGGATGGTGCAAATAATGACATCTGCACAGTACAGAAGTCTAATTATTTTATTTACAGAATTAGGGAAGGGGAGAGGCATCATTTCCAATCAGAAAAAGAAACTTACACTCCATGAATGAGTTGAATCAAGAAGAAAACCAGTTAGGGCAACACCTACAATTCCCGGCACAGCTCCGACAGTATTGGTAATACCCTACAATTTAAAAATTCAAGAAAGAACCATTTAATGTAATTCATGGATTTCAAGTACATTCAGTAGAAATAAGAAAGTCAAGGGTGTGCTCCAATTATTTGATAGGAATTTATGAGTCTCACTTTTCCATGAATATACGAGTATGACCCTGGATTTCAAATGATAAATGCTTTTGATCTTGTCAAGCCTTGAGACTAAAATATGGAAGATAGTTTACCAGGAAAAATTAGCAGGGATCAGGTTAAAAAACAAATGCAGCTAGCATTTGTCACAAATGATTCACAAAAGGTGTGAAATCACTGTACAAAATGGTTGAAATCTAATATTTGCCATCATTGCCAATATTCCAGGTAGAAGCAGATTGCTGACAAACATGATTAAGAACAAAAAGATTTAGGTGCATTGATGCAGAGCACAAATGCTTTTGGTCTCCCTTCAAGGAAGTACGCCGCTAAATCAGAATAATTTAAAAAGTCCATCTACTATTGATAATGGCATGAAATTACATGGTGACCATGATATAAAGTATTATAAGACTGATATAAGCATATTCTTTTGACATGAATTTCAGGTACATTACCAACCAATTTGGAATTTAAAAACTTACGTACCAAAAGTATACTTGCATATTCAGGGGACATATCTTGATGTGTACAATAAAGCCCTGCATGCAGTTGGGGGTGGAGAGTTAGTACAAATGGTGCATTTAGTAGCTTGCAAAAAAGCCAGGTCATGCACAATAAATGCTATCTGCTATAAGCACAACAAGTAACTAGCTGGATTAGTCACTACCTGACAAAGCAAAACTGGAGAGAGCTAGTCCACTGGAGAGGATCCCCACAATTTCCCATGGTTGCAGTCCTAGATCTAGAGAAGATAGAATCATGCAGGCTGCAGGAGACAAAAAGGCAATTGTTTGACATATCTTTCGCACCTGCATGCACAAAATTAAGGAGATCAGATAGGTTCAAATCAAAACTAAGATTAGATTTGTCTAGTTAAACTTATTTATGTTATATTCCAATTCAGGTCCTTAAAATTAAAGCTACAAATTCCAAGGAATAATAAAATATCACAGGTAAGCTTAGACTGATTCGCATCCAGTTGTATCAATCGTGATAATCTAAGAACATGCCTATATTAGATTGTGGACATCTCATACTATCAAAAAGCAATGATTCAATAGATTGGCTATTTTTGCACTCAGAGTGAGAATAATAATATAGAAAGGTATAATTCTTTGATGTCTTCATACCGTAGTGACCTCTACTCCATTGGAAATTAAGTTGTCAGCAAACTGTGCAGCTATGCTTGTTACAAAAACCGAAGCCAAGGGAGGAAGGATGGAAACCTGTGATTAGATAGCTTATAAGATTACAAATTATCTAAAGCAGCACAATAACAGCTATAAGAATTAGATGCATCTAATGTAAAAATCACACACAATTTCTGAGTTTGCTATCATCCTTTTCATTTTTATTTTTTTTTGAATTACAAAATGGTTAGGTAAAGAATTGGCTTCATCCTTTTTTTTTTCAAACAATATGTGCTCATTTATTGCGATTGTACCTCCACCAATATAAACGAGAATGAAGCAGATATAATATTGTCAACCCTTGAATACTATAGCAGCTCTATTCTTACATAAATCTATAGTAGAACTATCTAGATCTTTTAATCTTACCCATGCAGCTTCAGTCAAATTTAGATCCAGCTCCTCACTGCATGGATGCAGAACAGAAGTTAAAACTTCTACATGAGTGAAATATTATTACAAGAAAAAAGAACGCAGCATAGTTGCAATGTTTATACAATTTATATTGAGAATATTTTTCGAGAAAGTAGAATTGCCGAGTACTAAATACTCAATCATTAAAATTGTCAAAAAACAGGACAGTTTCAAGCAAAGAAAGGGAGGATTAAAACAACCCCTTGAAAAAAATATTGTCAGCCCCAATGTGATCACAACATATACCTCTCCCCTACGGGGTTTTTAACCCCTCAAATCATTCGAATTTCAAACAGGGATCCCCTAAAAATATTCATTTTCTAAGTTGAATTTTTATACGAAAGTGGTTGAAAATATAAAATAACTATCCCAGCTGTGAAGTGCATATTTTGACACCCCTCTCCTCTCCCCACACCCCCTCCCCCCTCAAAGAAAAAGGTCAGAGAACAATTGAGTAGTTGTGAACATACCCAAAAAAGGTGGGAAGCCAAGATAGGCAAGTATAATGACCCCAACTTCCACAAAAATGAGTATATATCATTGCCCATACAGCTGGACTTTGGAAAAATGCCTTCCATGGTACATCCTATAAGAAGAAAACCAAGGGGAATGTGATCAGGACCAATATCATGAAGCATAAGAAAACTCCTACTACTTTTAAGAGAGATTGACAATAGTTGTTCGATTGAGACCACTATCTGTTTGTTTTTTGATGATAAAAATAGTAGTCCAGAGGACAATTTCAACTACCTGAGGCAATATACTACACATACTGATCATAGAAGACTTCATTTTAATCATCAAATCTCATGTTAAGTGATAAATTTAGTTAGCATATTCAGATAAAGCCAATGACCATGAACTACATAGTTAAAGAATATTCCATAAGCCTTATGTTATGCCCAGCACTTCAGTATGAATAGAGCAGGCATTTAAGTTTCAACATCAAGGTCAAAACATGGTATAATCATAAAATAATGTCAAAAAAATCCCAGGTAATAAATCACAACAGTTTTACTCAAATACATGGCCAAGAAGAAGTAACTGGGTGTAAACGAAGATCCACCTAAATGCAAAATATTTGTTCAACAGGATTATACCACTTAACTGAAGATATTTTATTAATTATCAAAGATCTTTTATAAGTATCCTTACAAGTTATGACCTATGATTCAGTGCAATCAATTAAAAAATCTGTATGCTCTTGGGCCTGGGAAGTGAGCGTAAAAAAGACAGAGAATGCAAGAATTAATTACAATTCAGCCCTATATAAAGGGCAAATCCAGAGGCAGAGCACAAGGCTCCCACATCGTGAGGTGGGGAGGATCATACGTACTACAGGAAAATAAATCAGAATAGTGAGTATGGTTGTGTCGGAAACATATGAAGTCAGTTTTATGAGATTGTTTCAACACATGCCACAATGCCTACTTCTAGATAAAAAGCAATTATGTGAACGATATGTATGTATTATATGCATGGCAAATTTCCTAATCCTTTTTATAAGACAATGAAAAGAGAAGAAGCATTCACTGCTATGGTGATATGCCAAGTTGATAAAAAAGTTTAGCATAACATGCTGAGTTACATTCTCAAGATGGGTGCAACAGTAATGTTCTTACTGTCACAAACTGGATTCACGGATCAGAATCTGTTTCACAAACCCTAGATACTAAAAGCAATCCAATAAAGATGCTAGCATTATTCAACTTAAACCCAACCAAGGTAGATTAAATTGAACTCCACCAATTATCACGCAAGATTTATGCAAATACATAGGCTCTTTCAGTTTGCTGAATGGTCAAATCTCAGGGTACATGATAACATAGGCTCTTTGAGTTTGCTCAATGGTCAAATCTCAGGGTACATGATAAAACACTATACAGTCGATCATCATTCCTTTATGGTATTGTGTTCACACTAAATGATAAGGTGAAGCACCGATCAAGATAAGGCTCATATCAGAACTATCTTAATAAGCTAGATATGCAACCAGCATCTGTTCAACAAATCAGAACTGTCTTAAGAAAGGCAATGAAACACTAATAACCTAAAACACGGTTGAGGTAAAACCAAACCAACGATGATTGAATAGCCACAACCACAAAAAAGTGAGTTGAGGGTGCCTTGGATGATAAAAGTACCCACCAAAAACTAAGGACATCAAAAAGCATAGAACTTCAAGTAATGATTCGTTTTTTTCTAGGGAAGATAACAAGTTTCATTGTCAGAAACAGGTAATTAAACATTTGACATCATACCCTCACTGAGGAACGCAACTCTTCTAGAGTATTATTCCGTGAATTCTTCAGATCAGCTGATTCTTCTTGAGAATCATTCCACAACTTGTCCTGATCAGCAGATCGCAATACTGTAATATACCAAAGTTAGGATTATTAACACATTCGAGAGGAACTAAAGGCAACATCGAAAGAGCAGAAAAGTCTAACACAATTTGTAAAATACTTAACAATCATTCAGGATTATTTTATTAAATTTACAACACTGCCATGGTTCGAGAATCTTCTGACAGGTTAGTTAAGTATGCAAAATGTTCGATAAGGTTCTGCTCAAGTATTTAAGCACTCTGGCATATCTATGAAGTAATGTTATCCTGAATCAGGTTTGTCCACTGCGTGGAGTCAGCTATATGGTCCATATTGAGCCAGTGTTCTCTATTCAAGACAATATCCATTTTTATAGTTTCCATCTATGTCCTTCAGTCTTCCTCTTCTTCTCTTGACAGAAGACCACTATGAGACTTTGGAGTTTTAATAGAAGCATAACAGTCATGGAGAAGGCACTCCTAGTGTAAAAGTTGAAAAAGGGCTTCAAGAAGTAGACTAAAGATCATTGAGAAGGAAGATATACGTAAGATTAATCCTTCGAGATTGGAAGAGCTTTTATTCAGAAGTCAAGCAGAAATCAAAATTTGTAAACTGCCAAGTCTTTAGACGCCTATTGGCAATTTATTCTCCTTACTCAAAAATTTGCAAAGTAGAAGGGAGTTCAAGTTCCTGATTACGTCTTTAGATGGCAATGCAGGGGTACGAAATCTCTTTCATAATAAAGAAGCCCTTAAAACTAAAAAACTCCCTTCAATGGGCCTAGTTTCAAGTAAAGCGTGTTCAGTTGTCATATCATATTTCTCTTCATTCATTTTGGTGATCATAGATAAGTAGCGTAGTAGTCTCTCATAGCCAATTAGATTTCACGTATTATATCAAAAACAATATTAGACATGTCACAGGAGGGACAACCTTAAAGTCAAGTAACTATCCAGCTCTTTCTTTATTCAATTCCTTTTTCCATTTGTCTCAGTGAGAAGATAGGTAGCCAGGGAAGAGTTTTCAAATCACTATCTTACGGCTCCATGCATCTGGTAAGAATAACTTCTTCTGTCATAGTGGACAAATGATCTTAAATCATACCCAATCATGAGCCAGCATACATATCAGAGATTTTGGTCTTCAGGCTATGTAATAAGGCTTCCTCATTAAAGAGCATGGATGGATACTGAGGTAATATATAGAATATGTAAAAATGGCAGTCACAACGTGAAAAAGTTGATGATGATGATGATGATGGAAAAGTCTTCATTCTCAGCACTTGCAGCAGTATTTTGCTGAATGGTGTAGGATGCAGTGCAGACTTTGACGAAACGAGACAAAAATAAAAGTGATGTTGATCTGGACAGTAGCTTCAATGTTTTCTGTAGAAGCATTCACAACAATAGCAGTTGTATCTACAGTGATGACAGCTACAATGGAGAAATTGGTGGGGACACAAGGGTAATGTTTTCAACAAGGGTCTGATATTTAAACAATGTAAGGAGCTAAGCTTTAGCTAAATTATAAGAATTAGATTAGATATCTTCTGAGCATCCATCGCCAGTTTACCAACTAATATACTTGTTAGTTACAAATGCATGAAGAAATTATTTATTTTTGTTATTCAAAAATAGACCTACCAATGTCATGATATTAACTAGGGAAAATGGAAAAATGCTCAGCTTTTCATTATCCATATGAAAACAATAAGCAATTCACTTTTTCAAATAAACAACAATGAAGAAAAATAGGGATTGGATGCTCACATGCAACATGTTCAACTGCATCCAAAGCTCCTCCTCCTTCGCCAAGAAAATGAAATCCCAAATACCTACATTTCGGTGACAAAATGTTCAAGTCAGATTTCAGTTCCATCATTGTAACAAATACAAAAAAAAAAAAAAAAACCCTCAATAATTAGATTGCCCAAGAACTCTTAGAAGGCAGATTAGTGGAACAATGGAAAATCGTCTTTTATCTTTAAGAAAACATATAGTCCTATATTTTTGCATATTACACATATGGAAAGAACTCCTACCCTAATCAGAAGTAACAGGCAATAATTCATGATTTTAAAGCTAGTAACATACCAGCCAATCCCCAGAAAGCCAAATATGTAAAATACAGATCCCCAACCAAAATTTTGGATGAGCGGTGGAGCCAAAAGAAGCCTGCAACATTTTCAAACAAAGAAAGGATGACAAAAATGAACTTGAACACTCATTTAACCCAACTGGGCTGCATTTAAACGGGTTTGCTGATGCTACAATTAGAAAAGAAAAATCAATTATGGCTATCCACTAGCCTTTGTTTGCTAACACAAAAATTAGTTTCTACTTATGCATATCCTGGTGCAATTCCTTTTAAATGAAGCATGAAAAGAAAAATCCCTTAGATTGTTTTAAGAATCAATATGTGGAGACTATGACAGCAAAGAGATTCAACAAATCCCAAAAATATAGGCCTAAAAGGATATAAAAGGATCTAAAAGGATCTCTTAATTAGGAAGCAACAACTTTTTTCAGTTTTTCATTTAACTTAAGACTGTTTTGCTCTTTATTTCAATGGGGATGTCATTATTCAATTGATTGGATGTTCCCCATGGCAAATTGTGAAGTTACATTTTTTGCTTACATGAAAGACATGAAGCTTTTTTTTGGTACATAACATGAAAAATTTAGTTGAATATTAACATGTATTTACCTACTTAACTTAACACTCCAAAAAAAACGTACCCTGTAACACTTCCTACACTCAACCCACCAAAGACAAGTGCTACAGCTCTAGAGCGCTCTTCCAAAGGTATTGACCTGCATGTTGTGTTGGACAATACCAACAAAAAGAGACAAGAAAGATATGGTTAGTTACTTGTTAGGGGATGAACTTTATTACAAAAAGTGCCATATTGGCAGCACAAAATATCCATAGTGCAACAAGGCCAGATGACAATATTAGATTCAAAATGCAAGTCACAATATTAGAGGTCATCCATAGGTCATAAAACAGAGTATGAATGTCAAACTTGCCTGGCAATAAGGTCGGTTGCAGCTGATGGCGAAACACCTTCTCCTATCCCAACCTGGATTTTATTTTTTTCAAAAGAAAAAGCGATTGTTATTAAGATTGAGATATAGTAATTAGCATTGAACCAGAAAGGCTCCAAGTAGCATATTGCACATGCAGTCATAGACATATCAATAAGCAAGACATTAATTGGAAGAGCTTCAGTAAGACTTTATAATAAATGATAATGTAATCTAAGAGAGAGAGAGAGAGAGAGAGAGAGAGAGAAACTGAAAACATTCAGTTAGAAAATCAAAAGAGTTGAATACATCAAAATAGTAATCAACCATGATTTAGATGATACAAATTGAAGAAAAGATAAGAAAAAATGCCCACATACCAAAATCCTTGACAAGAGTAGTCCAGGCAGGAATCCTGCAAGAACAGGAACAAGGGCTGTAGCGAAGGACCATACCAATACTCCAATCTCAAGAACTTTTCTGCATGAATAAGAAGATAGAAGATAATATGATGCATAAATGAGACTATGTCAGAATGCCAAAACAAATTAAATTTGTTGTCCTTCAATAATCTCTAGAATAATCTTTTTAGAATCAAACAAATGACGGTTTCCGTATGATATCTAAAGTGTTAGGCACACTAGACACTTTCAGTGTGATATCAAATGTAGGAATTTAATTTTCAGGTTAAGTTCAGAGGTTTTAGAAAGTATTTATTTCAAAGTCAGTTAGTTACTGAATTGGAAGTAATTTCAGTGTGCTTTTTCCATATCCAACTAAACTATATCCATCCAGTTGGCCGGCTTCAACAACAAGGCATCAAATTAATTTGCTTACACAATCAAGTAATGAGTTGCCTTAGAAAAGGCCCAAACTATAGAATTCAGGTAGCATCCTAACTAGAGACGGTAGCAGCTCATTATTGCATGTGAATAGCATAAAATATTCCTTAATTTCTGAATGCGGACGTTAAATTGTGGATAAAATTATAAGATCAGTAGTTTTCTCTTTTACCTTTTGGAATTTGAAATGACAACTTTATATTTTGCATTTCAAGCAGGGATAAATACGAAAGATTGCACATTTGCACGAAACAGCCGAAGTCTTCAAAAACTGACCTTCCACCGAAAAGCTTTGCAAGCCAACCCCCTGGCAATTGACTCAATGCATAACCCCAGAAGAATGATGACTGCACTAATCCAGCTACTGATGAATTCCACCCAAACTGATGTGACATTGGAATTATAGCAACACTCAAGTTCACCTACCCCATTTCGCAAGCTGAACAACATTAGTTCATCCTACATAAAACCCAAATAAAAGGGGTAACCAAAGTAACTAAACACAACCTAACAAGAAACCTTCAACATTATGATTTATAACCTTCACTGGGAATTAACATCGTCAGACTTTTGTTCATTTCAAAACACAAATGACCGTAGTTCTGCATTTAACATAAGACCAAAACAGAGTTCTATTTAGGACACCAATATTTTCATTGCAATAACAGTATAAGTCTCAGAAAGGCAATTACTTTGGCATCAAAAAGACAACTTTAACTTCATATTATATACTTATGAACCTTAAATTGTTGTTAAATTGCCTAATAGAGTAAAAAACAAAGCAAAAAAAGTCAACTACTAACCTTATCCATGTTACAAATAACAAAGGCAAGGGAAGTGGTACCAATGAGCTTATATCTCTGAGGAATATTCTTCCATGGAGGCCAAACCAAATGAAATCCCGCTTCCCTTGACCCACTTTCCCGACCCAAACCCACTTTTCTGTCTAGCTCCTCGACTCGTACCCCATTGACTAACCCACCACTACCAGCAACAACCTCTTCTGTCTCGTCTTTAATATTCTCTTTCTCCTTGATACTACATAAAATTTTGAAATTCAACCGATGCTTTGAAGGACTTAACTGCAACTGAAGATTGTTCCGTGAAGCTCTGTTAAAAAGGATTGAACTTTCTGAAGTACTGGGGCTGTGAGAAAGGAAAGAAAAGTTATTATCTAATCTCAGGGTGAAGCTTTCCATTTCTGTATTTCGTTGCTTAAGAATGTCAGAAAAGAAATGAATGGAAGCTGAGTTTAAGGATCCACGATGAAAGTCGAACGTGTAATGCTTAAGAGGTAAGAGAAGAGAAAGTTTCCAGGGAAACTTAGGAACATGATTGGAAGCCTTTGCGAGAGGACTTGAGAAGGCCACGAGGTGCTAGGTTTGTGGCTTGGGATCTTTGGGATATTTGGATCTTGGGTTAAGTTATTAGGACCCATGAAACCTGGGTCTTGTACACTCGGCTTATTCTGATTCCTCCTGGCGCTTAGCTTGTAAAACATTGTTCAGAAATCGTCTCCCGACTCTTGCACCACATCAAATGGAAGAAAATCGAAGACAACAACACAAGCGAAGGTCAATAAAGCAAACCAAAGATATTCACTGTTGAGATACTGATTGTGATTTTTTTTCTCGTATGTTTGAAAATCTGTTGAAATTGAAATGTAGTGAATTCTTTCTTCCTGTTTTAGACAGCTTAAGGAAAAGCAAACAGCTTTTTTTCCATCTACTATGTATTCTTACAGGCAAAAGCTGTGGAGCTTAGATTAAAGCCTTAAACATAGTCATTAACATAAATTTAGAGCAGTTTTGGCAGCAACGCCTCGTTAGAAAACAAGGAAAGCAGAGCCTTCAAACACGTGAAGAGAAAGAACCTGAGTGCATTCAAGAGAGCAATTCCTAGACTACTTGACTCATTTGCACTTCCAAAACTTTCCAGGACATGGGAAAATAATAGAATAGCCATTGACTAAAGTAAGAAACATGAATGGCTGGAGAAGTTACTCTTCAAGGGCCAAGAGATGTATTTATTGGGCATACTTGGATCAATTAGTAGGGCTGGGACGCTGGGTATTGAACCAGATAAGGAGAATCCGCCATAGTTTTGGGCCCAAATTAAACAATACGTATAGTTCCTGCAGGTAGAAAGCCATGCGGTTCTTTCAGAAACTCCTCAGCCCATAGGCTCGATTACAAGGATTAATCTGAAAAACAAACTTGATATGAAAATACAAATGAATAAACTAATTAATTCTTTGTTGGTTTAAAAACGAAAAACAAAGAAATCACACTGAAAAAATTGTTCTGCTTCATACCAAAAGTGGTCCGATAATCAAAGCTGCAATGAAAATTCGACAAGTAGATTTGAACAGTTCTGAAAATAATATACTACTGGAAGACAAGTTGTTTACCAGGAGAAGGTGAAGAAACTCCTCTCATCACTCTCGCTCCATTACAAGCCATTGAGAGGACGGCAAACAAAACAAAACCATGGAGCAATCACCTGGATTAATCGTTTTCTTCGACAAGAATCCACACCAGTAAATGGGTACAGAGTAATTTAATTCCTTGTCATGTTATGAATTCAGTGACAAGAGCCCAAACCACAACACGACAAAACTTTTGCATGTCATATCACGCTAGTTCTCGAGCTGCTACCAAGGATTCTCATTTCTATAGAGCAAACATGGCCGGCATGCCGCTTTTCTCTGATGGATTTCCATTGCCTAAGAGTGTTCAAGAGATGTCCATGAACTTTGATGAGCCGCCTCCAGAATTTTATGTTAAAGACGGCAGTTTCGGATGCACAGATTCTTTTGATCTTTCTGCATCAGGTTCAGTTCCGGTCATTGATCTTAGTCTTCTGCTTTCCTCAAAAAAAAAAAGAACTGGAAAAACTAAGATTCGCTCGAGTCAGCGGGATGCTTTCAGGTTCTGTATTCATTCTCTTTCCAAAGTCCTTAGAAATTACACGATTATGTTTTAGATAAATGAATAGTGTTGACTTTTATATTCTTCACTTTCCTCTCATTCTCTTCCCTGAAAGTAAACCCCCAAATTTTCTTAGGTAAATGACTTTCATGAACCTTGATCAATTCATGTGTTGTTTTTCAGGCTATTGGCCATGGGATTTCTGGTACATTTATTGACAAAGTCCGTGAAGTTGCAAAACAGTTTTTTGGACTTCCACAGGAAGAGAAGCAGAAGTACTCCAGAACTGTTAATGACGTTGAGGGCTATGGCCATGATCTGATAGTCTCAGAAAAGCAAGTTCTTGACTGGAACAGTCGCTTGTTACTCAGGGTATTTCCTGAACACCAAAGAAAGCTCAATCTCTGGCCAGAAAACCCAGATAATTTCAGGTATACATGTTTTCTAGCTATGTTTCTCAAATATTTGTATTTTCTGGAAGAGCTGTGAGCTATGGGTTGAATTCTTGTAGAGAGATCTTGCATGAATATTCCACCAAGCTAAAGCAAATGATGGATCTTCTCTTTAAGGCCATGGCAATATCACTTAACATAGAAGAGAATAGCTTCTCGGACCAGTTCGGGGACAATCCAGTGATGCAAGTCCGGTTTAACTTCTATCCACCTTGTTCAAAACCAGACAAGGTTCTTGGAGTCAAGCCTCATTCAGATAGATCGGGTATCACTGTCTTACTGCAAGATGAAGAAGTCAAAGGCCTTCAAATTGTCAAAGATGGCAAATGGATCACAGTTCCTGTCATTCGTCATGCTCTTGTTGTCAATCTTGGTGATCAAATGCAGGTATGTTTAAATCTTGGAGGAATAATTCAGAAAGAACACTAATTAGCATCCTGACTTTTGAACACAACTATAACAAAGGATACAAGCTGCAGTTTTGTTGCAGGAAACATCAGAAGAAACCATGGGAAATTTTGGCTATAATAACTGTTTGAGCAACTTCCATTGCCATTATTTCACTCCTAACAAACCAAACACAAGGAAAAGTTGATGAAATCTAACTTCAAGCTTCTAAGTTCCTGGAAATTCTTAGCAGAAACATAACATTGACAATCAAGAAATTGTAACATTAAGCATACTTGCATATAATCTCTCTAGAAGATTGAAGTGAGCTGCAAAGGAAAAGCAGCTCAGAATTAGTTTAATTTTGTATGAATTGATGCAGATAATGAGTAATGGAATCTTCAAGAGCCCAGTACACAGGGTGGTGACAAACACAGACAAGTTGAGGATATCTGTGGCAATGTTTAATGAGGCAGAACCAGAAAAGGAGATAGGACCTGTTGAAGGCTTGATAGATGATAACAGGCCAAGCTTATATAGAAATGTGAAAAATTATGCTTCTTTCAACTATGAGTGCTTTCAGAAAGGCAAAGTAGCACTTGAAGAAGTACAACTTCATGCATGGAGTGTGTGACCATCTAGCTCTTCTGTAGATTCGCAATCTGATGCCTGCTTTAAGGAGTGCCTTCATCTGCAAGAATGTAAGAACCAGTTTTACTGTTACTGTTGTGTTGTTTGGAAGGTAAGTTCGTTAAGGCTTATTTATTTTTCACCTGTGCTTTATATGATTATCCAGAAGCAGGTTTAGAAAGAGTGACAATTTGCAGCTAAAATTGAGACTGATGTGTTGAGTTTTTTAAGCTTATTGAAGCATGGAGTTTAATCAAATGATTTATCATTCTGCAATTGATTGATTAATCTAAAAGTAGGAGCTAGCTTTCATGCATAGAAGTTGAAGCTAGATAAAAGGTCGCATATTCAAAGAGATAAAAGGGCATCTCTTGCACTGTTCCACCCTCCAGATCCATATGTGGAGATGGGACCAGCTGAACACGTGAAAAGAGACCATGGTTGTACAGGAGTGCTTGACACTGTCAGAATGTAAAATGCATGATCATTTTGATTGGTTTGCTCCAATAATTGGGTTATCATACTGTTCTCCATTAGCAAGCACGTGTTTGTGGAGATCTATTCTGCTTGTTCTTCCTCTTTGTGATGGTGAGAAAAAGGCTTGGAGACCATCTTCTAAATAAAGTAAAAACCAAGAAAGACCAATTTTTAAAAACCAAGAAACACCATTTTTACTCTATCTACTTCCACTCTTCCAACTGAAAGAATAATTCATCGGAGTAGTCACCAAGGACATGCTCAAATGGCCTAATGGTAGCAAATCAAGGTTAAATCCTTCTCCTTCCTACCCCAAGTGAATATAGTTGTTACACTCAAAATTTAATGAACTTTTACCATGCAATGTTGGTTATCAGCTGTGCAAACTAAATTGCAAGTTTTCGTGATTGCGTAGTTGAAGATTATTCTATACTGTGTCAAACTTCCAAGTTGATCAAGACTCATTTATTCAATAATACACAGCTGTCTACAAAGGAATCACCTTCACCGGTTGTCAGAGCTTGTCTGATATGAGAGTATCATAGTTATAGTGCATAAATAAGTTTGTAAAACAATTTTAAAAGCAGTGGAAAGAGTCATGAATGATGTCAAGTCTATGCACCTGTTCATAATCTAACCTTGGATTTCAAACGAGGTACACTCATAAACTAGTGGATGTAACCGTTTCAAGATTCAAACCTTAAAATTTCACCGGCGGGCTTGAACTAGCAACTTCCTCGATTTTCGCTTTTCCCCTTTAGGTAACACTATCAACACTACAGCAACTTAACCTGAAAACTGAAAAGGGTCCTTACATTAAGCCTTGGTTTTAGAAATTCTGGGTTAAAAAGCCTTTTGAGCTTTACAATTAAATAACCATTAAAAATGGCCCAAAAATAGTACAACCTACAATAAGATAAAGAAAGAATTAGCCATACAACTTCCAGGTGAGACGAGACGAAAACATAGAGCTAACTAATTTTAACACTCTCCAGAGAAGATGCTGCACCATTTTGCTCAAAAGGTTTCTCTTGCAAAACCTCAAACTTCTTTGAATTTCCAAACAGTTCCTTCCGAAGAACACCATGCAATCTACCGAAGAGCTGCTTCTTCAATGACTCAAAGGCAAAATCCATTCTCTCAAGCTGTTCCATTGCATTGACATTGTACATGAACAGCCCATAATAAAGTTCAAAGCTGTCTCCAGCTGTATTCTCCACCAACCTCAACAAAGTCTCATATCCTTTAGTGTTAATTGGTGTATACTTCAAGTGTAGCTTCTCCAAAACCCTGCCCATCGTGTGGGTAATGAACTGTGATCCTGCCGCATGCCAATCATGTTCTGCACAAGTCATCTCCACCATTTGGCATCCTTCTCGTGCAAAAATATTAAGGAATCTATTACACCGAGCTACTCGTATTTCATCACTTCCAACCCTCACCTTATCAAAAACAAAAGGAAGCCCATTCCACTCATTTTTACCACTTTCAGGTCCAAACATGGGATGTGTACAAAGAATATCAAAATCCGATGGTAAATGTTGAAGAAACAAATTCCTGGGGAACTCTTTCACTGATAGCACATCAACAAACAGAGTACTTCTCTTCAATCTCTGAAAGGGCAATGACTTGAGAACTCTTTCAGTCGAAAGAATCGAAGTACATAGAAGAATAACTTCAGGGTGCTCTTCACAGAGGTCATTAGCATCAGAGAAGAAAGAAACCCCCAATTTCTGAGCTACATCGCTGTAATCGGTTCTGGAATAAGCTAAAACTGAATGGCCCTGCCGAGCCAGGGTTTTCGCAAGGAACTGACCAAAGTTTCCAAATCCAACAATTGCAATCTTGAGCTTTGAATCGTCATCAACACTTTCGGATATCTTTCCATTGAATTTGTAAGGCACAATAACATCTTGAGATCTGAAAGTTCAGGTAAAAGCCTGTAAATATATTATTATGCATAGATTTTGCAGCACAGCAATCCCAACATACTCTCTCCCAAGCAGTTTTAGAGGTCTGCTAATCCTAGATCTACGATAAACTTCACAACGATAACGAACTAAATCTGATATATTAAACAAGTCAGTGAAGAAAAATGATATTGAAATCCTTTCTTCCTAACAACTCAGTCCATGATCTTGATAAGTATTCCTAAAGCCACATTTACTCCAATAACTAAATTGGGAAAAGATTTATCTCTACTTCTAAACAAATTCTACAAATTTAATATTAAACAACTATAAAAAAGAATGTATTAAACATAAACAACTAGTAAAACCATGAAAGATTCTAAATTTTTACTTTGATAATTTTTCATATTTATCGTCAATTGAAATGGAAGTCTTTTTAGCCTTTTAAAGGATAGCTGCAATCTATGCCATGCATGTTGAATTGAACCAACAATTTAGAAAACAAAAGTAAATCCAAGAATTACCTCAAAGCATTGGAGGTTGAAGCCAATGCAGCACCATTTTGGTAACTGATCCCTCGTTGACTCTTTCCCTTCTCTCCATTCTCAAACAACTCTTTCCTCACAACATGATGCAACCTGCCGAAAAGCTCATTCCTTAAAGCATCAAAAGCCAAATCCAACCTCTCCAACATCTCCAAAGCACTCTTGTTATACATAAATAACCCATAATACAAATCAAAGCTATCCCGGCAAGTATTCTCGACCAAATCCAACAAAGTCTCATAACCCTTCGTATTAATCGGTGTTGACTCCAGCCCCAACATGCCCAACATTCTACCAACCGAGTGTGTCATAAACTGTGACCCCGCCGCTAACTCGTCGTGCTCCTGACAGTTCATTTCCACCATTTTACACCCTTCACTTTGAAATATTCCGAGAAACTCTTCACATCTTTGAACCCTGGAAGGTTCGTTTCCGATTCTAACCTTTTCGTAGACAAAGATGAGGTCTTTCCAGCTTTTTTTGGCGCTTTGAGGTCCGAACATGGGATGTGAACAAATGATATCGAAATCACGAGGTAAGACATCGAGGAGGAGATTTTTGGCGAACTCTTTGACAGATAAAACATCGACAAACAATGTGGATCGTTTCAGTCTTTGTAAAGGAAGAGTTTTCATGAGATGTTCGGTTGAGATAATTGAAGTACAAAGGAGGATAACTTCTGGGTGTTGTTCACATAAGTCGTGCGGGTTTAGAAAGAAGGAAACTCCCAGTTTTTTGGCTATCTGGGAATAGTCGGATCTCGAGTGGGCTAAAACTTTATGGCCTTGAGAGACTAGAGTTTCAGCTAGGAATTGGCCGTAGTTTCCAAAACCAATGATGGCTACCTTGAGGGAGGAAACAGGTCGGGAATGGCGTTGGTCGGGTTCGGAGGTGGGCGTGGGGGTGGGGGTGGGGGTGGTAGACGAACATTTGACATGGAGAAGGATGTGTTTTTTTGTCGGTGCTGTTGGAGGGAAAGAAAGAGATTGGAGGAAAGGTGGAGTGGAAGGAGTGGAAGAGGATGAAAGAAAAAGAGAAGGCTTCGAAAGGGATTGATGGAGACACAGAAGAGAAATCATTGCGAGTTTTGCAGAAAGGGTCTTAACTCTTCAACGGCAACAAAAGCCAGAGGGGGGTTTGGATCTTTGAAAAAACGGCCATGAACTACGAACGAAGGGACTTGGGGTTAACGGAAGTAGGAGACTTGTTCATGAATAAGACAGGCACGAATGGAATCGAATCTAAATCAAATCATATTATTAAATCATGTCGGATCTAAATCACGTTGTAAATGAGTTATATAGAAATCCGAGTCCGGACCATTTATTCAAAGCTTAATTTTTAAATCAAGCCTATTTTAAGTTTGGTGTTCATAAATCAGACAATTTGAACCAGACATAACCCATGCATTATACATAGACTCAAAACTGTTTTCTTCATTCTTAGATCAGGCCGTTTAGGTTTAGCTTTGTACCAAGCTGGAGCTTGATGGTAACTTTGCATTGCAGAGACTGCTGGAGGCTGAACATAAAGATACTAATCAAGAGAGCACCCTTTTTTCCTGCAATGTTCAATAATCCATGCTAGATCATTATAGACCAAATTCATGAAAGCAATACCAGAGTGAGAAAACAGAGTCGCGCAAGCAAGGGCAACAAAAACGTTCTTCGGAGAACAGAAAGTAATAATAGTAACAACGCGGTTTTAACTCTTTTCTAGATTGACAATCATCATCACCGTGAATGTCATTGTCAACCCTTTACAAGGGAAAATTTTCACTGCCGAGAGGATATGGTCTCTAGAGTCAAAATGTGCTACAAACTAGATATAGTTCAGAAGGATAATTGGAAGAGAAAAACCGGCAGAGACTGAGATCGGTGGACTATTAGCCGATGTTTGTGTTCTCTTAAAATATCTTAAAAAGCAGTCCACCGTGTGTAGCAAAGAAGGGAGCAAAGACAAGTGATTCAACTGCCATTAGCTTGATGAGGATGTTCAGCGATGGCCCTGATGTATCCTTTAGCGGGTCCCCAATGGTATCACCAATAACAGCTGCCTTATGTGGATCTGAACCTTTGGGACCAAGAGCTCTTGCATGTTCTGAAGCACCAGCCTGTATTTCACAAACAATATCAAGCAATAAATACAGAACCATCACTTTCATATCGCGAACCATAAGAGTAGATCATATCTCAGCTCATAGGAAATCAGTCAAATCAAAGATACCTCAATATACTTCTTGGCATTGTCCCAGGCACCCCCTGTGTTGGATGCAGAGATTGCAATCTGCAAACATTACCAAGACAGAAACCAGATTTAAGATGAACCTTCTGTAAGAAACATCTCAAACAACATACTAGGAATTTAACATGCAATTCCAAATAATATACACAACATTAAGACTAGTTAACATTACCTGGACACCAGAGACAAGGGATCCGGCAAGGACACCAGAGAGTGTTTCCACGCCAAAAAAGATCCCAACAATAAGGGGTGTGAGCATAACAAGGGCACCAGGTGGGATCATTTCTTTGATGGAGGCATCGGTAGAGATCTTAACACAGGTAGCATAGTCAGGCTTAGCAGTGCCCTCCATGAGACCAGGGATTGTGTTGAACTGTCTGCGCACTTCCTCAACCATCTTCAAAGCTGCACTTCCCACACTCTTCATGGTCATAGCAGAGAACCAATAAGGAAGCATTGCCCCAACAAGCAAACCAATAAAAACTTTAGGGGTCAATACGTCAACTGTTGAAATAGCAGCACGGCTCACAAAGGCACCAAAGAGGGCAAGGGACACCAGGGCTGCTGAACCAATGGCAAAACCCTGGAGAGAAATGCGGTGTTTTCAAATGAATACCTATTAAATCACTACCGCAACAACAAAGATTATATTCAAACAAAGACATAAATGCTACATAGTAAAAATTGCAACTACATTTCATGCTTTAGTAAAAAACTACTTCACACGGTTACAAACTACAGAAAAGACAGAGCCGGTCAAGATGGTGCAAATAATTTTAAAGGAGACAAGATGCACTGAAAAAGCAAGAAATTAAGATATCGAATAACTCTTAAAATTCAGTTTCTAATAAAGTGAAAAACTTAGAATAGAAAAAACCAAAAAAAATTTGCTTCAATGTACCAATTAAAGGACCAATGCACTAAATCCTAAACCGAAAGATTCTAATGATGAATGGACCAATGCAAATTTTAGCAAAGACATCAGTGCCAATTAAAACTAAAACCTGCATCTGAACTTGTTACGACAAACCAACATAGAGATGCCATAGCAGCCCGATTCTTAAGTGAAAACAAATCAAACCTTTCCAATAGCAGCAGTGGTGTTTCCTGCAGCATCAAGAGCATCAGTTCTCTCTCGTATTCTGTGGCTCATGCCAGCCATCTCGGCAATGCCTCCAGCATTATCACTGATTGGACCATAAGCATCAATAGCCAATCCAGTAGCTATGGTGCTCAGCATTCCCAGGGCAGCAACAGCAATGCCATACATAGCAGCAAAGGTAAAACTAACAAAAATACTAACAGCGATAGCAAAAATAGGAATAATGCAAGACTTGTAACCCAATGCAAGGCCAAAAATAACATTAGTTGCAGCTCCAGTCCTGCAGGAATCAGCAACATCTTGTACAGGACTGCAGGAGAAAGCAAATAAAGTGTTAAAATCAATGACAACAACGGATGAGCCAAGGAGAAAAATAATGTCGACAGAATTTTACCTATATGCATTGCTAGTGTAGTACTCAGTTACAAAACCAATTATTAGGCCCGCCCAAAGACCAACAGCAACGCATAAGAATAGCTGCCTGCAGAAGGATATTCAATATTACACACTCATTCTAATAAAACATTGACTCTAGATAATTTTCAATAAAAGAAGCCCCAAAAGCTTACCAGTTCTTCACAGCTTTCTGGTCTCCAAAATTGAAAATGGTAAAGGAAGATGGAAGTGCAATCCAACTAACAATCCCGATTCCAACAGTCATGAGAACAGTGGAGATGATAAGTTGTCTCTTCAATGATGGCTCAATTTCTTTAACAGCCTTGATCTCAAAGAAATCAGTTGCAAATAAGGTGGTGACTAAACAAACAATAATTCCGACAGAACTGATTATGAGAGGATATAACATTGGAGTCAACTCATGATTAATGCCAAAGGAAGAGATGGAAGCAACAACAAGTGCAGCACAAGATGATTCAGCATAGGACCCAAAAAGATCAGATCCCATTCCAGCTATATCACCAACATTATCCCCAACATTATCAGCAATCACCTGAAAATATGGAAACATCCAAGTGACAAACCCAAAAGGAAGAACCTCAACTCAATTTTCTGAATTCAAAGTGCTAGAACATATTCATAGACATAGAGACCTGTTACTTACAGCTGGGTTTCTAGGGTCATCCTCAGGAATGTTCCTCTCCACCTTTCCCACGAGATCAGCACCCACATCAGCTGCTTTGGTATAGATTCCTCCACCAACTCTGCCAAAAAGAGCCATGGATGAACCTCCAAGACCATAACCAGTGATCGCCTCAAAAAGACCACCCCAGTCATCACCATAGTAGAGCTTGAATAAGTTGATGGCAATATAAAGCACCAAAAGGCCATTTGCAGCAAGGAGAAAGCCCATCACAGCACCAGATCTAAATGCGGTGATAAATGCCTTTCCAACTCCCTTTCTTGCCTCTAGGGTGGTTCTAGCATTTGCGTAGGTAGCAATTTTCATTCCAAGAAAGCCAGAAACAACTGAGGTGACAGCACCAAGCAAGAAAGATATGGTGCTGAATACAGCAGTGGCAAGAGCTGGCTTGCAAATCTTAGATTGGTCATATGAGCAAGGCTGACTCTCTGTACTGAAACCCTCAACTGAGCCAAGGAAAACAAAAATCAAGATTGCAAAAGCAATCATGAAAATTCCAACGTACTGGTACTCAGTGAAAAGAAATGAGGTTGCCCCTGTAAAGTTGTAAATCCAAAAATTAGCTAACTGGGAAAGTCTTTACAGAAATTACCTAGAGAAAGGGCAATATAAACAGAGCAACTTGATATAAACCACTAATTCTTGTAAATCATGAGCATTGATAGAACAAGCTAGAGTGTTCTTATTACCATCCTCACTTGATTCTTCAATGCAAGGTACCAGAACAATGACATAACAAATAGAATTGAAAGAATTCCTTTCTAATAGAAAAGTAAAGAATTTTGTACAATAACATTTTGTTGACATGGCTTTAAAAAGTATTTAGATCTAAATATTTTATGCGTTTTAACAACAGTAATATTTAATTTACAAAAAAAAAAAAATCAAATAAATAGATCTCCCATAAAGCAGAAAGAAACAAGGAAATGGTCCACCAAAATATAAGTCAGTGTGTTACAACATTGGAAGCTTAGAAATGATTCAAAGGCATCTCACTTTCAAAAAGTGAAATAAAGTGTTAAGCATATCATGTTGTGAAACAGTGCATCATTTGCTCAAATCAACTTTCACTATGTCATTCATTCATGCATGATACAACTTAAATTTAAGAGAAAAAAGGAAACAAAAGAATATTTCAGAAAAACGTAATTAACTCATCCAACTTCCATGCCTTTGTTAAGTAATGCTTTCAGAGTAAACAATTAAAAAATTCTGCCGACTGGAAACTTAATTCAAGCCCCATATAAAAGTAAGACTTGCAGATATGGTTCACAAACAATAAGAAGTTTACAAAAGCCATATAAAGAAAAAATGACAATCCAATCCGGAAGCATCATCATTCACTTTCCATAGAATTCCAAATCTAATTATTAATCAGTAGGCAAAAAATTTTCACATATGCAATTATGACGAAATGTCCAAAGCCTTCAATGCCATTACGCATACTCCATGTGCTACAAAACCTAAAATTTAAAACCTAAAAAAGAATAGAAAGGCAAAGATCTCAATTATATTCTCAATATGCAAACAGAAAAATGACATAACAACCTAAATCAATGTTGATTGTGAGATATAATTAATAAATAAAGGTGGGTCCAAGCAACACATTCCCCCATCACCATACACTTCGATCTGAAGAAAACACTCATTGAAGCACATATTTTATACACACACACTAAGACAGCTTGCACATGGAATAGTTTTTTCATGGCTTTCAATATAAAATAAATATCCAACAATTTTTTTAAGAGAAAAAAATTAACACTTAACACAGGAAAACATGAAAAACAGAATCCTCGTGCTCCGAAGCTTTTTCCTCTTCCCCGTAATAGTTCACGAAACACCCCCAAATTTATGAAGACAAACCAAAAACTCTACCAACCAAACGTCAAAAAACAGAAGGAGAAACAAAAAGATCTAAACTTTCAAAACATAAAAAACAAAAAAGTTTCACAAGAAGAAGAAAAAAAACTCGATTTTCAAAACCATTTCGGCTAAGTAATTCAGACATGCAAACCAAAAAAAAAAACTCATGCAAATCCAACATCCAAAAGATCAAGATAAGACCAACAAGATCAACTTTTCAAAAAACCTAGATCGCAAAACCCTTAAAAAGAGTGAAAAGAGCAACAACCTTCAGAGATGGCGGTTTGAATTTCAGCACATTTAAGAACAACATTATGGTCATTAAGACCTTCTTCTTCTTCAATGAGGTAATCAGCGTACCCGTTTTTCCCACCCGCACCGTTGTTCCCAGCGGAACCCGAGTCTCGACCCGGAGAGAGCTTCACCTTGGAAACTAGAACCCATTGTACGAGAGAAAAGGCTATCCCAATCACGGCGCAAAGCGGGATCAGGATCTCTGTCCCAAGATCTGGCAAAATCGAAGCTCCCATATTAACCTCCCCTCCCAGAGAAACGAAATGCAGGCTACGACTAACGAGAGAGAACAATCTTCTCGGTGATAGGAAATTGCGAGAGAAATAAGAGCTTTTATACAGGAAATGTGTGAAAATAAATAAAAGATTTTCTTTTTTTATGATTATTATAAGAAATAGAAGAGCCAGATCTGTTTGGGAGGCGGGGTAAATATGATGGGAGAGTAAAATTTTTACCGGTACGGTTAAGTAGTAAGAATAAATAACTGCGTCTTTTTTATTTATATTTTTTTTTTAGAAAAGGAATTTACAGTGATAAATAATTTAGGAAAAAAGTTTTACCAATTCAATTTTCATTTGGATTTTTCTTAATTAACGTGGCTGTAATTATATATGTCAGCTCCAATATTTTAGTACTTAAAAATTAATTTTGCTTTCCATCAAAAATAAAATAAAATTTGATTTGCTGATGGATAAAAAATTGACCCGAGTAGTGATAAATTTGTGAATTACTTTATAAATTATGGAGTTAAAATTTTATTATCAGTTAATAAAAATGAATTAATATGATAGATGATAGTTATTACTAAATGTTATAGTTTCAATGATTATTTTTCATTAATTATTTTAAGATTATTAGTGTATGTTAATTTTGTTATAATGACAAAATTAATGGTTTTGATTCCGTTATAATGATGACAATAATGATTGTAACTGTGTGAGAATAAAAAAAGAATATGATAAATTTTAAGGATAAGATATCATTTAACAATAAATAAAATAAATATTATCATTTTAATCTATTTATGAGATAAAAAAATTTATTAATAATATATTAGATAATAATAATTTATATTCATCGAAAATATACTATAATCTCAATCTAAATATTGAATGTCGTGTTAATTGTACATTAATTACACATATGTGTGATGTTTTGCACATATATTTAACAATAATATTAAAATATTATACAATATATTATCTTATAAATCATTAGTAAAATTTTTAAATTTTACTAATGAAATTAACTGAATGATACACATTCGATATGCTATATAGTATATTAAAAATGCATGATAATTATTTAATCTGCTTATGAAATTAAAAAAAAAATTACTACAATATATCAAGAACATTTAAATGCTTATAAGAAGCAAACTAGGAGTAGTCTACGTGTAATAGACGTGTAAAAAAACAAAAATGTAAATCTTTAAAATTAAAGAATAACCACCATATGAAAAATATTTATAAATTAATTTGTCTACCCTTTGATTAAGATAAAGTGTGATACATTTGACTATTACAATGTTCACTTTCACACGTATATTTATGTAATTAATAATTGGGATGGTCTATCTTGGCTTGCTAGCAAAAAAAAAAACACCAACATGATAGTATTAATAATTTAATAAACAAATATTGTTGGTTTAAGTGGAAGAAGTTTGATAATCATTAAGTAAATTATCGAATTTGAATATTGTCGATAGAACAGATAGAGAACCACCCCGAATGAGTTTTGATCTGACTCGACTTCGAATTTAGTTGGAACCCAAAATGACTATGGAGGTCTTGCAAAAAAATAATAATATGGTAAATAGAAATATTATAGTATTTGAGTGAGGAGAAAAACTGTGGCTTGATTTATTGGTTGAATTGGAAAATAATTAATAGTAGTGCATAATTTGTCAAAAATACAACAATTATGGACGAAAATGGAAACAAAACAAATAGATATTTATCAGTGACAATGGCAAGAACTTTTCTATGGCGAATTGGCAAGGAAATTTCTGAGTATGAACAATACACAAGGCAATGAAAACGACATTGAATTTATACAAAAGATATTGCTAATAAACGCAGCGTAGTTAAATCTGGGATTTGCTTTTCTCTAATTGGGAAGAAAAGAAACTTTTCCTTTTCTTAAAAAAAAATAAATAAATTAATGGGTCATTTATTCTAGTAAATCTTAAAAGGGCCTATTTTAAATGCATTACCAGCTTAAAAGAAAAAATAATAATAATTTATATATTTATATTGTGTTAAATATAAAATAATTTTTAAAATTCTTGTTAAATATAGATTTTATTAAAAAGCTTTTATATAATTTTTATCATTTTTATATGGTATATAAAGGATCGAAAAATTACTTTTTATTTTATTTTTTGTTGGTGAGGGTTAGAAATTAAAACATGGAAATGATTTATGATAAGTTTGTTGGAGGGATTTTTTTTTTTTTTATTTTAGCATTGGGTTTTGGAATTTGGATTGCATGATGCTGTCAATCATCTAACGTAAAAAGAGTAGGGTTTAGACCCACCAAACCAAACAATTGAATAAGAGATCCAATGTGGAGATGAGGACCTTTCACCCAAAGTGGTTGGCAATTGGCAGCCTCATAGACAACACTACGCTAAGCACCTTGCTTCCACATTGGACCCACTCATCAGAAGAATCGCAACTTCTTTTTGGCACCAATGTTCCCTGCTTCATTACTTTTTTATCATTCCCTTTTTTATATGAATTTATTGATTAGTTATTTTTTAATTATATTTACTTATACATACAACAAAAATATTAATAAAAGATAATAAACTCAAAAAATTATAAATTTTATCAAGCTCATAAATAAATACATAAATAAACAAAATAAATATAATTATTAACAATTAAGTATTTCGGTTCAAGTTGTTAAAATTAACTTGATTTTTGCTAGAAATGCTCAAATAAAAAAGTAACAATAATTTTGAAATCCATCCGTTATTATAATTTAAGTTTATTAATATTTTTCAAATTTTCAATTATATTTTTTATAAATAAATAATTAAATCCAAATTTACGCTTCTAAATTAGACCTCGATAATTTCATATATATATATATATATATATAAATAGTGATCGCTAACTTAATATACCTTTTATCTCGTGTACAAGTAAAGTTTAATGAAGAAAATTAATCAACACCAATTCAGTAGTTAGTGAAGCAATTTCGCACAGCTGGACATGTGATATTGCTTCAATTACACGAGATTATACTGAAGTTATTGATGCATTACAACCTATTTCATTAATTCACCCATGAAATTAAACCAAAAATAATAATAATAATCCACCCATGAAATCTCAATGCTTACAAAAGTAGTAATCTCAAAATAATAAAGAACAAGATTCCCATTTAACTCCACAAATGCTGGCATGCATGCATAATCCTCACACCTCTTCAAACATAGGAAGCTCATTTTATACATTCTATGACCTCACATTCAAATAATAATAATAATAATAATAATAATAATAATAATAATAATAATAATAATATAGACACACGAGGATAAACATAAAGGATTTGCTCTATAACAACTTAAAGGTTAATTTATTAGGGTTTTGTTTAGTAAAATATATTTATTTTTTACTTTATTTTTAATCAAAAAATCAAATACAAAACACAAAATATAAAAATACCTAGGAGACGAAACCTAATTGTTACTCCTCTCTACTATGGTTAAACTTAAAGTCGAAGTTTGAATTTTCTTTTATTTGAAAATATCTCGAATTTAACAAATAAATATTCTATATTTATTTATAAGTTATAGTTTTGGTCTAACTATAAAATTAACTACTTGAGATGAAAATATGAAAACATAAACTATATACAAATTAAACTTAAACAACAATATTTGTAATTTATGGATCATGTTAGAAGCATTGACATTAAATTGGAGTTATAAAAATGCCAACTGGTCCAGTTGGTTAAATTTAATTTTCCAAGTCATTGATTTAATAGTTTCAACCAAAATTTGTTCTCTTAATTACAATATTTTTATATTGGATTAAGAATAATTAGTGAGCCCTCCATGAAGAGCAAGAGACAAGAAAACCGATTGGTGCCAATTGGACATTACTCATCACCAATAATAAAATGCATGACAATTGATTTTTTTTAAAAAAAAAAAAAAAACAGGTAAGTGAAGCTTTGGTGGGGAGAGTGAAGGTTGGGATTGGGTTATTGTCATGGCTGTCAGGCTGTCACTGGTCGACGTGGGGTCTTTCAGCTCTACCCATTGTGCCCAACCTTCTCGAACAGCCATTTCTCGATCTCACCTTTTGTTGCTGCTGCTGTTGTCTTTGCCATGGTGCTTTGTCTCTATTCTCACTGTTTAATTGGCTTCTATTTTGGGATATTTGTACGTTAACAAAGCTTACTTTCACCAAGGAGGAAGTAAAATCATTGAACCTGTCGGCGGCGGTGGGTCTAGTTGGCTGTTTCTACCATGAAACGAAGCAAATCTATAGTTGGGAATCAAGGGCAGCCTGTTTTTGTTGCTAATATTTGGTGATTCCTTGCCAACTCTTTTATAAATAACGTTTATTATCCAAATATCTTTATTATAAAATGAATTTATATATTCCTATTTTTAATGCGTTGTAAATAAATTTATAATTTTTTATTTTGTAAATAAATAAAATCAAGAAGTTTAATTATTGGAAAATTCATTTTCCTGACAATCGAATCTTAATAATCAAAGCCAAGCCAGCACATGGCACCAACTCTCACGGCAAATGTCACATTGGCTGTAGACATACTATATTCTGAAACAACATTCTTATCTTAAGGTTGTCTCAATCCATGCCAGGTAGACCAATCCCAAACTCAGAGAAGTTGTCAATCTGTTTTATTTCAATTCCAATATGGGAAAAAGATTAATAAAACCCAGAAATCTCAATGTGTTCTGCTAATATAAGAATCGAAAAAAAAAAATTTACGCAACTGCCCTCCTATGACCACCAATTGATGTTGAGTTAAATGAAGCAACAAGATATTGATTTTTTGGTGTAAATCACGAAATCTCATATATTATATTGATATAAAATTAATTTTTAATTACTTTTTATTATAAAAAAATTGATCTAAGAAAAATTCGAATATAAGATTTTTATATCATTAAACCAACTCATTAAATTATATAATTAGTTGTTTAAAGTAAACACTCTTTGATGCATTGGACACGAGCCTTGTTAATGTTAAAAGTGTGCAAACATTAAAGGAGGGATAGGATTTGGTAGTCTTTGTTAATGGTTTTTTAACTTTGATGTCGGCTACTCCATCCATAATTTTATACTATATTATGGAGATGTTCACAAAGTAGATTACCATGCCTAACAATGTTATAATTTATAAAAAAATATACAATATCATTTTATTTTAACATTTGATTTAATAATAAATATATAATTTTTTATTTGAACATGAGTTAGATTCGAGTTTTTCGATTTTTCAATGAATTGTCTCGTAATAATACCTACATTTCCTTCCAATCCAATCAGATTGTCGTGAGTGGCACTTCCATCGTAACATAATCGACAAATTAAGTTTCGTTATCTTTCAATTAAAAAGATATAGAATTTGTTAATATATTGAGATTTAATGTCATAGTTAACCTTACAGCATTGCGTTGAGTTACTTAATCTGGAATCATATATTTAGCAATTTTCTAATGAGAAGAGATAAGTAGTAAACGTCAGATTAGGCAAGCGTGGGGAAAAAGAGTAGAGTGCGTGTTACAAGCTTACACTTGAAAGTTAAAGGAAAGTTGAGATAAGGAGTTTATGCTTTGTAGGAAATTCCATTTGGATAGAACCAGCAAAGTTGGTTTTGACTTTTGAGTCATAGTTTTAGTTAGATTCACGTATACTTTATCATCGGATTATATCAAAATTTATTGTTATCTCGTAAAATACAACAATTATTATATTAAAATTCTTAATGATATGATATTTTTAATTTTTAATAAATTTATATATAATTTTTTAAATTTTAATAAATATTATTTTTATTTTTTATCATTTTTATATTATATGATCTCTCTTTCCACTTTCTTTGCAATTATGCTCTTGCATTTTGGTTGCAAAAATCTCCGAATCTCCTTTCTTTTTTTTTTCAAAGGTAGAATGAGAGCATAAAATGAAAGTGCCATGTTCATGTGGCAAAATGTTGTTTGCTTCCAATTAAATTCGGCTTTATATTCCATTATGGTTTGTTTAAATTGTTTTTCTTTTTGGTAAGATTTTGTTCGCATTTTTTTTTAAATCAGACTTAAATATAAAAAACTCCCAAATCAAAATTAAATTATCACTTAAGCTCTTATTATTTTATTATAATTAATTGAACCTTCAAACATTTATTTTTATTCAATCAAACCATGGAGTATTTATGTTCACGTAATTGAATAAAAGTTGATAACTAATAATTTCTATATAATTAAAGCTTTAACTTTGTGAAAATAAAAGTTTGGATAATAATTTAATTTTAATTCAAGAGTATTTTTATATTTAAGCCTAGGATTTATCTTTTTTTTTTTTTTTTTTATTTAGCATGTTACTATCTTTCATGTTTCAATCCCTATTAAAATACTTCTTCATTTCTAATTTCATTGATGTTTGTTCAATAAATTTTGTGCATGATAAAAAGAATAATAAATTAAAAAATAAAAGTGTGTCATGTGACGCACGAAGAAAACAACTGGAAGATTGAGTCTATTGTTTTGAAAACAATATTGTGGGAAACATAAATTATACAGTTTGAACAATTTTGTCCTTAAATATTTTTGATTCTATAAGACCCGTAAAACAGTAAAAAATACTTAATTAGTGAATAACTAAGTAATTAAAGATGAAATTAATCCTTATAAATAGGGTCAAGTATGATTTATGAAAGGAGGTTTCTATTTTACTGACAAAAACTCTGTCAAATTCCCTTATGACTTAAATATCGGAGTGTTTACGTCTGCGTCCCTCTAATCATTCTCTTTTTTGTAGAATTTCTAGTAACACGTGACACAAAAATCAAAACGAGGATATCAACAATATACCATCATTCTGTTTGACAACAACAATAAATAAAAAAATCGATCATCTTCTATTTGATAAAAAAAGTAAAAATTAAATTGAAATTTTGTAACATAAAATCTTAATTTTGTGGTCCTTTTATCCCCAATGTAACAATGATCATAAGTTGTTCATGGGAGTATATAATATAATTATAGGTTGCAGTTTGCAGACCTCTGTTTTCAATTTTGAAAACATTGACACATATTTTAAAGTGTTATCAAAGCAAAGTACAGATTGAGATTAGAGGTGTAACCCAAAAACAAAGATTGAGATTAGAGGCCCAATGAACAGCTTGCATTTATTTTCTTTATTTAGATAATTATATTAAATTTTGAAAATAAATGGTATGAAACAGTAATTCTACATTAATATATATATATATATATATATGTTTTTTTCATTGGAGTTTTGTTATGTAATTATAAATTTAAAAATATATTGATAATTATCCTATAAATGTTTTATATAATTTTTTTCTTAGATAGATAAAAAGCATAACCATGCTTGAAGTCTCCAGATGTTTTTAATCCCTCTTCAGCTTTACCCTCTTATGAATTATATATATATATATATATATATATATATATATATATATATATATATTTTAAATATTAATTAAATATAGAAGATTACATTGGTTTGGTTTTAAAACATTATGAATTCTGCTTTAGTTATGAAATAATAATTGTTTAATTTATTGTTGGATGTTAAATACCAAAATAAAAGCTGTGACTCGCATTTAATAATCTATTTAAGGATGAAAATTTTATATTATAATTTCTAAAAGATTAATCTTTCTATCTTCTACACAATATCACAGACATAATAGATGTTTCATATTCATGAACCTTTTACTTTTTTGAAATTAATAACTTACTAAAAATATTATTTTTTATTAATTTAAGCTTTATTTGAATAATGAATTATGTTGAGTTTTAACTTATAATATCAATTTTAGATAATTTATGAATTTTATTAATAAATTTTTAAATTATTTAATATTAATAATACAATTTAAGTCAAATTAAATTCAAATAAACGATGAGTATGATAAATAAAAGTCATGCAACTAGACATGAAAATAAATTATTTTTATTTTGTTGGTTACAGTTAGTGGCACGTGTTCTTTATTTCCTTCCGCCTCTCACAGTCTCATCTTCCTTTCACCTGAGGAAAAGAGACGACAAAAAAAAAAAACACAAAACCAAAGAGCTGTTCTGTTCTCTCTGAAAATATTACGGACCGTACAGTTTCCAAAACCCACGAATCCTAAAAAAATAAAGCAAGCCACTTTTATCTGAAAAAAAAAAAAAAACTTTAAAAGATCAATTTTGGGTTATTGTTTTTTTGGCCGCTGAATGCTACTCCCAAAAATAATTTCTCTGTCTTTTAATTTTGGATAATTTTTTTTTTGTCCCGATTAATTATAATGGGAAAGAGAAGGAGACATTCCCAACATAATCTTCTCGACAATCCTTCTTCTTCGGGTACGTTTCTCTCTCTCTTTTTTTTGTTTTTTTTTCCTATTTATTGTTTCAATAAAGTTAACCTTTTTTTTGAAGTTCTGTTTTATGAAAAACGTTGGCCAAAATTTGTAATAATTTGGTGCAATAATTATTGAGAAAATAAATAAATTTGTTAATCAGTTTTGTGTTCAAGAAAAAGATATGGGGTTTTCAGGTTTGTTGAAAGTTTTAATTTTGTTCATTTCTTTCCTTCTTATTGATCTGGTTCACTTTCTTAGTAAGTGGGATTACTTAAAGTTTTGCTTGTTGATTTCTCTTGGTTTTAATTTCTTGAATTGCTAATTGAAGCTACCCCTTTTGGTTCATTTCTGGTGGAAATGCTTGTTATTGTTGTTTTCTTCTGAATATTTGATATGAATTATTTACTAAATTTGTGGGATTCTATGCATTATGAGGATTTGAAGAGGAATGGAGTTTATTTTGCGAGTAAATAGGCTGGAGTCTGGACAATCATATGCTTGTATTTTGAGAGAATGCGGTTCCTTGGGTGGTTTGTTTTGCTGATATAGATTTTTGGTGTGAAAAGTACAAGAATGGTGTTTTGGCTTTAGGGAGCTTTAGCTATTAAAACTTGGAAACAGAAAGAATGCAAAAATATTTGAAGAAAATGAAATTGTGAAATATGTGAGAGGAGGCAGGTTTAATTCATTGCTACCACTTTGCTTTCGAAACGATTCTTTAGTGTCTGTTACATTGCCTGGAATGTTCTCAAGGACAGAGCTTAGTCTGGCTTCTTCGCCATTTTATGTCATGACCTTATTATATTATCATTCCAGCCTACTTGCTATTATGAAACTTAGAGAATTCTTTTGATAAATATTGCAAAGTTTGTATGTTATTGTAGCTATGTATAACAAATCTTAACATGTATTGGCAAGGATGATTAATGGAATTATATAGGTTACGAACTTACAATAGCTTCAACAGTTTTGTTGTTTATCTTTTTCTTCTTATTAAGATTATCACTGTCATTGTTGATCTAGTCTATACTTAATTTGTACACATATTGTTTTTTTCTCAGTAGAAAGCATATGTTCATGCAATGGAAGATTTGGTTTATCTTTAGCTTAATAATCTGATATATGAAATGGCTAAGAATTCCCCCCATTTAAATGTAAACATTTAGAATGTAAATAATCATTGTGCTTTTTATTGAATATTGCAGAGGACATGCCGTGCTCATCTGGAACTGAGTTATTATCCAAAGAGGTTTTGTTCTTTTCCTCATTCACTTTTGAAAATTGTTCTTTCTCCATTTTTTTTAATTGACGGTAGGAAAATTGGAGAAGTCTGTTGGTCAGAATAGTTCTTAGATATATCTTTATGCTACTGCTTCTCCATCTCTTTGTTTTGCATCGTTTTGTTGATTTTTTTTTTCCTTGTTCTTTTATAGCATTCTTCAAATTTGGATGCCGGCATGAATGTTGGAGACAGTTCTGTGAAGCTACTCAACAACTCTTCTGTTGCTCAGCGCCATTACAATCTTGGGCGTTCGATATTTTTAAAAAGATCACGCCATTACTATGGCCATCATTACTCACGCCAAAACTCTGGCAGCCTTGCTAATCCATCAACTTCTCGTGGCAAGATTAGCCCTTCACATGATGAAAGATTGTCCTTCATGCTTACTCAATACAATCCAGAGTCTAGACACCATGCAGGTTGTATGCATCTTTTATTGGTTTTCATGCCAAGAATCTGTTAGTTTCCATAGCATGTGACAGTTGGAAAATGAATTTTTATCCGATCAAAGATCATTACATAAATGGGAAAACAAGATACTAGAACTCATATCCAACTTAACATTATAGAAACAAACTCTCAGCAAATTTTAAAAAAGTCATGTTCTTTCATCTTTTTCTTTGTTTAGAGAATTAAAGAATTGGATTATTTAAGCTTCAAGCCAAGTGGTGCTTGTTTGACTTTCAGTCTCAGCCTCTTTTGCAGCTTAAAAATTTCAATGTCCTCTGCTTATGGTTTGCCGTATTGACTTCAGTTGTCCAACTTTTGCAGATGGTAGCAACAAAGCATTTGGCAGACCCGAAAGAATTAGGTCTAGTTCATTGGTCATGGATGCAGTATCACCAGACAAGGTGAAGATGGTTTGTGGCATATGTCAGAAGCATTTGAGACGGAAACCTTATTTTCTTGGAAATACCTTGGCTTCCGGTGAATTCTCTGTTGTGGCAGTTCTAGTTTGCGGTCATGTATATCATGCAGATTGTTTGGAAGAGAGAACAAGCCTTGAAGACAGGCGTGACCCACCGTGTCCTCTATGTTCAGGTTCACCATCACAAGTTTGATGCTTCTAAGGGAAAGTGATTGTGATACTAATTTTCTAGAAATATAGGGCATAAATGTCGGATGTTTGTTAAGATCTAAGCTGTGAAGTTTTACAGATTAGGATGTTAACCCTGCTTTGTATTTGCTGTTATTACAACTAGTTGAGAGCCACAAAGGCTTGAAAATGCTTAGTTGTTACCTTAAACCCTGAGCAGTACATCGTATTGCTAATATTCAACTTGAGCAAATAGTAAAATAAGCGTTAGTTGCAGGCCAATTGGTTTCCACAACTGCAATTTTGTTTATGAACGTCCACAACAACGTAAATGGAATTATCATGAACGTCAAATAGGGTATGAGACGAGAATAAGAAAAATACTTATGCCTCTGTACTATGTTTGATTAGTTCTAATATGTTTGAGCATCACGAGAAGACCGCATAGCGCAGTGGATTAGCGCGTTTGACTTCGGATCAAAAGGTCGTGGGTTCGACTCCCACTGTGGTCGATTCATCTCGCTTTCGTTTTGCAGCTTTTAAGGCCCAGTTAAATGTTTCTGGGTCATAGGCCTAGTGCTTTCCTTTGAAATTCAAGATTTCGTAAAGGATAAAATAATTTAGGATATTCTATAAGAAAGAAGATGCTTGTGCAATTGTGCTGACGAATCCCAAGTGTTACTTCCAAGTTCCAACATAATTTCAGGCTGACTTGGTCGGTTTAATACAACAATTTTGTGGTAATCAATTTCTTAATTGAGAGATTAAAAAAATTATAACATATACTATTTAAATTCGAATTTAAATAATTTTAATTTTATTATTTTGAATATAAAATATCTCTCTCAATCATGTAGGTCGAGAGGAAGGAACTAAGATTGAGTAGGAACTTGAATTTTAATCTAAAAGCGAAGTTTCATTGCGTCCCCAAATTCACAAAACTTAAGCAACTTTAAATTCAACAATGCTTCTATTCTAATTGTTTGGATTGTGCTCCAAGGATCTTAGTTTATAAATTCATTCTAATTAAAGTCATCCCATCTTCAAATCCAAATCATTGGTTAATCACATTTTTTTAGTTAAAAAAGTTATTGACTTTTTCATTTTTAATACTTTGAAAGTATATTTGGATGAAATATTTTAAAAGAAGAATATATTTTAATAAATATATTTAAAAGTTTAAAATTTAATTTTTTTTAAATAGTTTGAAAACTTTTAAAATATGGACGAAATTTCAAGAAGAAATATGAGATGATCAAATTTCTTGTTGAAATTCCACTTAGAGCGGTGATCTTTCAAACTTTTTCCAAATCTTTCTTTCACTTTTTTACACATGATCTAATATTAATATAAAACTAAAAAAAGCTTTTATTTTAATTAAATATAATATATATTACTTTTTATATTAATAATAATATATTCTATACATTTTTACAAATCTAATAATATTCATATTGTATTTTTTTTGATATTTTTATAATTATTTTTATATTTTATTGAATTTTAATATTTAAATTTTTGTAAAAATATTTATCCAAACAAAAAAATTGTAAAACGTTAATTTTTTAAATTAATAAATTTTGAAATAATATCATTTTAAAATATTTTAAAATTTTAAAATTTTTCATCTAATACATTCATAAAAAAAAAAAATATTTTCGATGAAATTCGAAAATAAAATTTAGCCTCAACTTTTAAAACCTGTTTAAAAGATAAGATCTCATCGGATTTTGAATTATGTTTTATGAATCCTTATCTATCAATCCTACCGGCCAACATCAACATTTACATGTACAACAACTTCCACACTTGCTAAAATTAGAATAAACCCAAACATTTGGTGCAGAAGTTCAAGATTTCACGACCCATCAATATATAAGTTACCGTTTTTTTTTTTAATGTTTTTAATATTTTCAAATGACATATATTATCAATTTAATATTATTTATGTAATTTAAAAATTACATTAATAATATATTAAATAATAATACATATATATAACTGATTTATAAACCATTCGGATTCTCATATCCTAAATTATGTAATCACAATAGATATAAGAAATAATAGTAAATTTTATTATTGAGATTATTATACAATATATTATCAATAAAACTTTTAAATTCTATAAATAAAATTAAGATGATTCTTATATCCAATTTCATTTCTTTATTTATTTTTTAATGTTTTTAAAAATATCTATCTTTATATTAATTTTATTTGCACAATTAAAACATTCACTATCAACGTATACAATAATAAGTTTTCTCTATTTGCTTTACAATGTAAAATTAATTTTATTTAGATCAACAATAAATTCAGATAAAACACGAATCCTTAATTAAATGTCTAACAAAAAGTTTATTTTCACTTTTTCTCATCAACTATATGATAGTAGTTTCTTTTATATAATTATAAAATGTTAAGTTTCTGTTAAATTATTGTGAATTAAAAAAAAAAAAAAAACATAAAAAGGAACTACAATGCAAAGAAAGTATAAAACATATTGAAGATTCGAATCTTCCCGTCGGAACATTCCATAACAAAATGCGAATCTGACAGTTATAAAATAATTAAAACCCGCAACTCAAACCTCGAAACCTCAAAAATTTCACCGAAAATAATTCTAACTTCCTTCTGCCAACCTTATTAACCTTCCACGTTTTTGCCAACTTGTTTTCTGTGTCACCGCAGGTTCTCTTGACATCTGCATGAAGCTTAAGCAACATCATTGCTTTCCTCCTCCTTCATAAGCCTCTGCCATCAATTTTTTCTCTGAAACCTCCATCCCCTCCCTTCTCTGCCGAAAACTCCATTTCCGGTGGCGGGAAAAGGGTAGTTGGGAGTTAAAACCGTTGAACTCCAAAGGGGTACTCCTTTTGTTTCTTGGTATCTTGCTTTCTTTTTCTTGGTGGATCTTTTGTTTTTTGTTCTCCTGCAGCCATGGTGATGAAGGTAGCGTCGCCAAAAACGGCCGCTTCCGTCACAGAGAAAGTATGGCGGAGAGTTTATGGGAATTATGGCAGTAGCAGTAGCCGCAGCAGCCATTATCATCATCATCATCAAAGGAAACTTTCTTATGAGAGCGAAGATGAATACGAGGATGATGATGGGACCATACAATTGATGCAGATGGGTGCTGAAAGAACCAAGAATGTGCTGATTCTCATGAGTGATACGGGCGGTGGCCATAGAGCTTCAGCTGAGGCCATCAGGGATGCCTTTCGGATTGAGTTTGGAGATGAATACAGGGTAATTTGCCTGATTCTGTCGTTACTTTCCATGGGTTTTGTATTGTTTTGGTTTAGTTTTGTTTCTTTCATGTTTTTATTTATCTTTTTATTATAGGATTCAAAGCTTCTGATAAAATTCTTTCCTGCAAATTATTTGGTTGTTACATTTATGAGTGATTTTGATGATATTTTGTCTAGTTTATTTATTTTTATTTTTTATTTTTAAGTATCAATCTGTTCATCTAAATCTTCCAATTTAATTTCTCAGTTAATGAATTTGCTCATGCAATTAATTCTTTAATCTTCTAGTCCATGTTCTTGCAAATTTCTTTCTCTCTCTCTCTCTCTCTCTTTTTTTTCCTCTCTTAACTATATTATAAGTTGAATTCTGTTTCAAATCCCAAATCTGGAGATATCTGGTGTTAATTCTGCATCTAATTTACACTTTAATTTCAATCCTCAGCTATATATATATATATATATATACATATATACATATTCTGATGCTTTTGCATATTATTCTTTTTTGTGAAATCGATTTTCTCACAATCCGGACTCCGGATGACATATTTTGCTTTCAGATATTTGTGAAAGATGTTTGGAAAGAATACACAGGCTGGCCATTGAACGACATGGAGAGGTCCTACAAGTTCATGGTTAAACATGTACAGCTCTGGAAAGTTGCCTTTCATAGTACCTCTCCTAGATGGATACATAGCTGCTATCTTGCTGCCATTGCTGCCTATTATGCCAAGTAGGTTGTTTCTCTCTATAACATATCTTCCAATTAAACTATAACTTGATTTTTCAAATCTTGAAGTGTTGCCTTAGTATCTTGCTTTAGTCACCAAGATGTAATAAAAGTTGAATCTTAAAGTGTCACCGATGATTAAGCTTTTGCTTTTATTCTAGAGAATTCTATGACCAAATGGAATTCTTTATTGCCCACTTGCCCTCAATCCAACAGCTGGAAGTTAGTCGTTGGCATTATTGTTTTCTATTCAAGAATAAAGTTATCATTTCTCAAAATTGTGACTTTGAATGTTGACGTAAGTGGGGTAGTCTGATTTACTGATAAAAAAATGAAGGGATTCAATGCTTTGATTTTAACATTTTGATGTGGTTTACTAATTCATGTTATGTTTTCTGTCACTGAAGGGAGGTAGAGGCAGGTCTAATGGAGTACAAGCCTGACATTATCATTAGCGTGCACCCATTAATGCAACACATTCCTCTGTGGGTTCTAAAATGGCAAGGCCTTCAAAAGAAGGTAGTTTTTGTCACTGTAATCACAGATCTAAATACCTGCCACCCCACATGGTCAGTTGACATAGCCATAACTTCTCGAATTGATATCCATGTTTCTAAATAGAAAAATGACACCTGAATGAATATCTTAACTATTGGAATACTTTTCAGGTTTCATCCTGGGGTTAATAGATGCTACTGCCCGTCCAAGGAGGTAGCCAAGAGAGCATTATATGATGGCCTTGACGAGTCCCAAATTCAGGTTTTTGGTCTGCCTATTCGGCCTTCTTTTGCCCGTGCAGTTCTTTCCAAGGTGAGAATCGTAGAGATAAAATAATTGGTCTATACTCTATGCTTGCTATAGTTGGAGGGAGTTCTGATTTTTGTTATGCATTCTTCTTTGTTGGCTTTGTAGGATGACTTAAGAAAAGAGCTTGGGATGGATCCTGATTTGCCTGCAGTTCTGCTAATAGGAGGGGGCGAAGGAATGGGGCCTGTCAAGAAAACAGCAATGGCTCTCGGCGAAACACTGTATGATAAAGATCAAGAGAAACCAATAGGGCAACTAATCATAATATGTGGCCGAAACAAAGCCCTTGCATCTACATTGGAATCAGAGGAATGGAAGATCCCAGTGAAGGTAGCTTCATTTGAGTACTTCAACTTACCACATATAAGCATAAGATAAAGCAAAATGGAAACAGTCATTAAACTAAGTTTTCCTTCACTGTAGGTCAGAGGATTTGAGACTCAGATGGAGAAATGGATGGGAGCTTGTGACTGCATAATTACAAAAGTAAGTACATGAATTTCATTAAACTGCTTAATGTACATAGCTAGACTAATCTGTCTCAATGAATTACAGGCTGGTCCTGGTACAATTGCAGAGGCCTTGATCAGGGGGCTTCCGATTGTTCTCAATGACTACATTCCAGGACAGGTTAGTGACCAAATTTTCTATTAATAACTTCATTATTCATGAGATGGCTTCAATGGCTTCTTGTTTTGCTATTATTAACTTCTATCCTACATGGTGATTGCAGGAAAAGGGCAACGTACCTTATGTAGTGGACAATGGAGCAGGAGTATTCACCAGAAGTCCCAAGGAGACAGCTAGAATTGTGGCTGAATGGTTCAGCACAAAGACAGATGAGCTGAAGAGAATGTCAGAGAATGCTCTTAAACTAGCACAGCCAGAGGCCGTATTTGATATTGTAAAGGATATCCACGAGCTTGCCTTGCAAAGAGGGCCTCTAGCCAATATTCCTTATGTCTTGACGTCATCATTCACAAGCATTATTTAACACTTGGATAACCTCTAAACGTCTTCCAAATATGACAAGATTTGTTCTCTAGTAAACCCTGTACAGGTAAGCTTTAATGTAGTATCATTCATTGGCCTCAGAGGTTTTTCTCACCAAGAAAGAGCTGCAAAATTCTGCTAAACAATAAAACTAGCTCTGAGTTATGTAAGTCCATTAAAAAAAAAAAAAAAACAGCTCTGGGTGTAGTTAGGTTAATGTGAAAGTTGAAAATGTTGTTAGTTCTGGTGTTGTAATGTTACTGGTTTTGTTCCTTCCTACCTGAAAATGGAATTAATTTTTTAAAGGACCATAGTTTAAGTGCAAAATGAAAAGTCTGCTCGACTTGGAATCACGTTTGTTCTAAGTTTGCTTCCATGGTAAGGCAAAAATCTAATTGGCAGTAAGAAAAGTTGTCCATAAGAACCAATTGGCTAAGAGGTATAATAAATCAACATTACTTCCCATATATTCTTTCAGTAAAAGCCAAGAACCGTGTCCCTGCTACAGCTGCTTGTCTTGTCTGGTAGACTTCCTCGACTATCAAACAGTTTTTATAGAATATTAAACAACAAGCATCAACTACCAATGGAATGAGTCTTATATTTTTTAAGTTAATGGCAAGATATTAACAGGGAGTGTCTTGAAAAAACAGAACAGAATAAGGAAACCCAGAAAGGGAAAATTTTGTTAAAAGGTTGTTGGACAATGATGCTAAAAGGAATCAAGGGAATGGTAGGTTTTTTTTTTTGGTTACAAGGGAATGGTAGTTTTGACTCTTTATTAAGGGGTTAGCAAAAGATATGAACAAAATCAAAGTCAATGATACTGAAAAGTGCTTCATATATAGGGAGGCTCTGGCTAAGGAGCTTGATGACCTAAGATGATTAGACCAAGTAATTTCTATGCATAATTTTGTTCTTAACATGTAAAATACATAAATTTTATATTGATACATTAAATAATTTTTTAATTTTTTATTAAATTTATATACAAATTTTATTAAATTTTACCGTATGCTATCTTGGTACGGTTTTCATCTTTGAGATTACTTGGTCTAAAAAAAAAAATTAAAAATGATTAGGTATGAGCTGTATAGTGTTTCAGTTTTCCTTAATTGAAGCTAGGAGCCTAATAAAGAAAGCCAAGTTGTGACCCTGTGCCTGTGCGTGGTTGGTGGTGTGATGGCCCGAGCCAGACTGTTTTGACTCATCAACCTAACCTTAGTGGTGTCATCAGCCATGAGTGGGACATAGGGAGAAAGGGATATGAAAAAGGTCCTACGAGGTTTGATTTCGATTGTATTCTTCTATATAGAAAGAATCAATACTAGCCATTATATCTCAATGGAATTCTACTTGAGTCGAGCAACAAACAGTGTAGCTCCACGCCTCCACCTGGGCTGGGACTCGTTGACTGGCGAAACCTAAAGTCTAGTCGTCTGGCGTATTAATTAAAAAAATGGTTTGAAAATTGTCCTCAGAAACGCCAACAAACATATTGCAACATGGGACCAACAATTGAAGAACCCTTTATAGACACACTGAAGAACTTAAAGATAGAGAAATAAAATTAAAAGAGAGGAAGCCGACCGGCAATTTGTAACTCAAACGGGAAAAGTGCCGGTTCTTTTGTGTAATTCAAGAAATATTTTAATATTATATTAAATATTAAATTATTTTTCATTCATATTTTATAATTAACACCAATTTAAAAAGATTTAATCCAATAAAATTCGAATATAAATTTTTTTATTATAAACCATTTTTATTTAAAAACTCAACAAAAAATTATAAAATTAAATAAACACTTTAAGTTTTTATTGATGAGTACATCATAGATATTTTAATTAACTGTCAAATAATTATAATGTTTGATTAAATTTATTTAGTTATAGTGTTACTTTGCAACGTATTAGCATAGAAAGTTTCAATAAGGTACATTTTTTTCTTTGTGCAAAATATTTTTTGTAGTGAATACGCAAAGGTAAACAATTTTTTTCTTTACTATATATTAGTTTTTGTAGTAAATAATTACTACCAACATATATATTAGTTTCAAAATCCTTTATATAAATATAAGTTTAATTAATTTTATAGATAGTACAAACTTTTATTTTCTTAGATTTTAAATTGTTGGTTATATAATTACATTTGAAATGTGAACATGAATATAATGTATATGAAGAAAAATTAATATTATAATATGGATAATTATTCTATATATTTTCAGTGAAATTTTTTGACTCCATAAGAAAAAAAATAAAATAAGACATGTGTTATCATTTTAACCTTACTTATAGAGTCAAAAAATTGTACTGATGGTGTATAAGATATTAGTTTCCATACTAAATATATTAAGAGAAATATATGAAAAAAAATATAAAATAAGATAATTAATTAAGGAATTGGATAAATAGGATAAAGACAAAATTTGATTCAACCATTTTTTAATTGAATTTTACATAAATTTAAAATATTTTATTTTTTACTTAAATTATCGTTATTTAATTAAATAAGAGTAAGAAATGAAAAAAATAACAATTTTTTTATATAACCAAAAACAATGGTTTTCTTAAACTAAACATTATTTTATGACAATTAAAAATTTTAAGTAAAAAAAATGAAAGAAAAAATATTTTAATAATCTATCAAATTCTTTTCATATATTCTCGAAAGTTAATATTACATTCTCATTAAGTGCGAGTTTATTAAATATCGAAATATTATTTTCCCTTCATTTGAAACGATAATTTGCTGTGGATATCCTGCCTTATAATGTTATATTCCCAAAATTTTAATTCTCAACAAGCGCATCCTCTAATGGATCAAATGGATTATGGATCCCAAAGTGAAAAGAAATCCTACTTCATCAAAAACTGTGCTGGGCCTGCTCTGATCTTGCAGATATTCTATTTTAGGGTTTTTATTTCATTCTTGGTTTGGGCCTTCTAGTCCGACCATATTTGGATTTCAAGATCACTTGTAGAAGTTGCAGAAAATCATCCCCACGGCCCAGTTTGTTAGTTAAGCTCGATGCCAAGGCAGGAGGGGAGGAGATCGCTGTCGAACTCAACTATGGCGTCGAGGACCCAGTTGATTGATTGAAAGCGTTGGTTGGCATTAAGTTGCTCGATCTTTTCTTGTTTTCCCCCCAAATCCACTATATGATTGCCTGGAACAACATCCACTATCAACCAGAAAAATTTGTGAGGAAGTTTGTTGGTATATTTCTTCCCCCTCTTTTTACATTATACATAATTTATAAATAACTAATTATATATGTCAATATATAGTTGTTGCGTTATACAGAATGAAACGAATTTTCCATTTCTGTTAATGGGTTTGCCTTAATTTTTCATTTCATGGCTTCTGTAATTTGATGGGGTTCTGTTATATTTTAAAATTTCAGGTCAAGCTTAATGCCCTGTGATAAAACTATCTGAGCTTTGTAACTCATTTGTGTATTTTTGTTTTCTTTTTGACAGGTAAATTTCTTACCCTTTTGGATAGTTCATTACTATTGATTGTTATTTGGTTTTGTACTGTTGTTCTCTGACAGAAACATTTGGTTGACCTCTTTCCTTCTTGGAAATCCAATTGCTGGATTTTGTTTATTTGGGAAAGGAATTCAAAGAAAATGGTATTTGAATCAATCTCTTGCTTGCTCTACTAGGTTCTGTGTGTTTTTTACAGTAGTTTTAATTATGATATTCTTGGTTCATACTTACTTAGAAATTGCTGCTAAAATGGCAGGTTTATCACTCTAGTTTTGTTAACGAGGAAGGAATTACTAAGGCTTGTGGCTGTCCTTTACTTCCTTTGAAAAGTCATATAAAGGGTCCCGCTCCTGTTTCAGATCAAGGTTGAATTTATGTTTTATAAGCTCTATTTGGTAGTTGTTGTCGATTTTATGTCCTTTTCTTATTCGTTGAGTTGATAATTGAAGGTGGTTGTATGCAGATAGAACTGATATTGTTGATGAAGCAATCACATTCTTTCGTGCCAATGTGTTCTTTAGAAACTTCGATATTAAGAGCCCTGCGGATAAGCTCCTTATATATTTGACTTCCTACATAAATGTGGCTTTGAAGAGACTTGAGGGCTGTAGAACTTTGGCTGAAGGGACCAAGGCGATCATTAACCTGGGCTTGGAAAAGGTTCCTGTACCTGGAGAATCTGGTTTTCCTTTTCCAGGGCTCTTTGTGCTTCCACAGTCTCAAAAGGAAGCTGGTAAATCTCCTTACTATTTTCTTTATCATTAGGTATAGATAAAATGGGACAGATTATTGAACTGCTGGGTATTTTTGAAATATGTTCCAATTATCAGTACTGAACCCTTTTGGTTAGTCAGCTGCTTCTTGGTACTTGGATCTTTTTGTTGCCTTTGCCTTTACTTATCAAACAACAATAACTCGAATTGTTTTTGCTTAAACAATCATGAAATAAAATGTACTTCCTACTTTACGGTTACAGTTTTGATTAACATTTGATGTCATTCTTGAATTTATGCTTATCTTAACTTGAGGGGATCAAGTTATTTAAAGAGCCCCCTTGTCAGTTCTAGTGTCAAAGTGTTTAAAAAGCCTCAGCTTTTGTGAACATAAAAATGTAATTCAGTTTGTTTTGAAAATACTGCTTTAATTGATGCAAAATAAGTGTTGTCGGAAGTTTGTAATGCTTGGAATATTTCGTGAAACTTCTCATTTCTGTCCTCTATATGAAATCTCTCGATCTTTTGTGATGTTATTCAACCGTTTTGAGTGCTGCTGAGTTTTGATAGTTTGCCAGTACTAATTATTTGTTGATTTCTTAAATGCAGAACTGCTCAGGAATTATCTGAAGCAAATAAGAGAAGAAACGAGTGGGAGACTGTTGAGTGTTGCCTATAGGCCCAATGGAACTCCAAATAAATGGTGGTTGGCTTTTGCGAAAAGAAAATTCATGAACATCACTGTTCCATGAAAAAAAAAAAGTTCTATATCTAATCGAAAAGTAACATGGAAAAGCTTGCTGATTTTCATATGATAAGATGATATGTTTTGAATGTCTGTAACAGAATTAATTTGTACATTTTGTCGGATTCTTTCGATGAAAATTTGTATTTTTGTTGTATTGGTTGCTTCGTGAAGCTAGGGATCAGAAAAAGGGTCACTTTGGCTACATAGTCTGCTTCCTGGTATTGAACTTGGTTATGAGTTTAAAATCTGAGTTGTCTGTTTATACATGGTTGACGGATTCATGGAAGTTCTTCCACTTGCATATGAAGACACGCCCTTAGGTTTTGCACGGTAAGAATGATGAAAAGAGGTGAGAATAGAAATTTTGATAATCCAATGGTTAGGTTTCACAATCACTTTTCTTTCATAAGCAAAGCCTAAGGCCTCAACTCATCTTTGGCCATTATCATTTGCATAACCACACATTTATTTCATCCTTTGAGGCTTCGAAGTTCATGAAAGCCTAGGTCTCCAGGATGTCTATATGTTGTTTAAGCAATGAACTCCTTGGTTCTAGCCTTTGCTATGCATTAACTTTAGTGCAAACAGTTGTTCTGTCATCTTGCATAACACATCACTGTATGAGGCTGCATTTGACAATTTTAGCAGGCCCTGGAATTGAAGCTGTCATTAGTGTTACAATGCCGCCCCTTCTCGGAGAAGCTGTTGATCTCGTAGCTTTGATATATCAAGCAGTGGGTGATCACTGGAGTCTATACTCTGCAGTTTCTGCCAAAAACATTCTCGAAGACAAAAGTGGATTTGAACTGTAGTCTTGTAGAGGTGCATCCAGGGGCAAGCAGAAAGGAAGAATCAATGCAATCTACAAAATTTGCCGAAAGAAGTTAAATCCTGAACATGAAAACATGTTGGTTTCCTGGAAAATGAATGTAACAGGTTTTCTTTACCATCTGCTCAGAGTGAAATGTCCGTATAAGGTAGTTGGGCATGATTTGACGACGATGGTTCCAGCAGAACAAGACTATCTAGAGCACAACCAAATTATAGAGCTGGTTGGTGGGATGGCTACTTTTTTCAGACACATCACTAGTGTCTGGTGGAATCATTCGAGCCATGTGATTTGCCGATGGTTGGTATGAGTAATTAGATTCCACTGCTAGCAAACACTTAACGGAATAACAATTTCTCTAACAAGAGATTTCTTACTCAGTTACACATGTGATTTAGTCAAGCTGGGGACATTGTAGTTGACGGTGGGTCAGAGTCAATGTCCTTTACCGACAAGGGCCTAGAGATATTTTCAGCTTCAACCCAAGCTTTGTAGGAGGAATTCCCCCATTAAAGGACAGATCTTTTCTTTTCTTTTCTTTTTTTGCCGAAAACGAAATGATATTTTAGTTTACTTACCCTAGAAGAAAAGGGAAAATTCCGTAAGCAAAAGCATAGTAGGGAAGAAGAGCATAAAGCAGAGATTTGATTGGGGCTGGAAGCAGGTGAATGGTTACACAAAGCATCTGCTTTCTCTGCCTTTGAAAATGTGGTAATAATAAGAAATTAATGGCAGTGCCCAAAAGAAAGTTTTATAAAGTGTGATTCCAGAGAAGTTACATCATTGCCTTAGAGAACGGCTAAAAAAATTGCAAATCATACCAAAAAATACACACACAAAAATATATAAAAATAATACAAATTAAATTTACATATTATATAAAATTATATTTGTATCATATATAATACTAAAATTTTAAATCAAAATTAATATCGACCTGTCAAATATATTTTTTTACGTATTCATATATAAATTTTTTTATATTTTAATTTTATTATCTTCGTTATTTTAAGTGTCAATTGTGTATTGTATTTTAAATTATCGAATTTAATTAAAATATGATAAAAATAATATAAATATATAATAAAAAATAAAAAAATTATATTTCACATGTATATGCAAATTTTAATAAAAAATTTTCTCGTTTCATATTTCACAAACTCAATCATGGATACTCATGTGGCGATGCTCAAGTCACTATGCTTTAGGCTGAAGCGTCTGCCCCATGAGACATGCCATATGTCTTGGTCTCCCTTGATAAAAAGGAAGAAAAAGGATCATCTGCCAATTCGCAAAGGCATACCAAACTTTCACAGCCTTTCTCATTGCTATCTCAACCATCCAATCCAATCTCCACAAACTCGACATTGGTGGGCCAAAGCCAATCTAACGGTTTACAAAGCGACACTTTCCCATCCATCAAATCACAGGCACCCACAAAGAAAAAAGGAAGGAAAGAGAGAAAGAAGGAAATTTACTTGCTCTTTGCTTCTTTCTTCCCAAGAAAGGATAAAATAGAACAAAAATATTCTTTTATAAAAAATATTGACAATAAAATTTTCAAATTTACAAATAAAATTAATAAAATAAAACGTATTTTTTGAAAATATTAATATATAAAATAAAATATATAATAATTTTTAATTTCGGTTTTTAAAATTAAAAAGACTGAGTAGCAAAACAAATCCCCTCCTCCCTACACTCTCAGAAAAATAATAAATAAAGGAAGGTGATTCTCGTCCTCATTGGCCTCCATGCTCCCTTACTCTAATTCAATCAATCTGAGCCGTTGATCTTCCCCTTCTCTGCTCCATGACCCTTATGTCCTCCATATCTAGGGTTCCCATTTCCAACACGATCTCCATCTCCCGCCACCACCATGTCTTCCGAGATCAACGGCCAGGCTTCGCCTCAGCCGTGTTCCCACCTCCTCGACTTCCGCTCCCGCAGCGGCTCCAAGCCGTTTCGCGTCCTCCAGGACTGCATCCGCGTCAAGCCGCCCGGCGGTCGCGCCGCCATACGGAGGGAACCCTCCGAGGTGCCCCGATGCGGCACATGCGAGGAATCTTCTCGTCCGAGGCTCTATGCTTGCGTCGCATGCGCCGCCATGTTCTGCCACGCGCCTCCACTGCATTCCCACGCGTCGGCTCACGCGCTTTCCATCCCCGGCCACGAGATCGCGGTCGACGTCGACCGCGCTGAGCTATTTTGCTGCGCGTGCCGTGACCAGGTGTATGATCGCGATTTCGACGCCGCCGTCGTCCTCGCTCAAACCATCGCCGTCACCGCCGCCGCACCCACCTCCTCGTCTGGATCCACCGTAATGCAATGCGACGTTGCTGGATGTCAACCGGAAAATCTCCGAAAGCGACGTCGAGTAGATTACCGACCGTGGGCCCCAGATTCAAGAGAACACGTTATAATCGGAAACCATTCAATCCCTCTCCACGACGCAACCAATGCCTCATTGATTTCTTCACCAGAATTACCTTGGGGACTACGTGGATTGAATAATTTGGGGAATACCTGCTTTATGAATTCAGTTTTACAAGCATTGCTCCATACTCCGCCGTTGCGAAACTATTTCTTGAGCGATCGGCATAATAGATTTTATTGTCAGCAAAAAAATGGTGCTATTAATGGTACTAAAAATTCAAGAATGTGTTTGGCTTGTGACATGGACGCTATGTTTTCGGCTGTTTTTTCGGGAGATCGGACTCCTTATAGTCCAGCTAAGTTCTTGTACAGGTAGGTTTTAGGTCAAAATACGAAATTTTTTATTCTGAGAGTGAATGCGAAGAGTAAGAAAAAGTTAAAGTTATCATTTTTTTTTAAATTTTTTTACTGATATTGTAGAAGTTGTTAGTATTTGCTTTGAGGAAAAAAATAGCGGGATTACTGTGATGTGAGGTTTTTGCAGTTGGTGGCAACATGCGGCAAATTTAGCTAGTTATGAGCAGCAGGATGCGCATGAATTTTTCATTTCCATGCTTGATGGAATCCATGAAAAGGTGGAGAAGGATAAAAGGAAGTCTCAGAGTCCAGGTGACTAGCTTTCTTACTGTGCAAGGATGTTGTGGTGACATAGAGTTGCATTTCTAGAATGTGTTTGCCATCCCCGAAAATGCAGTGATTTGAATGTTTATACTAGGAGTTTCCATTGGTGGAGCCTTTTTTTAGGACGTAATCAGTAGATTGAGGAATCTCCTAAATCTAAGGAGTTCAATTCTGGGCCCACATCTTCTGAAACTCATCATGACATGTAAACTATTGGCAAAATCTGTTCTGTTATTGGTAATTTATGTGTTAGGTACATGTTTGTCAGTTTCTTCAAAGGGTGTTTGTTCTGGAAGGATTTTGTATCTTTTGCATTAATCAAATTTTATGAATGTTTTGAAGTGTAGTGCGTGGAAGTTACTAAGGTATTTGTCTTGATTCTGACTTTGGTCATGTAGTAACACTGTATTCTTGCTGACATGCGCTAGGATCCATATTGTCTGTTAAGTCCTAATGGCTACATTGAAACTTTGCTGAGTTGTTGATTTCAGGTTGGCATTCTGGAAAGAATAGCTTGTTTGCATTAGTCAGCTTGGGATGTTGTATGGCTCGGAGATTAATTAGGATCGATAAATTTGGTTCTGAATCTTCATTAAGTCTGTGCCTAGGATGGGTTGTCCGCCGCTCTAGTGTTTTAGTGGCCAAATTTTATAGTTACCAAGAGACAGATTGAATCCAGATAAGAAGCTGTTTATTCCACTAATTAGAATAAATCACTATAGGAAGTAGTGAGTTGAAATGCAGCAATCGTGTAGTGCAAAACTTGCTGCTGTATTAATGCAGCATTCAACATAAGATACTCTTACGAGCGTCTTCGGTTAGTCCGTCCTCGCTTTACTGTATTTAGTATTATATTTTTAATTGACATCATCAAAGATTTTGCTAAAGATTAAGAAGTAACTCCAGTATTTGACTGCAGGGCATGAGTTTAGGTCTCTTCTTTCTTGCCCTAGGAGTTGACAAGTGCTCTCAGATTTAGGACTGCAGGCTTGATGATGTCAACTGCTTTACTCCAGTAAGTCAACCTTCCTTAGCCTAGTTGGTTTCATCATAGGAATTTCTCACCTCACTTAATTCTCATATTACTCCCACTTGCCATGTATAGGATCCCCTCTTCCGACAAAGTTGATCCTTGTCTCAAAAAAAGAATAAGTTGCTTTAGTTTTAAAACCTGCATCAAAGCCATTTTTGTCTTTTGGGTCGTCTTGTTTCTGCATGAACTTTCTTCAAACGCCTTGGCTGGCGAAGAAATCTGGATTCTTCTGAACTTGATAAAGTTATCTGCAAGGTTTTCCCAACTTAAGCCATATTTTCTCTACCTCTTACCTTTTGTCCTTTTCATTCTTGGTATTTTCTGGTAGTGTTACAATCTGCCTGGAAACTCAAGTTAAATATTGAAGACAGAAGTAAAAAACACTAGTTGTCATTAAGCTTTAGTTGGGCTGCAATAGTTTTTGCATTGAAACTTTTTAAATCACCCCATTTTCTGGTTAAGGTGAATATAGAACTAGTATCCTCTGTACTGGTTCAGGTAAAGTAAGGCTGAAAGGGGTTTTTGATTCATTGCTACCTCTTAGCCATAGTTGAAAGCTAACATCTGAGATTGTAGTTGCTTTATATTCAAAGTTATCCTTGTCCAACATTTTTAGAGGCATGGGTTTTTTTTTTTAATTATTTTTTTAAAATTCTCACTAGGATCTAATGAGCTTGAGTTTTTAAAATTTGAATGCATGTATGTTAACTAGTTTATTTGAAAGTGTTTGAATGAAGAGTTGGTGTTTAATGCTTCTGATGCCATTCTTAATAAACGAAGGGGAATTTTGGGTGATAACCTATCTCTTATATTGGATATTTTCATAATCCCATTCTTGATGGTGCAGGCAGTGGAGATTGTTGCATTGCACACAGAGTATTTTCTGGTATTCTGAGATCTGATGTCATGTGTATGGCTTGTGGTTTCACATCCACAACATATGACCCATGTGTAGACATTTCCCTGGACTTGGAACCAAACCAAGGGGTTTCTGGGAAGTCTTCGTCCGCAAGATCCCACAACTCTTGCAATGTTGAGGCAGATTGCATGGGTTCAAACCAAAACTGTGGGACATCTACTTTAAAGGGTTGCTTGGAACGATTTACAAGAGCTGAGAAGTTGGGCTCTGATCAGAAGTTTTTCTGCCAAAAGTGTCAGGTGAGACAAGAGTCTCTTAAGCAGATGTCCATAAGAAAGCTTCCATTAGTTTTGTGCTTTCATATTAAAAGATTTGAACATTCTTCAATACGAAAAATGTCAAGGAAGATTGACCAGTATCTGCAGTTCCCATTTTCATTGGATATGGCTCCTTATCTCTCTTCTTCCATTTTGAGGAGTCGATTTGGAAACAGGATCTTCCCTTTTGATGGAGATGAACAAGATGCATCCAATGAGTTATCATCTGAGTTTGAGTTGTTTGCTGTTGTCACACACACAGGTAGATTAGATGCTGGCCATTATGTGACTTACTTGCGTTTAAGTAATCACTGGTACAAGTGTGATGATGCATGGATTACTAGAGTAAATGAGAGCATTGTGCTTGCTGCACAAGGATATATGATGTTTTATGTACAGAAGATGCTATATTATAAGGCAAGTGAAAAGCAAGCTGCCTCATGATAGAGTTAGAGATAAGAATTTGGTTTTTGATTCAAATCGTGGAAAGCTACATCATTTTAAGTTGTGGTTAATATGGAATTACACATCGGATGTCATGGCTGTATACCATGAAAACAAGTGTCATCAAGCTGCTCTGCTCATGGTAAAAGACCGGGCTGCTTGGTTTCTTCAAGCACTTCAAGGGGAAATTTAAGATAATTGGAGTGTTGAGTGAGCCTAAATTTTTGAGGCACCCCAATATTCAGGAAAATCAATTTTATAAGGTATGGATCCCTTAAAATGATTTCTGAATTTCTTCTTCCTCTTCATTCGAATGTTGGCATATTAATTCATTTTCCTTTTTCATTCCAACCCTCTCTCAAATTATCTTCAGAGAGTTGTGGTTTATTAATTGTTTCTCACATGGCACATACTTGCCAACAGACTGATCTACAATTTTCCTTTTCATAAGGCTATGGTTCATTTTCTTACTTGGAAAGCACTCAATGCTCATTTGTCTCTGTCATGAACAGAAGAAAACCGAAGGTTGCAAGAAAATAGTAAAGTTGAATCTAAAGGCATTTTCATTGCAGGATCATCTGTGGCATATGGAGAGTTGATAAAATATAAACTCAGGTACTTCAAACATAATGTCAATTTTAAATGTCAAAATGTACATGGGTTTTTATGGGAGCAGTAAACCTGAACTGGCTATACCTTATATCTATTTTCGCTTGTTTTTGAGGCATTTCTTTTTCAATGAACAATGAAGCTAAAGCCTAAGCTTGTGATTTACCTGTTCTGTTGTTATGAGTTGCATGAATGATAGTCTTTTCTTCATTTAGTTCGGGATCTCTACTTGTATTTGTAACTATCAACCAGGTTAAACGGTTTTATATATATATATATATATGTTTGGCTTTGGCAATTAAAAAATCTTGCAATTTCTCTTTGCTTATTTCTCTTAAATTTCCTATAAGAGGAAATACGGTCACAAAGTGCTGCAATTTGTTAATGTTAAAACAGGCAAATATTCATTAGGCTAGGCTTGGCAACAGAATAGAGTTGAAGCCTAAAGATCAACAGGTTGAGAAATATTCATTAGGTATTTCATCCATTAAAACATTCGTGTTTTTGGCGATAGAACATTAGTGTATGCTTTCATATAAATGATGTATGACCTTTCTGCGGGCTGAGCATAACAACAGGACAGCTCTATGTAGATTCTAAGTAGGGCGTCATGCATCATTAAGGCTGGGCGAAATAGATGGAATTGGTGTTCAATTGCATGTTGAAGCATTACCATCTCAACTTCTCTAAAATCCAATCTGAAACATTCAACTTCTTTGAAATCCAATCTGAAACATTAACTATTAGAAATCCCAAAAATACCTGAAATACATCACAATATGATCTTTGATGAGCGAAGAGTTTTTGCAAAAATGTTGCATTTCTGATTAAGGAGTAGTAATTAACAGAATGTTTACCTAATCAGATGCATAAAACATACAGATAAAAGAAACTAAAGAAATACTATTTTAACAATGTACCTGAGCCGATCCAATGATGTAGATTAATGAATACCGTTGACCATGAATTAACATGTCTTCCAACATCGCAACAGGTATGGTAAGTGAATCACCAAGGGCAGCTGTCAAAGGGGTGGTCCAGACAACACCTAATGCCCTGTAAATATGATAGAATGCCGAGTTGAAGGAATTAAGAACATCTAGATTCAGAAGTTGGAAAATTCAGTAAGACCAGAAATAGTCAGATAGAAAATTTCCAATAAAACTGTTTGTAAGGATTATCTCTTGCACTTTTGGTGATTGAGGAAATATGAACTTCGGTTCGATACCAATGACAATCAGAGGCCATGCTGGAAAGAAATCAGAAACATTAAGTCATGATACCTCAGCTGACCCAATGGTATAGATTACTAAACACTGTTGACCATGAATTTACTTTACAGCTTGTAACTAAAAAATTATGGTTCAACAAACTAGGAAATTTTTGGAGGATTCTCAAGGTTCCCTAGTGACAAAGCATCATTCATTTGCTTGGACTGCCAACCTATGATATATATATAATGCTTTTAAAAGATCAAGTAGGTAAGCATTGAAGCTACTTCATTTCTTCTTAAGCAAAGAGAGTACATGGAAATCTGTTCATAAATTCAGATGCCAACGAATATACTACAAGGAAGTTTTGGTTTGACCATGCGAGCATTCAATATAAGAAATTCGATGTCTGATGTAAGATCCACAAGCTCCAAGAGAACGGTCTTATAATGCCTATCATCTGTACCATTGAAAGAGAGATGTATGTTTTTTTGTTCATAGGGAGGTGAAGGGGAAGGGAATTCAAATCTTAGATCTAAATTCTTCTTAAAAAAAAATATTAATAGTTAGATTAAACTTTGGTCGTTGAAATGTATATTTTCTCCGATGCAGAATCTCAATACACTAGCTTAAAATCCCTCTTTGATTTCAAATCCAAGGAGCACAATTTCTTGTTCTAAAATCAGTGCAATGAATGATCATAACGGTACTATCCTCTTAAACCTCCGAATGTGCCATGGAAATACGATTCCTTTCAAAAAAAATTTCCCATTTGCAAATGATACCCTGCAACAAGGTCAAAGATCTCAAATTTTGCATCAAATTATTCCAGTCTTGGTTTACATTGGCAGTTGATTCCGTCATTTTGCATTGTATAGTCTAAACTAGTTCTTAGAATGTCTTGGTGACTGTATCCAGTTTCAAGCCAACAGGAACAAGATAAAACTGCAATGTCTTTTTTATTTGACAAGCTTATCAGAATAGGGGAGAGGAAAACTTGCAGTCAATTATAAAAGTATTCCACCAATATAATGTCAAACTGGAAAAACAGATTATGATAACAATGTCAAAATTTTCATTTTGCTTGGGTTTTGGTGGTACTGCTGGTTTGTTCAAGTAAAGCTTGCCAAAAGGCATATGCTCCATTTCCAATATATTGACAAGTATGACAAAGAGCAGAAATGATAAGGAAAACTAACTAGAAATATGCTCTTACCAAGCCACCAAAGGGAAACAAGTGTAAACAATCCAATATAGCCAAACAACTTCTGCATGTCCACCCTTTCTCCTTCTCCAGAAAACTTTTTAAGCAAAACTGCAGCATATGATCTTAGCTAAGGTCCTTTTGATAACTTATCAACAGATATCTAATATGGTTCAGATAAAAGAGTAGGTATAAAACCTATAAACAGTCCATGGATCATTGCTGAGAGGATAGCCAAAATATCTCCTACAAGAGCATGTTTCTCACTTCTGAATGAATGCAGGAGAAAAACTGTTAGTAGCTTTTCAGAATACATGCTATGCAAATACATGAGGTAAATAAAACTGTAAAACGATTGCTGAATCTTCAATCAGGTGTTGGTTTTGCCTTCCAGTTACCAACAAAAACAATAACTAAGAATGCTAACTTGCAACTGAATACCAAGCTCAAATTTAGAAAACATCTTTTCGAACAACTTTCTCTGCTATAAATCCTAACCCATTTATAACCTTAACATGACTAATGAGAAACAGTTGAATGGGGTGGAGGAGAACTATACTTGTTAGCGACTGATTTTGATTCATTTGCAGCCCATGTCTTTCCAAGAGTAGTCATAGCAACGCCGGCAATGCTAATGATGACTGAAATTACTTTCACTGTATTTATAGTATCCTGACCCAGAAGTGCCCCAATTATTAAAGTGAAAAGTCCGGAAGTTGAGGACAACAATGTTGTACTAGCAACACTTGTTCTTGCCAGAGCAGCATTCGTTAGATACTGAAGACAATGAATAAGATTAGAAAGAACTTCAATAATGTCTTCCTATGAAACATTTAAATCCCAGCTTATCCTCTAGTAGATCAATTGTATTTCAGCGAGATTATGTTTCTCATACAGCAAGGCTTGGGGAAATGAGCAAATCTATGCATATGAAAGTTTAAAATCAGATGAGTGGCTTAATCAGGCAAAGGCAGCATGCAGAAATGCAAACATACATGGTGGAAGCATAAGCTAAAAGATATTGAAATCTAGAAGAGAAAATATACGGTATTCCTTAAAATTCTGGCTTCAAAGAACCTGATGCTCAGCGCTTTAACTGAAATGTTTAACTTGAAAAGTATCACACCTCGGTTGCAAACCAAATAGGAGCCATGCAAAAGCCAAATGCAACAATTTCCTTTGCGCTAAGCATTCTCTCTTTCTTTGGTGCTTCCGTAATATCTTCGAGTGGCAATGGTGGTTGATGTTCAACTTGAAAACTATCATGGTTGTCATCATGTTTAATAGAAGAATTTAGTTCCACAGAAGACTTGTCAACATCTTTCGGGCAATCAGTAGAATTAGAAGAGCGACCTCTCAGATGCTTTATTAACCAGTCCTTAAAGAATGCTATTGGCAGATATAGTGCCAAAAGAGAAGTTCCAAGATATGTCACAACAAACGGATGCTTATAGTCTTCAAATACACCCTGTCGAAGCATACAAGCAATGTTAAACCTCCAAAGCACATTAGAAGTAAATGTTAGAACCCAAGTTCCGAGGGAAAAATAATTGGACTATAGTTTCAGTATGAAAAAATGATTCCTCAGCTCTTATCCCTGGCGTGGGAAGAATAGCATCTTAGCACAGGAATGGCTAATAATGAAATTACAGATAATGATATTAATTTATATCAAAAGACAAAAGCGGGTTATTTGGCATCGCTTTTGTATTTTGTTTTTTGTTTTTAATTTTTTAAAAAATAGAATTAAAAAATATGTTCGATAATATTTTTTTGTTTTTGAAAAACTAAAACGAAAATAAGAATTTTCAAAATTATTGGAAGTAAAATTTTTTTTGTTTCCATTATTTTTGAAACATGTTTTCATTTATGGTTTTGTTCATAAGTACTTAGTTTCTATATATTAACAATATCAACATATTTTCATAATAAAATATAAAAGTAATTGATTTTTAAAATAAAAATAATATTAAATTTAATATAAAATATTATTTAAATAGTTTAAAATAAAATATATTTGTTATAATATGGAAAAGTAGAAAAATGTAAAAAGCAATTAAACATAAATTAAATTAAACTATAATATCATAATGTCGTGTAATTTAAATTTGTATAATAATTTATTGAATATATTATATATTTTAAATAATATCATTTGTTATTATTTTGATGTGTTAATTATTAATATTATTACTAAGTACCAATATATAATATAATTAATTATTAATTATTATTTTACTAAAAAAATTATTATTTAATATTAGGTTTTTCAATTAAATTTAAAATACCACTGCTGCTATTAAATAAGTAAATACTCAATCTTAAATAATATTATTTATATCAAATATAAAACTTTAATAATTATACAGTTTACTATAGCTTAATTAGTTGAATATATATTATTTAATAATGTAATAAATTAGAATTAAATTAAATAATATTATTAAATATAATTTATAATTTATTAATTAATAATATTATTTAATGTATAAAATTTAGAATTTTATTAATCTCAATTATTATCTAATAAATATTAATATTAAAAATATTACTTAATATTAAATTTAATTACAGTATATTTAAATTATATATTGTTTTCTTCTTGGTTACAAATTTATAACACATTTTAATATGATTAAATCAAGATATTTGAAATTAGTATTAAATAGTATGAAATCATATTAGATATAATAATTTTATTTAATAAACATATTATTTTTATTTAATGTTTAAAATTTTATTTTGTGAATTGAATTATTATATTTAAATCAGTTTAAATATTTGTTTTTAAAAACAAGAACAAAAAACAGAAAATAGGATTCCAAACCGCACCTAAGCATAGTAAAATATAGCAAACTAGTTTTTACTCATGAAACGCATGAATTAATTTTAACTATAAATTTATAAATGTATAAAATAATATTATTTAATTTATATATTTAAAGTATATATAAAACAAATCATCATCATTAAAATTTTTATCTCAATATTAAGGTATTTTAGTAAAGATACTAATCATGAAAGAGTTAAATATTTAATTAAAATATTATTAAACACATCAACAAAATGTTAAAATAAAGATAAAAAATATATTTTAACAATTTTCAAGTGTTAAAGCATATTTTTATTATTGACTTAAATAATCATTATTATAAATATGCATTATATATATAAATATATCATAAAGATATGCATTAGTTTATATATATATATATATATATATATATATTCTTGGAAGAAAATTATCATCAAATTTCATTGAAAAACCCAAAAGGAGGAATATTAATATCTTAAAATCCAAATCAATCCAATCCCAACAGACAAACATGTTAATAAAGGACAAAGAAAAACAAATTTTTTAAAGTGAAAAAGTGAAAAAAAAGTTGGTATTTAATTAGTTTTGATTTAGGTATATATAAAAAATTAATCAATATTTACGTATCTTTTAAAGAGAATGTTCAAATAAGCATTATATAGGTATCTTACCAAATTGGCTATGTAAGCCTAAAAGTGAACCAAATCATTGAGGAAAAATAGAACATATTCGAAGCCAAGAAGGCAAGTGGGTGAAACCTGATGCCCAGAACGGAGATCCCAGAGCAACCAGGAGTCCTCCCTATTCCATAGCAAACCAAGCATTAGTTTCAACGATGGAAGGAAACCATAGTTAGTGATGAATTAACAACCCTAGAAGAAAATAAGAGTAGAGAACTAGGAAAATTCTTGGTTTTCAGCAGATTAAGCTTTGAAAATCATCTGAGACTTTAATTGGGATCACTATAAATGACATGAATACACATTTCTACGTGCAAAACTCTTTACAGTTCACATCCTAGTGATGGCTGGTTTGCATGTCAATGACAATTAAAGCTGCTAATGTTGATATTAAGAGAACGAATACAGAAAATATCATAAAATATATAATGGTAATTCTACAGAAAAACTGCTAACTTTCCTTCACTTTGCTAACAGGTAAGCAAAAGAAGATAGAGACAAGACAGCATGAAAAATCCAAGAAAACATGTCGACATAAGAACTACTGCAAAGTAAAAGAATTTCAGAAAAGAAAAGAACCATTTGAGAAGGAAAAGAAAAAGAGAAGTAACCTGAGTGACCTCTGCAGAGGTAACCCACATGATTACAACAACAATAATCAGAAGCAAACCTCCCTTGTATTTCCAACCCATCTCTTCTTTCTTCTTCCTTCACACTTTTGTCGATTTATAGAAAGAAAAAACACAACTCTCTTCAAATCAATCTCTCTTTTTTTTTTTCTTTTTAATTCTGTCAGCTACATTAACGTCCAAGCCTAGGCAAATGCAGCTAGGAAGTGTTATATAAAGAAAAACCAAAGGGAAGTGATGAGTTTTAGTTCATTGTCACAGTCTCACTATCAGCATGGCTGTGGCGCATTGATTCTTTCTCCCACTGGTCATTTACATTTAGTTTGGTTCAGTTAAAATGAATTCCGAAAAAATATTTTTTTTGAAAAAATTTTCTTTAAGAAACTAAATTTTTTTTCTTGTTTGGATGAAGAAATAAAAAAATATTTTCTGTTGTTTGCATGCATTTTGAAAAATCTGTTTTATTTTTTCAAATGACATTAATATAACTAATAAAATATTAAAATTATTTATCAATTAATTTATTAATATTAATAGAAATTATGCTTTGAAAATAATAATTAATATTAAAATATTTATATCATTAAAAATTTAAAAGAAATCTATTTATTATTACTTATATTAATATTTTTAAAATATTTAAAGTAATATTATTTTTGAAATATTAAAAACATTATAGTATTAATATAATTATATTTTATACTGAAAGTATTTAATATTAAAATCATAAAAAAATATTGTTTATTTATATTTATTATTAAAATATTAACATAAAAATACTTGTAAATAAAATATAAAAACATTATATATTAAATTAAAATATTAAGAAATAATATAAAATATTAATTATAAAAAAAATAAAATAAATTATTTATTAGATTAGTATTTATTATTTCAATAATAATATAATATTGTTTATTGCTGAAATAATAAAAATATTTAAGATTAATAATATATAAAATAAAATATTTAAACTGCAAATATTGAAATATTTTTAATGTTAATATTTTAATATTTAAAATTTTTAGTATAATTAAATAAAAATATTTTATGTTGAGTTAAATTAATCAAATTTAACCCATTATATCTAAAGTTTAACTTGAATATAATAATACTTGCAAGTTCAAAAAATAACCCTATACATAGATAATTATTTTTTAGAAAATATCTTCCTTTTCAAAAGTATAATAAAAAATTTAATAATTATGTTATAAATATCATATAATAATATATTTATAAGTTATATATATATATATATATAAATATACTTTGTATTATTAAAAATATTAAAATAAAAAACCTTAAAATAAATTGAATAAAATAATAAAACTCAAAAGAAAAATAAGAAAAAAATGAAAATTCAAAAAGATAAAATGATAAATGAGGGTGAGGCCAAACAAATGAAGATTTTGATGCAGTTGGGGCAAAAAGTTGTCCTAAGGTAAGGACGACCTTTTTTGAATCTAAACCATGTCTAAATCTTTATTTTCAAACGTTATTAGTTTTTTTTTTTTTTTTTTACATAAATTCTAAAGCTATATTTAAATTTATTACATGAAATAGATTAGATTTTTGATTGCCCAAATTTTAAATGATTTTTGACTTTTCGTATTCTTCTATTAATGTTCTTTAAAGTCTTTTTTTGCAAAAATTTATTGAAACATTTGAGTTTCTAACATTTATGTTTTTGACTTTTGAATTTATTTATTTTTGGTGAGTTGTGGTTTTTCATCTTCCTTTTTAGAGGTGGAAAGGCTATACAATATGAGTGCATTAAATTCTAATCTATATCTCCTAATTTAATAATTACTCTTTTCCACATAAATTCTAAATCTATATCTCTTAATTATATTACGTACCTAACATTTATATAATTCTTGACTTTTAATTTTCTTCTTCTACTGTTCTTTAAAAGTGTATTTGTCAAAATATATTTAAATATTTGATTTTCTAACATTTTTCATTTATGTTTTTGACTTTTTGATTTTTTTTATTTATGTTTTTTGATTTTTTTTTTTTTTAGGGTGAGAGAGTTGTATAAGGCATTTAATGTCAATTAGCTTATAAGTTAACCAAGATGCAATGAGAAAATAAGGATAAAGTGGTAAAAAACTCGCCAACCGAGATGAAGGAGGGTGTGGCGGTGGCGCTATGGAGCTCCCCTCGCCTCTCTCTCTCACCAAATGAAAATTTCAGGGTAAATAGAATACAAAATTACTTCAATTGGGTTGTGCTCCGATCTCATTTGAATTCAAAAGGTACTTAAAATTTAAATTTTTTAATTTTATTATTTTTTCATAAATTTTAAATTTATAAATAATTTTATTACATAAAATAGATTAGGTTTTTCGATGCTTAACATTTATATGATTTATGACTTTTGATTTTCTTCTATTAATGTTTTTTAAAATCGTTATTTGCTAAAATTTATTAAAACCTTTGATTTTTTTTTAATATTTATGTTTTTGACTTGATTTTTTTTTGTGACTTACGGTTTTGTCCTCTTCATTTTTTGGGTGAACGGGTTATATAAATGTATTAAATTCTAAATCTATATCTCCAAATTTATTAGTCTTTTTTACATAAATACTAAATCTATATCTCCAAATTTATAACATAAAACAAAGTAGAATTTTGGTCACATAACATTTATATGATTCTCGACTTTTGATTTTCTTCTATTAATATACTTTATAACATTAACATATACTATCATATGAATTATGTATATTCTTTCAGCAGGTCGCCATTGATAGAATTGATGGAAAATGACAGCTTTGATTGCATGTTGCGTGTTGAAGCACTACCATCTCAACTTCTCTATAATCCAATTTGAGAGTTGAGACATTAACTATTAGAAATCCCAAAAATACCTGAAATACATCACAATATGATCCTCCATGAGCAAAAGATTTTTGGATTTTTGCAAAGTCATTTTCCAGTTAATGCTATTGAAAATTGTTATTAACAGAATATTTATCAGAGAAACTAAAGAATTAGTATTTAAACCATTTACTTGAGCTGACCCAATAATGTAGATTATTGAATACTGTTGACCATGAATTAGCATGTCTTTGAACATCGCAATAGGTATGGTAAGTGACTCACCTAATGCAGCTACCAGAGGGGAGGTCCAGACAACACCTAATGCCCTGTAAATATGATAGATGTCGAGTTCAAGGAATTAAGAACATCTAGATTCAGATGTTAGAAACTTCAGTAAGACTGTTGTATTGACGTACCAGAAATAGTCAGACAGAAAATTTCCAACAATAATGAGTATCTCTTGCCTTTTAGGTGATTGAGGAAATATGAACTTTGGTTCGATACCAATGGCAGTCAAAGGCCATGCAGGAAAGAAATCAGAAACATTAAGTTATAATATTAATACCTTAACCAACCCAATGATATGAATGTATTCCACCTACAGTGTCAAACTGGAAAAACAGATTATGAAAACAATGTTAAAATCTTCATTCTGTGTGGGTTTTGGTGGTAGTGCTGGTTAAAGCCTGCCAAAAGGTACATCCTTCATTTCCAATATATTGACAAGTATGACAAAGAGCAGAAATGATATGGAAAACTAACCAGAAATATGCTCTTACCAAGCCACCAAAGGGAAACAAGTGCAAACAATCCAATATAGCCAAACAACTTCTGCATGTCTACCCTTTCTCCATCTTCCCCGGAAAACTTTTTAAGCAAAACTGCCACACATGATTTTAGTTAAGGTCCTGCTGATAATTTATCAACAGAAATCTAATATGGTTCAAGACAAGAGAAGATATAAAACCTATAAACAGTCCATGAATGATTGCTGAGAGTATAGCCAAAATATCTCCTAAATGAGCATGATTCTCACTTCTGAACGAATGCAGGAGAAAAACTGTTAGTAGCTTTTCAGAATACATGCTATGAAAATGCATAAAGTAAATAAAACAATGTCAAAACTTAAACGGTAGCACAATCTTCCATCAAATGCTGGTTTTGACTTCCAATTTGACAAAATGAATAGCTAAGAATGTTGACTTGTAACAGAATACCAAGCACAAAATTAGAAAACATATTTTCGAAGAACTTTCTCTCCTACAAGTCATATATCTTGAACCCTAGCCCATTTATAACCTTAATACGACTAATGTGTCCAAGCCAAATCATGGTAAGCATGGAAAAGTTCAATGAGGTGGAGGAAAACTATACTTGTTAGCGTCTGATTTTGATTCATCTGCAGCCCATGTCTTTCCAAGTGTAGTCATTGCAACACCGGCAATGCTAATAACGACTGAAACTATTTTCATTGCATTTATAGAGTCCTGACCCAGAAGTGCCCCAATTATTAAAGTGAAAAGTCCTGAAGTTGAGGACAACAATGTTGTACTAGCAACACTTGTTCTTGCAAGAGCAGCGTTTGTTAGATACTGAAGACAATGAATAAAATTAGAAAGAACTTCAATAATGTCTTTCAATGAAACATGTAAATCCCAGCTTTCAAACTGTATGTCAGCTGGATTATGTTTCTCATACAGCAAAAGCTTGCAGAAATGAGCAAAGCTATGCATATGAAAGTTTTAAAACAGATAAGTGGCATAATCAGGCAAAGGGAGCACGCACAGATGTATATATATACATGGTGGAAGCATAGTTGAAAATGTAAACAAAGAGATAATGGAATGAGGAAGAGAAAATATATGGTATTGGTTACAATAAATAAAATTCTGGCTTCAAAGAATTTGACGCTCAATGCTTTAACTGAAATGCTTAACTTGAAAAGTAGCTAAAAGAAATTATTAGATGAACAACTTTATCATTCACACCTCGTTTGCAAACCAGATAGGAGCCATGCAAAAGCCAAATGCAGCAATTTCCTTTGCACTAAGCATTCTCTCTCGGTTTGGTGCTTCCATAATATTTTCGTGTCTAGAAACCAGGGGATTTCCCTCCTCCTTAATACATAAGTCTATGACACACTCCTTAAGCAATGGTACTTGACGTTCAACCTCTTTTTCGCCTTTGCTACTATTACAAGAGTGACCTCTCAGATGCTTTACTAACCAGTCCTTAAAGAATGCTATTGGAAGATAAAGTGTCAAAAGAAAGGTTCCAAGATATGACACAACAAACGGATGCTTAGTCTTCAAATACACCCTGTCGAATCATTCAAGCAATGTCAAACCTCCAAAGCAAAAACGAGGATGTAATGGCATTACAACTGAATCTTAGTACCCAAGTTCCAAGAGAAAAGTAATTAGACTACAATTTCAGTATGAAGAAAACGATTCCTCAACTCTTATCCCTGAAGGGTGAAGAATAACATCTTAGCAGAAGAATGGCTAATAATGATATTTACATCAGCAGACAAAAGTTAAGCATCATAAAATGTAGCAAATGAGCCTGAAGAGGACCAAACCATTTAGGAAACGAAAAGTAAGAAAACAGATTCGAAGTTGAGAAGGCAAGTGAGTGAAACCTGATGCCCAGAACGAAGATCCCAGGAGCAACCAGGAGACCTCCCTAGTCCATAGCAAACATAGCAGATAAAATGAATGATCAGTTTCAACAATGGAAGGAAACTAGAGTTAGAGATAAACTGACAACTTAGAAGAAAATAAGAGTAGAGAATCAGGAAAAATTCCTGGTTTTCATCAGATTAAACATTGAAAATTATCTGAGACTTTAATTGGGATCACTTTAAGTAACAATAACACACATTTCTGTGGGCAAAATTCTTTACTGTTCACATCTCAATGATGGCTGGTTTGCACGCCAATGATAATTACAACTGTTAATGTAGAAATTAAGAGAACGAATACAGAAAATAACATGATGATGATCCATATAGATTCTACAGAAAATCTGCAAACTTTCCTTTGCTTTCCTAGCAGGTAAGCAACAGAAGATAGAGGACAAGACAACATGAAAAGTCCAAGAATACACGTCGACTTAAGAACTGCTGCAAAGTATAAGAATTCAGAGAAGAAAAGAAGCAGAGAAGTAACCTGAGTGACCTCTGCAGAAGTAACCCACATGATGACAAACCAACGATCAGAAGCAAACCTCCCCTATATTTCCAATCCATCTCTTCTTTCTTCTTCCTTCACACTTTTGTCTATCAAAAAAAAAAAAAACCAACTATCTTCAAATCAATCTCTGTATTCTGTCGCCCACTTAACGTCCCAGCGTAGGCAAATGCATCTAAGGAAACCTTATATATATGGAAAATTCAAAGGGAAGTAAATGGACCTCCTACACATTATGTACCAAAAAAACGACTATCTACCGTAAGTACGCTAAATATATAAGAATAAATATAAAATTAGAATAGGTAAATATATGATAATAATAAAAATATATCTGGTAAGAAAATTATTATAGGTTTAAGTTTAAATAGTATTTTTTAGTTATTATTTAATATGTTATTGTTAAATGTTTTTAATTTTATAAATAAGATTAAGAAGTTATATTTTTATTTTTTAATTAATTATTCTAATATAATCCAAAAAATGTGTTTTTATATTAATTTCTTTAATAAAATTTAACAACTGCCAACGATATAAAAGAATTTTTTATTTTTTTAATTAATGTAAGAGTTGAATATAGCATTTCAATTTGGAAAGGATCGAAGCAGGAAAAGGCATCCATTTAAATTAGTGAAAGGGAAAATTTTGGGTTTTTAATAATTGTAATTACTTTGCTAAACAACAAGTTCTTAATTTAATTGATGTATTAGATACGAAACAAGAAGTCAGTGGTTTTGTTAAGTTGTTTGCTACCCAGCTCAGTTTTCATTTTCTTGATGGTGCAGGCAATTGAGATTGTTGTAGTACTGTAATTGCACACAGTATATTCCGGTACTCTGCGATCTGATGTCATGTACATGGCTAGTGGTTTCATATCCAACACATGACTCATGTATAGACATTTCTATGGATTTGGAACCACATCAAGGGGTTTCCGGAAGCTTGAAACCAGGGACCACTTAATTTGTGAATGTGAAAACAGGCAAATGTTCATTAGGTTAGCCAATAGGTTGGAAGATATTCATTAATCATTTCATCCACCAAAACATTCATGTTTTTGTCAACAGGATTGATGCCTATAGGTCAACAAGTTGGGAAAATTAATCACATTAACATATACTATATCCTTTCAGCAGGCCGAGCATAACAATATGATAACTCTGCATAGGTTGAAGCAGGTTGAAGCACTACCATCTCAACTTTTCTGAAATCCAGTCTGAAACATTAGCCAATGGAAATCCCAAGAATACCTGAAATGCATCACAATATAATCCTTAATAAGCCAAGGACTGAACTGACAAGTTACGAATTCATTAAGATTACTTTTTAAACCATTTACCTGAGCTGAACCAATGATATAGATCATTGAATACTGTTGACCATGAATTAGCATGTCTTCCAACATGGCAACAGGTATGGTAAGTGAAACACCTAGTGCCACTACCAGAGGAGAGGTCCAAACAACACCTAGTGCCCTGTAAGTATGATATATGTCAAGTTAAAGGAATTCAGAACATGTAGATTCAGAAGTCGGAAAATTAAATGCTAACAATATTCCAATCAAAATAAATAAACAAACCAGACAGGAGCCATGCAAAAGCCAAATGCCGCAATTTCCTTTGCGCTAAGCATTCTCACTTTCTTCGGTGCTTCCATAATATCTTCGTGTCTAGAAACCAGGGGCTTTCCCTCTTCCTTGGTATGTAAGTCTATGACACACTCCTTTAACAATGGTGCTTGATGTTCTTGAAAATTGTCAGGCTTGTCGTCATGTTTTACAGGAGGATTAAGTTCCACCGAGGACTTCTCAACTCCTTCAGGGTCTTCAATAGTATTAGAATAGCGACCTCTCAGATGCTTTACTAAAGAATGCTATTGGCAGATATAGTGCCAAAAGAGAGGTTCCAAGATAGGTCACAGCAAACGGATGCCTGTAGTCTTCAAAAACACCCTGTGGAAGCATCCAGGCAATGTCAAACCTCCAAAGCACATTAGACTGAATGTTAGTTTCCAAGAGAAAAGTAATTGATGAACTGCAATTTCAGTATGAAGAAATGATTTCTCAATTCTTATCCCTGAAGTGTCTTAGCATAAGAACGTCTAGTAATGAAACTATAGAATGATATTTATATCAAAAGACAAATGCTAAGTATAGTAAAATATAGCAACTGAATCTCACAAGGACCAAACCATTCAGGGAAAATAAAACAGACTCGAAGCTAGAAAGGCAAGTGGGTGAAACCTGATGCCCAGAACGAAGATCCCAGGAGACCTCCCAATTCCATAGCAAACAAAGCAGATAAAATGAATCATCAGTTTCAACAATGGAAGGAAACCATAGTTAGTGATGAATTAACAACCTAGAAGAAAATAAGAGTAGAGAATCAGGAAAATTCTTGGTTTTCATCACATTAAGCATTGAAAATTATCTTAGTCTTATAATTAGGATCACTTTAAATAACAAGAACACACATTTCCATGGGCAAAATTCTCTACTGCTCACATTTCAATGACGGCTGGTTTGCACGTCAATGACAATTACAACTGCTAATGTAGAAAATAAGAGAACGAATACAGAAAATATCATGATGATGACCCACAGAGATACTACAGAAAAACTGTTAACTTTCCTTTGCTTTCGTAGCAGGTAAGCATCAGAAGATAGAGCATCCAACTTATGATTCTTATTCAATCCTGCATGTTCAGGAGAATTCTTCCACCGAGGACGTGGTGGACAGGCAAGCATTCCAGGCTTTGTTTCATTGTAAAATGCATACATAGCATCAATATAGTCTGGCTTGTAGATTCCAGGAGGACCTGCTTTAGCAAATATTTCTATTGCCTGGCTGACAGACATCAATGGTTGAAAACGCATTAGACAGTGAAAAATCATAAACCCAGTTCGATTATGCCTATGTGTACAATGAACAAGAACATAATTCTTCCGAGTCTTTTGTCTGACGAGAAAAGAACTTAGACACCTCGTACACAAGTATTTACAGACAAGTTATCAGGCACAGCATCCCGCCCCTTGCATCTGATCTTAACATGCTCAATCCCCTTCTATTTCAGGTCTGCCGCTGAATAGTAACGACAAGTATTTGTCAAATGAATCACCAAACCTAGGTTTCCGCACGAGTTTTATGTACTGATACTTCACCAAATATAAATATTTAAATTTTTTTTGCTTAAGAAATATAAATATTTAATTAAATACATCATATGAGTTTTTTTATTGCAATAATTAATTTTTATTTGAATAAAAAATTTTAACATTGCTTATTTTATTTATTTATTGAAATGAAAAATTATAATGTGATATGAAGCGAATAACGTCACATGAAATTTTTTGAATAAAAATACATTTTTATTTAAAGTTATAATTCTAAATATTACACTCTATGAATGAATAATTTAATAAAATGATAAATACAAATAATAATTAACAAACCATACTAATAATATAACAAACTAAATAAATATTGAACAAGAGATTTTAAAGTTTTAAGCTTTTTTTTTATCACTAAATCAACGTTTCATTGACTGTCACATGAAATTTTTTTGAAATGTGTCAAAATAATAAAATAGACATATATATATATATATATATGTCAAAATTTTAAAAAATATATTTTTTATTTTAAATTATTACCTGACAACATTTATTTTACATGATTTTGGTATGAGATAATTTATCCGAAAGAGTTTAAAATTTTATTGAAATCAAAGGATAAAATCTTATATGATAAATTTCAAGATAAACAAATTTCATTTATATTTTTACCTAGATAAAATAGAGTTAGTCATTTTTTGAAAAAAAAAAAAAATAATTAACGAAAACGTCGTCGTTGGATGTTACTAATTATTAATAATAACATACACAACCATTCAAAATCTCCACATGTGAACTATGATAAAGTCAATCTTGTGAATCATAATAGTCCTGGCCGTACTCGATCATCGACGGGAAATTTCTAATTTCTGCCCGTCTCTTATCTGAATTTTGTTCTCTCCTCACACAGCCTCCTCTTTCTTTTCCTCTTCTCCAGAATAAATAAATAAATTTAGTTAAATACTAGCATTTCATTCCAATCCGTTTCGAATTTGGTTACTTTGGAAAGATGGCTTGGATTCAACAATTTCATTACAGCTCAAGCTATTCATCGTCACATCTCTAATTCTGATCCCGCTGTTTCAATAAAGATGGAGATAAGTCATGTTTCGGGATCAATTAATCAGTTTCAGTTTCAGTTTAGGAAGCCAGATCTAGATATTCGGGGAATTTCAGTGTTTTAGGGTGGATTTCTCGAGGAAGATAGAATTTGGGAATAATTTAGAGCTCAATTTGTTTGTCAGGTATGAATTTAACCCTTACCTCTTTTTTTTCCTCTCTTTTTTTTTTTTTTTTGTCATTTTGGTAAGAATTAGTTGCTGTATGTGATTTATGTGAGGATTTGTTCATAGTGATATCACTTTGCAATGAAATTGTATTAGCATGAGGCATAGCATGGGCGATAAGCAGAATCGTTTCTGGTGACATTTCAGGAAGAATGAGGGGTATAAGGGATTGGGTTTTCACTCAAGTACTATGCAAGTCATTGGCTTTGTCTGGACCACTGTCGGATAGAGATGGTTTCTCCCACGAGGCTCCTTCGTCTCGAGAAGAAGAATCCGATTATCAAGGTATCAGCTTTCCCCCTTTCTTACGTAAACTTGGTAGTTCATGACCTATTTCATTTCATATGCCGAATTTCAAGTAAAATTTGTGCAAGTGGACATCCATAGATTTGTTATATAAGCATTATCCAGCATTCTTATTCAATAGCGCTATAATTAAGCCCTGGGAAATACAAGACTTTTACTTGTCCCTCGGATAAGATAGTTTCTAGGGATTTTCTAAACTACTTTACAAAATGCGTGATCGCATTTACTTGATAGAGTGATCTTATGTAAATGGATACTTGGGTATGGATAGCTGTGTTATTGACATTAACCAGTTCGATGTCTGCTGAAAATCAAAACTATTAAATTAAATAAAGCAAAAGCATATTGAAATAAATGAAACCTATAGAAAGAGAAGAACAAAAAGAAAAGGAACCTTGCTTATCTTCGCTGGAATTAGCAAACTGCAGAAAAGGGACAAACAAAAATGTGATGATTTACTGTGGAGCTGCCTATTTCACAGATTACTGGACAGAAATAGTTAGGAGTTTCTCTACTTAGAATCAACTCTTTCTTGTGGCTTTATTTATAATGCTTTGGGTAAAATCTTTTGACATGGGAATTGACAATACCTCTATGAACTAGAGACATACTGTGGATCTCTCATTAAGTTCATCTTTTAACCTGTTATTCTACAGGGTTGATGTCGATAAAAATATGTTCTCAGTAGGTTATGTAAACTCTATAACCAACATGGCATATTGTCTTCCATTTCATTAGGTTCATCTCACACCACCAGTTTGGTAGCATTGTCAGTGCCTCCTGATACATCATCCTCTTCTGGTAGTATTCATGTTAATGACCCTTATACTTCGCAGCAGCAAGTCCTAGTTGAAGATTCTAATCTTTCACCTAATCGTCCGAATAGTAAAAACATGGATCCATTGGAAAAGATTGAGGATCTCCATATTAAATTCTTGCGTCTTCTCCAACGATTGGGGCAATCTCGAGACAATCTTCTGGTGGCAAAAGTTTTATATAGGGTGCACCTAGCAACTTTGATACGAGCAGGGGAATCAGATTTGAAAAGAGTGAACTTAAGAAACGAGAGAGCCAAAACAATAGCTAGAGAACAAGAGGCATCTGGACTGCCAGAACTAGATTTCTCTATTAAAATACTTGTCCTTGGCAAAACAGGCGTCGGCAAGAGTGCAACCATAAATTCTATCTTTGATCAACCTAAAACAGAGACCAGTGCATTTCAGCCTGCCACTGATTGCATTCGAGAGGTTGTTGGAACTGTTAATGGGATTAAAGTGACATTCATTGATACCCCTGGTTTCCTACCTTCTTCTACAAGTAATGTGAGAAGGAATAGAAAGATTATGCTGTCTGTTAAGAGATTCATTAGAAGATCACCTCCAGATGTTGTTTTATATTTTGAGCGGCTTGACCTCATCAACATGGGTTATAGCGATTTCCCCCTTTTGAAGCTTATGACTGAAGTTTTTGGCAGTGCCATTTGGTTTAACACCATCCTTGTCATGACACATTCTTCTCCGACTCTTCCAGAAGGACCTAATGGGTATCCTGTCAGTTACGAATCTTATGTCAACCATTGCACTGATTTGGTGCAGCAATATATACACCAGGCAGTATCCGATTCAAGGCTTGAAAACCCTGTACTTTTAGTGGAGAATGATCCCCAGTGCAAGAGAAATTTCATGGGGGAAAATATACTTCCAAATGGACAGGTTTGGAAATCTCAATTCTTGTTATTATGCATGTGTACTAAGGTTCTTGGAGATGCGAACACCCTATTGGAATTTCAAGGCAGCATTGAACTAGGACCATTAAGTAACAATAGGTTGCCTTCTTTGCCTCATCTTCTCTCATCTTTTCTACGTCATCGGTCAGTATCTAATCCAGCTGAACCAGAAAATGAAATTGATGAAATATTGCTCTTGGATGAAGAAGAAGAAGAAGAAGAGTATGATCAATTGCCTTCAATTCGAATCCTATCAAAGTCTCAATTTCAAAAATTGACGAAATCGCAGAAAAAAGCATATCTTGATGAATTGGAATACAGAGAGACTCTTTATTTGAAGAAACAGTTGAAGGAGAAGTGCCTGAGACTGAAGGAGAGCAAGCTCTCTGAAAATAAAAGCTTTGAAGGTGAGAATGATGATGATGCTGATGACAAGGTATCTCCAGAGGCTGTCCCATTGCCAGATATGGCAGTCCCTGCAAGTTTTGACTCAGATTGCCCCGTACACAGATATCGCTGCGTTGTCACAAATGACCAATGGCTTGCAAGACCTGTTCTTGATCCCCATGGATGGGATCATGATGTTGGATTTGATGGAATAAACCTAGAGACAGCTTTGGAAGTGAAAAAGAATGTTTTTGCTTCAATTACAGGACAGATGAATAAGGACAAGCGTGATTTCAGTATTCAATCTGAATGTACGGCAGTGTATGTAGATCCCGCAGGGCCTACTTATTCCGTAGGACTTGATCTTCAGTCTACCAGTAAAGATCTTATGTATAATGTCCACGGCAATGCAAAGCTGAGGAGCCTCAAGCATAATGTCACTGATTGTGGAGTCTCTTTGACGTCATTTGGAAACAAATATTATGTTGGTGCTAAGCTTGAGGATACCATATTGGTGGGGAAGAGAATGAAGTTTGTTATGAATGCTGGGCGAATGGAGGGTTCTGGAAAAGTGGCGTATGGTGGGAGTTTTGAAGCTACTTTTAGAGGGAGGGACTACCCTGCGAGAAATGATAGTGTTAGCCTGAATATGACAGCTCTCTCCTTCAATAAAGAGATGGTACTTGGTGGTGGTTTCCAGTCCGAGTTCAGGCCAATACGAGGTATGAAGCTGTCTGTTAAGGGCAATATAAATAGCCAGAAAATGGGGCAAGTTTGTCTGAAGATGAATAGCACTGAGCATGTGGAGATTGCATTGGTTGCCGTCTTCTCAATTCTTAAGGCCCTTTTGAGAAGAAAGGCCGCTGAAAATAGAGATATAGAAGCATCAGAGGGTGGTTAAACGGCAGATTTTCCTTGGTAGGAGAGAAAGCGCAATCCCGAAAGCAGTCTATATGTGGAAGTCTTTTCATTCAAACATATATTATGCAGGATTTTTCTTTGCGGTCATTCTGGATGTTATCTCAGTTCGATGGATGCCTTAATTCAGAGTTGTAGGTAAAGGATAAGGTGTTGGATGTTTGTCCTGCGGTAAGAACTCTATCCTGAGGAGTCGATGGCATTTGAGTACCCAGTAGAGCTGCCAACCTTGGCTGCCGAGGTTAGTGTCAATCAAGGCAATAATTGTACATGAATTCATGGGAAATGAGCTTTTTGACATTCATGGAATAAAGCTAAATAGTTGTAAAAGGTTGACCAAAATTCGGTTATTACATTTTGGTTGTTGTTGAGCTACATTTTTGTTGTGTTAAATGGCTATACATAAATTTTCTTAGTGATATCTTTACTGCCTCATTCCTCCTATGCTGAGTTTCTTCCCCAAGTTGGAAGGAACTTTAGGTTTACTTCAACTGATAATGCAATGATTACTGCGTCAGTCTAGTTTTGATAACGCCTTAGGACATAGATATGGAATGGTAATTCGTGTATTTGTATCAAATTATAATTCGAATGGATAAATTAAATATAAAATATATTTAATAAATCAATTTTTATTAGGTTTTAATCCGTTATTTTTTATTTTTATAATTTTAGTTTTTATTGTATCTTTATGTTGCTTTTAAAATTATTAAATCTAATTATGTATACTCTTTTATTTTTATTTTTTAAAAAAGAAAATTATATTAAAAAAAGGGGAATCCAGAAACAAAGAACAAAAACGAGCAAAAATCATTAGTCACATAGCACGAAAACGTCGATTGATTCTGTGGGCTTCAAAAAGATTAGGTGAAAATAAATACAACTGCAGCCATTAACTCTGAGAATACAGCGACGTTGGGAAAGCAGAGGACAAACAAACAGGAGACAGCGTCGTTTTGTTCATTGTACATGTAATAATTGAGCATAAGCTTCTTCTGGAAACAACTTCAGCTTTGCCAAAAATGCCACGTTAATAGACAAACTCGGCTCCACTCAACAACACAGACCACGGTCCACGGATATCAGCATCCCTCGAGTCAGAAACATGGGCCCTCCCCTAAATTTAGTGTTTGTCAAGTCGGTGAGTTAATGGTGGGTGATCTGATCAATCATCAATGGAATCCAATCTTAGTCCAATAAAATCAAACCTACCTAATCCCTTTGGAGTTTATGAAAATTTGTAATATTTTATATGTAAAGATATAAATTTATATTTGTAAATTATTTTTTTAAAACAAATTAAATTTTTAAAAAATAAAAAATTACTTTTAAAATCTCATGATATGATTTTAGTTTATAACACCTCAATTAATCTCACATCAAATATTGAGAGAATCTGCAAAAGGATAACACTTCACAAGTAGAATAAGGCCACAGAAACTCAGCATTCAATCAGCTTTTGCTTAGTTCTCTCTTGTGTTTTCCATTTTTAAGACATGCAAGGTGCCATGGTTAGTAAGAAGAACTGCTTTGTATAATGACGAGTTCTGGTAAAGCGCTTGTTAACGTTGTGGCATTGTTTTGTTTCTTGTCGGTTTCTGCACGTGGAATCCATCCATATGCTGAATGAACTTTGACGAGTTTCAGACCATATGGAAATGACAGCAGTTATCAGTAGCTAACATTTTTCAACATCACCTTGATCTAAAAATCTAGTCTTTTTTGTTTTATTAGCGGAATCTGCGGCTCAGTGGGCATCTTCATATTCCCAGAACCCTAAAATGACAGAATAATTTCGTCATCTCGCCGAATATTGACATCAGTGAATGTGAAATTCGAGGATTCATGCAAATGAGAAATGACCCAAAACCAAATTCGATTGCTTTTCATAGTTCTTCCATGGAGATATGTGCATGAACCCAAGTGAAATTCACTGTGACCGCAAGGAATTGACACAAGTTTTTGGCTGCCGTGAAAAACTTGCTTGCTTGTATTATATAGCAATCAGAAAAGACAAATAGAAAACGTAAGTGCTGAGGACATCAATTCATCTCCATTATCACTTGAATTCTGACTAATATATGATGGGTTTTTTTAAAATTTTTATTTTTTAAATATCAAATATGACAAAAGTAATATAATTCATATGTCAATGAATATTCCAACCTGTTACTTTTTTTAAGCAACTTTTATTAAAAAAAAAAAAGTTCACTTTGCTTTTTTTTTTTTCTTTAATTTATACCAAAAAGCATGTACCAAGCAATGATTCTTACACCCCCATTTGGAGGCAGCAACACAAACTTTGCATATGAAAAAGTGGAAATTCAATAACAAGTTAACAACCCATTCTTTCATTGACATTTGAGAAATGCTGCAGAAAGTAATGAAGCTTTTCCTCTAAAACACTCTCTGAAAATCATGTGTAATCTTGGGTTTCCCATGGTGAGATGGCCATCCCACACTCAACTCTGGCTCAAAAGATTGCAGTTTCAAATTTGCATACCCAGAAAGAAAGTCTCAAAGAATATGCTTCCCAAATCCCAGTTTTATACTCAAATTTTCTATCTCAGCACAAACCAAACCAAAACAAGAGAATATCAGAATATTGAAGAATTCAATTTTTATAAAGAATTCATTTACACCACTGCATCACATGTATACACAAATTTCTATATACCAAACCAAAAAATCTATTACTAATCACTGAAAAAGAACAAATAATTACCTTTTTTCCATATCTGAATTCTTGTTACAAAGCATGTTCAAGGTGAAGATCCCCACAAAACCTCAGCAATAATAGTGGCAGCCTCAGCATCACTGCCAGATGCTTCTCTAACTCTCTCCAGAATCTCTTGCTTGAAAGCCCTTTTCTCTCTCTGTCTCAACCCTTCCCCAACCTCTAATTGCACAGCAAACCTTGCCACACAGCTTGCAAATGGATGATTCTCAAAGAACTTATGCTCTCTCTTCTCTCTTGTCTTCCTTTCACTCTCCTTGTTCTCATCGCCATACTTTCCCAACTCAATGAAATCCCCACCAAGCCCTGACCTTTGCAACCCCACAAGCTTCTTTATCAACCCTCCTTTAAGCAGTTCTTCTACAGCTTCCTTGCGTCCAAAGTTACCAATTTCAAGAATGCAATCCAATGCCACAACTTTCATGTCCAGATCCTTGGATTCCAGTAAAGTTAAAATCTTGGGAATTTCTCCATTGTTGACAATCTCATCCACAAAGGGTGATTTAGTAAACTTAATCAGCTCACATAAAACTTTCAGGCAGGGGATTGATCCCATGTCCAAAAGCGCGTGAATTGTACCAACCATGTGTACTTGCCCGACAAAAACATCCTTGTTGAATCGAATCAATGCAGCAACACAAAACGCTGCATTTTCCCGGATCCGTTTTGAACACTTCGGGTCGCAAAGGACCGATTGTAGAACCAAAAAAGCCTTCGATTTTAGGACTAAATTCTGTAACTCCCGATCAAACCCTTGTGAGACTCGGTGTTCGAACTGTGTCAGTAACCGGACCAACTCGTCCTCGTTCTGGCATGCCTCTTTCAAACCCTTTATCAAGCTGTCGATGCTCTCGCGGTCGATCCAGGCTTGAATCTCGGACTCAATCGAACCGGCGACTTTGGAAATGGAATAAGTCGAGACTCGCCGAGTCAAGAAGCTCCTGAGGCCGTAACCACGAGTTCGTTCGAGGGTTTCGACGAGGGCTTTGAGGTCAGTAAGGTATTGGGAAAGAGTACACAGATGTGGATCTTTGGAGAGGATGGAATCGGACTCGGTTTCAAGCTCGAGGAGAGCTCTAATGGCGGATGAGTTGGAGTGAACCAAGTTGTGAGTTGGATTAGTTTGTAACTCGTGGGAAGCTTGTTTTAGAGCTTCCAGAACCTTTAGAACTCCTGGGTTATCTTCCTTCAATGATGGGTCTTCCATGGCTGCTCGAAAAGATGGTTTTTCTCTTTAATCAAGCAAAGAAAAAGGGACTGTTCTTCTTTTTCTGTGGTTTGCTGGAAGTAGCCGAGAGAGCTCTCTCAACGACCAGCCCTGGTTCTCTGTATTTCCAGAGAATGTATAACGAAGTAACCAGACACAGAGATCAGACCGCCCCGACTGCGCCGCTTGGGCTTTCTGATTTTTTTTTTTTTCCCACGTGTATATGTAGAAATTATTTTGTTGGTTATAAATAAATTAAATTAAATTAAATCTATAAGATAATTTATATGGATAAATACATAGATTTACATCATCCATGAATATTAAAAAATAATAATAAAGAAAACATAGAAAGTTTAAAGTTAATCGAATTCCACAAAGTTATTTTCAAAAGAGATTAGGTTTTTCAATAATTTAAATTTAATTTAATGATTGTTATATGATTTATCAGAATTAAAATTATCATTCCAATTTTTTAACCGATTTATTATTTTTCATATTGATTAAAAAAATTTATAAATATAACCCTAGAACTTTATGATTTCTACATAAAAATCAACAAAATTTCTAAATTTTCCTTTTTAGAAGTTTAGAACATAAAAATTCTCCTTTTGTGTGTGGATTTTTTCTTTCTTTCTTTTACTTAATTTATTTAAGAGAAAATCATGCCTTTGCATAACATTATTAAAACTCCCTTTATTTATTTTGACTTTCTAATAAAGAAATTTATGAATATGAGTTTTATATTTATACGTATACACTCACAATTAAATTAAATATGAAAAATCCGATTTGGTTCTATAGTCAATCTCTATCTAATAACAAATATTAAAGTATTTAAATCATTAATTGACCAATTGATCTTTAAGTATACATCCTAATAAACAATTCATCCTAAATTCATTTCTTATTTAACCCAAGAAAATTGACAAACTATACAATTTTTTTAGGTTGCTAATTTGGAATATCCGAATCTAAGCATCTCGGCCAACAAAACCAACATTTTATTTATTTATTTATTTATTTATTTGTTTGTTTGTTTGTTTGATTAAAGTATAGACAATGACTGATCCTCTACTATATCCATGGGACCAAACTCCAAATGAATTATTTGCTTTGTACAAGAAATGAGTATGAGCCCCATCTAAGCACAAGTGGCTTATTAATTTTGTTGTCCAATTGACAGAACAAAAAGGAAATAGCCTACCTTTTACCACATTGGTCGCTTCTGAGGTTTCTGTCTTTCACTTTCTCTGGCTGAAATTTAGCATTTCTAAAATGAGGCTTGGGAAACATATGGGAGGATCGGTGTTCATTGTTCATTTATGAGACTTTTCTTTTTGCTGGGCTGAACTAAATAGTTAAAAGAATTACCAGGCTAGGTCAGTGGCTTTTCAATTTAGCCCAAGCAAGAGTGACCCCAACAAATTTTAAATTAAGTGAAACAAAGCCCATTACAATATGATTGTTTTTTATTTTTTTTTAAAGTTTAAAATTACCCATTTTCAAGATTAGAATAAATCGTAAATTCATTTTAAAATTTACGAATTTATTGAACTTTTACTTATAGATTTTTTAAATTTACAAATCACTTACTAATAAAAAATCGTAAAAATTCGAATCTTGATACTTTTAAATTTTAACCACTTACACCAATTATAAGTAGTAACAAAATAGTTGTTATTTATTATTTTGGAAAACCAAGATTTTTTTTCCCAGTCCAGCTTTGATACTAAAAATAGGTACAATATTAGGATTTAAGATTTAAATTTTAAGTTTTGAGGATGATATTATTAAATTAATTATTTAATTTAAATTCAAAATCTCAAAACAGTTAATTTTAAGAAAGATTATGGTATTTGATTATGAGGGTCTTTTCTTCTTCCTTTTTTCATCCTATTATTTTTTTTTGTTTAGAAAAAAATTTCAAAGAAAGAATATTTAAGGGCTTGTATATTAACTATTGAGCCAAATGTTTATAAGTTATATTTTTAAATATATATATATATATATAACTCAACACCTGTAATATCTTCTTTTAGTTTTAGACAATGAGTCTTTTTTTTTTAAAAAAGAAATTAATACAAAAAATTTACTAGTAAAATTGAAAGTGAACTTGAACCAAAACTTAATGGTCAATTCCCATTCAATTAGTAATTGATTTTTTGTTTTAATCAGGACTTTTTGGAATTAATATTTTTTGGTGAAAACACTAAAGACATGATTGGTATAAAAAGTGACGCCAAAAATTATATTTTCACAGCCGAAAATGACAATGAAAAATCAATTTAATCCAGGCAGGCACGTACTAATTTGGGACCAACAGCATAATTTTCCAATACCATATCGCCACGTGTATAACCTTAGCCAATCAGAACAATATCCTTGAAACCACGCAAAGCAATACTAGTATGCGACTAACGGTCGTCTCTCTAACGTACGCTGCCTCGACCCATACTGTACCAACTAACTTACGCCTTTATTAAGCTGAGCTGATACAACACTTTTCTAATCATTGTCCTTCCAAAGCTTCCTCTTCAGCTTATTTTCTAAAGGTACTTTTTTCTCTCTCTCTTTTTAACCAAATTTTGATTCTTGAACTCTTTAAGTTAATAATCTTTAATTTTTTTTATTGCTGATCTTTTCTGTCCTGGGATTATTGTTGAAAGGTAACTGTCTTTTTAACAGATGAGAAGAATCTTGGGTTTTTTTTTTTTTTGGGGGGGGGGGGGGGGGGGGTGTGGGGGGAGGGTGGGAGGGTTTATTGCATTGTTATGATTCAGATTAATGATTTGCATATAGTTTCCAACATTTATTAATGGAGTAGTTTTCATTTGCCATTGATGCAATGAGTAACACAGTTTTCAGTAATTATCTGTTTCTGTATGTTGGGTTGGTTTGCTTTTGATTGTATTTGGAAGTGAGGAGGTGATGTTTTTCAAAAGGGTATGTGGCTGTTTCATTGGTTGCTTGGTTTGAAGTGAAATGAAGTTGATATAAGCCAATCAAGGTAGTTGTATTTTAGTGGATCTTATTGTCTTCTACAAATTAGATAAGGCAATAGCGACCATGGTTTTGGAGAACAAATAGTTTGTAGCTAAGACAATTTTGAGGATGAGGAATTTCTAATTAGCAGATGCTTTGGTTTCTGGCTCCATTTTATGCCTCTAATAATGCTTAGCTTGATGGTTTGAACTTTGAATATCAGTTACCTGTTACTGGATCTTCGCAATCTAACGAGCAAAGTGCAACAGATGCAGAAATTTGTACAATGTTTTTCTCCTCTTCTGATGGTTTTAAATTAGCGTTATCTCCTATTAGATGATTTCATTACTTCTACAAGTTCGAAAGTGAAAAAACAAAGTTTATTTTTTTTGTTTTAAAAGTATGCATTGGAGTATATGCATGGTGACATCCCTAAAGCTGCTTGACTGGAAATAGAGTGGAATTTTCATGTAATAGTGTTTTCTCTTTGTAGATTGTTTCTTGTATTTTTGACACGGTGGTGTTTAATCCTGAATGCAGAAAACCACATGGTTTTTGGTTGATTGATCAAGAATCATGCCGGGGGTCACTAAGATGCAGTCTTTGCTGTTTCAACTCATATTGACGTCTTTTGTTTTCTTGAACTCTGTGAACAATGTGAATGCTGGTATCACAAGTACTTTCATTCGGACAGAGTGGCCATCGGTAGACATCCCTCTTGATAATGAAGTATTTGCTGTTCCCACAGGACATAATGCACCACAACAAGTAAGATTTTTCTTTTAATTATCTTCATATTTTTCTGCTAGACAAAGTTTATTGACATATGTATTTGTTAATCCTATTTGTGTTCTCAATGATCATTACTTTATTGCGTAAGAATTATGTTATGCGAAAATGAAGACAATTTTTTTTTTTCTACAAAAAGACTGTAGATTACTTTTCCTTTCTTATTTTTATCTTGCTACTTACAGCATTAAATATATCATACTCTTCTTTCTTATTTTTATCTTGCTGACTGTAATTTTTCTAGGTATCATGAAGTTTTCGGTTAACCCTTATTCTGAGAAAATTAGGGAACCACCCTTCAAGAACAAATTTTATCAGTGGAACATCCAAGACTTGATTACTAAATCTATGCATTATTTCTGTCAGAGTCTTTTGTTCATAGAAAATGAATCAATAAATTTGTACTCGTGAAGCATGCTTTCCAATTACACAGGCATCTTACCGTCCATCCGTTATCATATTGGCTCTATTCCAATCCCTTTGCCCACGTATTTCTAACATATATGTTATCTCAACTGTAGGTGCATATAACGCAAGGGAACTATGATGGAAACGCTGTAATTATCTCATGGGTCACAGTTGATGAACCAGGGTCTAGCAAAGTACAATATGGCACATCAGAGAAAAATTACAAATTTACCGCAGAGGGGAAAATGATAAACTACACTTTTTACGAATACAATTCTGGCTATATTCATCACGTTCTTCTGGATGGCCTTCAGGTAATAATTATTATTGGGAAAGTAACACTTTCACTAATGGCTTAACTTCTTCAACATGGAAAGAAATTATTAGTTGCCAGTTTTTATTAGAAGCTTATTCTATAACTGGTATGCCCCTAGCATGCATGAACTTTTATACAGATGAATAAATTCTTTTAGCTCTTCTATTACTCAAAACTTACAAGAATGGACTTTGAGTTCAGTTTTTGAATTTGAACTTATAGTTGATGTTGTCAACTGAACTATGATAGGAAGAAATTGGTTGCTTAATCATTTATTTGTTGTTCTCAGTATGATACCAAGTACTACTACAAGATTGGGAATGGTGATTCTGCACGAGAATTTTGGTTTCAAACACCTCCAATGATTGGTCCAGATGTTCCTTACAAATTTGGAATCATTGGTGAGTGTTTCCTCTGTAATCCAAAGCAATGTTGGAATGTTTTTATCATTTACTTGAATCAAGCTGTTCTGATGCTGGACAAGTTCCTGATATTTATACATACATCCACATAAACACCAAGCTTATATAAATATTATTCCTTTGGTGCACTGGAATCCGTTAATTGATTTTTTATTTTTAAGGCGTTCAACTACATATGAACTCTTATTGCTTCTTGTTAACCTGGTGCTTTTTGATAGTTCATTGGCTATCAAAATTGTTGTTGATGTAATATTAGTGACAGCTGACAAGTAAAATGTTGGTAGTTTAGTGAAGAAAACACAAACTTCATCTTTTATGGTGAAAAAATAATAAAAATGTTACATTTTAAGACACGAGAAAGGTTGATGCCAGCTTTATGAAGCCTAAATTTCCAACTAGTTGGATCAGTTTCACAATCCTTGTTTACCATTAATCAAGTTCAACTCCTTGATCAACCACATTTTTATAACATAACCTGCAGATTTTTCTAGTCTTTTTCCCGTCCTTTGTAGAAAATTCAATTCAATTCACATTAATCAGATCAGACTGATTTCATGTCTTTTCATAAACTCATATTGATGAGTTTCTTCTATGCTTTTCTTCTTGAATTTGTGTTGATTGATTTTTTTTATTTTTTAATATGTTGAAGGTGATTTGGGTCAGACATATAATTCACTGTCCACCGTTGAGCATTACATGCAGAGTGGAGCACAGACTGTCTTGTTTGTAGGAGATCTTTCTTATGCTGATAGATATCAGTATAATGATGTTGGTATACGGTGGGATTCGTGGGGTCGCTTTGTTGAGAGAAGTACTGCATATCAGCCTTGGATCTGGTCTGCTGGGAATCATGAAATAGACTACATGCCTTACATGGTAAAGCATTGAACAAACATTACTATTAGATTATTGCTAAAAATCATATGTTACCTTATGGTACTATGAGCTTTACCCAACTATGCATACTGCTCCTAATCATGCAATGCATAATAATATTTGCATACCACCCTGAAGCCTTTTTCTTCAGCTACTATCTGGGCCATATTTTTTTGGTGTCCATTGTTCTCAACTTATAAGCTTAGAACATTATGGAAAAAGATTCTACTGTAGTTTATTCTTTCTTTTCCTGAGATCAATATTTTGGTTTTATTATTGTTAGATCTCATCTCATATTAATCCATCAAAAGTGTGACCTCTGATTTCTACATGCCACCTAACCAGAAGAAGATATTTAAGTTCTTCTCATTCTTGTTTTATTCCACTTGGGATGATTTTCACTTGATATTAAAAGTTATGACGTAACTGACTATTTATGAATTATGATAAGTTTTTTTATGTTTAATAAAGCTTCGAAAACTATGTATAAATCTCTCACTCTTTGCATTAGAACATTAGAATCATTCTTGTTTAGTGCTTCACTCTCAAAATTCTGAAAACATGTGCAGAATGAAGTTATTCCTTTTAAATCCTATCTCCATCGGTATCCTACACCTCATTTGGCTTGTAAAAGCAGCAGCCCTATGTGGTATGCTATTAGACGTGCATCTGCTCATATAATTGTGCTATCCAGCTACTCTCCATTTGGTACCTTTTCTTCTTCTCTTCAACTGTTTATGTTTATCCTAATTAGCTATTGAGCATCCTGCCCTTTCTGATACTCATCTCAAAATTAATTATCGTAGCTAATACCTCATTACTTGCTTATTATTTTCTCCTCCAAGATGGCAGAGATTGCTTTTTTCTTGCCTTTTTATTACTTAAAACTTGATTTAACCTTCTCTCAATAGTGAAATACACACCTCAGTGGGTCTGGCTCGGAGAAGAATTAAAGAGGGTTGACAGGGAGAAGACCCCTTGGCTCATTGTCCTTATGCATGTTCCAATCTACAGCAGTAATGAAGTGCATTTCATGGAGGGTGAAAGTATGAGAGCAGTTTTTGAAGAATGGTTCGTCCGTCATAAAGTTGATGTAATCTTTGCTGGTCACGTCCATGCTTATGAAAGATCTGTATGGTTCTTTCCTTATAATTTCACTTTCCATCTTTTGTCCTTCTTAGCATTACCTTTATTTTGCATTATCCAACTCATTCAAAGCAATTTTTTAAATGATTAATTTGATGCTTATCTGAAGAAAATTCTCTTTTAAATTGTGTTACTATTGAATATTTTCCTCATCTAAGACAACTCAATCCTGTCAAGCTATTGCATGAAATGTTTCAAAACTTCTTTCCAAAGGTAAAATAAGCCAATGAGGGACTCCTTTTGTTTAAGATATTTCTTCAATTTATTTGTTTTGAATGATAATTATCATTAAAACCATGACAGATTTCCTTCTGTTAAAAATGCAAAGAGTGGTCTTTTCTCTGGTAGAAAGATGGAAATAAGAACAGGTCCCAGTATTTTTCTTCAAAGAGTAAGAAATGGCTATAATTTCATTGAACTCTGGGACTTGAGAGGCGTCCATTATGGTTGTCGTGATTGAAACATTAGTAATCCGAAATAGCAACAGAACCCTTAAAATTAGTGAACTCAAGTGTCATACATACTATGTTGTCACATGATATAGGTCTATTTTATTAAAATTCTTGTTTTGTTTTCTGGAAGGAATGCTCTTATGTTTTCCCTCTGAACTTTCAGTATCGAATCTCAAATATAAGGTACAATGTATCAGATGGTGAACGTTACCCTGTATCAGACAAATCAGCTCCCATTTACATTACCGTTGGAGATGGAGGAAATCAAGAAGGTCTAGCAGGAAGGTTAGATGACATACTCGACATTTTCCACCTGCATAAAGTAACAACTGTAATAACAGCAATGATAATTTACTATTTTTCTTAGGTATGTAAGAAAAAGACACTCATTGTTTTTAGCAAATGTTTTTGGGTTCTGTAGATTTAGAGATCCCCAACCAGATTATTCTGCATTCCGAGAAGCCAGTTATGGCCATTCGACACTGGAGATCCAAAATAGGACACATGCATTCTACCACTGGAACCGCAATGATGATGGGAAAAAAGTGGCAACTGACTCGTTCGTATTACACAATCAGTACTGGTGAGTAGAAGTAAGCATTTCTTGCTCTGGTTAGCCACTGATGCTGCACGCAAGTTTTATGGCATTTGACCTGTGAACCTCATTTAGTTACATGGATTCACAACCTAGGTTCCCAACTTATCTGTTACTTGGGACATAAACAACTGCCTTTTCTCTGCAATGGCATTTTAGGCTCTCAGGCTCTCTTAGCACCGTGATTCTGTATAAGTCTGAGCCAGAGATAAACGGGAAAAATGAAACCAAATACACATAATAATCCATATGTTGAAGGAGAATTGATTCACTTATGCATAAAGCAGCACCTTTTAAACGAACTGTCTCAGCTGAAATTATGTAGTGTCACTAAAATCTGACAGCATAGGTGTACCAGATAAATATAATGATGGTATATAGGTACCATGCATTTGATATTCTCTGAAAGCACATAGGTAAGTTGAGATGCAGATATGTGGTTGACTTCAAAAAATGAGCCTAGACTGACTTGTTTTCTTGCAGGGCAAAGAATCTGAGACGAAGAAAACTGAAGAAGCTTCATTTGAAGAGTGTGCACGGGTGGATTGCTTCTTACTGATGAGATGATATTTCGATCAAGCTTTTCGTCTCTGATATGCTTGATGACATTTGATCAAGGAGATGAAATTGTCAACACCAAAATGGTTAGCAAAGACGCAAATTTCATGCTGGAGATGCGTCTCTTGCAGTGATCTTTTTCTTCTAATTCATGCTTGAAAATGCTATCTTGAAATGAGTAATAAATTGAAAGCTTTTGTAAAATCTCTCTGAGTTATCACTGTTCAAGAATTAGAGTGGTTTACTTTGATTCTATGTGAAGCTGGAGATGGGTAAACTTTAGTTTTGCCTTTGCTCACATTTCCAGTATACAATAAATAGGATTACGTGAAAAGCTTGTTCTGTCTTTGTTAATGTCTGAATCAACAGTATCAACAACTTTAATGGATTTCCTAAAGATTTGCAACACGGAATGCAGAGAAAAATCTACTAACCGAGTACTTTGATAACAAAATAAGCTGAATGACAGCACCCTGCGCGGCACGCTACAAAGCCTTTGGGCAAATCCCAATATCTCATGTAAAATATGCCGTTTGTTCTGATAAGTATAGTATCCTAAAACTCAAGCTTTACACAAAGCCTAGAGCAGCTGAAAATGATTTATATGCACAGCTTCAAGTATTAGCTCCTACAAATACATACACAGGGTTGGCACGGAGAGGGTAGAACATCCTCCGAGTGGCGAGAGCTATGGTTCACTATACAAGATACTGAACATGGCCAACCCAGGAATTGGACTAAACAGGCTTACTGAACATGGCCAACCCAGGGATTGGACTAAACAGGCTTTGGCATCGGCTTGAGCTGCAAACTCAAATTTGCAGATCTGGTGGCTCTCTCGTATGAGAACTTTGATGCTGTGTTTGGATTACCTAGGAGTCACGGAAAATCGGCTGTGGCATCCACTTAAGGTGAAGATTCAATTTTCCAGATTTAGCTCCCTCAAGCTGGAGGCTATCTTTGTATTCCCCTTCCAATATAACCCTTGTCAATGTCAAAATGCACCTTCCCATGTAGTCCTACAAGATAGAAAAACGAAAACTATGTCAGCATTTATCTTTGTCATCATCAGAGCTTTTATTCCAATATTGAAGTAGATTACATAAACTAATATATAAACTCATGCTAAGTCGTCAAAACTATATCCGCATTATGACTAATAAAACATGAAGCCATTATCTGCATGCATAAAGTTTATAATCACCCCCAACCACTTCAGCCAAGCCCAATATAGCAAAGTATTCAATGTCAAGAAATAATCCTGTAACTTCATTTTCTTTTTTCTTTTTTTTTTTGAATTGAAAGAAAGGGAAAGAAAAGAGTAGCTCACTTCTGAGTTTGACTATCACAGAAACCAGAAATCAAAGATATAATTTCATAACTACCAATAACTATCACAGAAACCAGAAATCAAAGATATAATTTCTTAACTACCAATAAAGTGTCGAAAATGATGCAATCTAGCATCCAAGGGGTCCCAGAAGAAGGATCCCCACACCCCAACCTTCAAATAGCTTGAAACTTACTACCACACTGTCTAATTTAGAAACCAAACAAAATTTATATGACCAGTATAGAACAATTTAACAGTAATAGCAAATAATTTACCTTCCCAAAAGTGTCATGGTCCCAGACTTCAAGGATTAGCATATCATGTAATCCATCCTCGACAACAAAGTCAAAAGTTTGATTCCAAACTGGATTCAAGCTGTCATTCACAACCTGACAAAGAAAACAACTTTAAGGACCAAAGATTCATTATGCCCCCATTCTTGATGGATAAAAAACAGTAGCTCCATACAAGAGTCCAAGCTGGTTCATTAAAACTTCCAATTAGTTATAAGACTATGCAGAGCAAAAGTATAATAACAAAAAGGAAATACAAGAAAAGGCAACCCTTGGGAGGACTGAGGAAATCATAACTAAAAGAATACTTTAAACACTAAAAAATTTACAAAATGCAGGCAGTGGTAAGCCTCCACTAATGCTTTTGATTTTTGCTTTCTGCATTTTTTTTTTTTTAAGAGAGAGAGAGAGAGAGAGAGAGAGAGAGAGAGAGAGAGAGAGAGAGAGAGAGAAGCAAAAAATAAAGTGTATAGAAAACCATGGTTTCAAATTCGAATCCCCGTCCTTCAAAACTAATAAACATAGGAGGTTAACAACTCCACCTTTGGGCAATCAAAATCTTACCCTAGTTTTGTTTCTTGACCCTGATTTCTTCATTGATAGGACAACATAGGGATCAGCCTTTCCCATTAAATCTACAACAGGCAAATCTTCAGCAGATATCACAGTCACTGACAGTACTCCTCTAATAATAACCTCCTTTTTCTTCTGTATAACTGCTTTTTCATTTCCAATAGCATCTGTTCCATTTGCTCCACTTTTAAGAACCCTCTCTAAGGAGGTCATTGAAAAATTAGAGGAAAAGGGGTTCGTAAAACCATTCTCCGTGCCAAAGGGACAGTACAGGAGCTCCAAGTGCACCTAAAAACCAACATAACAATTTCAAGCAAATTATAAATATCATCATTTAATACAAATACAAAATTTCTTGGAAGGGCAAACAACCAAAGAAAAATAATATTTCTAGTTTATAACTTAAAAAGTGAGTGAATGTGTTCATGCAACTTCGGGCCAAAAGTTGCAGGGTGTAATCTAGTTTGGAACCAGTTCTCTCCCCCTAACCACAGGTTCATTGCTTGGCTTGTTGTTTTGGATAGGTTAAGTACTCTTTCTGATATTAAGAGTCTGGGCCCTAGTCTTTATAATACTACATGCTATTTCTATGACGAGGAGGACCAGAGACCATATCTTCTTGACCTGCAGCTTTTCTAAAGAATTTTGGAGGAATATTGGAGAAGAATCTTATCATAACTCAGATTAGTAACTAGCTGGTTGAGTTTGGTTGAATCCTTGCTCATTCCAAGGGTAATACTTTTAAGGCTAACTTGCTGAGAGGGTTTTAACTGCTTACCTACTACATCTGGTGTGACAGGAACCTGAGGAAATTCAGATGTAACTCCCTTAATGCTTATGGTATATTGCATTCTATTATAGTTGGTATAAAAACAAGGCTGAATGGCACTGTTAACATAGTTGACTCCCCCACCACCGGAATTCTGCTTGATAACTGGCCCATTGATGTGGAAAGTTAACAATTTTTCTCTGGATTCGTATCTTATTACTTTATAGCAGGTTTCTCCTGCTTTCTTGGATAATTAAATACTAGTTATCCAAAAAAGAGAATGAGTGCATGAGAGAGAGAGAGAGAGAGAGCAAATATTGATCTTCAAACAAGTAAGCTAAGCCACTACAGGCAGATGAAGTACAGAAGAAAATGTTTGCTAAAAGTTAAAATTATCCCTCTATTAACCATCACAAAAGTAACTAGCACATGTTTTTGTAAATTAGGAGAAAGAATATTCATATTAAAGTGGTTTGAAAAGGGGGTTCAAGTCTCAAAACACAGACCAAGAACTTGCATATATAGCACTTTGAACCTACACTGTGGGCATTACAATTTGAAAGAATCAAAAGCTACAGTAGGAAAGAATTATCCTAAACAAATTCAATTTAGCTGAAAACTCATGCAAGCACACAAATGCATGACTCTTATTTATACTACCAGAGTAGGGTAATCAATGTCCTCACCTGGCCCCTGTACTTGGTATCTCTCTGGATCTCCAAGTCTTTAACCAGATTCAACCAAACATCCTTCACTTTACCAGGTTCAAGTTCGCTTAGTTGTACTTGAGCACATCCAATGAGCTCAGATGCCTGAAGACCCTCATCATCATAAATTCTTACCACCAAGTGCTGAGTTGTAGCATCCTCGATAACAAATTCATAGTGTTCATTCCAAATAGGATTCAACTCATTGTTCTGGGGAAAATACACAAAAATTTCTTCAAAATCTAAACCTCTGGAAAAATTATTTAAATAATGTCTTTCTCTAGGAAAGAACAAAGAGGAAGCTGGGAAGGGAGAGACAACTTACAATTGTTTTACTTTTTTTTGTTTTATCTGGTAAAGGGCGTACATATAATACAGCATAGGGATCTGATTTCCCTATTATATCTTTGTTCGTTAAGCCCCGTGCCTGGACAAGCTTCACCTCTAGTATTCCAACTGGCTTCAATTCCAAATCACTGAAATTAGAAAGACGTTAGCTTCTCTGACCATCAACCCTGCCACTCCTTGGATGTTGAGAGAGAGAATGACACCACCTCCTAATAACTGAACTAATTCACAGGCAACCACATCCTCTCATGGGATACACAAAGTATTTACATTCAAGAGAAAATACATTTATATTACAAGTTCACCTCTGCTAACTACAATTTCAGAAGAAGTTTAGCAGGCCCTTCATATACTTAGATAGCTACTACATTCTTTGTTTCAGATTTTTTATCTTGCCCTGCAGGAAGTAATAAGGCTCTTGTACACTACCCATACGTTGGCCTCAAGTCCTTAGTTCTTTCTTCTTTGCTACATTGAACTAGATTATTATCTATTAAGATAAAGAAAAAGGCAAAAGACATACCTATAGTCACCAGGCAAAATGGGGATAATTTTTCTGACGGGCCACATGATAGAATCTTCAATAGCATCCCGTATTGTGCTCTGTATGTGAACATTATAATAATATGTTAATCTCATTGACATATGTGTAACAACTTCCATCTCACAGAGTTGAGCAATAAAAACTTAGTACAGTGTATCACCATGTGAATCATGAACACCAATATCAGAGATCAATTACTAACATATATGCAAGGTATAGCAAACCAAATCATTTGAGCAAAGCTGTTCATAATATTTTTACGTTACCTTCACCATTAATTGCCTCATATGAAAACAAAAGCTCACATACTGTTAAAAAGCCAAGAGATCCACTCTGGACAGCCTATTTGTTATCCTTAACTAGGCAAATAATTTAGTTTAAAAATAAAAGCCATAGTCATGAATGACTTGCATTCAGAAGGCAGGGGTTACCAATAAGCTGGATACACTTATGTGCTTTGATCTGGTTTTATAATACAGGTACCAATTTAACCAATGCAACAAATTTATCTCTAACTTGCAGACCTTATGCAAAAACAATCAAATTGAAATGATGTTTGTAAACTAATCTAAATGATTCTGCAGGCAATTGAGTCAACAACTTCCCCTGGACCACCATATGACAACCCTGTGCATCAGTTTACATGAGGTACACCACAAGCAAAAGAAAGAGTCAAGCATCATGCTTCAGGGTCATCATGTAAGTAAACTTTGAGACAGTAACTGCAGCAATAAAATCATCACTAATAACAAAATCCTTGAGTTTACAGCGTATTAGTTATCAAGGTGGCAAATTCTAAAAAATTTTCCTCTCCTTATACGATTAGAGTTACACCATATCATTCCAAGCAGCATGTACTGGTAGTAATATAATCCTTGACTGTAAAAAGGCTTGGTTGTCATGGTGGCAATTTTTCAAAAACTACCCGCTCCTTAGATGATACAAGTTACTCTATACCATGCCAGCCAGCAAGCACCATTGACATGATGGAATGTCCAAAAGAACAACCATATGACGGTTTAATGGGTCAATGCATTGAGACCTGATGATCATGGCACTAAGATCCCTTTCCTTTGTGTCAGAGACCATCCTCCAAAGTACCAACAGATTGAATTCCTGTCCAGCTTTCATCAATTTTTAGTTTTTGTTGTAATTAGTTCAGTAGATGCTTCTACAAATTGACCAAATCCCAGCATAAGGGAGCTTTGACCTAAATCTTAGCACAATTATAATCTTTCAAGAGTCATCCTGGTATCAAGGTGTCATATTTCTTACAATATCAAGAAGTTTTGCAAAAATAAACCCCTAAGATAAACTGTTATGTTGAGCTTGAGCATATGAAAACTAAAAGTGAAAATTCTAACCGAAAATTAAAATTCTCTCCAAAAGCAAAAGGTTTCTGTTTGTCGCTACATTAATGCAAAAATTAGGGCCATACGAATAATTGGCAAAGATGATTGATACAGTAGAAAATTCATGTAGCGAAGCAGTAAGGTAATCCAGTGTCAAAAGTCACAAACCTCAATAGCATCGTAAATTCCAGGAATAGTTGATATGTCACCACCAATGACTTTCAGGGTGAAATCCAACTTTTTCTGCAAGCCACAAATGCACATTCACCTAGTTATATCAATTGCACGCATATGCATGGTGCCAGCATGCAGTGTATGTGCGATGAACCCAACCAAGCAAGGGCAAAATAATACACCTCCAGTAGCCTAGTGGATCAAAATTACTCCCACTTGGATATCATGAATATTATCTTCAACTGAAGCTACAGTATGCATCAGTTTATACATAGATTCTATAGACAGCAACCCTATGATTCCTATTTAGCAATCAAATCAAGCACCAAAGGAAAAACAGACACTGTAAACAAGAGTGAAATCTGTTGGTTAGAAATGTTCAAAGGGGACCAAAAAAATTAACACATGTTTATATCTGGGTGAGTACAACTGAATTGCTCAGTCTTATTATGACCTTAGTTAATCTCCTCAATTAATATCAAACCAAAAAGAAAATTCCTCCAAGCATCAGTTTTCTGTTTCTTTTGGTACCAAAAAAATTGCATTCAGGCATTATATGCATCGACAAATGCCTCCCTGATACACAATAAGCCAATGTATAAAGTGCAAGTTGCATATCAATCACATTCTATGTCTACAGTTAAAACTCTTTCTCCATGGGTAAACATGTGCGCTCAACATGCATTAACTAGCCATATCAGAAACAAGGAACTCACCTTTTTTCTCAAAGAAAAACAAACAGCCCCAAAGCAAGGAAACTCATTCACCAGGGGCTTAAATATCAACCTGAAAACTCCAGTGAATCCAATATTTTTCACCTAAGTCAAAGGAAAGAGGAATTGAACATCAATAGCTGTCAATCTGGAGAATAAATTTAACAACTTGATACATGATGCTGTTAATAAGATTAATTCCATTGCAAAGACAAGTAAAGCCACAACAAAAAGGAATAAGATTGGTTTGCAAGGTTCATGCGGTTTGCAAGCATAGTTGCTTATGCAAGGTCAAAAGGAAGGAGGGGGTGGAACAGTCCCAAATAACAAAACATTACTATAAAACATAAATCTAGGAATGTAAGTTAGCATTAATTGATCTAAGATCCATAAGCCATCTTCATGAAGCTATTGAGAAATCCATACACTGCAAATGTCTGCTAGACCTTAGGCATATTAAAGATCCCACAAATGATCATGTGCTTGGTCTTCATTCTTTCAGCGATCAAACTCCTCGACAACAACCCAACAAATACTCAAGAACTCCATAGTTTTAGAATCACTACTCAACAAAGTTAAACTTTAAATCACAATAAAACTGAAGCAAGGAGATCATGCACATATTTATTACCCTTCAAGGATTAACAATGGCAAACCAGAAATTTGACAGCAGGCATGGAACAATTTTCTAAAAATAAGGATGAATTTAAATCACATTAAATAAAACTGAAGCAAGTAGATCGTGCACATATTTTATTACCCTTCAAGGATTAACAATGGCAAAAGAGAAATTTGACAGCAGGCATAAAACAATTTTCCAAAAATAAGGATGAAAAATAGTATTGCTCTATATTCTAGAAGCAAGAATACAAAACCTAAACAGGGCATTTATAGGGAACCCAAGCGAGCAATAAAAGAAAATAAGAGAACTAATGCAGACGATACCTGCACAGGTAGTGATAGACCAAGATGAGTTTTGATATCAAGTATTATATTTGAATCTGCATCCCAATTCATTTCCAACTCCATTGTAACACTATCAGCTCCATCTTCAACAATACTTACTCCTAAAAAATGATATTGCTTCATAAGATTACCAAAATTCTAAAGACTCAACCAATTTTAAGAATCTTTCATTCGAAAACTCACCCATAAAAGCATTTCCCCACAAGCCTCCCCCACCCCAAAAGATAAATAAATAAAGAAATAAAGGAAAAGCTCATTTCGTTTATATCCAAGATGGGTACATTAAGGCTCCATTTGGTTTCTGCTAACTTTTTTGCGTGTACAAAAAGTGAGCTTGAATTAATTAAGATATGGCAACCAGTATTCATTAAGATTAAAAAATTAAACTTCAGAAATAACAAAAAACATTATTTTCCCAACTATTATGTGAAACAATTATATTTTAATAGATGTTTTATTATGCTCATATGCTAGAATTAACGGCAACCCATTTACTTTTAAAAAACAAAAACGAATAGCACTGATAAAGTCTGTCAACAATTCAAAACAATAAATAAATAAATAAATAAAGAACAGCAACACAATGAGAAAATAAGAATAAAAAAATTTCAAAATTGAAGAATCATGCCCATAAACTAACCAGTAAACTGTGGTGCAACAGTGCCAAGAGTAAATTTGGAAAACTTTAAAGAGGACAATACGATCGGCCGATATTGTTCAAGCACCGGCTCCACCGAAGTCTTTATTAATTCAGATGCCGCCTATAACACCAAATTTGAACAATTTTTTTTCAAAAAAAAAAGTCAAAAATCTTTTTTCTCTCTGTTTCATTCATTAAAAATTGCTTTACCTCATTAACGTAAGGCCAGATCTTCGTAAGATGTTGATTAAGCCAAGTCAACTTCTGGTGCTGCGAGAAGACCAACCACGAAGGGTAGAATTCTGCCGGCAAGATCTTTCTAGAATCTTCCACTGTCATTCTTGCAAAAGCAGCCACCGTCGTTGCCTGCAAGAAGAAAAAAGGAAAATTTTTTAAAAAAGAAAAAGAAAAATACAATGAAATTCTAAAAAAAAAAAAGTAAGAGAGAACTAACGAGCTCATTTCGGAGCTTGGATCGAGAGTTCTCTGACCGAACAAAGAGAACGATGATAGCGAGGCCGACGACAAGCCCAACTACGAGTCCGACAACGAAACCCATTTCAAAAGAGAGAGCGAATTCCTTCCAGATTGGAATTCAGGAAGAAATATACTGTTTTTGATATTCTTTTTGCTTCTGAGAATGCAATAATGGTGAAAGTTTTAAGGAAAAAAACAAAAAAAAAAAAAAAAGGTTTCGAGTGGCAAACTTGTGAAAATTAAGCGAACAAATGGAAGATTAAGACATTGACAAGATTTAGTGGGCGGAGAAATCGGGTGAGAAGATGCAAGAAAGTGAGTGAAAGGTCATTGCCGACACAAAAGGCAATCCTTTTGCCTTATTACGGTATGTTTACCAGTCATATTGCGACACGTCGGTTTAGATTTTTTTGAAAGGGACTGAATTACCACGTGGCGATAGCAGTGTACCTCTTGCTTCCATAAATTTTATTATTTTACGGGTTTGAATGTTATACCTTCTCTTCTGATTTATCATAATTATTATTTATTATATACACAAAAGAATGGTAAGAGTTTTTACATTTTTTCTTTCAAAAAAAAAGTTTTTACATTTTAAAATATTATGATGATAATGAATAAATCGTTTTGTTTTTCCTTTTATTATTATTATCATTTTGTTTGAAGAGATGAGCTTTACAAGGTGCCGGCCAATGGGTTGAACATGAGGCGCCAAGTAGAGAATTTTAGAAGGTGTGGGTCAAATTAGACTTCTTTGTGAAAGTTTCTTTTCTTAGGTATGGAGTATTTATCAAAATTGTGATGAAATTGGAAATAAGGGTATTAGTTAAATAAATGTAGTAAAAATAGCAAAAAATCATTAAAAATATTAAATTAAAATTTATAATATATTTTATATTTATAAAATTTAATAAAATAATTAAAAATTATTAATATTATATTTATATCAAATAATATTTTTAGTAATAGTATTTTTACATTTATTTTATGTAATATTTAAAAAATAAAACATTGAAGATAAAAAAGAAAAATGAAAGAGTTAAAAATATGAATATTTTTTATACATCTCTAATAGAATTCTTTTGACACTATAATCGAGATTAAGATGATTATATATTTTTTATTTTTTTAATATTTTTAAAGGACATGCGTAATTATTTTAATTTCATTTATAGAGTTAAAAAATTTTATTAATAATATATAAGATAATTATGTTAAAAATATTAAATGATTTAAAATCTTAAAAAGTAAATAAAAAATTATGTAATTCTATTTTCCATTGGAGGTGTCGTGACTTCATTGGACTTCTCGGTGTGATGGGATCCAATCATCCAAAATGAAGCCCAAGCTGTTGGGCTTGTTGAGCGTGAATTGAACAGTTTTAATGTAAGGCCTTGAGTTGAGCTGCACCCTAGCGACCATTGGTCTAGTGTGGATGAATCTACTCCAGGGCCAGGCTAACATTTTGTTGTTTTATAGTACCAATAATCACAGCAGTCCAAAATCCTAAAGCTATGTTATAGACAAGCCCGGGAGGTTGGGAGCTGGACACCGAGCAGTGCAATGGGCCCGTGGTGCAACATTCCTGGAGTTCCTTCCACGCGGGCGATTGCAATGCTTGTTGGTACGTACCGACGCATTGCCCGAGGAAGACACGAATGTCGGGACTCATCTTTTTGCCTATGAAATGTTGAGGCTAGTTTGGGACACCGGCGGAGGATAGCGACCTTAGGAGTGTAAAATAAAAAATGGTTGGAGGTAAATCTACCTTTTTTTATAATTTTTTATTTTAATTTTATTAAAATCTATATGTATCTAATAATTATATTTTACTAATCATACTTTTCATTTAAATTGACTTCCATCTCCGATCAAGACAACCAACGAGGCCAACTAACAAGGCCGCTCACCTCGCTAAGGAGTTGTCCTTTTGTCTCTTTACCTTTTTAATTAACAGTTCATTCAAGTGGATCAACAATGATGATTAAAAATTAGATTGAAAATTATTTTTAATCTTTTAATTAGATTCAGTGACAAATAAGTAGATTAAAAATGATAATTAGCAGTAAAAATGAAAATAAATTAAGTTAGTTATGATATATTTGAATTTGGTTAATGTATTTTTATATAAAATTTTAATTTAAATTACTTAAATAATAAATTTAATCAAATTTAAATATTTTAATATTTAATTTAACTGTTTTATGAATTTAATTGAAATTTTTAATATATATTTTAAATATTTAATTATTAATATTATATATACGTGTGTTTAGAAATAATATTTGAATTAATTAAATTGAAATTAAATATTTTATTAAATTAAATTTTAATTTAATTTAATTAAATGAAAGTCAAAGTTTTAATTAATAATGTTTTAATAAAATGGAATAGTCTCGATTGAAATTGACAGCTTCATATGTGGATGGCAGGATTCTTCAGAAAAATCTGTTTTTTTTTTTTTTTAATTTTTTTATCATGCCGCGTGTTTCATTCAATTAGCAAGTTGTTCTTTACTAAGGATTATGGCATGATAATATGCGTAGTGTTAATAATACATATGCTGTCCTGTCATTAGTGGAGATACCATTTATTGTCACTGTTACATTAATTCATCCAACCTTATCCTCTATTTCCCTTTGCCCAAAAACCTGTAGCCACGTGGATTCGAGGTAATGAAAATGATGGAGATTGTTGAATTCGAGTAGGGACGCTGTCGTGTAAACAAAGATGTCGGTTTCTGCGAGAGAGAGAGTGGCTGGGCTTGGGCAGTGCTCCTGCTGCCAGCTTTAGGCTTTCCACGCAGGGACCCAAAAGCAAGGGGCACCCAAAGTCCTAGACGTCAACTTTCCAGTCCCTACCATCGATTGACTTACGTCGGCATGCGGGGACAGGCTGCTGCGGATTTCCGCTTTCGTCACATTTGGTAACTCTTCCCAATTTGCAAAGCAGAGCATCTCAACCGCATGATTGCTTGGCCCCCTTCTGGCCCAAGAGTTGATTTTCAATGATATAGTTATTTTATGAATTAGTTTGGGTCTAAGGAATCTCAAGTTTTTCTCAAGTGATAAATAAATACTACTTAAAATTAATTTAAAATAAAAAGTTGGCAGAAAGAAACAAAATTAAATTTTTTTAGGTATTTAAATAAAATTTAAATTTTGAAATTATAATTATTAAAGTTTTATTTGATTATTATTTTTGATTCGAATAAAATTAATCTCAAATCGTACAACAAAAGAAGTTATTTATAATTATATAAAAAATATTTTAAAATAATAATTTTAAATTAAATATGATATTTTTTTAAATAAAAAATTATTATATCATAATTTGTGTCCATGAATCTAATATTAAATTATTATTAAATTTATATAAATTTTTATTAAATTTTAAATCTTATTTTTTTGTTTTTTGCTTTCATATCTTAATTAAAAGGTTTAGCTAAAATCATTTTAAAATAATAAAAAAAATAATCAAAATTTAACCCAATTGTTGTTATATTTTTAAAAAAATAATAATAATAAAAAATTAACAATAATAAAAAATCTTACTATATAAAAAATATAAAAAGAAATACAGTTCGACTTTGTCACGAACTCTTCTAATTAATATTAAAAAAATTATATGATATGTTGCGAGTCATTTATTGGTTCACCTACTAAATTAATATGACATATATCTTATAAGAAAACATTAATAAAATAAAAAAAATTACAAAAAGTGAGATGTAAAATAATTTTTTTCATAAAAAAGGTAAAAACATATTTAAATCTTACACTTACTCTAAAAATTGTTGGAGCAATTGTATAATAATTTTTTAACTTCTTTAATATTAATGTCTAATTCATAAGCGAAATTCTTTTTTCTTGCGCACCGGCTGCAACCTTTTTGACTCCTCTGACTAACTCTACCGCGCTCTTAGCTTCGGGCTAAGCTCCGCCAACCCTAAACCCCGTGCCACGTGACGGCATGTCAGAGAATGCGCCACCGAACCAGTACCAAAGCCAACAGCACGACCGTGACCATGAGTCTCTTACCATTCCTTTACTCTCTCACCGACGATCCATCAATTCCACCTCGCAGGTCGCCCTCGTCGGCGCCAACGTCTGCCCTATCGAAAGCCTCGACTACGAGTAAGCCATCCTTTTACGGAATTTTCTTTCTTTCTGCAGAATTGTTTTAACGGTTACGTATTTTTTTGGAAGGATTGCGGAGAATGACTTCTTTAAACAAGACTGGAGGACGCGTGGTAAGATCCAGATTTTTCAATATCTTTTCATGAAATGGCTTCTCTGTTTCTTGATTGGCGGTATAGTGAGTCTCGTTGGTTTCTTCAATAATCTTGCCGTTGAGAATATCGCCGGTGTTAAGTTCGTCATTACTTCTAACATGATGTTGGCTCGAAGGTTTCCTTTTTTTCCTTTTTAAATTACTGATTGGTTGAGTTTTCATTTATTAGTACGTCTTTTTTCTGTTCGTGAAATAATTTGCACCAAATATTTCCTACTTGTAAAACTTTATCCTCAAAATTTATTTGCGTATCGAGAAATTCTTGTATAATTCCCTCTTGTGTCATTTATTTTAAAAAATAATTTAAAGAAAATTTCATTTTTTAAAAATTTGTGCAGGTACCGGATGGCATTTCTAGTGTTTTCTCTATCCAATTTGATTCTAACTCTATTTGCCGCCATCATTACGGCTTTTATTGCGCCGGCGGCAGCTGGTTCCGGTATACCGGAAGTGAAGGCTTACTTGAACGGTGTAGATGCTCCGGGAATATTTTCCCTGCGAACTTTAATTGTTAAGGTAGTTTCTTTTCTTTTCTTTTCTTTTTTAACTTTCATAGCAAACTATAAATAGTTAGCGTATGGAAAAGCCTTGGTGATTTATGCTTGATGCAGTTTCCTTTTCTTTCATTTCGGCGTAGAGATCTCATAATTGTGTTAAATGTGCAGATTGTGGGAAGCATTTCTGCAGTTTCTTCATCTCTGCTTGTTGGAAAGGCTGGGCCTATGGTGCATACTGGTGCATGCATTGCAGCATTGTTAGGACAGGGTGGCTCCAGCAGATATGGTTTAACATGGAAGTGGCTTCGTTTCTTTAAGAATGACAGAGACCGCCGAGATCTTGTAACGTGTGGATCAGCAGCTGGAATTGCTGCTGCTTTCCGTGCCCCAGTTGGAGGTGTGCTGTTTGCCCTTGAAGAAATGGCATCTTGGTACGTAAATAATTACATGCATTTGGAGCGCCATAGTGATATATTATCAACCATCCTTTCATCAGTGTACTGGATGTTACTGCTTATTGTTCATAGTTGGTATTCTTTTAAATTTTCTCTTCTCATTTTTTAACCAAAATAAATGCCCTTTTGTATATTGTTCCCTGACTCTTAAGACTTTGTAATCCTATAAAGCATGGCTTTCTCATCACTTTGTTAAGATAGTCGCCATGCTTGATAGGTACTAATTTAATACATTTTATACTCCATATTACCTATTTTTATAGTCTAACGTGCCTTCAAATTCGCGCATACATATTTGCTGATTCATAAATCATGTATTCTCTTGTTTGTGGTACTGGTTTATTAATTTGTCTTTATGAATGTTCTTTATTTCATTTGAAAGGCAGAACGGCTTATTGCTCTTAACTACTTATGTGCAGCCAGCTCATTCATAGTCATTACTTAATTGAAAGACAAAATGGGCTTCTTCTTTTCTACCCTTGATATAACACATTTTAGTTTGAGAGTCTTCTTTCTTTCTTTCATTCATCAAGTACAAGGTTCTCATAATGTCTGTCTGACTAGACAAAGGGACCAAAAGTTGGCATCTAATGATAATTTCCTGATTTTGTTCTGCAGGTGGAGAAGTGCCCTCCTCTGGAGAGCTTTCTTTACAACTGCTGTGGTTGCAATTGTACTTCGAGCCCTAATTGATGTTTGTTTAAGTGGCAAGTGTGGGCTATTTGGTAAAGGGGGTTTGATAATGTTCGATGCCTATTCAGCGGATGTTTCATATCACCTAGCCGATGTGCCTCCTGTACTTGCTCTTGGAGTTATCGGGGGCATATTGGGAAGTTTATATAATTTCCTTTTAGACAAGGTTCTGCAAGTTTACAATCTCATTAATGAGTAAGTTATATTTTCATTTTTGTGTTGTTTGCGCCAAATACCATTTCCAGTATCTGGCATAACATAATTTGCTGGGGTAATTCTCCTTGCTTATTTCCCCTTCTTTTTCTCTTCTCAGGAAAGGCATTGCTTATAAAGTTTTTCTTGCTTGCACAATTTCTATTTCTACTTCCTGTTTTCTTTTTGGATTACCATGGCTTGCATCTTGCCAACCATGCCCCTCAGACGCACCTGAAGCCTGTCCCACAATAGGTCGATCTGGTAACTACAAGAAATTTCAATGTGCTCCTGGTCACTACAATGATCTTGCAAGCCTCATTTTCAACACAAATGATGATGCCATCAGAAATCTCTTCAGCAAGAATACTGACGCTGAATTTCAGCGCTCAACGATGCTCATATTTTTTGTTACCTGCTTCTTCCTAAGTATCATTAGCTATGGGATTGTTGCTCCTGCAGGTCTTTTTGTACCTGTCATAGTTACTGGAGCATCTTATGGGCGCTTTGTTGGAATGTTACTTGGTTCAGAAACTAATCTTAATCATGGTCTTTATGCTGTGCTCGGTGCGGCTTCATTTCTTGGCGGGTCAATGAGGATGACAGTCTCCTTGTGTGTTATAATCCTGGAATTGACAAATAACCTGTTATTGTTGCCTTTGATAATGATGGTTCTCCTTATTTCCAAGACTGTAGCTGATGCCTTTAATGGCAACATTTATGACCTTATCATGAAAGAAAAGGGTTTTCCTTACCTTGAAGGTCATGCTGAACCTTATATGAGACAGCTAACAGTTGGTGATGTTATCACTGGCCCACTTCAGCTCTGTCATGGAATTGAGAAAGTCGGTAATATAGTACACATCCTCAAAACCACAAGGCATCATGGGTTTCCCGTTATTGATGAGCCTCCACATTCTGAATCCCGAATTTTGTATGGTTTAATCCTCCGTCCTCATCTTATTGCACTGCTAAAGAAGAGAGCTTTCTTGAGCACCCCTGTGCGGATAGGTGCTGATGCTTTTAGGCATTTCTCTGCCAATGATTTTGCAAAGAAGGGCTTAGGTAATGTGGACAGGATCGAAGACATAAAATTAACTAATGAAGAGATGGAGATGTTCTTGGATTTACACCCTTTTACCAATGCTTCACCATATACAGTAGTAGAGACAACGTCACTGTCTAAGGCTCTCGTACTTTTCCGTGAAGTTGGTTTGAGGCACTTACTTGTCATACCCAGGACCTCTAATGTAAGTAACTCTCGTCATATTCATTTGCCTTAAAGCTTGATTCATCTTTCTTGGACTCCTTCATGTGTCTACATTCTGGTTTAAAATTTTAATCGATTAACCAAAAAGGCCTACTCTCCTTTGACACGGGTAGTTAATTCCGGCATAGCTCTCAGTTTTTCTTTTTCCCTTATATTTATTTCCTTTTGGCGTTTCAGTTCCCCATTAGTTTATCCTCTCTCTCTCTCTCTATGGTGATCTTGTTTTTTATTATAGCTATTATTTTTATGCTTGTCTACGAACTTTATTATTCCAATGCTGATGTTGTGACTGCAGAGGGCACCTGTGGTGGGCATATTGACGAGGCACGATTTCATGCCGGAACACATATTAGGTTTGCACCCCTTATTGGTGAGTCGGAGATGGAAAAGATTAAGGTTTCAATTGCCCCTTTTACTGAAAATATTTTAGGGGGATCTCGTTCAGTCAAACTCCAGATCGGAATCACCCTTGAAATTGTGTAAATAGTCTTGTATTCTTATAAATGAACTACCCAAGGCGGTAGGATCATTCCTGCCACTCGTTGTTCAACAACCTCATTTAACTCTCCGCCTAGGATAACCAGGTGGGGTGGAAGGGGAATCACATCGAACTCTCTCAAGCTGTATTTTACAGTTAATTTAGAGGTTGCTATGAGGCAAATCAGAATCTTTCAACCTTCCCAATTTCTGCTCCTGTGAAACGCCTTCTATGCCCGTTCATGCATTAAAAAATTACGTACTTCCTTATGAGAAAGCTTACAGAATCACATTGATCTTCAAGGGTTGACCGGATACAGGCATAGCAATGTTTTTAAGTATTTAGCTGCAAAAACTGAGGTGCATGCTTTGGTACTCATCACTGAGAAAAAATGTTCTTAAGGTTGGAGCACTGGCTTGATCTTTTGCCCAAATGACTTCTTCACCTTGGGGATAATTAGCAGCCTTTAGATTCTTCAACATGTGCAAATCCTTGACTATTGGTAACAATTCGAGCTTGATGTATTGTTTACTTCCTAATTGGAGTGGTTTAAGGTTTATGGTTGAGCTTCATTCTGAGTTTATCCATAAAAGGTTTTTCACCCTTCAAATGGGGAAATGAGCTATTACATTTTAGAAGCTATGGCTACCCAAATTCTCTAAGACAGATAAGAATAACATGTATTAAGTATTCCAAAGGCTTCTACATTCAAGACAGCATTAGAACTGTTGTGGTATGTCTCAAATTCGAGTTCTAGAACTTACATTTTTTCTTGCCGAAACCAAAAATCATATATAATTTAAGTGAAGTCATATTTCCTTTAGACGCTTTGCCACAATGACACACTGTCCGAGACATGAAGCAAGAGAACACGGCAAAGAGAATCATAGCTTTTGGTTAAGACCAACCAACTTAGATTATTACAGTAATCTTGAAAAAAAAAAAACCAAAACAAGAACAGGGGAGAGGAGATTACTCTCTTGTGCTACCCTCTCCTTGAGCTCTTAAGGTAATCAGCCCTTATCGCCCATAACTCTTCTCCCACGGATTTCATTTCTGGTCGATCAGTTCTCACGGGAGCTGCACACTGAATTGCCAAATCAAACATCTTCAGTAGTATCTCTGCATTTACAACTTCTTCCATCATAGGATCCAACAACTCCACTGAAAGTCCTTCGTTATGCTTACGAAACGCCTGCATCACATTAAAACTGTAAATCCCGAGTGCAAGTGATTGGAAGCAAACATGAAGTTACTAGTTTTGAAGATTGAATAAACTTGAAGCCAGCTTCACCACCTCGCTTTTCATATCTGCTCTAATGTCTATCCAAACATAGCGTAACTCTTCTTTTTTTTTTTTTTTTTCATGTACCCTCCATTTAGACACAACTTCAAAACAAATGAGGTAATGAGAAAATTATCCATTAAATATAAGGAGAAAAACCCATGAACTAAATGCAGATCTGTCCAAGGTTGGGCTACTCATCCAGACCCGAAGGCCTATCCAATATTTAAGAAGATTTATACAAATATTAAGACCGTTAAATGGATTTTGACAAAAAAATGAAGTTTGTTTTAAAAACAGGCTGAGCCTTAACCCCATTGTTCAAAAACCTCATCCAACTCGACCTATTTTCAATTATGTAATATATTATTTTTCATATCTGTATGTATTACATAATTTATATTATAAATATATATATATATAATATTTATAGTGTACGGCTAAAAAATATATTAAATTATCCATATTTTAAAACTCAATAAAAGAATCACATAACTTGACTGGACTCAACCCATAAACATCTTTATCGATTAGTCTAACACTCCAAAGTCCAATAACATAGTGCTTGGTAGCCTAAAAGTCAGTTTATAACTTCAGTAGCTGTGGTTACATTAGCCATTGATTAATGGTAGTGAATTGTGAAAATTAACATTAAAAACAAGGCTGTGAGTTTATTCATCGTAGCATCATAGGTTGAAAGTCTGGGCTTTAGTTCTCAAACTCAACTAGACTCCCCGGTATCTATGAGCACTAAAGAACAGTTCTCATATCCTTGGTCCATATCTCCATGTGGCAGAACCAAGGAGAGGTAAGGTTGTCATCGTAGTTGCTCACCACTCTGCTATAGGTTTACTTCATTTCATTAAGATATCATGAAACTCCTAAAAAATAAATTATTTGGCTAAAAATAATATATATTCATAGATGAGATTGCCTGTCTTTCTGAAGCTATTCTATGCACCTTTATCGAAATAAACACAATAGCCATGAAGTCAAAAGCTTAACAAGAAAGGAAAGGCAAGCTTACCCATCTAAGTGTCACACGCTCTTCAACTGGTCTCTTTAACTCCACAGGACGGCGGCCAGTCAGAATTTCTATAAGTAAAATCCCAAAGGAGTATACGTCACTCTTGGTTGTGAGCTGATAGGTTTTCATGTACTCAGGATCAAGGTAACCAACTGTTCCTTTCACTTTGGTTGAAATATGTGTTTGGTCCGCGTCCATTGGACCAAGTCTCGCAAATCCAAAGTCAGCCACTTTAGCTCTCATGCTTTCTGTCAGAAGAATGTTGGATGACTTCACGTCTCTATGAATAATTTGCTTCTCTGATTCATGATAGAAAGAAAATTAGGCATTATTTTATTTATTTTACATGAAAAGGCACAAGCTGAAATTGCTTAGAAATGAGGAGTGTTAAGCCATAGATAGCTGAGAGTGAAAAGGATAGAATAGGCATGATTTGGGCCTTAACTAAAATGTGAAACATTAACAAAACGAGTGTGTTCGACAGGTACTCTGGTTTGGGCAAAAACCAAACCAATTCAATGAGTTTTTTCTCACCTGCATATAGATGGAGATAAGTAAGACCATGAGCAACATCAATGGCAATTTCAAGACGCTGATTGAAATCCAGGATTTTGCCACGCTGACCTGCCAAGAACAGAAGCAAAATATTATTTTTAAGCCTCTAACAATATTGTTGACAAAAAACTTTGGCAGTTGTTATGGTCATCAAGAACTTACCATCCAAATGATCTCTCAGAGTACCATTCGGTACATATTCTGTAATAATAAGCCGTTCATTACCGTTATCGACATAACCAAGTAACTTCACAAGGTTCCTATGATCGATCTTGGCTAGAAGTTCAACTTCACTGCTGAACTCAGTTTGCAGATTCTCAAAATGTTCCTAGACAATATTCTTATGTCAACTAAATAGCATACCCGAAGAATAAGATGCTTTAAACCTTAAATCATAAAACAAGCTTTAAAAAAATAAAAAATAAATAAAAAAAGGTTAAAATTTTAAGCCAGTTACAAGTTTGTCACCAATAAATTCAATATAATAAGCCTTTAGCCTAGAGAATAACCATGTCAATATCTCAGAATCCTTTTAAACATAAACATAAACATAAACATAAACATAATAATAATAATAATAATAATAATAATAATAATGAAAGAAAAAAATCCAACCATGTTACAAGCTATACCCCTAGAAAAACTATAGGCACATTTGATCCTTTGTGCACATTTTACACTCTTTGGTATTCATCAGTCATTAAAATGTCTCCCCCCCCACCCCTCTTACGATCAAACCACTCAACAAGTTTACTGCCTAAAAGGTAATTGAGATGGAAGTTCCTTGTAAAACCTAAGTGGTATTCCTTTAGTCTGAATCTTATAAGATGTGTTTAGCATACGGAATCTAAGAAGTGAGATGCCTCTAATATTCAGATAGTTAACATCTGTTAATGATCCAAGAATACCTTCTTGTAAGTTTAATGATTTACTCTTGTTTATTCCATGTTAACAGAATTTCAAAATTACTCTACCAGTGGGGAAAATGTTGCAGAAATAGTATCTCGATGGTCATATTTACTTACCTTCTTTGCTCGTTTAATGGCAACCACCTGGCCAGAATCTAGCTGAGCCTTGTAGACAGTTCCAAACCCTCCTTCACCTATCCGTAGTGCTGATGAGAAATTACGAGTAGCTCTGGCAACCTGTGTCATATTGAGATGCACTGACCTAATTCTACAGAGATTTGGAGACATTGAGAACCTCGAAGGACTTGGTGGTACCCTTAGTGGGCTAGCTGGAACCTTTTCAGGAGAATGAATAGACCTGTCCAAAGTGGAAGTTGAATCCACTGCAATAACAGAACCATGCATTTATAACCAGAAGCAGAAACAAAATGAGCAAATTATGCTGCATTACAGAATAGCTAAACTGACAACGACGTCATAACAAAAAGCAAATACACAATCGCTATGTTTTTTATAAATTGAAAAGAGTAAACTTGAGAACCAAATTATTAGTATCAACTACTCATTAGAAACTTCCATCTGATTTTTGAACCTTATCTACAGTAAAACCCTGTTCAGAACTGTAATTTTGATAAATGTCAAAATTTACCAGATACAGCTTAGGTAAGTTAAGACTAACTTGAATTTGGATCCTTTGTAAGAACAGTGTGGGCAGTTGCTCCCTTTTTCCGATAAAAACAGGGGCAGATAAAAACGCAACATGTCAAAAAACTTCCAGCTGCTGCCATCCCTACTTTGGCTGAGGCCGAGTATCTTTTGTTATCCTTCCTCTTTAGATTATGATCAGGTATAATATCTTCTTTCTTTGGCTCCTGCAATAATTTTCTTCCTCCTCCTATGGACAAATTAGCTGCCAAAACCATAATGCATTGATAAAGTTTTCAAAGAAATTTACTTCTGTCATGCACTAAACTTCATAACTAAAAGATTAGACAAAATCTTTCAAAATAGAAACTTGAAACGTGTCAGAGTGCATACCTAATGAAAGGTCCAAACCACAGTAATCAGTTCCAGTGTAGCCTTCAAACACACATTGATCTGCATAGTGCAACTGTAGGACCTTACAGAACAGAACTTTATCGACTAGATTGCCGTTCAAATAAAACAATTCGTGACCATAAAAATTTGAATAGGCTATGTGATCTGCACCACAAATCTTCGACTTTACTTCAAGCCCAGAGGCAAAGAATCTTGATAATTGCATAAACAGCAGTAGACTAAATATAGAAGCAGCCATTCTCAGTGAATTAACGCACTCAACTCCCATAGAAATTGAGTTATAAATGAAACATCACCTATTCTGCTAGTTGCTTCCAAGTAATTACAAAAGAGAGAAACATGCAAAATCAACTCCAGGAACCTTAATTACTTCAATCAATGTCTTCCAGACTCAATACAGCTAACCAATGAAGCAAAGTAACCAACATAAACCCCCAATAAACTGGAATCAAATTAAGGAGTGAATTGGTCTCAACAGACAAATCAAGTATTCAACAATCACAGAAACTTAGATGGATTTTCTCTTTTATTCCAACTTAGCAAATTAACTAAGGAAGCACATATCTAGGCAATAAAGGAAACGACTTCAAGAGACTTTCTAATTGCTGAATTCTCTTTCTTCAACGCAATTGCAAAGTTTGACCAAAGTCTTCATGGTTGAGCTGACTGAATCAACATGATTCCTGAAACCCTGATAGATAATAGAGCTGACCCCTTCATTTAAAGCCTACCAAAAGTGTTTTAAACAGTTAATTCGAACATCTACCAACCCCTGCAAAATTCAAACAAAGCTTTAAACTTTGTTGCCAAGTACACTTTTAGCTGACAAAGTGTGTGTATATATACATAACAATTGGCAAAGTCTTAAGAGAGAAATTCAAAGCCTTCAGAACCCCAGAAAACCACAATCGATGAAATGAATTTCGGGACCCAATTCACCAAATCATGGAATGAAACAAACCCAGATAGCAAAAACATTATAAAACCTCAAAAGAATCGAACAGCAATAAAAAGAACTTGACAGAAAACCAAACCTGAAAAGTGAACGAGGGCGGCTAGTTATGGAGAAGGTAAAACAAAGGTCGTCGTTGTTCCTGCAGCTGTAGTTATAGACCTGCAGTTGTTTTAGCGTGTGAAATATCGAGCAAAGACCTGACCAGCCTTTTGCTTGAAAGACGAAAGAAGAAAGAATATGGTGTGGGATTTTGACGTAACGCATGGCAGTGTCCATGTACTTTACTTGACGTTGACCGTAATCAACGGTTAGTTTTTTTTTTTTTTGGGTCATTAGTTAGAGGACATTATTAAGATTTATATTTATTTGGGTGTGTATATAAATGAAAAAAATGGTACCAAAGAGTTATTCCACTTTAGCTTTTTTTTTTTTCAAATTATATCATGTACTTGTATTATTAAAAAAATCAATTATTTATTAAACATTACATATAATAATTAAATAATAAATATTCATTTTAATATATTCATTAATAACTTTGATATTAAATGATATTTTTTTGAAAAATTTAGGATATGATTTGAATGAAATATATATATATATATATTAATGTAAATTAATTATTTAATACAATTTTTTTTATATAAATACTAGGTTGTGGAATATTAACATTAGAAATGGCTCCATTAATCGATAGAAAACAAATCCCACAAAAATCTTTCTAAAAATATGAAAAAATTTAAACAATAAAGCAAAGTCTCCCATCATGCAAATTGAAGAAATCCCCAAAACTTGCCAAATACATTAATTCATCATTGCCCACTTGAATAATATACCTATTTCCTAAAATCATGTGTCAATTTAACCAAATTTCAGATTTTGTGGTTTGAAATTTTACAATCACTTTCCCTATAAGATAATTTTAAATGAAAAATATATATAACCTTTATTTTTAATTAATTTTTAATTACAAATAATCAATATTTGACCTAATGATTATTATCTAATTTAAGACCGATTAGATCAAAGATTTAATTTTTTTATACCTCTTTCTGAAAAAAAAAAAAACTAACAAATTAAAATCTAATTAATTAAGTTATATTGTAATTTAAGTAAACTTTAATTATTTTAAATTTGCCTTTAGTTTAAGTATATATTAACTTCAGGATAAATGTATTCTGTTATTAAATGTTTAGTGATAACAATTTGATTAAGAAAGAAGGAAATAAAATGAGCGATAATTTAAAAAATAATAAAATTCCCTCGGTATAATTTACATTCAATCACAAATTTTTATCATAAAAACCATAATGTCAAAACTTTGGATTTCCTAATAATATGATCGTTTGGGGTTTGTGCCATGTGCAAGGATGCGGATAGAGGGAGCAAAATAGAAACTTTAGAGGTGAATACACATGATAATTGTCTCTTCAAAAAGAGTTCCTTGAATGCAAGTCTAAAAACGATACCACGTGGGTTGAATAACTAGCCGCTTTGTAGATAATAAAATAATAATAATTATTATTATTATATGGAATGCTTGTCGCTTAGGACAATCATGATAGTTGGAGGTGGACCAAATTGGGAGGGAAAAGAGCACATACAATAAAGAAAGAAAACCACAAGGAATTAGGTTTTGATTGGCTTTGGCTTTGGCCTTTGAGGCACAAAGATGTTTTGATTACTACTTAGTAGATAATCCACTAGGAATTTAAATTCATTTTAAAATTCTATTTTTTTACTATCAAATAAATTTTTAATTAAATTATATTAATATTAAACAAAAATTAAGTAAATTTATTTATCTAATGGTAAAATAATTTCACAAACTTAAAATATATATCCAAAAACCAAGTTGCTAAACCCATAAATAAGCCTAATCTCTAAACCCCAAACTTCATCTTAATTAATACTTCAAAAATCATTTATAATTGAACACTACTTGTTTTCACCTAATAAAAGCTAAATTAGGTGAAAAAAAAAACCACAATTAATAAAGAAAATTAATTTCTTGTACAAGTAGTTTAATTCGATCATTGGAAAAAGAATACTATATATAAATTCTTATTTAATGTGTGGTATGGATCATAGAGTAACGGCTGTTAAACTTTGAAAAATCATCATTACAAATTTGAAAATTGATAATTATTTTGAAAAAATAAAAATAAAAAAAAGTGTTAATGATAGATTGCTGACTGTATTTAAGTGGGCATCTATATGATGATGTAAGGGTTATTTATTTTATTTTATTTTTTTTACACATGAGTTTGGGCTCATTGGACTGATTATTATACTGATTGTTTGCATAAGCTTGGCGGCTGACAATGAAAATCAAATCTATATTAGTGTTTGGTTAGGTGGAAACTAAAGGGAAATTCATTATGGCAAATGCTAAGTATTTTTGAAGAAATAATGTTTAAATTATAGATTGCAGAGTCTATATTTAAGTGGGCATCTGATGTAACGTTTATTTATTATTTTTTTCTCAAATTAGTATGGGTTTAATGAACTGATTATCCTAATTTGTTAATTAAAAACAAATTAAATGAAGAAAATACTAGAACGACCGGTCAATACGTAATATAGAGTAGGCCCATTTCAGAAAAGCCCGAGTCTTCTTAGACCTTTCTTCCTGGGTTGAGTTTATTCTTATGTTCATACCTCAGCTGAATCCAAGCCTCGCATGGTGGAACTGAAGTGGTCAAAGTAAAAAAAGTTTAGACAAAGTGATGTTATTTGAGGGTTATTTAAATTTGATTTTTTTTATTTAAAATTAATTTATTTATTTTTTTAATTAAATTTAAATTATTTAAATAATATATTGAATTAAATTTAAATATTTTATTATTTGATTTTAAACTTATCAAATTAAATTTAAATATATTAAATTAAATTTGAACCATTTGATTATTTTATCAAATTGAACTTGAATTTAATAAATTAAATTTTATTAAATTCGAATCACAATTTAAGTTTTAAAATTTTATAATAAATTAATTTTTAATTTAAAATTAAATTATTTCAATTTGACTCAATTACACGGAAAAACTACAGCTAAAGAAAAATCACAGAATCTGTAGATATCAATTCATCGTCTCTTTCGCCAAGTATCTGTTCACATTTGAGAAAAGTTGGTTGAACAAACGAAAGTCCACACCTTTGATATAACTAAGGATTCCTAAGTAACCCCTAAAAATCGCTTCCCGAGGGAAAAAGGTTGCAACAATTTTTATCTTCATAATATTAATCATTTTTAATAGAACATTCAGATTACTTTCAGATTTTATTTGAATTTATTTATTTAAAAAAATGTCAAGGGGTACATTTTAAATGTCAATATAATACATTTAAAATATTATTTTCAAAAAAAAAAACATAAAGATCATTAATTATGCCGAAAAAAAAATGTAATATTGTATAAAAAATATTTTTTTAATTTAAAAAATCATTGATATATATATATATATATATTTAAATTAGAAATTTAAAAAATTAAATAGCCATGTTTATCGAATCCAAATGAACAATGGTTTAATTGACCGACCACAAGAGATGTTTTAGGTGACTAGGGTTGGGCTTATTTATCCAAGAGCGTAACCAGTCCAATTAAAATCACTTTCAGATTTTATGCAGGAAGAGTCCAATTTTACATCTCTTTCACGGCCTTAGAAAGCTCAGAACTCATCAATCGATAAGAAAATAAGAGCAGATTCTGTCAATTTGTGCCGATTTTTATTCTTGCAGATGGATATTGACACTGTATAATAGGGACCAAGATTCTCTAAGCCTCACAAAAGGTTTTATCTTTAATCCTTGCTTATATTTTTGGGGATACGAAAATTTGTCATATAGCAAAATATATAATTAAAAACTCGAAATTGATTTATCCATCCATTTAAAAAAAAAAATTAGTTTTTAGTAAAATTGAGATACAAATATGAGCACTTTTAGTCATTTTTTACTCCTCGGATTACAACCTTTATATAATATATTAATATATATATATATATACAATTATAATTTTTTTGATGCATTTTTTAATTGGGAGTACACAACAATTTATAAATATTAAAAATAAATAATTCAAATTTAAATAATTATCAAATTAAATTTAAATAATTCACACGTAATTTAATTTGTTTACATCATCTTAACACAGATGAGATTATTATGTTGGATTGATTAACCAATTATCCCTTTATGCGAAATAAATGGTCTTTATGTAATAATAATAATAAATGGTCCTTAAGGTATCTTACTCCAGTTCGTGGTGCAAGCTTATAGCTTTCTAGACATGGCTCTATAGATGAGTTGATTTTCCAGCTAATTTAGCCCAAATGCTTTTTCAACTTATAATAAATATAATCAAGGCTTTTGATTTGCTTGTGCATGTATTTTTAATTTTTTTAGATTTTGTAGTGTTATTGAAGGGTGAAGATTTTTTTTTATTTTGTAAATAACATTTTATTTTTATAAAATGAACATATCACCTTATTTGATCTCTCTCTCTCTCTCTCTCTCTCTCTCTCTCTCTCTATATATATATATATATATATATATATACACACACTTGAGTTAATGTTTCTATGACTTTAAAAGTACCAAACTTAAGTAATATTTAAAGAATATTAAGATGAAAGTTATATATTATTCAAATTTAAAGATTATGGATGCTATTTATTATTTCATTTTGTTTCCTGTATTCTCATAAAATAAGATCACATATGCCATTATATACGATAAAGAAATATGCATATTGTCATTGTCAATCAATCAAAAGCAAATTCTTAGTATTCTTATTCCAGAGTTTCACCAAATTTATAAAGGAAAACGAATCCCTTAAAATTGAAAATTATAGAATATGACTAAAAGATTTCCATTTCAATAACTAATGCTCATTTATAGGTAACCAAAATAGGGAATAGTGAAATCAGAAATATTCTCTAAAGAATCCAATGAAATTTGTTATTCCAAATCAAACACAAGAATGTGAATAAAGATGTTTATATCAAAGCATCAACTAAGCTTTTCCTCCAATCCTCACTTTTCATCATCATAAAATTCTCTAATTATACAATAAATATTCAAAAATAAAAACATTTAATTCGAGAATTAACACGGTAAAAATGTATACAAAATTTATTGAAAAATATAATCATAAGAATTTCAATCGAAACAATAACACGATAAAAAATAATTTTATTATGTTTAAAATTTGAATACTAAAATTTTAAATTAAATTTAAAAATTTAAAAATAGAGGTCACTCCCTACTCTAATTAAATCAATGAACCAGCTCATCACCATCAACATCGTTAGATCTATATTAAATTGACGGAAGGCTTATTTTATTTGTTCCGTTAATCATCTGACACGCGTATCTTCCAGTGCAATTATTAAATAAATAATCATAGTAATGTTGAACTGAGTAATAAAATAAACAAACTCGTTACATATGATTCGGCCAATTGGCCCGGACAATTCCAGAAAAAAGCCCACAATATTTGTTTTGATTATCGTGAATCGTGACGAGGCAATTTTAGTTCTGTTGATTTATGTAATATTTAATTAAATAATTTTTTTACAGTTAAAACTCGAATTTTAAGGGTTTTTAATAAAAATGCTGACTCTAATGGTAAAACGAGTATATATTAGTAAATAGGTATATGAATTTTATAAATTTAATATTTGAATTTTAAATTTTTTATTGTAAAAATCATAATAAATGAACACAAATATCAATATAAACTAATAATGGGCGTAAATTAAAAAAAAATGCAATTGAAGTTTTTTCCATCCTATAATTGAGCTATTTGGTATTTTTTCCCCTTTTTAGGATTCTTCACTTTTAAAAAGGAAAAAATTGTCATAAATGCTAGTAGAGTAGCCATTGACAGCAACATTAGTATTACCCTTTTCTTTTCCTTCAACCATTAGCTTCAAAGAACAAAAAGGAAAAAGTGAAAAGCATTTTTGAGATAATCTGAAGTGAATGAAATCCCAGAATTGAAGAAAATTTACTTTATTTTCTCATATTTCTACTACTAGTATTTGTTTATTTAAATAAAAAAAAAAGTCAAAGTTTTTATGACTAGGGACACTTCAGGTGTCAAAAAGCCAAAAGTGATCTGCCTCCAAAAGCATATTACTGGAATGATTCCTCAATTAATCTCATCAATCACAGAAAAAGTAACCATTTTTGCAGTCTGAAATAAATGGGTTTCTTTTTTTTTTTTAGGCTCTGATATCCGATGATCGTATTAAACCCCGATCAATCCGAGCAGAACAATTTCATAACCACAGTTTTTACTTTTTAGGCTGAAAAGGTATTACATTTACAAGTACACTGTGTTTCTGGAAACAAAATTCCGATATTCGTTGTTTCTAGATTTACTCTCGAGACAGCTACTACCGTTACGAACTTACTATTACTATTGTAATAGACTCTGGCAACAGTGTTTTTATCGCGTAAGCAAGCAATAAACAGATACCAATAAATATCCACCATCAAATACGATATCACCACCTTTCTCTTTGCTCCTTCTCTTTAGTTCAATCTCTCACCGTTCTTCCTCTGCTCAAGAAAATGGCAGGTAACGACTGGATAAACAGTTACTTGGAGGCGATATTGGATGTGGGTCCTAACTTAGACGACGCCAAAGCGTCGCTGTTACTCCGGGAACGAGGGAGGTTTAGTCCAACTCGGTATTTCGTGGAGGAGGTCATCACTGGATTCGATGAAACTGATCTACACCGTTCCTGGGTTAAGGTGCTGTTCTGTTGTCTGTTTACAATCTTTTGGAATATAGAGTAGTTGATTTTGGGGTTATGTTTCTATGGTTTTTAGTTGATTTTTTTCTCTAACTTTTTTGGGTTGGTTTAGGCTCAAGCAACGAGGAGCCCCCAGGAGAGAAATACTAGATTGGAGAATATGTGTTGGAGGATCTGGAATTTGGCTCGTCAAAAGAAACAGGTTTTTTTTTTTTTCTATCTTTTTTTCTGTATTTTTTTTTCCATTTTGAAATGTGATTTAAGGTGTTGAATTGTGAAGTGATGATGATAGTGGTGGTGAGAATGGAATGCGAAGTATAAAATGTTTGAGGTTTTTTTTTTTTTTGGTTAACTTATGAAGTTACTGAAATACTTGAAATCTGAGAAAAAAAGTGTGAGTCTGGTTGGTTTCTTGGGGGGTTGATGTGATGTTATTAATGGATTTATAGGGGATTTTCAGGAATCTAACAAATGCTACTCAGCCAATACCTTATTCAAGAATAATATGTTGTATAATTTGGTTGTTGCCTTTCGCTTCCACGAGCAAAAAGCAAAACAAAATGCATTTACAAGAACAAATGGTAATATTTTTGCATAACCAAAAATGTAAATGTTACTTTTTCTGGTCTTGCATTTGGTTAGGGTTGATTTTAATGCACTTAGTATGATTATTTTTCTACCATTTGTTTTTGTTTATATTCTGACAATGTTTTAGGAAGTAAAAATCAAGTACTAGAGGCAAAAAGCAATGGAGCCTTACTTATCTTATTGCTTTACTGTGACTGTGTATGAATCACAATCCGATTTATCGAAAAGTTCATTTTCCATATTGAATGTTGAAGGTGTAAGGTGGTATTTTGATTCCAAAGTTTGATCCTTCCTCATGTTTAATTCGTAAATATAAATTGCCCTTTCTTTGAATTCAACTTAATGTTATGGAGAAAACAGAATGCTAATGACTAATTTGGTTGCACAGAGTGGTGGTATAGGTTTAAAATGAAAAAAAAGCCCTTGGCTTTACTCATAAAATAAATTTCAGTGTTCTTCATGTGCAATGTGGATATGCTGTCTATTTTTTTTTTTCAAAATTAAGTTTCTATTTTGAGTTGGAGTTATTTTGATTTTTGTAACAAAATGAGAGTTTCCTGCCCATTGCTTAACCAATGAAGAAATTTGTGATGAGACTTCTTCTGGCTTCAGAGTTCAAAATATAATATTCCCCTCCTTGGAGGGTTGTGGTTTTTCATGGTTGAAATTCATCGGTAAAACTCAAATATTTGATATTTCACTATCTTAATATACTAAAAATTTGTTGGCAGTTTGTGATTAAATCCTGAGCTCTTTGATATTGTTTCTTTTGTAGCTTGAGGGAGAGTTGACCCAGAGAAAGGCTAAACGCCGTCTTGAACGTGAAAGAGGCCGCAGAGAAGCAACTGCTGATATGTCTGAAGACTTATCAGAAGGGGAGAAAGGAGATATTGTCAGCGACGTATCAGCTCATGGTGAGAGCAACAGAGGCAGATTGCCTAGAATAAGTTCTGTTGATGCAATGGAGACTTGGGCTAGTCAGCAGAAGGGAAAAAAGCTATACATTGTATTAATAAGGCATGAACTGAACTCCAGTGCTTTAGTTTTTTAACTTAGATGTGCAGAGGATTATGAATCTTCAACTTTGTGTCACAGTATTCTTGCATTTTGTTTTATAAAAAATCTTTTACAGATTTCTGCATCTGCTGCTACCGTTGGCCTGAAATCAATCAGTTAGCTGCTGAAAGGAAATCTAATAAAAGAAAAAGGAACAATTTTTGACAATAATTAATGTAAATGTACTCTTGAGGTTAGGATGCATGCATGGTCTTAAATACTTTTAACAACTAGTTCCATTGCAGCCTTCATGGTCTCATTCGAGGTGAAAATATGGAGCTTGGTCGGGATTCTGATACTGGTGGTCAGGTAATTTGGTTGTCTTACCTCTCTCTAGTTCTGGTCATAGAAAACTTGTCCTCTCACATATGCTGATAACTGACAAATCTTGAACTGTTGTTGTCTAAAGGTTAAGTATGTCGTGGAACTTGCAAGGGCTTTGGGCTCAATGCCAGGAGTTTATCGGGTTGATTTGCTGACTAGGCAGGTTGCATCACCAGATGTAGATTGGAGCTATGGTGAACCGACAGAGATGCTGACACCAAGAAATTCAGAAGATTTCTTGGATGAGATGGGAGAGAGCAGTGGTGCTTATATTGTTCGAATACCATTTGGTCCTAGGGATAATTATATTCCCAAAGAGCTTCTGTGGCCTCACATCCCTGAATTTGTTGATGGCGCACTTAGCCACATAATACAAATGTCCAATGTTCTGGGTGAGCAAATTGGTAGTGGGAAACCAGTTTGGCCTGTAGCCATTCATGGACATTATGCAGATGCAGGTGATTCTGCTGCTCTTCTATCTGGTGCCTTAAATGTACCAATGCTTTTTACTGGCCACTCGCTTGGACGAGATAAGTTGGAACAACTTTTAAAGCAAGGCCGCTCATCAAGGGATGAAATAAATGCAACATACAAAATTATGCGCCGAATAGAAGCTGAAGAACTATCTCTTGATGCCTCTGAAATAGTCATAACCAGTACTAGGCAGGAAATAGATGAGCAGTGGCGTTTATATGATGGTTTTGATCCAGTCCTGGAGCGCAAACTGCGTGCAAGGATCAGGCGCAATGTCAGCTGCTATGGAAGGTTCATGCCCCGCATGGTTGTAAGTTCTGAAATATTATGTACTTTGCAAGGTGCTTTCATTGGCGTCAAAGAGTGCTGTTAAAACTCAGCGGCACCTACCCACCTTTGGAGCTTCGCTTATGGATAGTGTTGCATGTCTAGTGTGTGTTATTTCTTGAGCTTGGCTGGGCTAGGCATGGTGTTTGATTCTTGCATCACTCTGCATGTTTATTGTCTTGCTGGGTCAGAGAATGTTGATTATGCTTGTCCTTTTGTACAGATAATTCCTCCTGGAATGGAGTTCCATCATATCATTCCGCAAGATGGTGATATGGACGGTGAAACAGAAGGAAATGAAGAACATCCATCTTCCCCTGATCCACCTATCTGGACCGAGGTTGTAATCATTCCTTATCCATTTAGCACAAAGTACTTCGTCTTAGTGTGCCCAAAGCCAAAGATATGCTACTATGTCTCTTGCTACCATTAAAATTGATACTAGTTCTGAACTTGGTATTTTGTAGATAATGCGCTTCTTCACCAATCCTCGAAAGCCTATGATACTTGCCCTTGCTAGACCAGATCCCAAAAAGAACATCACAACTTTAGTCAAAGCATTTGGAGAATGTCGTCCGCTACAGGAGCTTGCAAACCTTGTATGTTTGAATAAATAATGAGACTTGGTTGATGAAAGCTTCTTCATTCTTACTGTCTTTTATTGTAAGGTTTTTCTTGCTACTGCCAAAAAGCCTGAAGCCATTTTACTAATGCTTTCATTAATTCTACATTTTTTTCTTTCTTTGGTGTTCCAAAGACGCTAATCATGGGGAACCGAGATGGAATTGATGAAATGTCAAGCACAAGTGCTTCTGTTCTTTTATCAGTACTTAAGCTTATTGACAAATATGATCTTTATGGACAAGTGGCATATCCTAAACACCATAAACAGTTTGAGGTTCCTGACATTTACCGTCTAGCAGCAAAGACAAAGGTAACTTGTGCAGTATATGGTTTACATTTTATTGCAGTCAATATCTATATTCAATTAGTGCTTTGTCTTTTAACATCTCCTCTTTATATGTGTGCGTGTGTGTGTGTGTGTGTGTGTGATTTTTTGATTTTGAAACTTTTGCTTTACGTTGAGGTGGTAGGATATGACTTGGGGTAGTTTTGTTATGCTAGCATTGAGAAACTTGCTTTGGGCATCTAATAATTCTTGTTGATTTTTTGGTTATTATGTCTCGCCCACGATATCTTCTAAAATTGTTGTAATTTCTCATAACTCTCTCTCTCTCTCTCTCTCTCTCTCTCTCTCTCTCTCTCAAGATTATTTGCATGTCTGTTTCTGATCCAATTTTCTTGTGCAGGGTGTTTTCATTAATCCAGCTTTTATTGAACCATTTGGGCTTACTTTGATCGAGGTGCTCTGTAAAATAGGTTATAAATAGTTCCTTTAGTTCATCTTAGTTCTGAACCATATATGACCGTGGCTCTTTTATTGCAGGCTGCAGCTCATGGTTTGCCTATTGTTGCCACCAAAAATGGAGGTCCTGTTGATATACATCGGGTATGACTCATCAGTTAGAATGTGTTTACTGGACAACAGAGAATCACAAGCATAAATTAGTATCCTGAGTTTTAATCACAGTTTTGATAATCAATATAAGTTGTTTTGCAGGTGCTTGATAATGGTCTTCTTATTGATCCTCATGATCAACAGTCTATTGCTGGTGCTCTTCTAAAGCTTGTTGCAGACAAGCAACTCTGGGCAAGATGTCGTCAAAATGGTTTGAAGAACATTCACCTATTTTCATGGCCAGAGCACTGTAAAACTTACTTATCCCGAATTGCCAGTTGCAAACCAAGGCATCCACAGTGGCAAAGGAGTGATGATGGAGCTGAAAGTTCAGAATCAGAATCACCAAGTGATTCCTTGAGAGATATACAGGATATTTCTTTAAACCTGAAGTTTTCTTTGGATGGAGATAGGAGTGGAGCTAGTGGAAATGATAATTCTTTAGATTCTGAAGGTAATGCTGACAGAAAGAGTAAGTTAGAGAATGCTGTTTTATCGTGGTCAAGAGGTGTTTTAAAAGATCAAAGAAAACCTGGATCTGGAGACAGAGCAGACCATAGTTCCAGCACAGGAAAGTTTCCAGCATTAAGGAGGAGAAAACATATCTTTGTCATTGCTGTGGACTGTGATTCCAATGAAGATCTTCTTGATACCATAAGAAAGATTTTTGAGGCTGTGGAAAAAGAAAGGATTGAAGGCTCTATAGGTTTTATATTGTCAACATACATGACAATATCTGAGATACGATCTTTTCTGATCTCTGGGGGCTTGAATGCTAATGATTTTGATGCTTTCATCTGCAACAGCGGTAGTGACCTTTTCTATTCAACTGTTAATCCTGAAGATGGTCCCTTTGTGGTTGACTTCTATTACCACTCGCACATTGAATATCGTTGGGGTGGTGAAGGATTGAGAAAGACTTTGCTCCGTTGGGTGGGATCAATTACTGATAAGAAGGCAGGGAACGAGGAGAAGATTGTTACTCCGGCTGAACAGCTTTCAACCGATTACTGTTATGCTTTTGAAGTGAAAAATGCAGGAACGGTAAATTTTCTTTCATTATACTACTGACTAGTGGCAAAAGAATTTCTAATCAAAGAAGGATGAATTCAAGTTCACATCTCTAACACGTCTAGCCTGTGATTATATGTTCACTTATGTTAATGATTTTTTATTTTCAATATCATGGGAAACACCTATTTTATTTTTATGCCTCTTCTCAGGTTCCCCCTGTTAAGGAGCTCCGGAAGTTGCTAAGAATTCAAGCTCTCCGTTGTAATGTTATTTATTGTCAAAATGGAACTAGGATAAATGTAATTCCAGTGTTGGCTTCTCGTTCCCAGGCTCTCAGGTGGAGTTTTTATGTTCCTTTTACTAATGCTATTATGATTTTTCTCCTAAATGTTGCCATGATTTCTATGCTTGTCCATTGTGTTCATCATAGAATACTGGCGACTCAATCTTAACTTAAAGTTGGTTAAGTTCCTTCCCTTATGGTTGAAGAAAAACAAATCATCCTATAAGTTCTCATGCTTACTATTTATTTGTACAAAGGTATAGGCTTGGGTTCATCCTTATTTTTCCAGTGCAGTGGTCAACAAAGCAATGCAATTTTTTTCTTTTTCTTTCTCTTTTTAATTTTTCGAGAGAAACAGTCCGCTGGTCTCCAAATTAACTAGATGAAATTTATCGGGTTCTAACTATTTGTCTGAATTGGATAGTTAACCTGGTGACTATGATCTATTGTGTCAACAAGCAACAATATTTAAATGTTTTTGCTCCAGATGCTTGAACTTCTTTCTCTTCTCCTGTCTTTTTTCGTCCTATTTGATTACTTTCGATACTGATTAATCATCCAGCAAGAAAGAAAGCTACTACTCTCAATAGAACATAGTCTCTATTATATTTTTCAGAACCCAAAACAGTTGTTTTCTTCTTTGACCATTGAGATTTTAGCTTTTTCCGTATTTGAATTTTTCCTGTTGAACAATGTATCAGTTCAGTGACCCCAAATGCATTTCAGGTATTTGTATGTTCGTTGGGGTGTTGACCTGTCAAAGATGGTGGTATTCGTTGGAGACTCCGGGGATACAGATTATGAAGGGTTGCTCGGCGGGCTACACAAAAGTGTAATCTTGAAGGGAATTAGCAGCAGTTCAAGCAATCAACTGCACGCGAACAGAAATTATCCGCTCTCTGATGTCATGCCAGTTGACAGCCCCAATATTATACAAACATCCCAAGATTTTACGAGTTCTGATGTCCGTGATTCCTTGGAGAATTTACTTAAAAGCTAGAAAATCACAGCCATGCCTCCATTGAAGATTCACACCAGAGCTTCTTCTCATCACCTACATACTGTCATTTCTTGTTCTCTTTAAGCCTTGTGCTTTACAAGGCTGTTAGTTTTCTCCCCTGGAACATCAAAAACCAATCTAAATATTTCCCTGAGATTTGTATATTCCTTCAGAATGTCCTCTGCTGTCTGCTCATACAGCAAATAAGGATGAATACCAGCTGTAAACTCGATTTCTGTGGCTGTTGTATCATTAAAAGACACTTTCGAATTGGGTGCCTGCCTGTCTTTGCTGCAGCCCTTGGCATCATAATTATCCAACACCAATATGATGTTGATATACAGACAAGTTGTTGTTTATACAGATATCTGCTGGGACCTGCAATCATTTTCCATCTTCACTGGTTTATGATACATGGGATGTTCAGGAATAAGACCATTTTCGCGTTTTTCTTTACACTTTTTTACCCAGAAGTCGCAGCCCAACGCTGACTGGCGACTAGCCACCGGCGAGGTGGCCCGATTGACACACAGATTTGGTAGTTTTGCCGAGCTTCATGTTCTGTATTTGTAATGCAATTCGACTAGGGTGTCAGAAAGCAATCCCAAATTTGTTGAACATCATTTTAAAGCAATGTAATTTAAGATTTGTTGAATATTAATTGTAAACAACGTAATGTCATATTTATTGAGTATCATATTTTAAAAATATTTTTATAAATTATTTGAAATAAATTTTAAATTTATTATTTTAATTTATCTCATCTTAAAATAATAAATATATTCTCAATCCTTTATACAAAATGAATATAAATTCTCAATATTTTATTATGTGTAAATCAGTTCATAAATTTTTATTTTTTAATTAAAATTTTAATATTTCAAATTAGTACAATTAAATTCAAATTTATTAAATGATACTAATTACCGTTTGACTTTATACATGACAGTTGATGTAGATGGTTTTATAAGTAATACAAATTGAAATTAATGTTATTTAACATATTTAAATTTAATTGTATGATTTTAAAAAATTAAAATTTTATTTTAAAAAAAATAATATTTATAAATTAATTTACATACAATAAAACATTGGGATTTTGATATATTTTATGTCAAAAATTTGAGAGTATATTTTACAATTAAACTTTAACAATGTATAAGTGGTGGTGCCAATTTATCCTGCGTTGCGTTCTTTACACCTCAAGTAAATTGAGGGAACGTTACATGGACTTCAATGAAGAATATTGCATAAGATTAATGAAAGAAAGAAAACCATCTCACTATTCTGTGTAGACAAAGTTTAACTTCAATTATAAAACCGTGGAGTAAAAAAATAATGAAAACCGTGGAGTAAAAAATTATCAATTAGTTACTTCAATTATAAAATTCAACTTCATTAATTATCAATAAATGAGTAATGAATTTGTTACCTAAATTATAGTACCGAAAATTGAACGACTTGTTTGCTATTGCTGATGAAAAACAGATTAAATTAGTGTATAAATTAACAATTTTAACATAAATTAAATTGAGTCAAATCGATATTCGATAAAACTTGAACGTGATATTGTAAAATTTCGTAATCTCTTCTTATTATTAAGTTAAAGAATAATTTGATATCCATAAAATTTGAATTTATTAATGTTGATACTTAAAAATATATTTCTTTTTTGCATACAAACAGGTTTTTTACTTGCTGAAAAAAATGTAAATTAATGAATCCCTAAATTGGAAGTTGTGTCATTGGCATTGACTAATGAAATTAATTTTCTTTAACCCAAAACTTATAAACTTTGGTATGAGATTATGACAAGTTAAGATTTAATGCCCATAAAAAAATAATTAAAAAACAAGGTGAATGAATCAGTAATTAGTAATTAATAGACAAAGTTGTGTTTATCTTAACAAGTTATTGCACAGACAAGAAATCTGTGTTTTTTTCTTTTGCAGTTAGGTTGAAGTGTCTTAAAGAGTAAACAAGAAAGAGAAACAAAAGAAATCAATGGTCTTGTGGTAGGCCACCTGTCCATCTATGACAAGGAAGGTTGCCTAATTTTCTAGCTAATCTTTAGATTTAAAATTAATTAAGCACATTTGCATAAAAAAAATAGAAGGGGGAGTAAAAAAAAAAAATAATAGGAAGAGATAAATATGATCTAACATCTCTATCCCATAAGATTGGAATTTATTTATTTATTTATTTTTTTAATATACAACTTCCACAAGGAAAATATTATGGAAAAAATGCCTAGTCTTTTTTGAGTATCGGCAAGAAATTAGTGCTAAACATAACTAGCTCATAAAGAAGGATTAATCTTTTTTTGGGGGGTTTTAGGAATAATGTAATGAATTATGAATTATTATCTGCTGTTAGTGAAATTTTTTAAATTACATAAAAAAGATTAATACGATGATATATATTTTATTTTTTGATAATTAAAATTAATTAAATTCGTATAGAGATTTTGTGAAAATTAAGATATAAGATTAACATCGTTTAATTTATGAGAATCGATATTATTGTTCATAGGTGTTCTAAGCACAAATTGTGGATTGCCATAAAGTCATATTTTCACAGTTATATATTGGTTAAGTAGATTATACAACGATATAGACAAGCTTATTTTTCTATCTATAAATTTATGAATTTAATTTTAAAATGTTTTAATTATTACCTAATAGGAGATATTGTGAAAATGTCTCATATTTGATACTAGCATGAAGTTTCATATTAAAAAAAAAAAAAAAACCAATAATTGGATGGATTCATCGTAATATCCTCGTATTCAAAGAATTGAGTTCAATTTTTTATTTATTTTTTATTTTTAGCATATATGTATAATTTAATGTTAGTTATATAAAAATCTTAACAAATGATGTCGACTATGCCTAAAAGAACAATCCTCAAAAAGTATATCTTTAAATCAGATACCTTACCTTCTCTATCTATCAAATATCAGCCCATCCACATGTTGAAAATTCAGCACTTAATTTAATTTTTTAATTTGACCAAAATAAATAAAATTTAATTCCCCAAGCAAACAAGATCAAAAGAAAACTTTTATCTATTTATTTATTTATTTAATCAAATAATTGAATAGATTTTGAATATATTATTTTTTGGTTATTATCTCTTTAGAAAAATCATAATATTTTTTAGTACGAAAGAAGTAGAGATTTGTGAATAGAAAAAGTGATTACAAGTTTTAAAAGGTGAATTCCAAATTTATTAAATATTTGCATAATCTTAGGAAGTAAACTAATTAAAAAAATGTTATAATATTTATTGATGACCTACCAACGATTCTTTCCCCTTATTTTCCCTCCCACACGCTTTGGTTTTGAGTTGCATGCAAAAATGGCAACCTCACACTACGACAGGGTTTTCTCTCCTCTTTAAATGTTGCAGTTGGTTGGTGTAGTTAGCTGTCTGCCATCCTCCAAACTACACTTAAAAAACCTTCCCAAAGGAATTTTAAAAGTAAAAGAGAACTCTCTACTTAACCTTTCTTTTTCATCGTTGATTAACTCCTCTTTGTATAAATCTCTCTCAGAGTTTTCACCCATGGCTTCTATTATTGAAGATCAAGCTGTTGTTTTGAAGAGAAAACACAGAAAGATGGATTCGACCCTCGATTCCAAACTTGTTTCTCAACATGTTGACATGAAAAACATGACGAAAGCTGATGATGATGACGATGGTCAGGGCTCGAGCAAGGCTAGAAGACGGTCGTATGCTTTGGTCTCGTTCAAGGAGTTGCCGGAGTACATGAAGGACAATGAGTTTATACTGAATTATTACAGGGCTAACTGGTCTCTCAAGGAAGCTCTCTTAAGCATCTTTCTTTGGCATAACGAAACACTTAATGTTTGGACGTATGTTGAAAAAAAAACAAAGTTTCATGATTCTTTTTATGGTCTTTTCTTTTGATTTCTGTGTAAAGTTCTTTGATTCATTTATTCTCATAAAAAAATTTCAGAACTTTGCGTTTTTTTCTAATTTAATTTTGGTTTTGTGTTGAACTCTCTAGGCATTTACTTGGGTTTGTTCTATTTTTGGGATTGACCATGGCGAATTTGATAGAAGTGCCACAAGTATCGGATCTCATTACCATCTTAGCCAGGTTCGTTTAAGGTTTTAGTCTTTAATTCAGATTTCAAATGTCTTGAAAAGTACTAAAATGGGTTTTACTAATTATTTAACTCATTGTCATTAAATATATTAATGAGGTGGGATCCAACACTTATCCTAATGCCTGACAAGTTGCAAGGTATATAGTTGAGAAATCTTGGATGGAAATTCTATTTACCATGAAGAAATTTCAATATTACTTATAATTGTATATACATCCATTAATCCGAGTCTAGAAGACTGGAAGGTGAACGGGTGAACTGGTGAAAGAGTGGAAATCAAGGAGGGAGGGAATTTACCACTAACCAGATGGAGGATAGGTACAGTGGGGCAAGGTTTTGTCAACTTGCCATGGCATACCTCATTAAGAGCTAACAAAATAAAACAAGAGATGGTTTCAAACATGATAGTTTATTTGTTTAGTTTTTTTCTTATGAGTGGTTCAGTCTGAGAGTTGAGAGTTAGAGTGAATGTTCTCATCACAATAAAAGCTTTGACAAACAGCAGGCATTGATGATTCAACCAAACGTAATGAATGCAATTCATACAAGGCTCATTACTCATAAGAGTCAAATATCCTGTCAACTCTTACAACAAAGTAATGGCTCACCGTTTTTGTGGTTGGAATTTGGTATCCATTGTCACAATTATTTTTGTATGGTCACTGGTACTGATTTACAGAACAGCTTCCTTCAACATGACAGATATATGCCAGCTTGCCAGTTTCAATATTTCAGTTAGAAAAAGCAGATTAGAATGTTTTAAGTTGGAGATTGAGTTTTAGAATTCCATTGATAAGCTTGATATGCTCATGGCAGCTGACGTGGATAGTTTTGCGTATAACATAATTTGTTATTGATGATAAATAGTAAATGGTTGAGCATTAGTTTCACTTGTCCTAAATCAACAATTTATGCTATACAATTGGTGCAGGTCTTTTCCTCTTAGTGGCGACAACAATGTTTCTCATGATTCTAAAGACCTCTTTCTGGTGAGTATGCCTCCATGGCATTAATTCATTGATTATATCGCTTTTATGCCATGCAGCTGATTTTGAGAATTGCAGGGGACAAAAAATCTCATTGATTTGAAGCGAATAACAACTCCGGAATTGGATATTACCCTTCTGGTGACACCTGTTACACGGTGGCCATTCTATGTATTCTTAGGCGGCTCCATGTTCTGCCTCCTATCAAGCAGCATTTGCCACCTCTTTTCCTGCCATTCACACCATCTAAACCTTAGATTGTTGCGAATAGACTATGCCGGGATCACTACTATGATCATTACATCATTTTTTCCTCCAATCTATTACATTTTTCAATGTGATCCACAGTGGCACTTTGTCTACCTTGGTGGAATCACAGCTCTGGGCTTGTTCACCATTGTAACCCTGCTATCACCAGCCTTGTCAGCTGGAAAATTCCGTACATTTCGAGCTTTACTCTTTTGTTCCATGGGACTCTTTGGCATTTTCCCTGGAATCCATGCTTCAATCGCAAACTGGTCTAACCCGCGTCGCAACGTTACTCTGGCCTACGAGTCTGCCATGGCTATATTCTATTTAACAGGTACTATGTTCTATGTTTGCCGAATTCCAGAAAGGTTGAAGCCTGGATGGTTTGACTTAGCAGGACATAGTCATCAAATCTTTCACATTCTAGTAGTGATGGGTGCATTGGCTCATTATGGTGCTTCTATCGTATTTTTGGAGTGGCGCGACCGAAATAGCTGTTAAAAGCTTATGCATCACAACATGTTTGATTAAGTAATGTAACTGTGAGTAATGTTCATTTATCGTAGTTTATTATCTTCTGTTAGTTCGTGGGTCTTGGGATTTGTATTTTATGACGTTCAGGTATTTTTCTCTCAATGTACATCAATGACAGATAGCAGCTCCATAAAAGGAAGGCTATGAGTAGAGCAGCAATATACAAAGAATCATACTTGAAACTCATGTATTTTTTTTTTCTCTGTTTCATTTCTTGGGGAATTGAGGAAAGTTAAGAACTGCTTTCTTCATTCAAATGTATTTGTAGACTTGTAGTCTATTTAGTATTCATTTATCAATTTTTTTTTTTTTACTATATGATCAATTTACTAAGCAAGAGTGTTCCATGAACAATGTTGTACTTCCATTATTGATGTTTTAAACATTCTCATAAATGCTTCAGGGAGAGAATCCTCAGTCAGTAGCTACCAGTTTTCTCAATCTGGTATGGTTCTTAGCATTGATTACATAGGCTTAACAGCTCAAGTTTTGGGGAGTCTAGACGAACAAGCAAATGATTCTCAATTCTGTCAAATATCTCTGCTCCAGACTAGAAAAATGAATGAAATTGGAGCTTTAAAAACAAAATAAAGCACATTCTGGTTGAGTTAAAGCTTATGAACTTCTTAAACAGAGCAGCATTAACTGAGTTAGAAAAGCAAGTTTTAAAAAAGATAATTCAATTCATAAGACTTTCATATTATGGAGTCCAGAGAAAGTTATTGTGCATGTACAATCTTCCATCTGCATTAACACAGTTGTTTTCACTTGAACGGATCTTCAGATCACAAAGATCAAGCAGAACTATTTCTTAGTGAAGTTGGAGGTTGGAAGATGGGATTTGAACTTGGAATCTCATGTTTGGTAGTAATTACTGGCTAATGCAATCGAGGGGGACGACTACAGTCTCCGAGGTGGCTATTACATAAGCCATGACATGTGGGACTATTTTATAGAAATGATCAAAAGTCTACTTATCACCTGAAACTTCGACCTGTCGGGGTACTTTTATCATTGGTTGAGACAACCAGCGATTCGAATAGAGGGCACAAGGCTCGAAAAGTTTGTGATCCAAGGCTTAGTACAAATCCTGAAATTGATACAGTATATGAGCACCACCGTCTTAGTCATAGCCAGCGAAATATTGTAGTTGAGTAGATTAGTAAGCACTCGGGTTTACAGTTCAGACTATTCTTCAGAATCAGAGTATTCAAGCTTCTCCATGAAAATAGGAGACTTTCAAGGCCTTCACACGTGAAAAGCCTAACAGAGCTGAGAAGAATAGTTTGTAAAATCAACATGAGAGCAACATGCATTGGTCTGTAAAGTACTTTTTAATCAATCAAAATATTAAGATTTGTATGGGAAGATGGACTTGTCATAGTTAATAGCTTCTGATCTGATTGAATTCTAGCTTAGAAAGCTGTATAAGGGTATAAGCTATCCTCTGGTAATATATATGACATTTCGATCGCTATTATTGTTTGTCGCTTTGCTATTACAGCCAGAAAGAAAGTGAGAAATATTTCATAAAGCCATGGGAAACTCAAGCTGCCGTTCATCTTCCTTGCTTTTTCCAGCTTTCCTACTTCTTCTTCAGGTTCTTCTCGTCGTGTTCGTTTAATAGCAACCATTTTACCAAACTTTTCACTTCTTTCTCGACTTTCAGTCATGGAGAGACCAGCCAAACAACAACACCACACGTTTCCCTTGATGGGTTTTCGTCAACTTCCATGTATAAAAGCAATAAACATAAGGCTGCTATTATCAAAGTGAGCATTATATCGATGTTTACAAGTATTTGTTTTCAACACCTCGATGAATGATGAGTTTTTTTGCCCCCTTTGTTTATCCATTGGCAGAAAAAGAGCAGCTTGGAGAGGATTGAAGAAGATTTAGCTAGAGCCCGAGCAGCCATTCTGAAGGCAATTCAACTGCAGAACTTTACATCAGAGAAGGAAGACATTTTCGTTCCAAGAGGATCCATTTATAGAAATGCGTATGCATTTTACCAGTTAAGTACTTCTGTTTGAACCAGGCACATAGCTAACGTTAGCAATCAATTAACATTTTCCTTTCTCTTTTGCACATAATCAGAAGCCATGCAGAGATGATAAAAAGGTTCAAGGTGTGGACATACAGGGAAAGAGAGTTACCTCTATTCCACAATGGGCCATCGAATAACATATACGCCATAGAAGGGCAGTCTATTGATGAAATGGAGAGCAAGAATAACCCTTTCAGGGCTCGCCATCCCGATGAGGCGCATGTGTATTTCTTACCCTTTAGTTAAAGAATACTCTCGGGATCGATTGCAACGATTAGTGATGGATTATATCAATACTTTGGCAACTAAATATCCATACTGGAACAGAGGCAACGGTGCTCACCATTTTATGGTTTCACGTCACGATTGGGTATCTTCAGACTTTTCTTTTACCTTTATTTTCACTTGAACTGTGGATTTTTTCTGCTGATGTTTATATCCAGATAATAGTTTGCTTAATTGACAAGTGAATACACAATTAATCTAACCTCTGTGGAATTGTTTCAGATTTCTTGATTCATCAGATAAGCTTTCATAAGTCCTGCCATGCCTGATCATTTCTAGTTACCTGACAGAAATAAGGCTAGTAATTGAGATATTAGGGGAGGAAAAGGATTAAGAACAAGTGAAAACACTATTTGTTAGTTACTCAAATTGTATGTTTTTACATATTTGTCTTCCTCTCTTCATGTCTCACATGGCAGACTACAAACTGGCAACCATTCAATACTCTTCCCATGAAAGGAGGTTTGAATTAAATGCCCATTTAATTACATTATAAAGTGCATTCAAAGTAAAGACTCTAACACCCATGAAACAGGGTTTTAATTAAATGCCCATTTACATTATAAAGTGCATTCAAGGTCAGGAGTCTAACATCATGTTCAAAGCTTATTTATGCTAACTAGCGGTGCCATTTACAACTGACACCTCAATTCTCATATATCTATCTTTTCCATAAAGCAAATAATTAATAAAAATAAAATTTTCAATCAAGTGATTAAGAAAGAATTATCACATGCTATAAAGTTCAATTAACTTCAACTCTTAATTATCATAAAAAATTCTCAAATACCCTAGTCTGGCCACTCTCCTATACAAGGAAGCTACCATTATTCATATATTGGTTAATTTTATTGATGAATTGCACATTTGCTCTATTTGATGTTTCAGGCTCCAGAGGTTTCGCACGGTAATCTTGAACTCTTCAAACACTTCATCAGGGTCCTCTGCAATGCTAATACATCTGAGGGATTCAGGCCCAAAATAGATGTCTCATTGCCTGAAATTTACCCACCCTTTGGGAAACTTGGTCCACCAAATCTGAGCCAGGGTCCTAATAACCGACCCATCTTGGCATTCTTTGCAGGTTCAGAGCATGGATACATAAGGAAAATCTTATTGGATTAGTGGAAAGATAAAGACAGTGAAGTCCAAGTCCATGGTCGACTTCCCAAGGGCGTAAATTACACCCAAATGATGGGCCAAAGCAAGTTTTGCTTGTGCCCAAGTGGGTTTGAAGTAGTTAGCCCAAGAGAGGTTGAACCAATTTATGCTGGGTGCGTACCGGTCATAATCTCAGACAATTATACATTACCCTTTAATGATGTCCTCAATTGGAACCAATTCTCAGTACAAATTCCAGTGGGAAAAATACCAAAAATCAAGAACATTTTGCAAGGGATACCAAATAGTAAGTACTTGAAGATGCATAAGAGGGTGAAGAAAGTACGTCGACATTTTGAGTTGAACCGACCGACAAAGCCATTTGATGTAATTCACATGGTGCTTCGCTCAGTGTGGGCTAAAGAGGCTCAACTTCAAGTTGTCACCTTAATATAACATGGAAGTCTTGTGAAGAACATGTTTGATTGATTGTACATTTGAGGTGTTTAACTACATGTTTAGGGTTTATATAATTGATGAAACATCATTCTTAAGGGATCAATTGTATATCTTACCCTTTGGACCTATTTCCATAGCTTAGCTTTGATGAGAAGAAGCTATAAATTAAAGACACTTAATTTCGAATACCATATATATAATAAATATAATCCTATCATATGCAAGTCCTTGGAAATTAAAGAAGCACAAAGAAACCCTCCTTCCTATAGGAAAAATGGAGATCATAACTAAATATGATAATCATAACCCTATTACTGACTACTTCACATTTATGATAATCATACATACATATATACATATAAAAGTTCATAATTGAGCAATCTAAAAAAAGTTTAGTTCTAATTTGATTTGAATAAAAAATTGTATCCTTAATTGAGAAATGACCCAAATGTTAAATCCCAAATTGAGCATTTTGTCTTAAAAAATTATCCTTTAATTATATTATTGAAAATAGCAATTTAAACTTAAACCCATTAACCCTAAAATTCTTTAATTTGATTACCAAATAGATTGAATTAAATCAGTACACATAAAAAAATAGTATTATTAATAGTAAATAGAAAATATTTTTAGTGAACAATTAAGACATAATTTAAAAGTTATTATTCTTTCTCAGAGTAATTAAATTCAAAGTTCGAATCCTTTTTTCCTTTACTCCCTATGAACCAAAAAAGGAAAATATATTTTCTTACCAAAAAGAAAATCTTTCAATTAAAGAATTGCCAAAACTTAATCAGTAATTTTTTCTATACCCCTTTTCCCCTCTTTTTGATATAAAACATTTTAAACTGAAGGATGAAAAATTGAAAAAGTAGCCATGGCAACCTTTAGGTTTTCCTCAACCCTTCTGCTTTTTCCAACTTTTCTCCTTATTCTCCTTTACTTTTCCCCCATGAACCAGAAAAATCTATCCATCATTTTGCCTTCATTTTCCAGTAACAATTCCAATCACAACACCAATCACAACACCAAACAATCTCCCTTACCTTCCCCTTCTATACCAAGTCATAATGTTGTTAGCTTTATCAAAGTAAGCTTAGATATATTAATAAAGATTTTATGTTTGTTCTGGAAGTTCATGATCTGATTTCTCAATGTCGTTTGATGTGTGTCTTAATTCGTTACTTGAGTAGAAGAAAAGTAGGTCGAAGAGGCCAATTGAAGCAGACTTAGCCAGCGCACGAGCGGCAATACAATTAGCCATCCAGACAAGGAATTATACATCAAACAAGGAGGAAACGTTCATCCCCAAAGGCAGCATGTACAGAAATGCATACGCTTTCCGTCAGTAAGAAAACTCTACAACTTAAAACATTATAGAAATGCATTTGCATTTTACCAGTTGTACTTCTGTTTAAACCATGCACAAAACTTTTCCTCTCAGAACTAACGTATTAACATTAATTTCTTTTCTTTTTTGCACATAATCAGAAGCCACGCGGAGATGATAAAAAGGTTTAAGGTTTGGACATATAGAGAAGGAGAATTACCTCTATTCCATAATGGGCCATTGAATGACATATACGGCATAGAAGGGCAATTCATTGATGAAATAGAGAGCAAGAATAACCCTTTCAAGGCTCGCCATCCTGATGAAGCACATGTGTTTTTCTTACCCTTTAGTGTAGCAGGAATGGTTCATTATGTTTACATGCCTATCACCTCAGTTGAAGAATACTCTCGAGATCGATTGCAACGATTAGTGATGGATTATATCAATACTGTGGCAACTAAATATCCATACTGGAATAGAAGCAACGGTGCTGACCATTTCATGGTTTCATGTCACGATTGGGTATCTTCAGACTTTTCTTTTACTTTGTTTTCATTTGGTCTGTGATTTTTTCAGCTGATATGTTTATATCCAAAGAATACTATCCTTAATTGACAAGTGAATACATATAATTAATCTAACCTCCGTTGAATTATTTCTTATTTCTTGATTCCTTAGATACTTTTCTATGCCTTATCAATTCTAGGTACCTGACAGAAAAAAGCTAGTAGTTGGGATATTTAAGGAGTAAAGGGACCATAATTAAGAACAAGAAGTGAAATCACCTTTTGTTAATTACTCATATTGTATGTTTTAACATATTTGTCTTCCTTACTTCAAGTTTCACATGAGACACTACAAACTGACAACCATTCAATAACCTTCTCATGAAGCAAGGTTTAATTTAAATGTTTATTTACATTATAATGTGCATTCAAGGTTAAGAATCTAACACCACTTAAAAAGATTATTCATACTCTTTGTTCAATTTATAAGTGTAATGTCAATTCTCGAAAACCTTTCATTAATTTTTTGGTCAAGTGATTTAAAAAACAATTGTTCGATCAAATAGTTAAAAATAGTTATTATATGTTAAAAATTTAGATTTGAGTCAAAACAATTCAATTTTAACCGTAATTATCACAACAAAAGTTCTCAAATACCCTAAAATAGCCACAGCTCGTATCCAACAAAACTATTATTATTCATAAATTGGTTAAGTTCTGACTAATGAATTACTGGTTTGCTATTTGGTATTTCAGGCACCAGATGTTTCACATGCCAATCCTGAACTATTCAAGCACTTCATCAGGGTCCTTTGTAATGCTAACACATCTGAGGGATTTAGGCCAAAAATAGATGTCTCATTGCCTGAAATTTACCTACCCTTTGGGAAACTTGGTCCACCAAATTTGAGCCAAGGTCCTAATAATCGGCCTATCTTGGCATTTTTTGCCGGTTCAGCTCATGGATACATCAGGAAAATATTACTGGATTTTTGGAAAGATAAAGATAATGAAGTCCAAGTTCATGCTCGACTTCCCAAGGGTGAAAATTACACCCAAATGATGGGTCGAAGCAAGTTTTGCTTGTGCCCAAGTGGGTTTGAAGTGGCCAGCCCAAGAGAGGTTGAAGCAATTTATGCAGGGTGCGTCCCTGTCATAATCTCAGACAATTATACATTACCCTTTAATGATGTCCTCAATTGGAGCCAATTCTCAATACAAATTCCAGTGGGGAAAATATCAAAAATCAAGAACATTTTACAAGGGATACCAAATAGTAAGTATTTGAAGATGCATAATAAGGTGAAGAGAATACGTCGACATTTTGAGTTAAACCGGCCAGCAAAGCCATTTGATGTAATTCACATGGTGCTTCACTCAATATGGCTAAGAAGGCTCAACTTCAGGATATCACCTTGATCTAACAAGGAAGCCTTGTGAAGAACATGTTTGATTGATTGTGCATTTGGGATGTTTAAGTACAAGTTTATGGTTCATATAATTAATGAAACATCGGTGTCAGGGGGTCAATTATATATCTTACCCTAGTTAGACCTATTTCCATATCTCTGCTCTAAAAAAGGGAAATTGTAAATTAAAAGCACTTAATTTTTTTTGTGTAAATTAAAAGCACTTAATTTAAAATACCATCATCAATCAATCAATACTATTAAAAAAAGAGAGAGAGAGAGAAAGAGAGAGTGGAGGTGTTCATTAACATGTTTAAAAGCCTGATTATCTACTCAAACTTGAAAGATCCTACATTTGTTTAATAGGTTTGGATAAAAATATTAAACCCGTTAAATAGGTTTGAGCTTGAAAAGTAAAGCCCGTTTAAAAATGAATCAGGCTTGAGTTCATCATTTTAAGCTTAAGTTCGGCCCGCCCATTTTGATATATATTTTTTATCATTTTTTACATTAATGTGCCTTTTTTGTGTATTTTAAATAGAGTATGTATTTTTTATAATTTAATTTATATTTTCTTGTCTCTTTTAATCTTTTTATAAAAAAATTATTCATACTTATTTATTATACTTAATAATTATTATTTGTTTTACTATTTTTCATATTTTATTATAATATTTTTTTTAAATTAATAATATTTAGGCCGGCTTGATAGTTTTAGCTTATTCATTATATGTAAAAACGGGTTTAGTAAAAAATTAGACCCAAAAAATGAGTTGAATCGAGTTTGAACACACTTTTATTTCCTTAATACTTTATATATGCTCGATCCGAGCTATGAATAAGTCTATTATTAATGTGGCACCCCATTCTCTCTCATTCTTTCATTTTTTTTAACTTTTTAAATTTTTTCTCTTTTCTTTTTTACTTTTATTGTCCTATCTACTTTCCTTTTTTTTTTTTAAATAATGGGCCTTTTTTCCTTTTTTTATATTTTTTTATTTTTTTATTTAATGGGTAAAAATTTTTTACTTTTTTTTTCAATAACTTCAATTTTTATAGAATTAACATATAAAACCAATTTAATTTAATTAATTAGCCCATCATCAAACTAATTTCAATTAATTACCGAAAATAATTTTGAAGAAAAAAAAGGGGTAGAGTAGTGGGAGTGTCCACGCGGCACCCCCTTCTCTCCCTTTCCTTCATTTCTTTACGTACTTATAAGTTATAACTCAGGATGCATGGTTAACACCTTCCCTTTTTTTATATTAAGTATGAAACTTACATTTCTTTGAAAGTATCCTCATAAAACCCCATGTTATTTACCATATGCATAAGATGTAGTCGTATAATTTTCAAAAGTTCATCGAAATGTATATTCTACGGATCATCCTTAAGTCCTATTCGACAAAACATCAACAATACCATGAGAGTCCTTCCAACCGCACCGAAATAGTCTCTTGTTGTCATATTGGAAATGAGTGGTCCAAAAGGAAATAAATGGTGTTATATTAGGAAGGAAGAGGTAGAAGAAGTGCACCGGTTGTTTTTACTATCTATTAGCATCAAGCGTTTACCAATTAACAAATTTTTCTTTTTATCATTGAAAATAATAATTTAAACTTAATCTCGTTAACTAAGAAACCCTTTAATTTGATTAAAAATGGATTGAATTAAATCAGTACTCATAAAAAAGTACTATTAATAAGAAAATATCTTTAGAGAATAATAAGACATACCTAGCTTAGTGGTTGTTACTAGATCTGTTCAAGAGTCGGGCTACCTACTCAAACGTTCGTCAATTTTTTAGACGAATTTGAATAAAAATATTAAATTCATTAAACAAATTTGAATTTTGAAATCGAGGCCCAATGAAAAAATGAGTTGGGCTTGTTTAACACTTTAAGTCCAAGTCCCAGCTCGGCCATATAATTATAATTATTTTATTATTTTTATATCAATATATTTTTAAATTACTTTTGATGTTTTATGCAATTTAATTTGAATTTATATTTTTTTCGATTTTAATTTAAATCTTCATGTTTTTGTATTTTAATTTATTGTATTATACTTATTATTATTATTATGTGTTTTAATAATTTTTATATTTTATTATAAATTTTTAAAATAAATTATTTTATTATAAAAATTTGAATAAATTTAAACTTATTCATTAAATGTACAAATAATTTTAAACAAAAAATAAATTTAAAAAATAAATCAAATGAAATTTAGATTTAACGTCAATTTTTATTATCTTATTTAAATATGACCCGACCAAGAGATAAACACTTCTGATTATTACCGCTAGGATTAAGTTCAAAGGTACATCAAATACGCTTCGTATTCCTCCCAGTCAACAAATCAAAGAAAAGATCCAGTGATCTGTTCTTACCAAAAGAAAATATTTCCATTAAAGAGTTGGCAAAGCTTAGTTGGGCAACTTTTTACATACTCCCTCCTTCCCTCTCTCTAATTAAAAACATTGAAACTGAAGGATACTAAGCAATAAGCATCACGAGAAAAATTGAAGAAGCAGCCATGGCGGCCTTTAGGTTTTCCAAAACACTTATTCTTTTTCCAACTCTCCTCCTTATTCTCCTCTTCTTTTCCACCATGAACCAGAAAAACCTATCCATTCTTTTCCCTTCGTTTTCTACCATATTCACCAAACAACCTCACTCACCTCCTCGGCCTTCTATAACAGTTCACAACGTTGTTAGCTATGTCAAAGTAAGCTTACATATATTAGATTTTATGTTTGTTTTGGAAAGTTCATGATTTGATTTCCCATTGTCGTTTGATGCGTGTCGTAATTCATTGCTTGAGTAGAAGAAGAGTAGGTCGGAGAGACCGGTTGAAGCAGACTTAGCCAGGGCACGAGCGGCAATACAGGAAGCCATCCGAACAAGGAATTATACATCAGACAAGGAGGAAACTTTCATCCCCAAAGGCTGCATGTACAGAAACGCATACGCTTTTCATCAGTAAGAATAAAAAAAAATTCTAAATGAAACCCCATTCTTTTCGATATTTTACTGTTTAATGCTAAGAAAAAGGGTATAAAGAGAAAATTTGGTGTATATAGAATCCTTCGATTTCTCTGCAACTTAATTAAAACCTTTTTTATTAGGCATTAATTAGTAGTACTACATATAGTATAAGCCTATACAAGGTATGTAGTTTGAAAAACAGATATCTTCTGCCAAGTGTGTTCTTTCTACCATATATTCTTAATTATTCTCCTTTCGGTGCATTAATCAAATAAGATTAAGATGAATTATGGTTAATGGAGACCATGAAAAATCTTCCAAGGGAGATCTGCTTAATTTGCGTTTTTGGGTCAGAATGTTTCAGATTTAGTGAAGCATGTGGCATGCAAAAGTAAAAACTGGAACCAGTTTTAACAGTACAATGAGTAGTAATGTGGCATGCCTACGGACAACAAGTCCACAACTTATTATTTGTACACATATCAAGGCTAGTGCTATCTTTATATATATATATATATATATATATATATATATATATATATATATATATATATATATATATATATATATTTATATATGAAATTGAGAGTTGAGATTAACTTTTTTTTTTTTTGAGTACAAACCTTTTTAAATTCTAACTTTCATTTCAATAATGTTATTTTTTTTCTTTTTTACTTAAGAGTTATAAATTTAATCGAAAATAATTTTTTTATCAATTCAAAAAGGCTATTTACATCCTGCTCTTAGAACAATGAGCACTAAGTTGAATTTTTTTAAAAAACTTTCATTTTCTTTTCAGTCAAAAGTTTTCAATAGGGCTTGGGGTTGTGTGAAATCAACCTAGGCTTAATGATTTCTACCTTTTGTCTGCCCGTTTTGGATTGAATCAGGAGTCACAAAGAAATGGTGAAGAGATTCAAGATATGGGCCTACAAGGAAGGAGAAAGACCCTTAGTCCACAATGGTCCCATGAAAGACATCTATGCAATTGAGGGCCAGTTCATCGACGAAATGGAGAGTCGAAAAAACCCATTCATGGCCCGGCATCCTAGTGAGGCTCATGCATTCTTCTTACCAGTTAGCGTAGTACATATTGTCAAGTACATCTATTTACCCATCACAACTTACGATCGTGAACGTTTGGTGAGGATCTTCACTGATTACATCAGAGTCGTAGCCAACAAGTACCCATATTGGAATAGAACCGGCGGCGCTGATCATTTCATGGTCTCCTGCCATGATTGGGTATGTTAGTTCATCCAACTAGCCCAAGCTGAAAGGATTTTTAATCTTTTGTAACTTTGTTTCAGTCGTAACATTTCAGGCACCAGATGTCTCTGGGCGGGACCCTGAACTTTACAAGAATCTAGTAAGGGTGCTATGCAATGCCAATAGCTCTGAAGGATTTCTTCCCAATAGAGATGTTACATTGCCAGAATTCAAGTTGCCTCCAGGAGGGCTCAGTCGGCGGATGTTCAACCCGCAGCCACCCGATAAGCGAACCATCCTTGCGTTCTTTGCTGGTGGTGCCCATGGAAACATTCGTAAAACCTTGCTTCAGCATTGGAAGGGCAAAGATGACGAAGTTCAAGTCCACGAGTACCTTTCTAAAGGCCAAGATTACAATAAACTAATGGGACGGAGCAAGTTTTGTTTGTGCCCAAGTGGGTTCGAAGTGGCTAGTCCGAGAGTGGTTGAGTCATTTTATGCAGGTTGTGTTCCAGTTATCATTTCTGAAAACTATGTGCTACCGTTCAGCGATGTTCTTGACTGGAGCAAATTCTCAATCCAGATTCCAGTGGAGAAGATACCGGAGATTAAGACGATCCTGAAAAGTATCCCGGAAAAGGAATATCTGGAAATGCAGAAGAGGGTGTTGAAATTGAGAAGGCATTTTGAGCTCAACAGACCAGCTAAGCCTTTTGATATCCTTCACATGGTGCTTCACTCAGTATGGCTTAGAAGGCTTAACCTTAGGCTACAAGATTGATAATCTGTCAGCTCTGTACATATATAAAACTTCTTCAGCCTTATCTTTCATTTGATTCAAGTTAGAGATTAAGTTATGTTCTTCTCCCAAATGTTGTGTCAAAGCTCATTCAAATTGCAGATATAGGGAGTAGAATTCATGGAACAGATTTATTTTCTATTCTAATTAAATCTAGTAATTATTGGCAGAATACGAAATAATAAAAAATATATAAAAATAATATGTATTAAAATTTGACAAAAAATATATATATAAATTTAATTAACTAAAAAACATTTTGTACTTAGTATATTAACAAAAATTTTAACAAAATAATTTTAATATTTTACATAATAAAAATATAATTTTATATGATATAAATATATAGAATTAATAGCGGACAGAGTATCATTAGAAAAATATTTTTAGTAAAGATATTTTTAAGATTTTTGCATATGTAATTTGATTATTTTAATTATATTAAACCAAATGAAATAATAATAAAAAAACCTCTTGATAAGATAATAACAATTAACATATTGATTCATCATTTTGAGTATGACAATTATGCCATATTATATTTATTATAATTTTTTTATAAGAATTTGGTATAATTATTATTTTTAATTAAATAAACATGTAATTTTCGACTAATAAATATATAGTAAAAATTATTAAATATATGTCAGTGTAAAAGATCGATCCAAGAAATTACTGGGATGGACCGAAGAGAGTAAAGCGGGGATCCGGCCCGACCCAAAGATGCCCTAAACTAAACCCTCTCTTTGGTTTACGAGGATTCTTTTGTCAAAGCAAAGCGAAGAGTGAAAAGTTAAAACAGGAAAGCATCGTCGGGACATCAAACGAAGCCAAAGACTTCACTGTTTCTGTTCCACAGCAGAAAAAAACTATTCACAAATTCAAAAACTAAAAACTCAAAAACCAATGGCTGATAAGGCAGTTTCAGAAGAAGCCTCCATGGACGGTCATGCCCCAAAGCTTACCTCCATTCTTGCCAGCGACAACACTGTCTGGGCTGACGCTTCGCCTCTCCTCGACGCTGCCTGTAGAGGTTCAATCTCTCTCCTTCTCTATCTCTCTCTTGCCCCCCATGAAACCTCTGTTTGGTTGGTGAGAAAGACAAAAAGAAAGGAGAGAAAAAGAAAATCTCTTGTCCTTTTTTTTAATATATTTGCTATTTTCTTCCAAGTTTTTTAATTAGAGATCTAATAGTGAATAGCTAAACGCTAGGGCTTATTTAGATGAGTAAAAAGCTTTTTTTTTTTTTTTAGTGACTGAAGGGTGGAAAGTTATTGTTTTTGTAGTAGAGATAATAGGTAGGGAAAATAGAAAGGTATTGACATTACGAAATTCAAGGCTTCTGCTATCATAATTTTTGGTGATCACAGAAAGGAAGAACCTTTGTATTGTTATCGTTTTTTCTTAACTATAAATCTTATGATTGTTGTTGTCAAGCTGTGGAAAATATGGGGTGAAAATGTAGGTGTTTTCAAGTGATAAGCCTTTTTCTTTTTAATTTCCTTTTCTGGCTTTCACATTGTCACTTAGGTCTTATGCATTGTTTGGTGATCACAGGTCTTGGAGATGGAGAGCTCATTCATGGGGATAATTTCAATCTTTTTGCTGCCATGTCTGCTTTAGAGGTATTGCTACATGTTGATTCTTGATTAATCTTAATGTGATGTTTTTTCTAATTTTCTTCTTGGGTTGGAAGTTATCATTTTCTTACTTAAGATGATACTGCCATCTTTTTGTTTTCACTTCTGCTTTGACCAACTTAATTTGGTCCTTGTGGGAATATGTGCTGCTATTAACATATTTCCCAATGAGATGTGTTGCCATTTCATTTACTTGCTTGATCCAATACTTGAACCTCGAAGTCATTACTTCCATAATTCTGACATAAATAAGGAATACTCCCATTTAATCGTATTTTATTGAATTCCTTTTTCTTGTTTTCTAATGGTAACTTTGCCCTTATATATTTTTCCTATCTATTTTGTCTGGTTGAAGTATGTAGTTTTTTTGGCCTTCATTGACAAGTTTTTGTTTATTTTTATTAGATAATGGATCCAAAGATGGATTCAGGTATTGTTTTTAGATACTATTCGATTGATGAGGCCATCGAAAATGGTGCTGCTCCTATTCCTTTTAGCCTTGACAGCACTATTGATGTCCAATGCACCATTGATATCATGGACCATCTCCTTGCTTGTGAGGTAATAACTTGATCATTCTCATTTTAATTTGTTGTTGCCTATAGAGCACGTTCATGGCTGTTTTGATTAGTTTGGGATTTGTCTCACCCATTTCAAAATGCCCTAGATGCTTCCAAAATAAGCATCATTTACATGGAATTGAGATTTCTTTCCCCATTTTTTTTTTTGTATTTAAAGCTTATCTCAGAATGGAAAATAATAGATGAAAAGTTAACTGTGTCATTGAATAATGATTTTATATTTATACTTGTTCTGTATGTATTTCATGTCTGTATCTATACCATATAGCTATCTACTTGTTCTGCTTCTCTTCTTTTATCTAATTTGTAGTCTTTCATGGCAGGCCGCATGGCATAAGGGTCATTCCTTGGCGCAAACTGTCTTTTCATGCATCTATCTTCTGAGGCTTGAGAGGACATCTTCACATGCCTTATTGCATTCTTATTGCAGAGTTATACGTGCAACTTGTAAGGCAGTTCTGTCCGTTGTTTCAGATGCACGTACACATGAAGTAAAGTATTCCAACAACTCTTTTTGCCTATTTTCATTTGAAATGAAAAAAATTGTATGTTTCCATTTTTCACATTATTCTGAAGCAAATCATTGTGGATGATATCCATAAACTGTTTTTAAGATAAAATTAATATTAAAAAGTATTTTGAAGTTTTCTTCTAGTTCTAATATTGAAGGTATCAAACAAACAAACTTTATTTAATGAAATAATTGGTCCTTGTATCCTCCTCCTCCCCTCTCCCCCTCCCCCCCCTCCCCCCCCAAACCCCAAAACCCTCCACTCCCTACCATCAAAAAAATAGTTTGGGGGTGTGAAGAAAAGATGGGACTAGGTAGCTAGAACTGGTTCAGGATACTTATTATAAAATTGCTCTTCATTTCAAAATATTATCTTATCCTGGTGGCAAAAGAGTTTGAATTGCATCCACAATCATTGTTCATTCATTGTGTTTCTTGATATTGTGATTAAAACTACATGGTCAATCATTGACACATTCATTTGATAGGAGGAGGATCTTTTTACAATGACATATGGTCTTCCTTTAAATGGGGATGGAGATGAGAAGTGCTTGTCAATGTTGAATGCCGTTGAAGAGACAATATCTCGCCAGTTGCGAATGTGTAAAGCTTCATCATCAAAAAGAAGGGTATTAGAGGGTAGTTATCTCGTCACCTGCCTAAGCTTTTCTTTATTTCTTTACTGAGGGAAGCCTTATATCTGGAAAATTACATAAGATTAAATGGTACTTGAGCTTTTTCTTTTGGATTCCAAATACAAAGATTTATGCATTATCTAGTCATTCCTGCACTAATGGGCAACTGTTAGAAAAGAAATGCCTTGTAAATGTTTCTTCTCAATTGTTCATTTCACATGTTTCTTACCTTCATTCATTGTCAGCTTCTATTATTAATTATTTCTTAAAGATCATTAGAATATTATTTTTATTTAATGCTATATTGATGCAGATTTAGAGACATTACAGTCCAATCCCCATCTGGAAGAAGGATTCTGCAAAGCTTTGTTGTGTCGCTTACGTTTTCGTAAGGTCTTAAGCTGTGTTACTTTTTTATATTTTCTGTGAATAAGAAGACATCTGTCCATCCATGGTTGTGCTTTTGCTTAGAAGAGTTGCAGGCCATCAGTTTATTTCTTTAATGGATCTGCTTTCCAGTAATCATTTGTTTAGTAGACTGTCAAAGCTTATATTGTTGATTGCATGCACCCTGCAAATTTCGATAAATTGTGTCTTTTTTCCAAACTGAAGATGACAGTTATTAATGTGGAAAAATATATCAAATACGGAATATGTTATGTACATTGTTTTTCAAATTTAGATTGTCAACAATGTGTTTGGTGTTTTCTTCTAGCTACTATTATTTACTCTGTGGCATTCTTATCTGTCTCATTCTTTCTGATAAACATATTCACGATTGTACTATTAAGTTTCACTAATTTTTCTTTTGCTTTCAGCATTTTTTCCATGTTCTTACATGTATGAAGCGACCCCAGGGGAGAGGTTTGGAGTTGGCAAGAAAACATATAGCTTCCTGTGTATCAGAGCTAGAGTCCATTCTCAAATCAGCAGAGTTTCTAAGGTCTTGCTCGGGTGAATCTTGTGTAGATGATATAGATGATAAAACAACTGCTTCTGGTCGTGAACCAATTGGGTTTGATGCTACATTAAACAGTAGATTATCTGCCCCCACACCACCTCGTGCAATTAAAATTCTTAGTTGGAAAAAGGTTTGTTTGTGTAATTTAATTTTGATTTTTTGAATATACTTTCACTATTGTAATATTTTCTCTTTTCGTGCTGTGGCAGGCTGTTGAATATTGTGTAAAACTTCTTCATGATCTAGATGTTATGTGCTCATACTCATTGGATCCTCATTTAGAAAGTCTTCTGCGTTTTGTGGTTCAGTTCCAGAAGTCTCAACCTGATTTAGTAGCACGATCTCATCTGCAGGTGAGACTTTCTAGTCTTCATTCTTTTTGTGATCAGACAATTGTCCTTGTCATTTGATTGGATTCATTATCAAACCCTTCATTTGGACAGTTAGGGTTATGCCAATTTGTTGGGAAAAGTTTCATGCAATTTTTTCTTTGGTTGGCTCAATGAACATATTTAACTTGTTTGGTACAAATGAAACAGACTGAAAAGAAAGATATGTTCGTCACGGCATGCAGTATTATTTATCCCTTACCTCCCTTAGTCAAATCTATATGATTCTTCTTCTTTGTGAAGTTAGTTACTTTCTTGAGATCTCATTTTTTGCCTTCTTTTTGCTTCATGTAATGAGGATGTCTCAATAAATATTTTAAGATAAGGCATCACTTATCCAAACATGGAAGTTTCACTCGTTAAGCATTGTCTCTGCACTTCAGATGATGTAGATACTAAGACTAAGACATAAGTCCACCGAATGAGGAAATTAAGTTGACTATTGTACTGTAGTGTTATGTCCCCACTTTTTGAAGAACACGGTGTAATAGATGTTTTACTACACATTACAAAAATGATATTGTGTACTTGTTACTGGTAATTGGTCGAAAATTGAGAATATAACAGTTTAGAATGCAATGTTGTTGGTCCAGTCTTGCTGCTTGCTCAATCAAGCTACATGTTTTTTAACATCATATCTTCTGATTCTTAACCTTTTCAATATTTTTGGACAGCTTCTACTGGTTCAGGACGGGAAACTCTATGGACGTGATCCTATCTTTGCAGTGATAACTAAAGCTGCTGCATTGCCTGAAGTGACCAAAAACCATGATATTCAGAAGAATGAATATATTGTGCAACTAGGACAAGTTATGACAATTATCATTTATGTTATACATTTAACTGTTGTTTCCGGTAGATTTTATAATGATATTATCTATGAGTTTGATCTTTTTGAGATGTTATATGCGTTCATGCATCCTTTTTTTTTTTTTTTTTTTGGAGTTAGAAAATAAGGCTATTGTCATGATCACAATGCTAAGTTTGAATGTTAAAATATGAGTAATTTCTACCAAGCTTTCAAAAAGGTGGTGCTAGTTATCTCAACCTGGATTAATTTTCATGCCAAAGAAAATTCTTTTGACCTGAATAACAGCTTTAGTATTTTTCTGTCTCTTGCTCAGGGTGCTTTTATCTAATATATGTTCAATGCTATTATTTATTGCAGTTGGTAATAAATTTGCTCAAAATACTTTGTACAAATGCTGCCTGGCAGAGGCGTAAGCTCGGGAAAATTTTGCAAGAGTGGCGTGTTATCTATGTACAGGTTTGTATAATGTCATAGTTCCCAATGCAAATCGTTGCATTGTTGCTCTATCTTCTCGAACTCATCTGATCTTCCTTGGTACATTTTTGCCCATCTGTTTGATTCTGTTTTAAATTCCTTGAACCTAATTTCCTTTGCTATTTATGTTTCTTGTGAATTTAACATTAGATGCTTCCTACCTCTAACAGTGACATAATTGAGGACTAAGTAGTCCTTAATGTTCCATTATTTTCAATTTTTTTTTAAAAAAATTTAGTGAATACATCTTCACAAACACTCCCTTTACCACCTCTTCCACTCTGGAAATTAAAAAAAAAAAAATGCAAACAGCAATTCTTTTTCTTTTGTGGTATCTAACCTGCCTTATGCATGCACGCTTTTGGCTATATAAAACTAAAGCAACTTATTGAGTAGATCTAGCTGTTTTTTTACTTGATGGGCTACTACACAGCTCAATTGCTCTTAAACTGGACTTTCTTATTTTGTTGTCTCTTTTATTTAACAGCTTGAGCTTGCTTTCAGAAACGAGTTTGGAGAAGTTTCAAGCAGTTCAAATGATGAGGTGTTGCTCTTTCTTTTCTTTTCTTTTCTTTTTTCCATGTGGTTTATTATTAACTAATCTACTAGCTTATCAAATAAATAGTTCTAATCGGTTAGAATTGGCACTTTTCTGTAAATCTTCTTCCTGCACGTTAATCTTGTATACCTGAAGGACCTGTGCTGGAGAAAATTTATAATTAAATGTGAAAGTTGGCTACAAGTGTGACACTGCGTTGTCTCAAGATTTGGCATATAACTCTGATGTAGTACTTGTTTTAAAAATTAGGACCTCCAGGGTAACTACTGCAAGTTTATATTTTGAGATATTTTAGAGAGAAGAAATGCAACCAATACCAACGAATTTTGTATATCTCTAGGAAAAGCTTAATATTCATGAAAATTCAACATAAAAAAGCCACTAAGCATGATTAGTTAGCATCTTTGATATGTTAAGTTGATAGGTTGGTCTTGATTATGAGTGAGGGGTAACATTTAGCAAAGTTCGTGCTTTATAACTTCTACAATGAAATAAATTGTAGGCTTTTCATCGAAATTTTTTTTCTTGCTTTGACTTCTAGAGCAAGACTTGAAGGTTAACAACAAAAGTGAACCTAAATTTAACATTTGAAACTTAATATTTGAGAAAACGAATTCTTTAAGAAACAGTCTGTTTTTAAGTTTTTTTTTTTTTAATTTTAAAAAAATACCTTTTTTAAATTTTATTGTTCAAAGAATACACCCTGACAGGCTATGTAGTTTAGTCCTATTAGCTAGTATTAACCGGAATAATCTTTGCTAGCAATGTTCTGCAGCTTTGCCGACAATGACAAAGGAGTACATGACATCAATCTTTTTAAGTTTCACTATTTTCGTTAGACTGTTCCATGTTGCCTTTGATTATTAATGGGATGCCTTTTTTTATCAATATCCTTACGTCGCCTCCTAATGCTTCTGTTTCCCACCTAGTCTCAAAAGTTTGAAAAAATTTCCTTTGGTTTGCAGAATATATGTATGAAAATATTCCAGCATATCCTCCTTTGGGTGGAAGAGCAAACATACTGGATAGCTTGTCGGTTTCTCATGTTGGGTTTTGAATTGGAGCTCTATTCTGCCAGTGAATACTGCATGGTATATTGGTATTCATATGCTGTCTTAATCAGGCTTGCAGAGAAAACTCATCTTAGGATGGCTGTCAGCTATGACACTGGTAATTCTTCCTTGTCACCCTTTCTTTGCCATGAGATTGTCTATAAGGCACATCTAGATATGTCCAATTTTCTCACAAAAAAAAAAAATCCATGGATAAATTTGAAAATCTGATTATATTGTTTTTTCTTCTTTCTATAATCTGCATGCCATTGTTTATGAACTGATTTTATGTGTAATGATCAGCTAAACGGAAAGGAAAGAAGAGAAGGGATTCTCCTAAAGATTTGGCTAGGGAATCTCGAATGCCACCGGCAGTGTTGTTCCTTCAATGTTATATATGTCTTGCTGAAGGACTTACAATGGTAACAGAGCTTGTTTTATTTGTAGATTGCCATGTTTTACCCTGATTGTGGGTGGAAACAGTCTTCCAGTTCAAGCCTGTGTTGTATTATTGTCATTTTGGTCTAAACTGCAGATTTCTGAAAAGAAGTTAAATTTGATTTAATATTTCCTTGAACATGTGTATGTAACCAGCAGGTGCTGCTTATCTCTCATTTGGATTATTAAATATTGTCAACTTATCTCTCTACTTTCCAGATGCTTGCTGCTTTGAGGAATGAAATCATGGTCTTGCAGAGTCCAAGCCCCTTTAATACCGAGCAGGAGGTGAAGTATCAAGTTTCCTCCCTAAACGTGCACACGCACACACGCGCGCGCACACGCACACACATACATAGTAAATAGTTTATAAGGTGTAACCTTGGTAGCATTACCAGGTGTTTCTCTTTTGGACTGATAAACTGTGTAAACCATATATTTAACCTTGAGAATGTGTTCTATCATACTCTTGTAGCTATTTTAATTAATTGCGTCATCCTATTTTCTCACCTGTGTTAACTTCTATCCAGAAATTCGTTCAGCATTTTGATCTTTTACAAAGAGCCTGCATTCCTGATCACGTTTCGTACCCATCATTCAAGGAATCAACGACTCATGCTCGCTTTTCTGTGAGTATTTGATAAGATCTCTGCCCCCATCAACCCCCCTCCCCTCAGGTTCTCTTCCATTTTTTTCATGCATTGGATTTCACTTCTTCTAACATAACTGAGTTACTTTCTATCCAGACACTAGTTATGTATAATTACTTCAAGGATGCTCAGAGGATTGCGAAGGAGGTCAAGAGTAGTTTTTCCAATGATCCAGACAGATTGGCTGAACTGAGAAAACTAGAGCAAGTTGCAGAACACAACAGTGTTGCTCTAAACCTCATTTGTCGGATAGGAGCTCTTGACCCATCACTTAAGGTTTCTTTTGAGTTCAGCCATCATCCATTCTTCGCCACTGCTGTTGTCAGGAGATCATAAAAATTGCCTTTTATGATCTCGACCAATTTTGAATCACTTATACATGTTTAAGAGGCGTTTGAGTCCTGTGTAGCAATTGTAATATTGTTATGTTTTAAATCAATGTTCTTATTTGTTTACCATATGATTATTATAATTGGAAAATAAGAGCAAGAAAATAAACACGTTCTTTATGTTAATTTTTATATTCTTCTGCCCCCGCATCCCCCAAATCTACCCATTTCTTATTCCTCTGACTCTGAAAATGACTCAAGGGTTCCACCTCAGGACAAAATGAGGATTGTGCGGTGCAATGCAGGGTAAGTAAATGCATGCGGTCTGACGTTAACAGGGCCACTCACAACTCAACCAACATTTGGATACGAAGGTAGGTGTCTTTTTAAAGACAGGTTTAGGATTTAAAAAAAAAAAAAACACACACACACATCTAAAATTTCACTTGGATATCTGTTTTCTGATTACTGAATCTGCCAGATTCAGAACTAGTGGCTTCTTCCATGCAAAGTTATTTTCTTACATGCAAAGCTATTCTCTTTTCATTGTTAACAAATAGCATGAAAAAGGATTTCCATTAAGCTCGTAGTGCTCAATGATTTGACTGGGAAGGTTAGCGATGTGATGAACTCACTAGTTGAAGTTTATTTATCTTTGCTGGATGATGGATGATTTGGACCCCCAATATTATATTACTGTCGGTAGATTGCTAGTTCATTGCTTCTTTGGTACAAAAACGGAGGGGATCTAGTCATATTATATAAAAAAAATAACTTGAAAAGAAGGTGGCTTGGCTCCCACAACTCCCTCTACCAGCCAGGAGGAGCTGGACACCAATTGTATACCTTGATTGAGGTTACATTCTACTTTCATATTATTAATCCACCTTGTCATATTATATATATATATATATATATATTCATTTATACTATTTAAAATATTTTTTAATTGCGAGTGTAATTCTTGTTATATAAAAAATCTAATAAAACATGACCAATTGTTTTATGATATGAAATTTGAGTTTTAATATTTGTATTTTTTTTAAGTTATAAGCTTTTATAAAAAAAATGTTAATAAAAATATATAATATAGTCCATTTTTGAACCATCCATTTCACATTACAATGATCATAGATTTGATGATTTTGCAAACTCTCTGCATATGTGATCATCTTCATCCAATAGACGCAAGATCTTCCAAGAACAAACGAATCATGTCCGTCCAAAATTGGTCATCAGACGGTTTAGAAATTTCGAATCATTTTATGAAGTGGCTTTTGTGGAGCCCACGCAAAGCCATCAATATTCAGTTCAGTTGCAATCTGGTACAGAAAGAAGCGAAAGTCGAACTCAAAAGAACTGGACCCAGGTTGTCAGTGGGGTTCACATTTTTTTCACAATCATGACAATTTTCTAAAAGACAAATCTTGCCCTTCAGCATTGCCCAATTAATGGAGGGTTCGATCGTCTTTTTCCACAGTTTTGTCCAATAATTTTTCACGTGGCACCACCTGTTGTCTGGACAGAAAATACCACCTAATTATAATTAATTTTATTTTCTCCTTTATATAGTAATTCTTAAATTAGTTTCTTATTTATTTTCATTTATCATACCTTTATGATATATAATATGTCATTTTCATTGCACCCTTTCGTCAAGGAAATGTTGCTTTAACTATAAGTAGGTTGAAATTGGAGCATGTTTCACTCAAAATCTTACAAAAATAAAATTAAAAATAAAGTTAAAGCTTGTGCTTTACATTTCCAAATATATAATTTATTATTTTACAATGGATTCAAGGAAAGAGCCAATGTGTTTCATGTGAAGGGGGGCCAACACATCATATAAATGAGTTTAAAAAGTTCATGTAATTAGCTTTTTCAATACAAAATTTATGATTAATTTCCTTATGGATACTTATTATTTAAATATTTTGATCAGATATTATTTTGAAATTTTAATGTATCGTGTGACTTTTTCATAACAAATTTATGATTTAAAATTTTTATAGTTACATTGTTAGACAGTTAAATTTTATCTTATTAATAGTAAAAATTATTATTCAATACATTATTATTGAAGTTTTTAGACTCCAAATCAAATTAAATTTGTGACATATTATTTGTTTTGTTTTTTTTAATATTTTCAGTAAGCATGCATAAATATTTTAATTTTATTTGTAAAGTTTAAAAATTTCACCAATAGTGTATTGGATAATTATTTTAATAATAATAGTATCAATTGTGTATATATGGTGTGTATATATATATATATATATATATATACTTTTATATTTTGATTTGTGCTTAATATTATAGTATTTTTTTTAATTTTATGTATATATGTAGTATATTTAATACTATATTTACATAAAATTAGATTGCTTTATATATATATTTATATTATATAATATATTTATAAAATATATTAAAAATATAATTAATTCAATTGGTTCAATTAATATTTTAAACACAATATCAATTCAATTATTCATTTCAATCAATCATAATAAAAACTAAATTAATGTAACTTACTTTTACTTGATTCAATTAAATCTGATTGATGAAATAAATTTAAACTTTTATTTTTTCTAGATTTTGCAAAGATAATATAAAAAAATTAAAGTATTTACAAAAACAAAAGGGTAAAATTGAAAATAAATAGTACTAGTATTGTTCTAGAAGTTGACATCTTCACCTTGATTTAAAAATATGCATGACCAAGGTGAGTCCAATCATATTCAAATTTCAATTCAACATTAAGATTTTTCTAAAAAGAGTAAGGTCAATTTTGCAAATAGCATAAAAAGCAAGGGTACTTATTTACATATAAGAGCAAAAATTCAAAGTCGGTGTTTTTCACCAAGCTGGCAGCGTTGCGTTTTCTAGATTCTAGGCCATTCTTTGGCTTTAAAAAATTGATTAAAAAAACCAAAAACAATATTTATGAAATAAAAAAATAACATTTTTACATTTATTAAAATGAAGAGATATTAAGACATTATTAATAAAAGTAATTTTCTTTTGTTCTTTTATAGTTGGGGCAAGGGATGAATTTTTTTGGATTTATACCTTAAACTTTATAATATGTAATAATTATTTGGTTAAAATTTTGTTAGTGATCAATTTTTAAATTTTACAAATAAAATTAACAATATGATATATATATATAAAGGATATTAAAATTATATAAATTTTATTAAAAAAATTAGACATGTGATTATCTTGTAATTTTATTTGAAAATTTTAATAATATATTATTAATGCATAAAAAACAATCTCTTAAATAAATATCTTATTCAAATGTATAAATTAAATTTATCATTTCAAGTTTAATTAAAATGTTAAAATTTTGCCAATAAAAGTTAGTGTAAATAGTTAAGGTTTGACTTTTATGTACAAAATGTTTAAGTTCAATCCCTATAATCTTTTGTTGGTAATAAATTTTAAAACATTTATAGATAAAAATTTAATAAATCTGTAAATTTTAATAATAAATTAATTGTATGCTTTGTCTTTAGGAAATGATTATTCCTTGTAATCCTAAACTTTTATGTAAAAAAATATAAAAGCAAAAGATTAGAGTTCAAAGTATAAATTCAATTTCAAAATCATGATAAAATTTATGAAATAAATAAAAAATCTCTTACATTTCTCATAAATTTTTAAATTTTATAAGTGAGATCAGGATAATGATATATATTTTTATTTATTTTTTAGTTTAAAAAATATATATAATTATACTAATCTTATTTTAAATTTAAAAATTCTAGTGAATGATTATCCAAAAATTATTAAAACCAAGGAAAGTTTTGCAATTATGGCAAAATGAAAACAAAAATGGAAACAGGCGCAGCAAGGGAGAATGATAGCAAACGCAGAGTAACAAAACCCCCTACACATGAGTTTGCTAACCCATTCGTAGGTACAAGTTCTTACAACGCCGTATTCTTCTGACACATAGAAAGAGAGAAAAATTAAAAATATATTAAATATATGCAATATATATATATATATATATATATATATATATATATATAAGATTAAAAAAAAGCGACGCCGACGACCCAACAAAACAAATCAGAACTCAAGATTTCATCATTTGTTCGACTTTTCTTTGCTCTGTCTTGAAGACCAGCACTCCAGCGACCAATCTCTCTCTCTCTGTCTCATTGGTTCAGCCTCAGGTAAAACTTTTATAAGCTGTTTGATCTCGTATTCTTTCACTATATATGTATTGAAGATTAACATAATTCTAGGACTGTTGATTGATTTTCTTTTCCTTTTTTTTTTTTTCATTTTTATTTGGTTAGATCGTTTTTCTCCTTTTGGTTGGTAAGTCAAAGGTGGGTTCTTTTTATTTGATTGAATTTTGAAGTTTTACAGTTTCATTTTCGTTTTGATGGGGTTTTATTCTTGTTTTGCTATCTGGGTTTTGTTTTGTTTTTAAATCTTTAGTTTTTATTGGCTGTTCTTTGTTGTTCAAATTGTTTTATTTCATGGAATCAAAAGGAAAATTTTGCGGGAAATTTGTCCTTATTTTCATAGTGATTACTGCCACTTCCTTCTCTACGTTGAGAGTGTGTGCTTGTGTGTGTGTTTGTGATCGGAATTTCTCAAAATGTGCTAATGAAAGTTAAGACTGCTTATTGGATTATGTAAGCAGTTTTGAATTATGGTATGATTAGATCTTAATGGTGTTTTGCAAACATCAAGAGTTGAGGTGAAAGATTATGTTTTTAATGAATTCAAGTAATATTTGTGTGCTCAAAGATGAATTTTATTGCAAAGTTAAAGGAAAATTGAAGTTTATATGAAGGAGAGTAATGTTTTTTAAATGTTTTTTTTTAATTTTATTTTAGAATTTTGTGATTGAGAGGGAGAGAGCATGTCTAGCGGGGGCACACAGAATAGCTTGAGGAAAGCACTTGGAGCCATCAAAGATACCACCACCGTTTCATTGGCTAAAGTCAATAGTGATTATAAGGTGGATTTAGCTGTACTAATAATAACCATCAAGATGGTTATATCTACGATGGATGTTGCTGATCCTTTTTGTATTTTGCAGGAATTGGATATTGCTATAGTCAAGGCAACAAATCATTATGAACGCCCTGCAAGGGAAAAACACATTAAAGGTGGTACTGGGTTTCTTTTCTAATTTTTTATTCCCACCAAGGTGGATGCTAATAGTATTATTTAGTTTGAGTTTTGATCTGCCCATAGAGAGAGCCTTTATGGATGATTTATAGATAACACTTTTTCCCCCTTTCCACAGCAATATTTGCTGCCATTTCAGCTACTAGGCCTCGGGCTGATGTTGCCTATTGCATCCATGCTCTTGCAAGGCGGTTATCAAGGACGCATAATTGGGCGGTATGTTAATATTGCCAATAACATATTGTGATGAGATTACTGAAGATAGCATTGTGCCAATATGAGTTAGCATATGTTACTGCAAATGAAGGTTGTGGCTAATCTTTAAGAGAGAAATTATTGACTAACAACAAAGACCATTGTTATCATATATTAATGTTTTTGATAAGCTTTAAAAAATATTAAAAATATCTTTGACCATCATATTGAACAAATGATAGAAACCGATCTGACTTTATTTGTTCCCCATCATGTTATACCTGACATAAGATTTTAAATGCAAAATGTTTCTTATGCTGAAAAGAAACTGAAGGCAATCAAAGCTTTTGGTATTCAAGAAGCTGATCATATAGATTTTGTGCTTGATTATAAATATATGACTGCTGCAAGCTTCCTGACTTCTAGAATATAAAGTCTAATTCTGATAGAATATATAATAATATGAATCTAAGTTTGAATAGTTCCTTCTCTGACGGTTTTTTATCTTTTATACCTTTTATATACTCTCCATGCTCAATGTCTATACTATTTCAAAGAAAGATCTGACTAGTGAAAATTTGGTTCCATTGTATGCCAGATTACAAACATGCTGTTAATAAGATTCTTTCATTTGCAAGTTTCAGTTACCTCTTTTATTATAGGAGTTGTAGTTTTAAAACTGGGAGTTATATGATATTTTATCTCTGTGAACAGTGAGAACAACCTATGGATTATTTGTTTGTGGATTTATTGATTCTGTTAGCTTGATGGTGTGTTGAGCTTGGATGCTCATTTATTAGTTTAATTGGAAACTTCTCTGCAGATATTAACATTTATATTATAATTGATGGGTGTTGCTGAAATTTGGTTGACTGAATGCTGTTTGGCATTTAGGTTGCTCTGAAAACTTTAATAGTCATTCATCGTGCTCTGAGGGAGGTGGACCCTACATTTCATGAAGAACTCATTAACTATGGCAGAAGTAGAAGCCATATGCTTAACATGTCTCATTTCAAGGATGATTCCAGCCCAAATGGTACCTTATCTTCTGAGAATTCCTTGTTATTAATTTTCAGAAAATGAAGTTCCTTGTTTATTAAACCTTAATCATGTGGTGCACAGCATGGGATTATTCTGCCTGGGTTCGAACTTATGCCTTATATTTGGAGGAGAGGCTGGAATGTTTTCGTGTCTTGAAGTATGATATTGAGATGGATCGCCCAGTAAGAACCTTGTCCTTTTTTTTCTTCAGCGTAATCTTTATTCTTGATTCTGCATTTCATGTTTTTTTTTTTTTTCTCTTTCAGATTTTATTTGCGAGGCATTTTAGTACAGTTTTTTTTTTAAATGATTTTTGTGCAACATCATAGGTAGTATTTGGTATAGCACTTGCCTAGAGTTCCAATTTTTGCATGATACAAGAAAAAAGAAGAGAGAAAGTAAGGGTGAAGGTTAGTTGATATATCAAGTTAATTCACTCATTGGGTGAATTGCTCTGATGGAGAATTCAGATTAGTTAGAACTCCATTTTTCCCTTTAAATAAATTAGTGACGTCTCTCCAAGTTAGCTCTTGAATAATCTACTCTTTTAATGCTTTATTTCATGGCACCATATATGGTTATGAAAGCTCCCTCCTGTCATCCCTTTATACTCTAGTTTTAAGTTCCTTGAAGCATGCATGCACTCCTATAAATGCGGGCTTTTTAATTTAACTAAATAAAACTACCCTGTGAGTACCTTATTTTTGTCCTCCTGTTAGAATTATGACTGTCTCTTAGAAGCCTTCTAATTTTAATGAAACTGAACTAGATTTAAATCTTCTCGCAGAGAACCAAAGATTTAGACACTGCAGAGTTGCTTGAGCAGTTACCAGCTCTGCAACAGCTTCTTTTTCGTGTTCTTGGCTGTCAGGTGAGTATTTAATGCCTTTTTGTACCACATGTTCTACAAAACCTTCTGGTTTATGTTCCTTTGTTTTAGTGGGAATATTAATGGAATTTCTATGCAGCCACAAGGTGCAGCTGTTCATAATTTTGTAATCCGTTTAGCACTTTCAATGGTATGTTACTTTCTAAACATACTACCCATCAACGCTCCCCACATTCATAAAGTTAAGTTGGAAATGACATTCTCTTGTCTTTGTCCTTTCCATTTCAAACAGGTTGCTTCTGAAAGTGTCAAAATTTATCAAGCCATAAGTGATGGTACAGTCAATCTAGTAGACAAGGTAGGTTGTGGTATTAACTTTCAAAATAAGAGGCTTTTCTATTCAGTGAATCATTTATATATGATGCTCTGAACAATGGCAGTTCTTTGAGATGCAACGTCCTGATGCTATGAGGGCTTTGGATATATACAGGAGATCTGGGCAACAGGTAAATAGCTGTTCCTGTATGCTAATATCATCTCGTAGCGTAAATGAAGAGGGTTCAAACTCTGGGGTTGGTTTTTTGCAGGCAGAGAGGCTTTCAGAATTTTATGAAGTATGTAAAAGTCTTGATGTTGGGCGTGGAGAAAGGTTTATTAAGATAGAGCAGGTAGAATTCTCCACCTTTGGTGCCTTCTAAGATGAATTTGCTTTTCCTTGATCCTTATGCGTTTTCATTATAAAACTAATTTTCTTTTGCCGTTTGTGTTGAAGCCCCCTGCATCATTTCTGCAAGCCATGGAAGAGTATGTAAAGGAAGCTCCACGGGCTTCAGCAGTTCGCAAAGACCAGGTCAAGAAATTTTCTTTGTGAAATTGAATTTGGTTTGAAATGGAGGATATTTTAATATTTATGTATTTCTATGCCTTTGGATATTTGCAGTTAGATATAATACATGTATTTATGTTTGTAAACCACATCTTTTTAGCTTATGAATTTATAACAGTTTTATGTAATCGACTTGTGGAATATAGAGTAATGTGGTGATTGCGCATTTTCTCTATGTGAATGATGATTCACCCATTTGTGCACATCTAGACAATCATATATAGGTTGAAGTCAGATTCCTATAAGTATAAGGATCAAGCCAGTGTCCCTTCTTGTTCTCTGTCTATTGAGTTATCATTCTTATATAATATTCTATTACTATCGCTATTATATAGTTCTTGTAATTGTTTATAAAAGTCCTTTTGTGGAATTTTACTACTTTCTGTTAATCTTAGAAAAGTTTGCAATGATTACTGACACATTTTATTTTTGAACAAGCAGGTTGACAAACCCAAGGAAGTGTTGGCCATTGAATACAAGAAAACCCCAGAGGTGCAGGAGGAATGTTCACCAGCACCTCCTCTGCCTGAACCAGAAAAAGTGGAGAAAGTGGAAGAGCCTATTGTTGAACCGCCTGATTTGTTGGTAATTTCTAGTCTCTTTTTGTTCTTGTTACCTACTATATTGTTATATGAGAACTTGGCAGTTCATCTGAATATTTCTAGTTTCATTTTGAATTTCTTAGTCTCCTTTTGTTCTTGTTACCTACTACATTGTTATATGAGAACTTGGCAGTTCATCTAAATATTTTGTAGTATTATCATGAACTCTTCTTTTTTTTGCTAGGTTTTAAATGATCCTTTCCCAGTTGCTTCAGAATTAGATGAGAAGAATGCATTGGCATTGGCTATTGTTCCTGTTGGTGAGTTTGAATCTTTTTCAGTGTTTCAATGATACACATCATGAAACTTAAACAACTTGCTTTTTTACTGGTTTTAACCGCATTAAACAAACTTGAATAGTTTCAAATTGGTCTCACATCTTTGAATCCATAAGCTCCAAAGCAATTTCTCTTGGGTTGTTTTAAATTGGACAGCACTGTTTCAATGGTTTATTTGTTGTTGGGAAATTGTGTTTATGTTTCCATGGTGGTGTGTTCCAGCTGAGCAAACTTCTGCTGCTGCTCCTGGTCAAGCAAATGGTACTACAGGCTGGGAATTGGCACTTGTCACTGCTCCAAGCTCAAATGACAGTGCCGCTGCTGCTAGCAAACTGGTACTCTTACTTCCATTGTCTCTCTTACATAAACCTTTCAATTTTGTGGTATGTTACAAGTCTGTCGCATGTTTGGTTTTTTTCCAGGACTATAAATGTGTGTCCACCCATACATAAGTAACATAACATGCATGTCTCACTGATACTATTTTAAATGTATTAATTGAAAGGCCGGAGGACTTGACAAGCTTACACTGGACAGCCTGTATGATGATGCAATCAGAAGAAGCAACCAGAATGTGAGCTATAATCCATGGGAACCAGCTCCAATGTCTGGCGCCATGATGCAACAACCAGCGCATGACCCCTTTTATGCCTCCAACATGGTTGCTGCTCCACATTCAGTGCAGATGGCAGCAATGACCAATCAGCAGCAGGCTTTCATGTGGCAGCAGCAGCAACAACAGCAGCAGCAGATGATGATGATGGGCCCTCAACAACAGCCTTCAAATCCTTTTGGCAATCATTATGGAGCCAGTGTCCACCCTTACAACTCAGGTATGCCTGTTCAAGCATACAATCCATATACAGGCTTATAGATGCATTGCGCAAAGGACATGTCTTACATCTGGATGCACAGTATAGAAGAAACACGCGAATTACCAACTGCGAATTTTGAGCATGGGAAATGCTTGAAAAACAGGAAATTGTGTATCATATGTTGTGAAAGTGCGATAGTTAGCTAGATTAAGATTCTTTGTTAAATAATTAGAGAGAGAGAGAGAGAGAGAGAGAGCATTGTGTTATTGATTATTTTCATTGGTGAAGGTTGGTAACTAATAATGCTTGTAGACTTGGTATTTTTTTTTTGTTTTTTTAAAACCTGCTTAAGTGCTGTTGATACTGAAGCAGGAGCTTTCATCCCGTTTTCTTTTCAAGCTGTCCCCTTCTTTTTCAGTTTTGTTTCTTTTAAGGTTAGAAATGATTTGTAATATCTTGAACTGTTCCTAGACACTTATGATAGAGGCATGAGTTTGAAATTTATGGCTTTTGGTTTGTTATTATTGGACTTAACAATTAAATTATATCTGTATCATGAATTTTCTTCACATGCTATTTGGTTTTCTTCCCCTACTAGCTGGCTAATAGCGGTTTTTGATGACCAATAAAAGAAGGTAATCAATCAACCAAGAATGGTCTGATCAACAAGCAAGGCTTGATTTAGTGATTTTTACATTTCTTTAGAAGAGATTAAACTTAAAATTTGATTTTTCTTTCGTGGTGCCTTCTTATTAAGCAAGAAAAAAAGGCCTCGTTCCATTCTTTTGATCCCTGTATTTAACAGAACAGAACAGCGGTAGATGTCCTCCCTGCTGCAACCATTGTAGAAACAAATCCATTCTATTATACCAATTGAATTCAGTTGAAGGCATAGAAAGAGCCAGCCAGCCAGCCAAGGATGTCAGTTTCAGAAGAAAGACACAGCTTGCTTGCTTGCTTGCTTCATATTATTTTTCCTTATTTATTTATTTATAATAATAGCAATAGCAGGCTACTAATTATTGATGAAATTGACATCTTATTATTATTATTTGAAACATACATCAATACATAAATTATGGGTTCAGTCATTTATCTGAAAATGATTGCAATTGATCTCCACTCTTTTCATTTAAAGAAGAAAAAAAAAATCATTGGAAAAATAGATTATCCTCTTTAAGCTTAATCATGCTCATGACTCAAAAAAAAAAAAAAAAAAAAAGTTAAGCAGATATTTCTTTATTTATTTATTTATTAAAATTAAGTCTAAAACGGTGACGTGTGGGGCATATGTTAAATGCCAAAAAAAGAAATATATATGATAATATAGTATTGTATGACATCAAAAGCAAGACAAAGGAAGAAAGAAGTAAACGGAAGTTAAAACTCTTCACAAAATCCAGAAGGATCTTTCACCAAACTGGCTAGCTAGTTAGCTACAATGGATAGATAAATCAAAACCCCTCAGCCAAGGAACTCTGACAACGCCATCGCCGAGCACTTTTCAATTTTATTTTATTTTTTTAGCAAAAGAAAATAAATTTGCAGAAAAAGGCAGCGGAAAAGTGAAGAACTTCATGCTCTTTTATCGTTCAATTTTCACGTTCTAATATATTCTATAATGTCTTGGCTGTTTAAGTCTCTCCAATCCGACGTTCCTGATTCGACCACTTCGTCACCTGATCACGCCCCCACCAACCCCAACAGCGGCGTCAAGGAGGATCTTTCGGTGCTTGGGGACACTATTAGCCGCCAACTACGCGGCGTTGCTGCCTTCTTAGCACCGCCTCCCTCTTCGCCGCCTTCCGTCGCAGCCGCTGAGCGAGAAGAAGAACATGAGCAGCCGTCGGATAAGCTGGTGGGGATCCGCAGCGATTTGGCGGAGATCGGAGGAAGCTTTAAGAGCGGGCTCTCGTTGTTGTCAAGCAACAAAGCGGTGACGGAGATCTCCAGGTTCGCTTCGAGTTTCCTGCAGTTCCCAAATCAAGATGATCATGGTGATCATGACGATGAAGAAGATGATGATGATGATGATGACGATGATGACGATGATGAAGTTCCTGGAATTACGGAAGAGGTGGTTGAATTTGTTAAAGAAATTTCCAACCGCCCAGAGTTCTGGACTGATTTCCCTCTCTCACTAAATAATGGTATCATTACTTTTTTGTTTTAATTCTTATTTCTTATAAATAGCAAGTTGAGTTTTTTTCTCAAATCATTATAATTTAAAAACTTATTTCCAGTATCTTTAAACTTATTTTCCAATCTCTTGTATTTCTTACCATGTCATTCCCATTCATTATGTTTATATCTTATTATTTCTATTTTCGCTCTCCCTCCCTCCGTCTATCTTTCTCTTACTGAAACTGTGCTTAGTCCCTCACTCTCTCTCTCCTTTTTTTTTTTAGTGATTTCAGGGTGGGTTATGAATTAAGATAATTAATTTTAGAAAAATTGCTAAAGAATCTCTCATTAAAAAAAGAAATTTTTTTACATGATTTTAAAAGTTAAATTTGTGGGAGATGAAGAGTTTGTGGAAACTCTTATTATTAAATGAACCATATCAGTCAATCTTTACTTATTCTACAGCAAGGTTATGATGTTGTGATATCTATAAAACTGTCAACAAGTAAATGGTGTATAACATGTGTAGAAAGAGTTTTGATTCTCAATTGTTTGTAAATAGTCTAATTGAGAGATAATTTGTGTTAGCATACATTAAATTAGAACAAAAAAGAAAAGGGAAAAGGAATCCCTTATGTTATCATAATTAGGAGCGCCGAGTATCCTGCAAGATGAATGTTAAATCTTCAATATTCACCAGCAAGGATTCTATCACCATTTTCTTGGATTTTTCTTTTTGATTTAAGTGGATCCTAATTTTGAAATTGCCCATATAGCTATTTGTAATCCCCATTTTCAGAAGAATGCTGCAAACTTCACCAAAATGGAGACTGATCAGATAAGGAAAAGCATAAACAAAGCCTTGAAATCATAGAGATCCTTGACAGACCTTAGATCCCCAATAGCAACATAATAATAGAAAATAAAAGTTACTGTATTTTTGTGTATAATCTAACAAAATTTCTCAGAACCCTAATCTCTTCTCTATTGTTACGAAACTTCCATCAATTGTTTCTCAATGTAAATATTTTTGGCAAATTCTCCAAGTAAATTTAAGTATACTATGTTTGTTGGAAAATAATTAATTATATTAATGCGGCAATGAGATATAGGTGATATATAGATGGAAAGAATGTGATCAGGATTGGAGAATTGGGATTTTGGAGTAATTATAGAGTTTAAGAATGACGTGGCAATGACTTGGCAAAAAGTAGAAGTAATTAAGAAATAAGTTTAAAGATACAATGATTTGGGAAATAAGTTTTTAAATTATAATTATTTGATTAAAAACTCTTTTAAGTTTAGGGTTTTTAATTACTGCTCCAAAGTATTACCAAAATCATAAATATTATCTGTTATAGTAGCAAGGAAGATCAAATGCAGAATATATTAGGCTTATTTGCTTTTGTTTGAGGCAGCTTCCTCCTTTATTAGCAATTGCTAACATTCTGTAAAAGTATTAACATTTATTATGCTCTGCTCGTGGTTTTGCTTACTTAGAGTTAGAGACAATTGATAATAATGTTATTTTTCTCTTATACTAATCTTGTGGGTTTGGTAACTTATGCCATTAGAGTTGATGTACATAAGCAAGCGGCACTTTTGCATGCAAAGCATTGATTTTTCTGAAAGGTGATAAATTTTATTATGAGATTAAAATCAAATCACAGAAATTTCGAACAAGTAGGGAATACCATTGATACACCAAGAACAAACTGTCTCTTCAAAACAACCAACCCAATAACAAAGCCAAAACTCCTCTCCCAACTCAACCAAGAAAATTCTCTAAAAGAAAGTCAGCACAGGTTGTTCCTTGTCAACTCCTATTATATGCATTGTTATTAAGGGAGCTTTGTCTGTGTATTTGGTGAGTGTATGTGAATCAGATTGAGTTGTTTCAGGGTGGACAAATGTTATTGGCTCTTTTTGTTTGGTTAAATGACTTGCTTATGGATGGCATTCAAATGCTAATTTCTGATTTGTGGGCAGTGGTGAGATTATGGCTCGTTACTTTGGATGTAGAGATAGTGTTACAGGAGCAAATTATATGAGAGGACACTTGGAGAGAACTTATCCTTGAGCTTCTTCTTTTCCATTTCGCAATTCTCCATGAAATGAAGTGAAATTTATAGCTAACAAAATATTGGCTTACTATTGCAGGTTTCAAAATGTCAGAGGCTCAGAGAGAGCATGCTGAAAATATTGAACACCTAGTCCCAAGTTTTGAAGCTCTTAAAGTTAACCTTCGGCATCACATGGGAGATGAAAGGTTTTGGATGATATATTTCATATTGTTGCTTCCAAGACTGAATGAGCATGATTTTGAGCTTCTATCAACTCCTGAGGCAAGAGTTTTAATATCTTTATGTTGTTTTATTGAATTGAATTTGAATGCATTATAGTTCGTGGAAATAATATGTACTTTTCAAGAATGATCATATCATCAACTGCTTTCCTTAATTCATCCCTAAATGTACTTGTTTGCGGTTTATCTTCCTTTCTTCCTGAAAACACTTGCATTTGGTTTAGGAATAAGTTTGGCAAAAAGAGGATGAGGATGTAGGAGTAATAGGATAAACAAATGTTATATTCCTTTGCATAATGCATTATTAATTAGTCAACTTAACTTTTTCTAACATGTATGCTTTATTCCTGAAACATATTGCTTGTTCTTTGTAGCCAGAAAGAGCTAATAGCCTGATGCTGTTTGGTCAATTACATATTCCTATATAAATAGTCACGTGATATTGGGTTCCTTGTTAACTAATTATTTCCTTGTCTGTAATTTTTTTTCTTTTTATATATGTCAATAATGTCTGTAGATATACTTGCTACTAATTTGAAAACTTTGTGGTGACTTTGCAACTACTAGATTCCCTGCTGACAACTCAAAGAAATGGGCCCACTATCTGCAGAATTTATGATCTGCATCTTCTGCAGCATATCACACCTTCCCCAATTCCATTCTATTCTTCATTTCCCTAACAAGTGCCTCTCCTTTGTGTTGCTTCCCATCTCATAGTGAAAAACCTTAACGTTTGAGGCATCAGCAATCGGAGCTGAGGGGCCATTTAATTTGGTAGAAAGATTGGAAACAAGGAATACGTATTCTAGGCTGGACCTTGGTGGTGAAACAAGCAATAGTTTTAGATTTGCTGAGTCTTTTCTAGGGGACAGAGCATTGAGATTTGTAGCACGGAATTACCTTCTTTTCTGGGATATAAATGTTGTGAATCCCGAGAACACATTGGTCTTCACCAAGTTGGTAGAGACTACTCAGTTGCTAACACACCAAAGCCTGGAAAAAAAATATAATCGAATACATTATGGCATTTGGCCAATATATAAAGCAAGTGAAGGGTTCAACTCTGACAACATTTTTCCAGTAGCATATTCTCTTTTATCTTCAATGCACAGGCAGTGCAGCAGCGCCATTTTTTTTTCTTTCTTTTGGTGCTCCATTGTAACTAATTTCTATGCATGTTTTGTGTTCACTTTCTGGCTAGAAAAGATCATGGTTTGTTTTATGCAATCAAAACCATTTTCATTGACGGTTTACTTGCGTTGCAGATTGTTGAAACTAGAGATGCACTTCTGCAGAAGCTGCAAAACAATAAGAATGCACAGATTGAGAATATTAGTGTTGATGCTTCTCAGGAGAGTGGCGAGGTTAGTGATACAAAACGCCAGCACATCTCCTCTGAGGAAAATGTCACTGAAAATGTTAACGCAGCAGAAGGATTAGAGATTGCCGGTGAAGAGAATGCTGAGCAATGGTTGGAAGGAGGAGATATTTCCGGTGGAAGTTCAGTGAGTGTCAAGAAAATCCTGGAACATGAAGAGGATGTTTCATTCAGTGATCTGGAAGATGATGATAATTATCTTTCTAATAGAGTATCAGTGCCTAAATCGACACAGCAGGATAAAACTTCATCACCTAGTGGATCCAATGACTGGGTTCAGCTGAACAAGAGACCCGAAACTCGTCATGGCTTGCAGAAAGCAGGCCGAACAAATTCTCGAGATAAAGATTCTGAAGGTGAGGAGTCAAATGACTGGCTCACTGATGATGATTTTGTCGATGTGGCAGGTGGCAATTGATTTTCTGATTTACTGAAAGTTTAATCCTTCCCCGCTCTCCTAGAAATTCTGAACTTGTGGAAATCAACCTATAATATAATTGTGTTTAAATTAATAAATCAGTCAATAGTTCCTTTGAAGTTGCCAACTTCATTGCTGTTACTGTTAATATCTGTACATAATTGATACATTGATTTGTAAATTGAAGCTGCCTACTTTAAATGTGTAGGTTCTTTCATTCGTTGCTTCAGTTTTCTTTTTCTCCTCTTTCTGCTGGTGGGTTTGCAAAAATACCTGGAAACTGAAAAATCAGTGTTGAAGCTCCTGTCTAAGTCTTCCGCATCGAATTTGCTTGCACGGTTATATGAAAAGATGTTAGCAAATGCAACTTTTCATTTAATTCTGTCTTCTTAAGTTTTCAAGCTGTCGTATACAGATGTTCTGTTTTTCAGTTGCAACTTCACACTCCGAAGAGACGAGAGAAAAAGGAAGTCGAAGCATTTACAGGATTGACTGGAGAATCAAAATGCTAACCAGTGAGGTAAATCAGTCTTTCTGATACCTATAATTCCCAGTCTAACATTAATGTACATGACTAATCCCATTGTAAGCAACTGGAGGTGGGGCTGGAGGGCACATCTCTGTTGAAATTTTGAAGGGTATCAAGAAAGGAGGAAAGGGGGTGACTATCTAATCTTCTTAGTTGATGTTGAATGGCATGGATCTTTCTTAGGCTTTCTTCATGGAAACTTGACAATATCTCTAGTTTATTCCTTGATAAATCTTCAAGGCCAACTCCATAGACAGGAGCATTTCGTAGCATCTCCTGGTAAAGTTCAACCTGAAGGGACTGGATATGTTGCTGCAGAAAAATTGTAGATGCCCAGTTTCAGGAACTAATTAATCTCTATATAAAGAAGTTGAACACAGCAAGGATCACAACAAGTCTACATGAGCACCATATTGGCATTGGGGCAGTTGTCCCTCTCCTATATACCTTTAATCACCGTTAAATTCAACCGTAGAACCTAATCATGAATTGTAGCATCCACATACACATGAAAGGTGATTAAAGTTGCATTGAGAAATAACGGATAAAACAAAGTGAGTTGCGGTTACCCGTATGGTTAGTAAGTAGTCAAGGTTTACAAGGATAGAAAATATAAGCTAGAAGCATGTGAACAATCAAAACAATGGAAACATAGGAGCGTTGTGGGAGAGTATAAGAACATAGGCATATCTCCTCCTTGTCACTGTGAAACATGATATTATGCAAAGTCTCCAAGGAAGACAGCAACTGAAACAGCAGGAAAAGGTTTGGTACTGTTATAATGGAACAAGACAAGTGTGTTTAAGTTTTAATTTTGGGGTTTAGGGAGATAGGAAATTTGGAAGTAATTAGCTTTGGACGAGGTTCACAGAAATTAGGAAGGTAGAAGGCTATTTAGAAGCTGTTATATTCTGTTAACCCTACTTCTGAATCCTATGTTAGTCTTAGGATTGAACATAGTTGATTGAGGAAGTTGTGCTCGGGAAGGCAGAGTGAGAGAAGATACATATAGATGATGGAAACTAGAAAGGTTTTAAGAAGAGAAAGTAAGAAGAACCCAACCTTTGAACCATTCAACTGCACTTTCAGCTCTTCAATGTTTTCCATTAAGCGTGCTATCTTCTCTTCCTTCTCTGTTATAATCTGCCTAAAATTTTCTTTCAACTTCTGGATTTTATTTAAACGTGATTGTTCTGCTGCTTCTTGATCTACAATTTGCAAATTGGTCTTCTCAATTCTTCAACAAGTTTTTTTCTCTCAGCTTCTGCAGTCCTCAGCCATTCAGCAAGATCATTTTTCTCTTGATCTACTTTCTGCATCATTTAACGCAGAATCAATGACTCCTCAAAGGCAAATAATGCATGAAAAATTTTACAGGAAATGCAGGCCTTATTCAAAAATCCAGAGTTTATTCTTCTCCATTAGTTTCAATGAGTCTCGAGGTAGACAACAGCTTCCCAATTATCACTCAACCATGTCAAAGAATATCAGTTAAGTCAAGCATTTTTGCCACATTTATTATTTCAATTACATTTCGCTCTCAACACCTCAGCTCACCTTGGAATTTTCTTTTCTTCATTCCCATTTCTTACATATTATTAGTTGTCTTTATGATATCATCATTGAACTGGTCAGAGGGAAACCATTTGGTTACTTACAAATTGGAAGCCTTTCTTCTTGATTCAAAGTTCAAACATCAGTTCAGATTGTCAATGGAGTAAATTAGCAAGATCAGCACAAGCAGTGATCAGTACAGAATATAACAATAATCAGATCAACAAAGGAACAATGGTAATAGATTCCGGCCTGCTTCCCCTCAAAAAGAGAGAAAAAAATGGATTCCTGCCAAAATCATCATTTTATCTTAGAAAACAATCTGAAAGAGACAACAACTTGCAAGCGAGATTACCTTCAATTCTTGTTCTTTCTGGGAATTCAATTGAGAAAGCTGCATTTGGTAACCCTTATTCTCATTGGAGAGCTTCACTAATTGATCATTCTGTTGTTGAAACTGACAATGAACTTCTTCTAGCTGTTCAGAAAGTTCCTTCTTTTCCCGAGCGGAACAATCCCTTTCAAGCTTCAATTCAGACTGTCATACAAAATATATGTTAAAAAGAAAGTACACGTGTTAAACCATCCAAATTGGTGCAAAATACATTTAAGTACCCGATAACGAAGAGTAGCAGCCTCAGACTCATCAAGCCTTTCTAAAAAAGTCAACATCATCTTTAGAAGTTCAGTTTGCAATTGTTTCTCAGCATGTAACTGGCTATGAAGTGCAGAAACCATAGAATTGGCAAGTTGTAAATCATCTCTGAACATGCTTACAACTAGTCTAGAAACTTCAAACTCCTGGTGAACCAAGGAAACCAATACATCCAGACTAGATTCAGAGCAGTTATTACTATAAGCACTCATGGCATGTTCAACCAGTCTTCTCAGCATCTTATTGCGATAGTTCTCATTAGCAAACAGTTTAAATAATATTGGATAAAACTTTCTCAGAAACCCATGTACTTGAGTGTGTCTAGATAGGAACAATTGATCAGTAACACTGAAAACCAATGTAAAAACTTCTTCAGAGTACAAAGAATCCATACTGCTTTTTCCAGCTGTCTCAGTGTTTCCAAACTGGTGTTTATCATAAGAAACTACATTGACGACCAATATTGAAGCATATTTTTCTAACACCATTTCCAGCAAATGATGCGTGATAAATCCATTTGCAATACCTTTTTCAAAAGCCTTGGCAGTTTCCATAGCAATAGAGGGTATGGCCAGCATCTCTAACAACATAAAGATATGAGGAAAATGGTGATCTTCTGCATGGAAACTCTTGGTTACCAATCCATTTTCACCAGATGATGAGGGCCTGATATCATTACTCAATTGTTTTTGATCCAGAGAAAATACAGAATCAATTTCTTGTAACATGGTTACCGCAATGTCACCAGAACTATTCAAAGTTTTTCTCAGAAGATCCAGCAAATAAGGCGAAGCCTCAGCTCCCATACTCTCTAACCTTTGCAGAACAATACTTACCTACAAAGAAAATAAAGGTAAAATCAAAATAAGGGTTTTGTTTTGGAAAAATAAATAAAAACTATGATTCACACAGTTATAAATGCCCATATATCAATCCTCTAATACTTACTGCTTGAGGGATATGCTGGCACTTAGATCCAGCGTTAAATAGTAAGTGGATGGCAGCTCCAAGTGCTTCACCATTTAAATCACCCACAACTTCAGAGGCTTGAATGAATGCGCGTTCCCAAACATCAATGTCAAACTGCCATTGACACATGGCCTCGAGAACCTGAAAAACAAAAATGTTGAGTCATTAAAGTGAAAAAAAAAAAAAGGAGCAAAGCTATTGCAGACTCATAACAGTAGCATTTAATGGTGATCCCATTTACTGTAGGGTTATAAAGTTTGGCCTGCCAATTGGCTCTTACAAATTGAAAAGAAAGCCTTTCTTTTTTATCGGGTAATGCCATGAAAGACAGAGAATTATAAATAGTAATGCTTATTTTGTATGGTCATAGCTTTTAAATGCATACTAGAAATCTACAGCACACTTTTTTCTGCTAAATCTTGCTTTACATGCTATAAATGTTGACAGAAATTTGGTTTCAAGACCAAATCAAATGGGGCAATATATGAGCAGATCTCACAACTAAATGGAGGCTCATATGATGAGCTCAGAGCCTAATAATAAACTAAACAAGAGGTATAAACACTGATTAACAACTACAAAGAAGAATAAATCATAAATCTGAAAAGTTTAGTCTCTGCTATGATACCAATTGCACTCTGATTTCAATAGGATCGATTGGATGAAATTTAACAGGAAAAATTGGATGAGGCTGGGGAGCCATGAGATTCCACAATACAGATACTTTCTAACTCTAGTTGAAACTTCCTATGAGAGGAAGTGCTTCATTGTACAAGGAAGCTTTATGTATGTTCTTCAACAATTTTATAATGAACAAGCTATCCACAGAATTTTGGACCTGAATTTCATAGAGACTAATATATATATATATATATATATATATAGATTCTAAACTCTAAACAAGAACAGATCCCAGCAAACTAACTCTTGCATCTTTATTTTAATTAAATTCACCTTTTTTCGAACACCATTAATAAATTTCATTTAGGACCATTGGGTGAAAATAGATGAAAATGTCTCACAGGTAGTCGCATTGAAGATTCTGCACCTCGCATTTGGAGCTGATCTAAAAGAGCACAAGCAGCAACTTCATGCTCAAACTGATAAGCTAACTTGGGCAACAAAGAAACTAGATCCGGTAGCAGATGCTTAGGAGCTTTATTTATTAATACTAATATCTTCTCCTCAACTTGACACCCTTGGCTTGGCTCTGAGGGATCTCGAGTGCCTCCATCATCTAGAGATTTCAATGCATTAATAATAAACCCTAAAATATACTCAGATGACTCAGGAGTAGAATCATGCTGTCCAAGAATAGCTTTCCCTGAAGTATTACTACAATTGTCTGTACAATCATGAACCCCAAAGATCCTCTCAAATAATAACTGAAGAAATTTTACCAACTTAATTCGCCAATGAAGTTTAGTTCGAGAGCTAGCCTTATTGGTATCTAGGCATGGTTTTGAACCAGCATCATATGGATCCTCACCAGATTTTCCATTTAGTCTATGGCAACAATCAACCATTACATCTAAAAGTGCATTGTCAATTTTCTGACGCAATAAATCTGCCTCAATGGAGGAAAGCTTGGGCGGAAATTTATCTGGATTAGCATCTATCTGGATTGAATCAATGCAACCAGACAATTGGTGAACAAAACTATTTAGTTTTGCAGGATTGTCAAGGTAAAGCCGCATTCCAATCAAAATTCCAGCCAATTTGGAAAGATTCATTTTAAGTTCTTTCATAATATCGTGCATTGGAGGAGTATTATCTTCAACATTAAGGTCATCTCTTGTGATTGCAAAAAACTGTCTCAAGATGTCCACAATAACTCTACAATGAAGCTCAGTCGATGTAACATCACCCAAAACCTGCACATAATATTCTCATGGTAAGACATTTGTGGATTTGTAACATCAAGGGTAAAAAAAAATAAAAACTTCAAGCATTGGAACAGAGTCAAATCAGCATGTTTTAACTTGTATACCAAATAATTATAAAACTCAGTAAGTTAAAACTGCAGTCCATGGCAAGAGAACTAATCATGCAACCTAACTAAAGGAAATAAAAAGACATGGAGAAAATTCTGCAAAGCAATTATTCTTCTCTGCATTTCTTTTTTCTGCCAAAAAAAAAACAATCCACGGATATTTCTACGAAAAATGAAAAAAAAAAATCCAAGGATATTGTTTACTGTTCACCAGGACTGGTTTATGAAACAAAAAGCTAATCATCCTACATATATAGCAGTAAATAACTGGTAAAAGTTACAGAACCAAAAAGAGGAAATGATTCTATTTGGACAGGAAAAACACACAAATCATGCTAACCTCTAGTTCTGAAAAATCAGACCATGGGAAGTAATCAAGGATCTCACAAACAAAAGTAACCATCTCACTGGTAACAAACCCAGCATCTATTTCCAGTCTATCAGATAGTTTCATAAATTGTAGATCACTATCAGCATAAGTTTTTGTAAATAGAGAAGACTCCTTCGAGAAACTATTGTCTTGATTAACCACTTTCATCCTGTAACTAACCCAAAAATCTTTATCAGGATCATTGGCAACTGATGGATCACACTCCAAGTATGCAGTTATGGTGTGAGGCAAGACATCTACACCTGCATTATAAAATTAGAATAAGGGAAGAGCAACTTAGATGATAAAATTACCATCTGCTGAAATCAGGTGGCAAAAAAGATTAGAAAACCAACAAAGAGGTATATACTGCCTTACCAATTTGAAGCTCTAATCGATCAACCTGGAAATATTTGCTATATATTTTCTGGGTTGGCATTGTTCTCTTGAAGGATAAGAAATTTTCCACCTTCCAAGTGATTGACCACCTTTTCTTTTCTCCATTTTTATGGGCGGATTTATTGCTTGACACTGGGAAGTCCAGCATTTTGAAGGTCTCCTTCAAAATATGAACCTCTGCACCAAAGGTGACAGCATCCTCAACCACATACCGAGAACCCTTGTCAAAGAGACTTGTAAGAGTCACGAATTCGGCCCACTCCAATTGTTTTTTAGATTTTGAGAAACGTTCCTGTGATTTGTTCACCATAGAAATTTCTTTTGTCTCCTGATTCCTAATGGCTAGCTGATAACTAGCAAAACAACTCCAATCTGTGGTAGCATTCTGAGGATCCGAAACTTCAAGAAACATCGAAAAGTGGGAAGGCTTCTCAGATTTCCCTGGTGTCATCAGGTATTAGCAAACAATCCTATCAGTTCTTTCCTTCATTCTTAATTCCAGCCAAGTCTAACAGTTCTGAGTATGATGCTTAAATAGTATAATTGTACATGTTTTTCTTGCTGAATAACCCCAACAATTGGATTAGAATTCTCTAAAGAGAAAAACCTTGTTACTGTGTTGCTTTTGCAACTCTTTCATTCATTCTTCAAAACTGCATCAACTTATAAATTTTGCCAATGTTTTAACCACTGACAAGTAATTATTTTCACAATCTATTATCAACTCAGAAAGCACAATGTAAATATGAAATAAAAAGCATTTAAAGTAATACTTTTATTAATTACCTCTCGGATAAACAGCCAGGCAGAATTCGTGATTCCCAATCTGAAACTTCCTGCTCTTAAAAGACACTCCTTTCATCTTCTTCCTCTTCAAAGAATCCTTCAACCTCTTAAAATTTTCAATCTCCCAATTATAAATTCCACTATATGTGTCCCATTTTTTTATGACATTAAACTTCCTCGGAGCAGCATCTACGGGAATACCAGGCTCAGACTCTTTGAGTGCCTTGAAATTTACCATGAACACCACAGTATTATCATCCACAACAAACCCTTTTTCGGAATCGAAAAAATCTGAAATCTTCATATAATCAGTCCAACCTAGAGTTCTATCTTCCCCACTAGAATTAGCACAATCAAACCTCCCATATGATTCCCTTTTCTTATGATTAGGCCCCTTTTGATCCAAAACTGATATTTGAAACAAACACCAACTAGTCCTATCAAGGGCCGAAGATTCAGTACCCTTGTGTGCATTAGCCTCCAAAAACAAAGACAAAAACTCAACTCCATTAACATTGGTTTTATGCACATTAACGTGTACAGCAATTTTCCCAACTTGAAAATCAGGGCTAGCTATCTTCTGGGTCTTGATCTTTTCCTCAAACAAACTAAAATTTTTAACCTTCCAAGTAAAATTCCCGTTCAAAACAACAGAGTTTAGGTCTAAAGAAGATAAAGAATATCCCACCTCATTGTTATAATTATGATCATCTCTTGAAAATGAAACTGACTCGTCCAAAATGGAAATTTCTACAGAAACAAGCAAAGAACCATTCTTGAAAAACCCTGATTTTGGACCAAAAACTGAAGTAGCTAATCCGAAGTCACCGCAAGCATAAGTATTTTCCTTGCAAGAGAATCGAAAATATGACTCTTTGGTTAAAGACTTTGACTTGTCCTCATGGTTTAAAATGCTTAGTTTAAAACTAGTAAAGCAACCAAATTTTAAAGAGTAACGTGGTTCATCGATTTGAATGGAGATAGAAAAGTAACCGGGAGAAGCCTCAGTATCGCCTTTTGGGTATAACAAAATGCGAAAATCAAAGCCACCCACTTCAAAGTAAGGACTGTAGAGAATTTTCCTGGATTTGAGTTTTGAGCTGTACGGGACTGCCCATTTTGTTAGATATGAATGATTAGGGCGGCGGTGTATGGTGATTTCCGCCGGCGGTGGTAGAGAAGAAGGATCTAGCACGGAAGGGGTTGAAGATGAAGACATGGCGGGTTCTTGTTTTCTTCGGGTTTTGGTGGCTTGCAATTCTTGGAGGGTAGTTTTTTTTTAGATGTTTAAAGAGTTCAAAAAAAAGAAAGAATTTTTGTAGTTCTCTAATGGGGTTCAGGGTTTTTGTTGTCTATAATTATGGTATCCCTTTCTCTCTCGTTTGGTGAAAGAAAGACAAAGAGAAGGAGAAGGAGAAGGAAACCAAGATTTGGAGGGAAAAGAAAGAAAAAGAAATCGGTCTGCTTGTGATTTGTGGGGTTCACTGAAAATTTGAATAAAAATATTTATATCGTGAAATAAAAAAATAATATTTTATTTTATATTTTTTTTACTTATTTTAAAATATAATTAATTAATTTTTTATAAATTTATTTTAATAAAATGAAATGTAAAATATAAAATCAAACCAGCACTCAAATATTATATTTAATGACAAGTGTATATAATTTCCAATCAGAAAGTTGTAGTCAGTTCAAATAGGCGTTTGGCATTGGTGGTTCTGGTGCGATTAACTTTTGGGAAAAAATAAAAATAGTGAAAAAGTAGAATTATCTTTACATAATTGATTTTAAGTGTTTATTATTTTATTAAAAAATTAATATTTTATAGTTATTTTTTTCAGTTTTATTGAATCTAATCATACTATTCATTCAAAATATTCCTTATATTCATAGTTTCATTTTTTCAAAACTTATATCATATAAAAAAAAATATGCATGAATATAATTTTGATATATTGTATCATTTATTATAAAATAAGTAAATACTTAAGAAGTTGCTCAATGTATGTAGAAGTTAGATAAACTCTTGCCTGGAAATTTAGAATTAATCCCTTGTATGATACAGGCATCATTATAAATGTATACAGTAGGCTTCTTGTTGGTAAAATGAAGAACTCTTTATTTCTTGTTCATAATTAAATCTTCTAATCATTCTTTGATATTGTCATATGATCATCAGACATGGTTCACATGATTTCAGACATATAGTTCAGATAGTTTAACTCCAAAGATATGTGCTTCAGATAGCTTTATCAGTCATAACTTCATAGGCAGTGGATGAGACATACAAGAACTTGAGATGGAATCATGGAAACACCACAAGTATAATACTAACAAGTAGTTGGAGGCTTTGGGATGGTACACGACAGAAAAGTTCGCAATGTACAAGCTAAGCAGAGGATACCTCTGGCTTTAGCTCGACATGTCTTAGGTTCGATTTCCATTTTATCGTCAGAGGATAGTTATCATTTCGGCTATATGACTTTATCTTGTACTTTAACATAAGGCCTAAGCGTGCCTCTTCGTGCGTCTATGCAGAGAAAATGGAGAGGAAGCTCTAGGAAGCAGCTGTAGAAAGAAGTGTCATTTCTTTGCTTGATTTGCTTCAAGCGGATGCATTGCTTCTTGACAGATTTATCACCGGCTGTTACCCTGAAACACAATTGCATATAGCTTCTGTGCTTGGACATGCAGAATTTGGGAAGAAATTGTCACTCGAAAGCCTGAATTAGCTAAAGAGCTGAACTTACGAAGATCATCACCATTTCACTTAGCAACAGGGAAAAGGCACCTCAGCATAGTGAAAAGATTGCTCTAGGTTAATGCTGACATGTGCCTTGTTTGTGACAGAGATGGGAGAAACCCTCTGCACATTGCAGTAATCAAGGGTCAAATGAATGCTTTGAGAGTTTTGGTTCAAGCAAGACCCGATGCAGATCGAATGCTGATAGATGAGGAAGAAACCATTTTGCATGCCTGTGTGAGGTATAACCAGCCAGTGGCAATGAAGTTCTTGCCGGGAACTATTGCCGATCATGAATTTGTGAATTTCAGGAATTCTGAAGACAATACTATCTTGCTTTTAGCTGTGGCTGACAAAAAAATTGAGGCACTTTTATAGTCAACTTAGGAATCAGGGTCATCTAAGCCATGACAATAGACAAATTCGTATAGTTCAAACTTGATAAATCTTGTTTCACAGGTAACTAAATTCAAAAATGCTTTGTCATGAAATTTGTTCGATCTATTACCAGAGTCTTTATTTAGACATGAAATTAAGCGAAATCACAGTAGATAATGAAGTTATACTTTGAATTTGCTAACTGCAGTTCTTGTTATCATCATCGATTTCATTGTTTTTGTTGTTTGGTATTGCCTGTCCCCATGCGGAATATAAATGAACATATCATCTTTGATCATTTGTCAGGTTGTAAACTTTTGATTGCAACTGCCACAGTAGAAGTGAATTCTCCGAACAAAGATGGCTTTACACCGAATGATCTTTTGTTAGAATATGAAAGAGATCGGAAACTCAAGGCAATTTCAGGGTCTCTTCAATATGTTGGAGCTGTGCGTTCAAAGGATAACTATTTGTCATAGCATACACTAGAAGATGTAAGAACCAGGATCTTGTCTCCACCTACACGTTATCAAATGAATGCATCCTACTCCAAATATAAAGCTCCAAAGAATATTAAGGGTAAGAAGCGCCATGATTGGCTAAAAAAAAAAAAAAAGCGCGAAATGCATTGATGGTAGTCGCATCACTGCTTGCTACCAAGGCTTTCCAAGCTGGTGTCAACCCTGCTGGTGGTATTTGGCAAGACAACTTTCAATGCGACTCCACATCAAAGCCGCACAAGGCAGGAACTTCCATCATGGCAGATACTCATCCATTTCAATATTGTTACAGATTTGCTTCAAAACTCCACATGTTTTTATTGTTTCATATTTGAATAAATGTGCTAGTCTTTAAGAGTAAGTTATGCAATAGCGGATTGCTATTCTGGTGGCTGTCGAAACCAATAATATAAATTTCTGCTCAAAAATAAATTAAAACTGTAATATAGATTAGTAAGGCCGTTTCTCACAGAGATTGGTTAGATTCATTTTTCTGCAAAATATTTAAAAAGAAAATATATATGGGGATTTGTTTTAATAAAAATGAAAAGAAAAATTAATATAGAAAAGAAAAATCACTATGTAAAATGTTGAAAAAAAATCAATATGTGGAAGCATCCAACCAAAGGAATAATTTTAGAATGGGTTCATGAAATTGATCATGGATGCAAAGATAGATTTTTTTAATCTTTACCAAATTGGTTATGGTTATTGGTACGACCTAACAACCTATCCCTCTTTACTTCTTCGATAATTAGGATACGATTTCTAATTATTTTTCTTATCAGTTAAACAACCTTAAATACGATCTTAAGAATTAATTTACCAACAGTATTAAAAACTAGAGAGACTATCAATTCTAACCAAAAAACACACACGTAGATTCATTTAAGTTATATTATATATCTCCATAACATAGAATTGAAAACCTCTATGTAAGCAATTATGTTATTTACCACTTATATTAGAATGCTCAAACAATTACGGATTCAAGTTTCTAATTGGTGATATATTATATTGACAATTGAACAAATGACCATTTTTGTACAATCAATCAAAACAATAATTTAAACAAGTACAAAAGATATATAAATAGTAATGATATAAAAGAACAAGATAAAAACTAATTAAATTTCACAATTCTTGAAAAACTCAAATCTTTAATTATCCTTTGGCTGGACTAAATAAATGAGCAAGTCATAAGTCGAGAGAAAAACACCAAAGAAATTTTCAATTGCCTAAAGAAAAATCAAATAGTAGAATTGTAGAATGTTTTTATGATGATGATCTCTAGCCTTCTCTTAGTCTATAAATGTTGAATCTTTTAATTTTCAGAATCTGTTTCCAAAGGAAACTTCTCTGATTGAGTTTGATTATAAATAATCTTATTTCATTTTTCAACCACTTGCCAAAAACAGTCATTGCATATCTCTTTTTTAATAATTAAAATCTTCCACATGCCATCTTTAGACTGGTTAAGTCAACTTCAGCTACAAATGATGGATATTGACTTGAATTCACATATTTAACTTGCAATTTTTGTCACTGCCTTGGACGTGCCAACGTCTTATACCAAGATATCTTCTGATTTTGTGACTTGATCAAAATTTACAACTTTAGTCCATTTTATTCATATTCCTGCATCCACAATATAAAACACAAAATATAAGTCAAATCCAAAAATTAAGCATATAAAAGAATTTAAATCATGAAAAAATATAACAATTAATATGTTTAATATGCAACCTATCATATTCTTTAGAAGTAAGTTATATAATAGTGGATTATGATGTGAGTTGTTTCTTTTTTCAAGTACTATAAATGTAAAGGATGATTGATGAATAGAAATTGAAGATTCATTTGCAGTATATTGTTTCATCTTTCTCTTTAAACTTGTTAATTCTTTTCTTCATTCAGTCTTGATTTTTTCTTTTTTTATCTCTAAAACCAACAAATTGGTATATGAGCCATCTTCTTAAGGGATATGTGGAATGAAAGCAGAAGGAAATCTTTTACAAATTGCTTCTCCTATTTTTGATGGAGAAAATTATCAGCTTTAAGCAGAGGCAACCAACACAGCAGTCTTTCCACAGAATCGACTTTCCACCAAAGCTTTGAAAGATAAAACTCCATTTGAGGCTTGGTATGGATATAAACCTTCATTGAGCTTCCTTAAAGTGTTTGGTTGTATATGTTTTGCTTATATTCCAGAGGTAAAACATGACAAACTTGACAAGAAGGCAATTCCAGGCATCTTTATGGGTTATAGTTCAGTTTCAAAAGCCTACAAAGTGTATCATCCACAAACAAGAAAAGTGACTATCACTTGAAATGTACACTTCAATGAAGATGAGTAATGGGACTGGAAGAATTTACAAAGAACAAGTGAGCCCTCACAAGATCAAAAAAATAACTTTTCTGAAGAACAAATAACAGACCACTGGTATAATGAATTGGAAGATGATCCTCCTATTAGAGGTACAAGGTTACTTTCAGACATCTATCAAAGATGTAATGTAGCGATATGTGAACCAACTAGTCATGAAGAAACACTCAAAGATCCAAAATGGAAGAAAGCAATAGAGGAAGAGAAGTCGATGATTCAAAAAAATAAAACATGGAAGTTGGTTGATAGGCCTGAAGATAGAAAAGTCATGGTGTGAAATGGGTATTTAGAACAAAGCTCAATGCAGATAGCTCCATCAACAAATACAAGGCCACGCTTGTAGTAAAAAGGTATGCATAAATTTTTAGTGTTGATTATTCTGACACTTTTGCTCCTGTGGCCAGATTAGATACAATCAGATTGCTGCTTGCAGTGGCAGCACAAGAAGGCTAGGATGTGTTCCAGTTAAAGGTTAAATCAGCTTTCTTAAATGGTGTATTACAGGAAGAAATATATATAGAGCGGCCAGAAGGATTTGTGAAGCAAGGTGAAGAAAATAAGGTCTACCTACTCAAAAAGGCTCTTTATGGCCTAAAACAAACGCTAAGAGCCTGGTACAGCAGGATAGATGAACATTTTGTTGAGCCTTGGCTTTGTAAAAAGCTTATCAGAGCCCACTTTTTATATGAAATATAAGGGAAATGATTCTCTCATAGTGTCCCTTTATGTTGATGATCTTTTGGTGACAAAAAATAATAAAAGGTTGGTTGAGGAGTTCAAGTAAGAATTGATGCAGGTTTTTGAAATGACATGACTTATTTTCTTGAAATAGAGATCAAACAAAGTAAGAATGAAGTGTTCATCTGCCAGAAGAAATATGCGAGGGAAATACTGAAGAAATTTCAATAGATGAGTGTAAACCAATAAACACACCAATGAATCAAAAAGAAAAGTTGAGCAAGAAAGATGATGCGGATAAAGTTGATGAAGGTTATTTTAGAAGCTTCATTGAGTGTCTAATGTATCTCACTACAACCAGGCCTAATATTCTATTTGTTGTAATTCTTTTATCTCGATTTATGCATTGTGCTAGTGAAATGCATTTAAGAGCAGTAAAAAGAATATTAAGGTATATCAAAGATATTATTGATTATGGTGTCAAGTTTGAGAAGTGCCAAAACTTCAAGTTATGTGGATTTTCTTATAGTGACTGGGCTGGATCCATTGATGACATGAAGAGTACTTCAAGATATTGTTTTGGCCTAGGTTCAGGAGTTTTCTCATGGAATTCAAAGAAGCAGGAGATTGTAGCACAATCCAATGCAGAGGCAGAATTTATAGTAGCAACATTAGCAGTGAATCAAGCCTTATGGTTGAAAAAGATTCTGTGATTTACATATGGAACAAAAGAATAGCACAAAGATTTTTGTTGACAATCAGGCAGCAATTGCAATCTCAAACAATCTGGGGTTTCGTGGAAAAAATAAGCATTTCAATATAGAGATCTACTTCTTGAGAGAGGTGCAGCAAAATGGAGAAGTAACTTTAATTCACTGCAAGATAGAAGATCAGTTGGTAGATCTGTTCACAAAGCCACTTCCAGCTAGCAAGTTTGAGTTGTTAAGGCAGAGAATTGAAGTTTGCAGATCTTAAAGCTAGAGCTGGCAAAAGTTGGCTCGAGCCCGAAAACCCGCCCGAGCCCGCCGGAGATTAAACCCAAGACCGGACCGAATTAACCAAAAAGTCAAAGGCCCGAGCCCGAGAAAATCCTGACTCGAAAAAACTTGAACCCGATAAAGACCGAGCCCAAAAAAGATCGAACCCGAAAAAACCCGAACCCGAAATCGACCCGATCCGAAACCCCAAAAAACACGAATTTATAACCCAAAAAATCCGAATTATAATTATATAATTATTATATTAAAAAATAAATAAATAAATAAATAATACACTTTTTCTAATTAAAATTTATAAAATTTTAAAATAATCATTATTTATTTATTACATAATTATATCAATAATTTATTATCAACAAAATAAATATTGAATATTTAAATTCAATTATTAAATAAAATTATTTTATAACACAATATACTATTCAATATCAAATAATTTTCAATATTAAGCTTATTATATTTTTAATAATAAATAATAAATATATTATTAAATATAACATTTGATTTTATTATAAAAACAATTATTATACTATTTTATTATATTTATTTCATATTAAAATTTTAATTTTAATACAATAATAAATAAAATATATAAAGATCATTATATAATTGTAACATTTATTTAAATTTGATATTTCGTATAAAACATTGTATACATTATTAACAAAATTAGAATTTAAATTCTGACTCCCATAACTCATAAACAGAAAAATAAAGATTTGTTTTTTAAATGGTGATTATTCTAAAAATAAGAATTGAAAATTGAAAGAGGAGATCATACCCTTTTAAAGGTTGTAATAACTTTTTTCACTCCAAAAAAAGATTCAGACTCAACTATGACATGTTTGCATCTAAGCTCTCATGCCATTAACAAGTCAATGATTGTTGTGTTCTAAATTATTTTTCTGCATACATATTCACAAAGCTTTAAAAGCTAACGAGTCTCAAAAGACGAAAATGTTGCACATTTGTAAAGCAAATTTCAAGCCTGTTGTTCATCGAGTGTTGGTTCCTTGTGCTTGTTGCATTTAAAAATGGTTGAAATAGAATCTCAATAAAACAATAAACTCAAAACCAGAATATTACTGGACTTAAGTTTGAAACTAATATTTCAAGGTACAATCTAACCCTACCAAGTTGAAACATTATTGATATTAGTCAAATATAATAGGAAACAAACCAGCAAAGAAAACATCAAACACCTAAAGTTATGACATATAACATTAAAAGAATAACAAAATAGAAAACATACCATCATTCCTGATAAGTTGCATATTAAACATATTAATTGTCATATTTTCCCATGATTTAAATTCTTTTATATGCTTAATTTTTGGATTTGACTTATATTTTCTATTTTGTATTGTGAATGAAGGAAAATGGACAAAATGGATAAAATGGATTAAAAACTGCAAATTCTGCTCAAGTCACAAAATCAGAAGAAATCTTGGAATTCAAGTCAAGATCTATCACTTGTAGCTGAAGTTGACTGAATCAATCTAAACATGGCAAGTGGAAGATTTTAATTATTAAGGAAGAGATTTGCAATTACTATCTTTGACAAGTGGTGGAAATAGGAAAGAAGTTTAATTGTAATCAAACTCAATCAGAGAACTTTCCTTTGGAAACAGATTCTGGGACTAGGATATTTAGTATTTATAGACTAAGAGTGGAAGAGGTTGGAGAGTTGAATCTTAATCTTCATCTTGAATCATCCATTATCATAGACATATATTTTTAGTGTTTTTCTCTGAACTTATGGCTTGCTAAATTTTTAATCTAGCCAAAGGATAATTAAAGTTTGGGTTCTTCAAGAATTGTGAGATCTAATTAGTTTTATCTTGTTCTTTTATATCTTTATTATTTATATGTCTTCTATGCTTATTTAAATTATTGTTTTGATTAATTGTGCAAAAAGGGCCCTTTGTTCAATTGTCAGGATAATATATCACCAATTAGAAACATGAATCCGTAATAGTTTAGGAATTTTAATATAAGTGGTAAATAACATAATTGATTATAGATAGATTTTCAATTCTATGTTAAGAAGATATATAACTTTTGGCGCCGTTGCCGGGGATTGATTTTTAATTAGATTTATTTTACTGCCTCATTTTCTTTCGTGCAGGTACTGAAGAAATAATGGCTGAAGAGAAGTAAACTTTAAGGTAGTTGGCTGCACCACCTGTCAATCAACAACCGCTCTGCATTCATTATCCAAATTTGTTAGCAGATTTTGAGTTAAGATCGGGTTTGATCCATTTGCTTCCCAAGTTCCATGGTCTTGAGAATAAAGATCCTCACAAGCACTTAAAAGAATTTCACGTGGTATGTTCAAGCCTGAAACCATAAGGAGTTACTGAAGAGCAAATTAAAATGCGAGTTTTTCCATTCTCACTAGCTGATAGAGCAAAAGATTGGTTATTCTATTTACCTCATGGTTCTATAACCACGTAAACTAAAATAGTGAGATTGTTCCTTGACAAATTTTTCCCTGCTTCAAGAGCTGCTAGCATTAAAATAGAGATATGTGGAATCAAGAAGAAAGATATTGAGACTCTTTATGAATACTGGGAGAGATTTAAGTAACTTTGTGCAAGTTGTCCTCAACATGGGATTTCCGAACAACTCTTAATTCAATACTTTTATGAAGGATTGTTTCCCATGGAAAGAAGGATGATGGACGTAGCCAGTGGAGATGCGATAGTGAACAAGACTCCTAGAGAGGCTAGAGATTTGATTTTCTCTCAATTTTTATATAGCGATTTCTTTGCCTATATTTTAATTTAATTTTTATTTTCATTTTCACAAATCCCCCAATTATATTTTCTTTTTAAATCTTTTGCAAAAAAATAAATCTAACCAATCTCTTGAAAAATGACCCTACTCATTTATACTACAGTTTTAATCTATTTTGAGTAGGAATTATTATTGTTGGTCTCGACAACCACCAATTCCCATACACAATCACCTAGCCATGGAGAAATCAATCCCCAGTCACACATTGCATGAAGAACAAAACAGAAAAAATACGATCATTTCATTCAACGCTAGCGGCTTGATGAATAACATGCTCGAAAAGATTGTAAATGCAGGAAGCAACCAAACTCTCCAAGAGCGACACTGTCTTCAAATAAGATTAATGAGGCAATGATAAATCACAATTACTCTTAATAAAAAAATACATTTTTAACAATATAACTAGTAAGAAATAAAATATCAACATAAATTGCAATTTGAACTCTCCATCATCCTCCATAAAACAATTAGTTCAATTTAATCTAACATTCCTTCCAAATCTCATTGTTTCATCTTCTTCATCTAATAAAATATATAAAAATAATCATATAAGAATTTAAATAATAAAAGATTAATAAAATAATAATGACACTAAAATCTTACTATCTTGATCTATATCATATCCATACAGCCAATTACGAGTGGTAATCAAAATTTTTGTATTATGTGTTGTGAGACAGACTGAGTAAAGAGCGGCTGAGTGAGGTAGCAGAACAGAGAGATTGAGTGAGAAGCGGCGACTATGAAACTTTTATTAATCTAATTTTAGTGACTTCTGTTTAAAATTTAAAAACTTATTATTTTAATCATAATTATCTAATTTAATTTCATAATTATTTCTATTATGCTTTATTTTTTTAATCTCACAAAGTTTTTTTGTATAAATATTTTTTTTAGTGTATTATATCAACTACAAAATATCGCTCATATGGTAGTGTATAATTGTATATGATATAATTTTATCAAATGTTAAAAATATATAATTTTTTTAATTCAATAATCTAAATTTTTAATGAGACATTTGATTAATTAATGTAAACGATTATATTCAATACAATAATGTTAATTATGATTTATGTACAAATAAAAAACAAATTAGAAGTAAAATAGAGCTAATTAATTGACCATTTATTCATATTAAGCATTTTTTGGTAAATGATAATATTAATTGGTATTTTTTCCTATAATATCTATATGTAATATTTTCTTTTGCATTTAATGAATATAATTATATATATTATTTTATAGTAAATATTGTAGGAAATTAAAAAAGAGTAAATGATTTTTGTCAAATAACAAATATTAAAATATAGAAATTTGTTTTTATATAAATATTTATTAAAATATAAAATCATATAAAAATTAAATTAATTATCACATTCAAAATTTTAAAAAACTAATTCATAACTAATAAAATTTCAAAATATTTCAAGCCGGCCTGCTAAACCCGTCAGACTAGAACCGGGACCAAACTCGAAGAAGCTCGAACCCGAAGAAGCTCGAACCCGAAGAAGCCCGAACCCAAAGAAGCCCAAAACCGAAAAAACTCGAAACCGAAAAAGTTCGAACCTGAAAAAACCCGAATCAGAAAAAGTTCGAACCCGAAAATAACCGAAACTGAAAAAGCTCGAACCCGAAAAAGCCCGAACCCGAAGAGAACTCGAACCGAACCGAACCTGTCCGAACCCGCCCGTTTGCCACCTCTACTTAAAGCAAGGAGAAGGATTATAGATTTACTTCAAGTTTGAGAAGTGTTAAAACTTCAAGTTATGTGGATTTTTGAATAGTGATTGGGCTGGATCCATTGATGACATAAAAAGTACTTCAAGATATTGTTTCAGCCTTGGTTTAGGAGTTTTCTCATGAAATTCAAAGAAGTAGGAGATTGTAGCACAATCCATTGTAGAGGCAGAATTTATAGCAGCAACAGCAATAATGAATCAAGCCTTATGGTTGAAAAAGGTTCTTTGTGATTTATATATGGAGCAGAAGAATAGCATAAAGATTTTTGTTGATAATTAGGCAACAATTGCAATCTCAAACAATCCGGTGTTTCATGGGAAGACTATGCATTTCAATATCAAGATCTACTTCTTGAGAGAGGTGTAGTAAAATTGAGAAGTAACTTTAATTCACTGCAAGACAAAAGATCAGTTGGCAGATATGTTCACAAAGCCACTTCCAACTAGCAAGTTTGAGTTTTTAAGGCAGAGAATTGGAGTTTGTAGATCTTAAAGCAAGGAGAAGTGTTACAAACTTACTTCAAGACTGCACATATTTTTATTGTTTCATATTTGAATAAATGTGCTAGTCTTTTAGGAGTAAGTTATGCAATAATGGATTGTTATTCTTTAGGAGTAAGTTATGCAGTAGTGGATTATGATATTAGTTGTTTCTTTTTTCAAGCATTATAAATGTAAAAGAAAACTGATGAATAGAAATTGAAGATTCCTTTATAGCATATCGTTTCATCTTTCTCTTTAAACTTGTTAATTTTTTTCTTCCTTCAGTCTTGATTTTTTTTTTTATCTCTAAAACTAACAAATATAGATATTTCCTGGTTTACAACATAGCTGGTTTTATTTCGTTTCTCAGCATCATCTTGTTGCTCACGAGTGGATCACCATTAAACCGAAGGTTCTTCGTGTGGATTTTTATGATGATTGTGTGTGTTGCTTTATATGTGATGTTGCCCTTAAAACGACAACAGGGTGATGTTTTTCACGTATTCAAACTGCGCTAACAACAAAAAGATGCTGTTGATTCAATTTCTTCCTCGTGTGCCTCGTATATTCTGCAAAAACAACGGAAATCAGATGGTGCGGAGATTTGTCCCTGCACGCGCACTCCGATGATTAAGTTAGAAAGCTGAGTTTCTGTATATGGGGGAAGAGAATTATATTCTTCAAAATCAAGAGGGTTCAATTTTTTTTCCTCTATTTCTGAGTACTCACCTGGGGTATTTATAGGTTTCTCCCGGGTCGGTTCAGGCTGAGGCCCAGGCGCGTGTCTGGCCCGCAACAGAGTCGTTTGTACTCTGTCGCGGTTCGGAGCTGGACGACTTTGCGGGTGAGTTCGATGCGCGGCAGAGTATATGTGTGAACCTCTGCTGCGGCCTATGCGGTAGAGGTTTGTCGCAGTACAGGCGGTAGAGGTCAGTGCGGTAGAGGTCTGTCGCGTTCTACTGTGTCGCATAGAGACTCTACGACAGAGTCTCTATCGCTTAGAGACTCTGTCGCCTACCAAGCGACAGTGTCCCGTGGACACTCTATCGTCTAGAGACTCTGTCGCTATAACAGCCACGTGGCTTATATTATGTTTGACACGTGGCGGTCTCTGGTTAGTCGATTCATATACACGTGGACTTTGATGATTGAACCACCATAAATATGCAATGCCAATGTCTTATCTGATTTCAATTTTCGATTGAACCTCTTTTCATGACTCCAGAGTGCCTTCGAAAGTACTAAATGGTTTGAATTATGGCATGTTGAGCACCTTGGTTTCGCTTATTCTTTTAGGTCAGATAATCCGATTGATAACCAAAATGATACAATGTCTCAAAAATTCGAGGACAAAAAAAAGAGACCAACTTCATGCTCAATGGTCATTGTGAGCCATGCGAAGTTTAATGCTCATAATGATCATTCCATCTTGTAAGTGAAATTTTCAATTCAAGTCTAGCTTTTTTACAAGGTAAAAGTGTACAAAGTTCGATAAATTGTTTGTAAATTAATTTATAAATCACATGAACTATTAGAACCTTACCTTAATTAATGTTTGAAAGGTAATAATTCCCTTTTTATCTATAATTAATTGTTAAAAAAATAAAACTTGATATTTAATATAAATGGATCATACAGTCACTCTTTAAAAAACAACTAATAATTTTAAAATTTAAATTCAAAAAACACCTGCAATCCCTTTTATTATTTCAAACTTCAACTTTTTTTGTATTAAAAATAACTATTACAAAATTAACACGCATACTTTACATGTTTAATGCTAAAATAAAAATCATGTTGGACAAATCGAAAAAGCAATTTTTAGTACTTAAACGATTTAAATTAAGAATTTTATAAATCATAATGCACTTATGTGCATAAATATATTGATTGCATCAACATCCTCACAGTTTGGAGTAGAACCTGCATAAATATACAAGTCTATATCAATAAGTTTTAACTTATATAGATATAAATAGATCACATGATCGAAGGACTTTTGGATGTCAAGTGTTAAATTCTGGTGGGTCTTGCACGCTTGCTTGATGAAACACGTCGTGGAAAAACCGAGTAAAAGTCTTCTCTATTTTTTTTGGGGGGGTCGATTACCCATTTGATCATTCAATTTTTCCTAAGTTTCTCTTCCAGATATTTAATTTTAAAAAATTATGCTTTAATTATCCCTGTTTATAAAATTAAATGTTGATGTGGCTTTTCGTAATAAATAAAAAATGTTAGAGTTGTCATTATTTTTTATAGTTCTAATTTTATGTTAATTTTAAAAATAATAAGCTTTATGTTAATTTCATATACTTTTCTCATAAAAGAAATTTGCATATAAATTTTAATTACTTATAAAATTTATAATTATATGTTTAATATATAATTATTATTTAAAATGAATAAAATATGACAAATATACAAGAAACAGTGAATAATAATTTTACTAAACTATTTTATATTCTTGTATTCTTTTAAAAAAAAAAAAAAAAAACTCTACTCTTGTATTCTATACCATTAAACTATCAATTTTTCACATATAATCAATTTAACATTAAATGTCTAGAAAATTCTATTCTTGTTTGATTCCAATAGTGGAAATGGAATGGAATCAATCAACCCCTCCTATAATCTCTCCTATAATCTCTCGATGCGTGATTCCAATACCATTAAGAGTGGAAACGTGGATCATGTTATCATGCTTGCTTCATTCACCTAACATTGTGGAAAAAAAAGAGTTGTAGTCCTCTCTCTCTCTCTCTCTCTCTCTATATATATATATATATATATATATTAGTTCTGATTTTAAGTTAATGTTAAAAATAATAAGCTTTATGTTAATTTCATATACTTTGCACGTAAAACAAGGTTTACTATTAATTTTAATTATTTATTTAAATGATTTAAATTAGAAATTTTATAAATCATAATGCACTTATGTGCATAAATATTTATATTGATTGCTTCTTCATCCTCACAGCTTGGAGTAGAACCTGCATAAATATTAAATCTATATCAATCTTCAAATTTGAACCGACATAGATATACATAGCTGACATGACCGAGAGGACTTTTCGTTGTCAGGTGTTAAATTCTTGCAGGTCTTGCAGGCTGCTCGATAGGCCAGCGTCGTGGAAAGGGCAGGCGTCGTGGAAAAACTGAGTCAAAGTCATCTCTATTTATATTTTTTAGGGTCGATTGCCCATTTGATCATTCAATTTTTCCTAAGTTTTTTTTTTCAGATATTTAATTTTTTTTAAAAAAAATCATGCTGTAATTATCCCTGTTTGTAAAATTAAATGTTGATGTGGCTTTTCGTAATAAATAAAAAATGTTAGAGTTGTCATTATTTTTATAGTTTTGATTTTATGTTAATTTTAAAAATAATAAGATTTATGTTAATTTCATATACTTTTCTCATAAAAGAAATTTGCATATAAATTTTAATTATTTATAAAATTTATAATTATATGTTTAATATAGAATTATTATTTAAAATGAATAAAAAAATGACAAATGCTCCATTGACCTAACATTGTGGAAAAAAAAAAAAAGAGTCGTAGTCTTCTCTCTCGATATATATATATATATATATATATATATATATATATATATATATATATATATATATATATATATATATATATTGGGTAGATTAGCCATTTGATCATTCATTTTTTCTCAAGTTCTGTTTTAGGTATTCATTTTTAAAAAAAAAAAAAATCATGTTATGATCATCACGGTTTATAAATTAAATGTTTTGTCACTCAGTTGTTAAAAATTAATTATTGTATGATGCTTTCTCAAAAAATAAAATAAGTTAGAGTTTACAATATTTTTTATTATAGTTCTGATTTTATGTTAGTGCTAAAAATACTAAGCTTTATGTTAATTTCATATACTTTGCCCGTCAAACAAGGTTTACTATTATTTTTAATTATTTATAAAATTTACAATTATATGTTTAATATATAATTATTATTTAAACGTATTTAAAATATGATAAATATACTAATCGTGCTACTAAACTCTTATATTCATACATTCTTTTCCTTTTTTGTGACAAAATTCTACTCTAGAATTTTATACCATTAAATTATCAATTTTTGCTTCAAATATTTAATTTTTTTATCAAAAAAATCAAGATTTGATCAAAAAAAAAATTTAGCCACTCAACTGTTACAAAATAATTCTTGTCTGATGTGACTTTTCGTGAAAATAAAAAAGAACCAGAGTTGATTTTTTTTTTTTTTATAGTTTATGTTAACGTCCAAAATTATAAATTCTATGTTAATTTGATTTACTTTGGACATAAGACAGAGTTTATATATTGATACAAATTTTAATTAATATAAATTTTTTGATTAATTTTAATTGTTTATAAAATATATAGTTATAAGTTTAATATATGATTATTATTTAAAATAAATAAAAATTGATAAATATACAAGCAACAATGAAAATACTAATCCTTAGACTCTTTTATATTCATCTACCTTTTCTTTTTTTCTTTTTTTTTTTTTACAAAATTCAACTCTTCTATTGTATACAGTTAAACTACTATCAGACGAGTCATAACTTCTATCAATTGTTGATCATTAATTCTTCTTAGCGCTGAAGTCAAAGCAATGATGTAACTACTAAATGATGTAACAAACACTAGGAATGATTGGCCTTATATAATCTTTTTCATGAATATTGATGCAAATTGCAAATTAGAACATGGAGAGGAAGCTTTATGATGCAGCCGTGGAAGGCAGTGTTACATCGTTGCTTAACTTGCTTCAAGAGGATGCACTGCTTCTTGACAGATTTATCACTGGTCATTACCCTGAGACACCTTTGCACGTAGCTTCCATGCTCGGCCATGTAGAATTTGTTGATCAACTTCTAACCCGTAAGCCTGAGCTAGCCAAAGAACTCGATTCCCGACATTCATCTCCGCTTCACTTAGCAACTGCAAAAGGGTACCTGGATATTGTGAAAAGATTACTGCAGGTTAACCCCGATATGTGTCATGTTTCTGACCTTGATGGGAGGAACCCTGTGCATATTGCAGCTATCAAGGGTCACATTGATGTGTTGAGAGAGTTGGTTGATGCCAGACCCGGGGCAGCTCGGTTGCTGATGGACAACGGTGAGACCATTTTACATGCGTGCGTGAGGTACAACCAGTTAGAGGCTATGAAGTTGTTGGTGGAAAGAGTTGCCGATCATGAGTTTCTGAATTGTAAGAATTATGACGGTAACACCATCTTGCATCTGGCAATAGCTGCTAAGCAAACAGAGGTATATATGTTCTCTCCCTTGTTTTTTTGTTCAAACAAAGAAAAATTAACCTATTGTCTTATCACGTTTAACTTTACTCTCTTTCTTAAGACCCTCTTGAGTTTGTAAAAAATTAAATCCTAAGCTTTGAAAAAAAATCAGCGTTAAGACTTAATTGGTTTACAATCCACATGCTGAGCCACCTGTATTTTCAAATTTCATATATCTTTTTTTTTTTTGGGACAAAGAGAAAAGAACTTCAACATTAAATTTAGTTTTTTTTAAGAAGAGTAACAACTATTAAATAAAACTTTCATTGTTAAATTTCTTGTATCTTTAGGCTTCCAAATAATTTTTTTTCTCGATTAAACAAAATCAGTGAAATTTATTCATTTTTTGTATTTTTGTATTCGTAGCCTTAGCCAGCGTGACTCGATAATCTTAATTAACCCAATAGCATCTAGTTAGCTTAAATTCTAATAGTTTATCTGCATATATTGAATTGTGTTTCATAATTTTAAATATTTAATCTAAAATCAATTTATAAAGGATAAATGAATTCAATTTGAAATAATATAAAATGAAATTTAAATTTTTTTTTTTGCTTGATCATTAAACTCAATATAATTGACAAATATTAAATAATATTATTTTGACAGATCCTCATCACGTGTAGACGTAAATATTAAAATCTATTACATGATAAACTTAAAATGTATAAGAAACAAGAATTATTAAATAAAATCAAGACTCTAATATTATAGTACGTATCCAACCTAAAATCAATTAAAAATAAGTGAAGAGATCAACTTCAATATAAAACAAAAAAAAGAATTTACCAATAATTAACAAACAAATAATAACTCCATTATAACACTTTAAGATATATATATATATATATAAGAGGTGTGAACTCTCCGGCTCTTGTTTTTGTTTTTATTTTACATTGAATTGCCAAAGCTATATATTGTGGAATTGATTTATAAAGATCTATGCAGACGGTAAACTTTTTGATTTCTAGCACTACGGTAGATGTGAATTGTCAGAATGAAGATGGTTTCATGGCACTAGATCTTTTATCACAAAACCAAAGGGATGTCAAAGATAAGGAGATTGTTGAGTCCCTTCGAAGGATGGGAGCTACTCGTGCAAAAGATAAGCCTTTGTCAAATCGCCAACTTAAAGCTTCAAGGATCGAGATCTTAACCTCGTCACCCACATCTAATCCAACAAATGCAGTATCGAAACCCAAGAAAAATAAAGATCGCAAGAGGTTTGTCAATAGGAATGTTGTTTGGGTGGAAAAACAACGCAATACCTTAATGCTGGTGGCTTCCCTGCTAGCTACCATGGCTTTCCAAGCGGGCGTCAATCCTCCTAGAGGCGTTTGGCAAGACGATTGCCCAAGTGATTCTTCACCAACGGCACCAACGGCATCAAATAATTATTATAATTTACATCACAAGGCAGGGATTTCCATAATGGCAGATGACGATCCATTTCAATATACCCTTTTCGTCATTTATAACACAGTGGGTTTCCTGGCATCTCTTAGCATCATCCTGTTGCTTATAAGTGGATTACCATTAAGACACAGATTCTTTATGTGGGTTTTAATGGTCGTTATGTGGGCTGCCATTACTGCAATGGCATTGACATATCTGGAATCTATATCAGCTTTCACACCTGACAATACAACAGTCTTCGATATACTATCTGTTGTACTATATACTTGGATCGGCTTGATGCTACTGCTCCTTCTTGGACACACAATTCGGCTGACAATCAGACTTATAAAGTGTCTTCGAAAGCTGGCAATCAGAGTGATAAACATCATCTCCACATGCAAGTGAAATCTTGTGTTTTTAAAGAAGCCTTGTTACTCCCACTCATTCCACAAAACTCAGTTAGCTAAAAAGATCAATTCTTCAGCTACCTTTTGTTATAATGCCTAAGCTTAAAGGCAGGTCACATGAATGCAAAAGCTATGATGCATTTATTGGTTGATAAATTACATGTCTGAAGTCTAGATGTATCCTTCTTTTCTATTAAGCAAGTCTATAGAAAGAGTTGGTTTTTTTTCCTATAAAATTTTCATTCCCTCGGCGTATGACGTTTTGCTTTTCAAACCAATTTTCAGACTTCAGAATGGGCAAAATATTTATCTTATGGCAAGATTTATAAACTTTTATCATCACAAGAATATACAGAAACACGGCTGACAGCTCTGCTAAAAAGGAGAAAATTTTGATGGCCAAACTGTCCATGAATAGCGTGACCAATATTAATACATGAAAGCAAGAAAAAGTGACAAACCATGAAAGTCATTGTCACAGGGTCGTTCTCTCTTATAAAACTTTTTCCAGTGATGACCTAAGTTTTTCGCAACTTAGTACAGCTAATCTTCACACTAACCCAAATCTGGGTCAATACGCAGCGATATAGCACTTGAGCAAGAAAACAACTCGACAAAGTATACTAATAAATCAAAGAACACTTAAGCTTTAGAGAAAAGAGCCTTTCTATTAATCCGCAATAAAAAAGAATACAATATTTAGCCAAGAAGACCGCTCTTAGCTATCACTCTCTTTCTCCCTGAACGATTCTCTCACTGAATGATGAATGAATACATTCTACCCCTCCCCTAGGATTCATATAGGCAAGTGAGGACATCCCCTCACGTAGGCAACTGAGTTTGATTAAAACAGAAACTCTATAGGATTAATTCCTACTAAACTAAGGACTCTCTGGATGATTGCCACCTCAATGCTCTTCAGAGTTCATATCTGTGATAATCTCCAGTGATTCGGTCTGCCAAGACTTCTCCGCTTATCTCGGCTTATGACCCGCATTTATCATTATCCCGATTTTCAAGGATTCACCTTAGCTCTCGCGCCCGTCTCCCATGACTGCACTATCTTCGCTATGGCCGTTGTCAACCACTTGGTTTACGTTTCTAGAGTGTCAGCAAGTTAGCTCGCCACCTGCAAACTACGATCATCGTCCGTTAGCGTCTCCGTTTCATGCTTGGCAATCTGCCCAAGCCAAGTGCCTGTCTTGCCTGTTTTGGTGCGCGCCCCGTTGCGCCTCGTGCAAAGCTTTCCCGCGCTCCGCACTCGTCACAGCGCCCCCAGTCGATCCCTTGCGAGCTGGGCGCCTGATCAAGTAGTTAGGGTCTAACAAACCCTCCCCCCTTCAGAGGAAGCTGATGCCCTCATCGGAATGAGCTTTAAATACACCTTGATCTCATCATCGAATTGCCACAAAGAAGTGTCTTTCTCCCAAGTAGCGTCTGCCTCATCTTCACCTTCCCACTGTACCAAATAGTAGGTTCTCCGATTCTTCCTACTTGTTCCCTCAACCTTGCGGTTGAGTATCTTCGCCACCTTCTTCTCGAAATGGCTTCTCACAGTAGGTGGAGCTTTCCTTACCTGTTGTCTCCCCGGATCAAGATCAAACGAAGCAAGAATGAAGTGTTCATCTGCCAGAAGAAATATGCGAGGGAAATACTGAAAAAATTTCAGATGGAGAAGTGCAAGCCAATAAACACACCAATGAATCAAAAAGAAAAGCTGAGCAAGAAAGATGATTCGAATAAAGTTGATGAAGGTTATTTCAGAAGCTTGATTGAGGGGTTGATGTATCTCACTACAACAAGGCCTAATATTTTATTTGATATAAGTCTCTTATCTCAATTTATGTATTGTCCTAGCGAAATGCATTTAAAAGCAACAAAAAGAATATTAAGGTATGTCAAACGTATTATTGATTATGGTGTCAAGTTTGAAATGTGTCAAAACTTCAAGTTATGTAGATTTTCGGATCGTGATTGGGCTGAATCCATTGATGACATGAAGAGTACTTTAGGATATTCTTTCAGTCTAGGTTCAGGAGTTTTTTCATGGAATTTAAAGAAGTAGGAGATTGTAGTACAATCCACTGCAGAGGCAGAACTTATACTTATAGCAGCAACAACAACAATGAATTAAGCCTTATGGTTGAAAAATGTTCTCTGTGATTTACATATGGAGCAGAAGCATAACACAAAGATTTTTGTTGACAATCAGGTAGCACTTGCAATCTCAAACAATCCGGTATTTCATGGGAAGACTAAGCATTTCAATATCGAGATCTACTTCTTGAGAGAGGTGAGCAAAATGGAAAGTAACTTTAGTTCACTGCAAGACAAAAGATCAATTGGTAGATCTATTCACAAAGCCACTTCCAACTAGCAAGTCCAAGTTTTTAAGGCAGAGAATTGGTGTTTGCAAATCTTAAAGTAAGCAGGAGTGTTACAGATTTGCTTCAAGACTGCACATGATTTTATTATTTCAAATTTGAATAAGTGTGTTAATCTTTAGGAATAAGTTATGCAATAAGGGATTGCTATTCTTTAGGAGTAAGTTATACAGTATTGGATTATGATGTGAGTTGTTTCTTTTTTCAAGCACTATAAACTTAAAGGATGACTGATGAATAGAAATTGAAAATTCATTTGCAACATATCGTTTTATCTTTCTCTTTAAACTTGTTCATTCTTTTCTTTCTTTAGTCTTGATTTTTTTTTTTTATCTCTAAAACCAACAAATATAGATATTTCCCGGGTTACAACACAACTGGTTTTATTTCATTTCTAAGCATCATCTTGTTGCTCATGAGTGGATCACCATTAAACCGGAGGTTCTTCATGTGGATTTTTATGGTGATTGTGTGTGTTGCTTTATATGCAATGTCAATGTCTTATCTGATTTCAATTTTCGATTCAACCCCTTTTCATGACTCCAAAGTGCCTTCGAAAGTATTAAATGGTTCGAATTATGGCATGTTGAGCGCCTTGGTTTTGCTGAATCTTCTAGGTCAAATAATCCGATTGATAACCAAAATGATACGATGTCTTGAAAATTCGAGGACAAAAAAAGAGACCAACTTCATGCTCAATGGTCATTGTAAGCCATGCGAAGTTTAATGCTCATAATCATCATTTCATCTTTCTGGTGAAATTCCCAATTCAAGTCTAGTCTTTTTACAAGGTAAAAGTGTACAAAGTTCAATAAATTGTTTGTAAATTAATTTATAAATCACATGAACTATTAGAACCATACCTTAATTAATGTTCGAAAGGTAATAATTCCCTTTTTATCTATAATTAATTGTTAAAAAGTTGAAACTTGATACTTAATATAAAAAGATCATGCAGTCACTCTTAAAAAAAAGTTAATAATTTTAGAATTTAAATTCTAATACCTACAATCCCTTTTATTATTTCAAACGTCAACTTTTCTTGTATTAAAAATAACTATTACAAAATTAACGCACATACTTTACATATTTAATGCTAAAATAAAAATTATGTTGGACAAATCGAAAGAGTGATTTTTAGTTTTATAAATCATAATGGAGTTATGTGCATAAATATATTGATTGCATCAACATCCTCACAGTTTGGAGTAGAACCTGCATAAATATATAAATCTATATCAAATCTTTAAGTTTGAACTGATATAGATATAAATTGATGACATGACCGAGAGGACTTTTGGATGTCAAGTGTTAAATTCTGGCGGGTCTTGCATGCTTGCTCAATGGACCAGCGTCGTGGAAAAACTGAGTCAAAGTCTTCTTTATATATTTTTTTGGGATCGATTACTCATTTGATCATTCAATTTTTCCTAAGTTTCTCTTTCAGATATTTAGTCTTGCATGCTTGCTCGATGGGCCAGCGTCGTGGAAAAACTGAGTCAAAGTCTTCTCCATTTATTTTTTTGGGGTCGATTACCCATTTGATCTTTCAATTTTTCCTAAGTTTCTCTTTCATATATTTAGTCTTGCATGCTAGCTCGATGGCCCAGCGTCGTGGAAAAACTGAGTCAAAGTCTTCTCTATTTATTTTTTTTCGGGTAGACTACCCATTTGATCATTCAATTTTTCCTAAGTTTTTCTTTCAGATATTTAATTTTAAAAAATCATGCTTTAATTATCCCTTTTTATAAAATTAAATGTGATGTGGCTTTTCGTAATAAGTAAAAAATGTTAGAGTTGTCATTATTTTTTATAGTTCTAATTTTATGTTAATTTTAAAAATAATAAGATTTATGTTAATTTCATATACTTTTCTCATAAAAGAATTTGCATATAAATTTCAATTATTTATAAAATTTACAATTATATGTTTAATATATAGTTATTATTTAAATGTATTTAAAATATGATAAATATACTAATCGTACTACTAAACTCTTATATTCATACATTCTTTTCTTTTTTTTTTTTACAAAATTCTACTCTTGTATTTTATACCATTAAATTATCAATTTTTGCTTCAGATATTTAATTTTTTTATCAAAAAAATCAAGATTTGATCGAAAAAATAAATTTTTAGCCACTCAACTGTTACAAATTAATTATTGTCTGATGTGACTTTTGGTGAAAATAAAAAAGAATTAGGGTTGATATTATTTTTTTATAGTTTATGTTAACGTCCAAAATTATAAATCCTATGTTAATTTGATATACTTTGGACATAAGACAGAGTTTATATATTGATACAAATTTTAATTAACATAAATTTTTTGATTAATTTTAATTGTTTATAAAGTATAAAAGTTATAAGTTTAATATATGATTATTATTTAAAATAAATAAAAATTGATAAATATACAAGCAACGATGAAAATACTAACCCTTAAACTCTTATATATTCATCTACCATTTTTTTTGTTTTTTTTTTTTACAAAATTCAACTCTTCTATTGTATACCGTTGAACTACTTTCTGACAAGTCATAACTTCTATCAGTTGTTGATCATTAATTGTTGTTAGCGCTGAATTCAAACCAATGATGTAACTACTAAATCATTAACAAACACTAGGAATGATGGGCCTTATATAATCTTTTTCATGAATATTGATGCAAATTGCAAATTATAACATGGAGAGGAAGCTTTATGATGCAGCCGTGGAAGGCTGTGTTATATCGTTGCTTAACTTGCTTCAAGAGGATGCACTGCTTCTTGACAGATTTATCACTGGTCATTACCCTGAGACACCTTTGCACGTAGCTTCCATGCTCGGCCACGTAGAATTTGTTGATCAACTTCTAACCCGTAAGCCTGAGCTAGCCAAAGAACTCGATTCCCGACATTCATCTCCGCTTCACTTAGCAACTGCAAAAGGGTACCTGGACATTGTGTTAAGATTACTGCAGGTTAACCCCGATATGTGTCTTGTTTCTGACCTTGATGGGAGGAACCCTGTGCATATTGCAGCTATCAAGGGTCACCTTGATGTGTTGAGAGAGTTGGTTTATGCCAGACCCAGGGCAGCTCGGTTGCTGATGGACAACGGTGAGACCATTTTACATGCGTGCGTGAGGTACAACCAGTTAGAGGCTATGAAGTTGTTGGTGGATAGAGTTGCCGATCATGAGTTTCTGAATTGTAGGAATTATGACGGTAACACCATCTTGCATCTAGCAATAGCTGCTAAGCAAACAGAGGTATATATGTTCTCACCCTTGTTTTTTTGTCCAAACAAAGAAAAATTAACCTATTGTCTTATCACATTTAACTTTACTCTCTTTCTTAAGACCCTCTTGAGTTTGTAAAAAATTAACTCCTAAGCTTTGAAAAAAATCAGGATTAAGACTTAATTGGTTCACAATCCACATGCTGAGCCACTTGTATTTTCAAATTTCATGTTTTTTTTTTCGGGGAGAAAGAGAAAAGAATATGAACATTAAATTTAACTTTTTTTTCAAGAGGAGTAACAATCATTAAATAAAATTTTCATTGTTAAATTTTTTTTATCTTTAATATTTAGGTTTTCAGATAATTTTTTTTTGATTAAACAAAATAAGTAAAATTTATCTATTTTTTTGTATTTTTGTATTTGTGGTCTTAGCCTGCCGTGAATCGATAATCTTAACCCAATAACATGCAGTTAGCTTTAATTCTGATAGATTGTCTGCATGTATTGAATTGTGTTTCATAATTTTAAATATTTAATCTAATATCAATTTACAAGGGATAGATGAGTTCAATTTGAAATAATAAAAAAATGACATTAAACTCTATTTTGCTCTATCATTAAACTCAATATAGTTGACAAATATTAAATAATATAATTTTGACAAATTCTCATCACGTGTAGACGTAAACATTAAAATCAATTATAGGATAAACTTGAAAAATATAAGCGTTGTTGCTCTAAACAATAATGAAGTGATGCTGATGCGATCCTTTCCATATGTTTTGAATATTCTGCAAAAACAGTACAGGTCAGAGAGGCGCAGGGATCTGTCCCTGCACGCTCACTCCGATGCTTAAGTCAGAAAACTGTTTAAGCAGAGTTTCTGTATGTGAAATAGATATTAAGGTTTTTTCTTTTGATCATACCTGATGTATTTATAGACGTTTTTTTTAGAATTAAGTCGAGCTTTATTTTTTTCCAGGGCTTAGAATATTTTAGGCCCATAACTATAGGTTCGGATCTGAGGCCCAGGTGCGTATCCGGGCTGCGACAGAGTTGTTAGGCACTCTGTCGCGGGCTTGCGGACGAGTTCAACATGCGACAGAGGTTCGGGGACCTCTGCCGCAGCACTCGCGATAGAGTTCTACCACGTCCACTCTTCCGCAGGGACTCTGTCGCCACACAGTCTGTCGGATTCATACTCTCCCGCAGAGGTCTACCGCTCTTGCTGTTGGACTCCAAGGCGCAGAGGTCTGCCGCAAACCTACTTTGCTGCGTAACTCTGTCGCATAACGATTCTATCACCAGGGACTCTTTCGCATAGAGACTCTATCGCCTGGAGACTCTACCACGAATAGACTCTATCGCCCCATGCCAGGGACTATGTCGCATAGAGACTCTACCGCCAGGGACTCTTTCGTATATATAAGCTCCCAGGCATCGCGGTATCTGCTGAGTTCTCTCGCTTAGGATCACACTGTCGCATATTCTCCCCATACTCTGTCGCAACTCTGTCGCCAGTCAACCACAATTCTATCGCAACTCTTCCGCAACTCTATCGCCACTTCACTGATACTCTGCCACACTGTTTCGCAACTCTGTCGCGTGACCAGTACTCTATCGCAAACACTCTTGACGCATAAAATCCATACTGTTTCCCAACTTTGTAGCTATTACAAAACTCTGTGGCGCCGTTGCAAGTGCGTTTTTCGTTAGGTAAACTCTGTCGCGGGTGGTTTTTCCTTTGTTATTTTTCTTGAGTTTAAAAATGGCCGGTCATGGTGTAGGGAAGCATATAGAACTAGGAGTCAAATTGACTTTGAAGGCAGTTGACATCCAAGACCTTATGTCTAGGTTTCCTTTGCCCGATGGATACTCCTATAGACTTCCAAACCTTCAAGAAAACGATATACGTAGTGTGTCTGACGTGATAGTTATTTTCAGGGCATCCTTAGAGTTAGGACTCCGTTTTCCAATATCCGACTTTGGGGCTTCTTTCCTTAGGACGCACAGGATTGCCCCTAGACAACTGCATCCTCATGCATGGATGCAATTAATAGGATTTACCATGCATTGCTGACTAAGGGGCGTTTCTCCGTCTCTTCCCTTACTTGATACCTTTTTTAGGTTCCGAGGTAGCCTCGGTTTAGTTCCCTATTCTCTTCAACTGGTGTATAAGCCCGGATTTGAAAACAGGTTATTCGAAAAATCCGCAAATAAGTTTCATGATTTTGAATCGGAGTGGCTTATTGTGGGGACGCCTGGGGGCCTGAATTTCCCTACTCGTTGGGAAACTAGGCGTGAAATCCCTAAGGGCCCTTGGATTTCTACACTTAGAGAACAGTTGTCCTTAGATGTCAATAGATTATTAGTTGATAGTCCCATTAGTCTTAACAGTCTTCTATCAAATGAAAATATGATATCTGCTGGCTGGGGTGTGGGTCCCGTCCCTGTTATCGGCCCTTCTGTTCCTCCCTCGAATCCTTCATCATCGATTCCCTCTGAGTTGAACCCTGAACATTTAAGGTCGCAAGAGGATATAGGGAGCACAAATAGAGAATCTAGTTCTGACAGTGAACCCTTAGCTGATCTGAACGACTAGGAAGGGTTTGCTTCAACTTTCATGGTTCTTCCCAATGATGATATGATAAACATAGAGTCCCTTCAGGAGCATTTTGATTCTCTTGATGGTAACTTTTCATTTTTTTTTATTGTTTGTTGGTTCTGACCACGTTTTTGACAACTTATTTGTTCTTTTTCTTTTTTGTAGAAATGAGCCATTTTAGACGATCTTTGGCACGTCAAGGTTTGGAGGGAGGTTCGTCTAGTGACCCCACTAGAAAGAGGCCTCGCTTGGTTGATGATGTTCCCAGTGGGGCACCAGTTCCACCTCAATTGCCTCGGGCTCGGACCCCGCCTCCTCCTAGACAAGAGATGCCTCCTCCTCTGGAACAAAGGGATCCTTCTCGAGATAGAGGGAAGGCTCCTTCCTCTTCAAGGAGGGCTTCCGATTCATCTGGACGGTCTCGATCTGAAGTGCGTGCCGAGTGCAATATAATTTCGTCCCAACGAAAGAATCGAAGGCATTTGTATATCGAGCCGTCAATGGGGACTAGGTCAATTCTCCCAAGGATAGGTCCTGTTGATGAGAGATCCTACCCCGTAGACGGTGGTTACATCATGAGGGGGTCTGAGTTTCGAGTTTACCCGGGAGTTCGTGACAATGATACCTTGGATTCTCCCGGGGTGGCGTCTCGACTGAGTTGGGCCACTATTCTCCTGAGGGACGAAGCTCGAATATTCAAGAATTATCCAGAGGGAGAAGACTTAGCTGATGTGGAAGCGCTGAGGGTAATCTTCATGTTCTTTTTTCGTTTAATTTCTTTTTGTATACTTTGAGTTTGACTTTTTGTGTTTCTTTTCAGCTTGCTCAGAGGACTGTGGCCAACAACGCTCAACACCGAGCTTATCGGGAGCGAGCTGACAAGGAGATCCGGGAGTTGAAGGACAAAGTCATGGAGTTATCGAATACTGTCAACAACTTATCCGGGGTTCCAGGTGTGGTGCCAAACTTAGAAGATCAAAATGCGCCGAGATTTGAATCAGGCCAAGAGGGATCTTACTGTCGAGGCGGCTTGGTCTAACAAATTTAACGAAGATCTTCAACAGGCCCAAGCTGAACTGGACAGCATGCAGTCTAAATATGGGTCCTTAATTGATCGCAATCAGGAGCTGGAGTAATATGTCGCCGAACTAGAAAGTCAGGCCACTCCCTCTCTAAATCAAGTGGAGATTGATAGCATCAGGGCGGAAGCCGTGAAGGAGTACCGTCTTTCTAGGGATTGCTTGAGGCGAAAGGAGGATTTTTTGAACCCATATGTAAAATATGGATTTTACCTTGCTAGATCCTGGTTGGAGAAGCATAGGGAAGGCGAAGAATTCCCTGAGCTTCAATATACGCGCGAGGCGATGCTATTTGAGGCTTCTGATTGGACTAAGTATGAACCGAGGGCTGAACCTCCTGATGAGCTTTTCAAGAGGACTGCGCAAGATGATCTTGCAAACCTTACCGGTCCTTGGGAGCCTGTAAGCCTGGACAATGCTCCCGAACCCATTGGTGCCCTCGACGACTTGGATGGGGAAGATGGCCAGCAGTCTTTAAAGTGCGAGGGTCCGTCGACGCTTGATCCCGAGCATTCATCCCATGCAGACTGAACATTTTGTTATTTTGTTGTTCTTTTCTGAACATTTTGTTGTTTTGTTTTTGTTTTTGTTGTTTTGTTTTTGTTGGACTTATTCGTACTTGTAAAGATTTTCTTAAATAAATAAAGTCAAGGTTCTGTTTATGCTTCATATTGCTTTGTTAGTTAACCTTTCGCTATTTAATCGCTTATCTGTTCATTTGTTATTTTACTTACTTTACTCGTATGTTTATTTATTCGTATATGCTCCCTAATTCTTGATAGAAAGATATACTTTCAGAAAGGATTACGTATATAAACATACCTTTTTTCTGAGGCCTAACCACCATAACGCGAGTGCGTTTTGAGTTCTTACGGCCAATATGTTTCCATTGCCCGGCCACAGTGACGCTATTGCGCCTCAGGCTCTTACGGCTCGTCTGATTTTTTACGCCGGGTCACAGTGACGCTATTGCGCCTCAGGCTCTTACGGCTCGTCTGATTTTTTACGCCTGGCCACAGTGACGCTATTGCGCCTCAGGCTCTTACTACTCGTCTGATTTTTTACGCCTGGCCACAATGACGCTATTGCGCCTCAGGCTCTTACGGCTCGTCTGATTTTTACGCCTGGCTACAGTGACGCTATTACGCCTCCGGCTCTTACGGCTCGTCTGATTTTTTACACCTGGCCACAGTGACGCTATTGCTCCTCAGGCTCTTACTGCTCGTCTGATTTTTACGCCTGGCCACAGTGACGCTATTGCTCCTCAGGCTCTTACGGCTCGTCTGATTTTTTACGCCTGGCCACAGTGACGCTATTGCACCTCAGGCTCTTACGGCTCGTCTAATTTTTTTACGCCTGGCCACAGTGACGCTATTGCGCCTCAGGCTCATACGGCTCCTTTGTATCCTGTCACAAGATGTAGATTTATAAAAGCTGGAGATATAATAAAAGAACAATCTGCACCATGATCGGATAATGGTATCTTGTGACAGTGTAAACAAATAACAAAAATGCGAGAATATAAGGTTCAAGAAAGAAAACATAATGATTAATTCAAATACAATTTCAAGTGATTTGAGTTCCATGTTTTTTCTATTTTCTTCCATTGCAGAGTTTCCAGGATGCAGGTGTTGGGTCCAATCTTTCATTTGATTTTGAATGGACCTTCCCAATTGGCTCTGAATTTTTCGTCTTCCCTCAAGGCATTCGTGATATGTGACTTTCTGAGCACCAAATCTCCCTCGGATATCGGTCTATCTTTCACCCGACTGTTGAAGTAGTTGACCACCCTCTGATGATAGGATGCCAACCGAATAGCTGCGGCCTCTCTGTGCTCATCAAGCAGATCTAGGCTTTTCCTTAGTCCCTGTGAATTCTTTTCTTCCACTAAAGGCACCACCCTGGATGACAACGCTCCAATTTCCATGGGAATCAATGCTTCAGTGCCGTATACAAGGCTAAACGACGTTTCCCCAGTCGATACCCTACTAGTGGTGTGATACGCCCATAAGACACTAGGCAATTCGTCCACCCATGCTCCCTTAGCTTTGTCCAATCTAGTCTTCAACCCATGAAGGATAGTCCGATTACTGACTTCGGCCTGTCCATTAGCTTGAGGATATGATACAGAAGAAATCCTTAGCTGAATGTCCAGGCGCTTACAGAATTCACGGAAGGCGTCACAATCAAATTGTTTTCCGTGATCAGCATTTAAGATACGTGGGATTTCGAACCGGCAGATAATATTTTTTCACACCATCGCTTCCACTTTCTTCTCCGTGATTGTAGCTAAAGGCTCTGCCTCAATCCACTTTATAAAGTAATTGGTGGCAACCAAGAGAAAATTTCTTTGACCCGTAGCTAATGGGAAAGGCCCCAGAATGTTCAATCCCCATTGTGCAAAAGGAATTGGTTGTACCATACTCTGGGAGGGAGTCACTGGGGCCGTTGTTATTGGTGCAAACCTTTGGCAATTCTCACACTTGCGGGCTTTATCTATCGCGTCTTTTTTCAATGTCGGCCAATAGAATCCCGATCGCAGTATCTTAGCAACAAGGGCTCTAGCTCCCAAGTGCTCACCACAAATTCCTTCGTGCACCTCAGCTAAGACATAATTTGCTTGCTCTGGCCCCAGGCACTTTAACAAAGGTGATGAATACCCCCTTTTGTATAGTTTCCCGTTTATTAGTGTGAACTTCACCCCTTATATCCTTAAGCGACGAGCCTCATCCTTATCTTGCGGGAGTGTACCTTTAGTGAGATACTGTTTGAATGAGGATCTCCAATCGTCCCCCATTTCAATGTCGCACACTCCGACCTCTTCAATACTAGGCCGCTCAAGTTTCTCTACCTTCACTATCCTTCCTCCTGTCTCATTGGAGGAGGCTAACTTGGACAATGAATCTGCATGTGTATTTTCAGACCGATTAACTTGTATTAGCTGAAAGTTCTCAAAAGTTTGAGCCAGAGATTGGACTTTCTTTAGGTAAGGGACCAGCATCGGCTCTCGAATCTCATATTGTCCGTTGAACTGGTTTACCACCAATTGAGAATCACTATGCGCTACCAGGTGGTGAACTTGCAACCTCTCCGCCAGCTTCATTCCAGCTACCAAAGCCTCATACTCTGCTATATTGTTTGAACTGGAGAACCCAAACCGCAAATAGTATTCTAGGGATTTCCCTTCTGGTGATACTAAGACTACACCTGCTCCACTTCCATTTGCACTTGATGCCCCGTCGACATACAGTAACCACGGTTGAGTTTCCTTTCCATTATTGTCGCTCGGGCTAGTACATTCTACTATAAAGTCTGCCAAAGCTTGACCTCTGATAGCCTGCCTGGGTTGGAATGTGATATCATATTCTCCAAGTTCCACTGCCCATTTCACTAGTCTCCCTGAGTGTTCAGGCTTCTGAAGGATTTGTCTTAACGGTTGATCTGTCAAGACAGTGATGGAGTGTGCCTGAAAATAAGTGCGCAACTTACTAGAGGCCATCACAAGGGCCAAAGCTAGCTTTTCGGCTAGCAGATAACGGGTCTCCGGGTCCAGTAGTACCTTGCTCACATAGTAGATGGGACAGTATACTATTTCATCTTTTTTCAGTAGTACCGCACTGACGGCGAATTCACCGACTCCCAAGTACATATATAGTTGTTCCCCTTCCAATGGTCTTGTCAATAAGGGTAACTGCTTCAAGTATTCCTTTATGTCTTCAAAAGCTTTTTGACAATCACTTATCCATTCGAAATTCTTTCCTCCCCGTAGAGTTTTGAAGAATGGTAAGCTCTTTTCTGCAGACTTTGACAAAAAGCGGTTTAGAGCTACTATTCTGCTTGTCAACCTTTGGACATCTCTCATTGTGGTTGGTGGCTTCATGTCTATAATTGCTTGTATCTTTTCAAGATTTACCTCGATACCCCTATCAGTGATCATGAAGCCCTGATCTCACTCTGAATGAGTATTTGCTGGGATTTAGCTTCATATTGAATTTCTTCAGCACATCGAATACCTTGGACATCTGATGAGCGTGAGATTCTCCTGCTCTGCTCTTGATAATCATATCGTCCACATAGGCTTCTATAGTATTTCCCAGAAGATCTTTTAACACTTTATTCACAATTCGCTGGTATGTGGCTCCAGCGTTCTTTAAACCGAATAGCATTACCCGATAGTAGTATGTTCCATCGTCGGTTATAAAAGAAGTCTTCTCTTCATCTTCTGGGTGGAGCATAATTTGATGATATCCGGAGAAAGCATCTAAAAAATCGAAGAGTTCATATCCGGACGTTTCATCCACAAGCCTATCTATTCGGGGCAAGGGGTACGAATCTTTAGGGCAGGCTTTATTCAAATCAGTGAAATCCACACACATTCGCCATTTTCCATTGGATTTCTTTACCATTACAACATTGGCCAGCCACTCAAGGTAGTAGACCTCTCTAATAAACTCGGCTTCTAAAAGTTTATTGATTTCTTCAGTGATCGCCTTCTGTCTTTCCAAGGTAAAATTCCTCTTCTTCTGCTTGTCAGGTCTATGCCCGGGTGAGACATTAAGCTCATGACAAATCACTTCAGGATTAATCCTGGGCATATCAGTCGGGGTCCAAGCGAAAACATCCGAGATTTTTTTAGGCATTCAGCTATCTCCCTTCTTGCTTGTTCATTCAGCTGAGTTCCTATGAATGCCTTCTTCTCTTCATCCCCTTTGACTAGCTCAATGGCTTCCGTTTTCTCTACAGGCTGAGGCTTGGGTGGATCATCTATGCACAAAGTCTCCTTTCTCTGTACTCCTTTGCTGGTAGTAGACACGATGTAACAAGTACAAGCCATCCTTTGATCTCCTCGTACTTGCCCAACTCCGTTGAGAGTAAGGAATTTCATTAATAAGTAACAAGAGGATATCACTGCCCTCATATCATTCAGTACGGGCCTTCCTAGGATCATGTTGTAAGCAGCTGAGGTTGACCTCACAACCATGAACAATACCTGTCGTGTCACATGCTTTGGGCTTTCTCCTAGAGTCACAGGCAACTCTATAGACCCGGCCACCTTCACATTTTCACCCGTAAATTCGTACAATGGCGTCATAATAGGTCTTAATCTATATACGGATATGTTCATTTTCTCGAAGCAATTCCAATAGATTAAGTTCACTGAACTTCCATTATTGACTAGGATTCTGCTCACCGGATGTTTTGCCACCACTGCGGATATTACCATGGGATCATTATGAGGCACGACAATATCACCCTTATCTGTCGGAGTGAACACAATAGGTTCTTCATCTGTCTTCTCCTCCATCACAGCATGAACCTGATATGCTTGCCTTGCGTAACTTTTACGGGAAGCAGAGGAGCTTCCTGCCATCGATTCTCCTCCTGCGATAACATTTATTACCGGGGCGGTAGGTTCGTTATATTGCTGATTACCTCGGGGGATAGGCCTAGCTGCTTCATTCCTTGGCGTATTTCTTCCATTATCATTATTTTGCATATTCCGCGGATGATCATTCCTTCAATCTCGCAGAGGATAATGGAGCCTTTCACTTCTCCACAAGAAGCGGTTAATTTTCTCCTCTCTAGCTGATCCATCAGATCTCTGCATCTTCCATGGGGTGACCGTGAGCAGCATGAAATTCGCAGTAGGCATCAGGGTTTCGCCCCACATCTCCAATTTTCTTTCTAGGGAATTCCAACAGTTTCGTTCCCTCAATAGCTACTAGTATCACGGTGCAAGGCTCGTTCAGTCTGGTATAACCTTTATACTTGAGTCTAGGAGCCTTGTCTAATCTGACAGACCTTGGAGAGCTTCTCTCAGGTACATCTCTCTCTCTCTCTTTCTTCCTTCCCTTGTCTCTCGAGACTGTACCATCTTCATTACTTCTTCTTGAGCCACGTATTTATTAGATCTAGCAAACAAATCAGAAAGCGTCACCGGCTGATCGAGGGAGAGGGATTCTTGCAATTTCTCAGATTTTATCCCTTGCAGCATTGCAGCCATGGCTACTCCTACTGGTAGATCTTTCAACTCTAAGGTTGCATCTCGGAAATGATCTATAGCTCTTCAATGATTCTTTGTTCCCTTGTTTGAGGGTGAGCAGATAAGTAGCGTCCTTCTTCCTCTGGCTGTTGATCATGAAAGCTCTCAAAAATTCACTTCGCAATTGGTCGAAGGATGAGATAGAACCTTCACTCAACCCATTAAACCACTTCAGCGGATGCCCAGACAGTGTAAGTGAAAAGGTTCTGCACATGATTTCATCTTCCCATCTATGTAGCAACATGAGGGACTCATAACTTTGTATGTGGTCGTATGGGTCTGCTTTGCCTGCGTAAGTAGCCATAGAAGGCATCTTGAACTTCTTCGGCAAGGGTTTGTCCATAATCTCTGGACTGAAGGGAACTCTCCTTCTTTGACTATCATCAGGAGACACCAGTTTCTTCTTTTCTAAAATCCTTTCGACAACCTTCTCCACATTTTTCGACCCTCGAGTCGAGTACGCTCCCCTTTCTTCGGGACTAGAAGAGTCTGAGTGGTAAGCACTCCTTCCTCCTCTGTTCTAGAGACTTTGCACATGGTCAGCTCCTCGGCTAAGTATTTCTTCCTCGTTTAAGGTTTCTCGGCCTCTAGGGGCCTGCCCTGTATCCTTTCTTCCAGCACCTCCCATTCCATGATTCGATCTGGTACCCTCGAAATAGTCTTGGGGGTCATGACTATTCTGTCTCCATCGCTCCCCAGACCTATAATCTTTGAATTCATGCTACAATTTCGCTGAAGAAGTCCTGTGCCATGTGGGAGAACTCTGCCACCTATGCGCTGCGGGAGAACTCTGCCTCCTATGCGCTGCGAGAGAGCTCTGTTGCCTGTGTGCCGCGGGAGAGTTCTATCGCCTGCCTTCTGCGGGGGAGCACTGTCGCCAGTGTGTCGCAGGGGAGCTCTGTCGCCTGTTCTCTGCGGGGGAGTTCTGCTCAGTCGGGTTCGCGGCAGTGTTCATTCCCCTCAGACCTGCGGCAGGGTTCACTTCCCGTAACCCTGCCGCGGGGCGCCTCCTCTGACATGCGGTAGAGTTTACTCTCTAGGTCGCTGAAGGGTTATCCTCCAAACCTGTGGCAAAACTTGGAATCAGTCCAGTGGCAGTATTCTGTGCTCCTTCGCCTTGTCCAGCATTAACCATGGTGGAGGGTTGACCTCTCTCGTAGGTCTGACTTGGGAGGTTTTCCCCTACCATCTGTTGCACTTCTGGAGGTAAGCCAAATTGTGACAGGGCGATTTTTAAGAAATTCACCATAGCCTTCAACGCTGTCGTGGTCTCCTCATTCTGACGCTTCAAAGCCTCAAATTCATCAAGGGAAACAGAGGCAACTCTGCCGCCCTCTTCATTCTGTTCTTGTCCTCGCTCTGGCCTGACAGAAGGACTCACAGAATTCTCTTCCCCCAGGTTTGCTGCTGATGTGGAGCATGTTTTCACCATTTTGATAGAGAATCTAACTTTTCGTTCTGATTCCCATAGACGGCGTCAATTGTTGTTGCTCTAAACAACAATGAAGTGATGCTGATGCGATCCTTTCCACGTGTCTTGAATATTCTGCAAAAATAGTACAGGTCAGAGAGGTGCAGGGATCTGTCCCTGCACGCGCACTCCGATGCTTAAGTCAGAAAACTGTTTAAGCAGAGTTTCTGTATGTGAAATAGAGATTAGGGTTTTTTCTTTTGATCATACCTGATGTATTTATAGACCTTTTTTTTAGAATTAAGTCGGGCTTCTTTTTTTTTCAGGGCTTAGAATATTTTAGGCCCATAACTATAGGTTCGGATCTGAGGCCCAGACGCGTGTCCGGGCTGCGACAGAGTTGTTAGGCACTCTGTCGCGGGCTTGCGGACGAGTTCAACATGCTACAGAGGTTTGGGGACCTCTGCCGCAGCACTCGCGACAGAGTTCTACCGCGTCCACTCTTTCGCAGGGACTCTGTCGTCACACAGTCTGTCGGATTCATACTCTCCCGCAGAGGTCTATCGCTCTTGCTGTTGGACTCCAAGGCGCAGAGGTCTGCCTCAAACCTACTCTGCCGCTGACTCTGTCGCATAACGATTCTATCGCCAGGGACTCTTTCGCATAGAGACTCTATCGCCTAGAGACTATACCGCGAATAGACTCTATCGCCCCACGCCAGGGACTATGTCGCATAGAGACTCTACCGCCAGGGACTCTTTCGTATAGAGACTCTATCGCCTAGAGACTCTATCGCCACACGTCAGGGATTGTGTCGCATAGAGACTTTATCGCCACCTCTCTTTACTTGCCACGTAGCTTATTTGTCTTGTGGTTGTGTTTGACACGTGGCTGTCCTCTGTTAGTCGATGTTTGTACACGTGGACTTTGATGATACGATCATTATCAATAAGAAACAAAAATTAGTAAATAGAATCAAGACCCTAATATCAGGTTAAGTGTTCAATCTAAAACTAATTGAAAATAAGTGAAAAAAATCAACTTCAATATAAAACCAGAAAATCTTATTATTAATTAACAAACAAATAATAACTCCATTATAACACTTTAAGATATATATATATATATATATATATATATATATATATATATATATATATATATATATATATATATATATATATATATATATATATAAAAGAGATGAGAACTCTCCGGCTCTTTTTTTTGTTTTTACTTTACATTGAATTGCCAAAGCTATATATTGTGGAATTGATTATAAAGATCTATGCAGACGGTAAACTTTTTGATTTCTAGCACTACGGTAGATGTGAATTGCCAGAATGAAGATGGTTTCATGGCACTAGATCTATTATCACAAAACCAAAGGGATGTCAAAGATAAGGAGATTGTTGAGTCCCTTCGAAGGATGGGAGCTACTCGTGCAAAAGACAAGCCTTTGTCAAATCGTCAACTTAAAGCTGCAAGGATCGAGATCTTAACCTCGTCATCCACATCCACTCGAACTAATGCAGAATCGAAACCTATGAAAAGTAAAGATCGCAAGAAGTTTTTCAATAGAAAAGCCGAATGGCTGGAAAGAAAACGCAATGCCTTAATGCTGGTGGCTTCCCTGCTAGCTACCATGGCTTCCCTGCATCAAATAATTCACATCACAAGGCAGGGATTTCCGTAATGGCAGATGACAATCCATATCAATATACCCACTTCGTCATTTATAACACACTGGGTTTTCTGGCATCTCTTAGCATCATCCTGTTGCTTATAAGTGGATTACCATTAAGACACAGATTCTTTATGTGGGTTTTAATGGTCATTATGTGGGCTGCCATTACTGCAATGACAATGACATATCTGGTATCTATATCAGCTTTCACACCTTACAATACAACAGTCTTCGGAATACTATCTGTTGTACTGTATACTTGGATCGGCTTGATGCTACTGCTCCTTCTTGGACACACAATTCGGCTGACAATCAGACTTATAAAGTATCTTCGAAAGCTGGCAATCAGAGTGATAAACATCATCTTCACACGCAAGTGAAATCTTGTGTTTTTAAAGAAGCCTTGGTACTCCCATTCATTCCACAAAACTCAGTTAGCTAAAAAGATCAATTCTTTCAGCTACCTTTTGTTATAATGCCTAAGCTTAAAGGCAAGTCACATGAATGCAAAAGCTATGATGCATTTATGGGTTGATAAATTACATGTCTGAAGTTTAGATGTATCTTTATACACAAATTTTTACGTCTAAAAAATTAGAACATAAATTAGTGACAAAATTTAATTTTTTTATTTATATATGAATTTGTGGGTATAATTTTTTGTTTTGAATTCTTTGCAGAAAAAAAATGATCCTCTGTCTCTTGAAATGTACTTGTCGAGGGAGTGACGCTTAATCTCGACGGACTGACAAAGAACTTATTGTTCCTCTTGAACTTGCAGCGGCGCGACTGATCATTGAGAGAACGGTCTGTGACTTGTTGTCCTCTTCTAGATATCTTGGAGGCTTTGTTGAAGAAAAAGTTTGGTCGAAGCGGAAGCTAAGACTTCTCTTCTCTGTGTGTTCTGCTCTTTTTTTGTGTCTTCTATGTGCTTCTTCTTAGCGTTATCTCCCCTCTGGAAGAATTCTCTATTTATAATACTTGGTGGTAGAGAGTTTTAAAGGGACTCGATCACTCTAGAATTTATCTCTAATTAATTTAATTTAATTAGAGATAATACAAATGGTTAATAATTTTTATTTATAACCAATTTATCATGAATTATTAATTAATTAAATATTTTATTTAATTAACTAATAATATTAATTAATTATTATTTTTTTTAATGCCTACACTGTCCTCCTTTTCTATTAAGCAAGTCTATAGAAAGAATTGGTTTTTCCTATAAATTTTTCATTCCCTCGGCAAATGACGTTTTGCTTTTCAAACCAATTTTCAGACTTCAGAATGGGCAAAATATTTATCTTCTGCCAAGATTTATAAACTTTTATCGTTACAAGAATATACAGAAACACGGCTGACAGCTCTGCTAAAAAGGAGAAAATTTTGATGGCCAAACTGTCCATGAATAGCGTGACCAATATTAATACATGAAAGCAAGAAAAAGTGACAAACCATGAAAGCCATTGCCGTGTTACTTCAAGCAGGACGACAAAAAGAGTCCATCGCAAACAAATGTGAGCAGAACATACACGATGATCAACAAGAGCAGTAGTATCAATGTCGCCCTGCAAGACAACAACAAGAACAACAATTCATACTTGAAATTAGTGGAACTGAAATGGATTCAATCAACCCCTACACTAATCTTCAATACATGATTCCAATACCGTTAAGAGTGGAAATGTGGAACATGTTTAGCATACTTACGTGAACTTACAATCTCTCCACCACATAGCATTTTTGTAACGACGAGCTTGCCTTTTGAACCGAAGTGAATTCCCCTGGATTGAACTAGTCTTTTCAACAAGCAACGCCAAGCGATCACCTCTCTCCAAAACCTTCTCGATATTGTCGATCATCACACTCCGCACCTATATGTACAAAATCTTGAACATGGGAATCTACTAATCTCGAATCCTCGAAACTTCAAAGGATCGACCAAAGAAAAAGAAACTGGAAATTTCACCTGGCTCATTTCCCCTTTCAAACGGTTTAATCTATCTGCATTCGGGTCATTTGAGAAATGGTCCATTTGTTGGCTCAGGATCCTGGAGAATTCGTCATTCATGGCATAAGCTGAAGCTGAGTGTATAGCACGACCATAGGTCTTAACAAATATTTGATGGATATCTTCAAGGAAAGCAAAAGGGATTCTCCCTACACATGAAAAAAATCAACAACATTAATTAACTACATACACCTTTAAAATTATCATCTTTCAATTCAGAAAATATTTCAAGAAGATTGTTCGAAAGTTAGAGTTTACATTATTTTTATTATAGTTCTGATTTTATGTTTATGTTAAAAATAATAAGCTTTATGTTAATTTCACATACTTTGCCCGTAAAACAAGGTTTACTATTAATTTTAATTATTTATAAAATTTACAATTATATGTTTAATATATAATTATTATTTAAACGTATTTAAAATATGATAAATATACTAATTGTACTACTAAACTCTTATATTCATACATTCTTTTCTCTTTTCTTTTTTCTTTTTTTTTGACGAAATTCTACTCTTGTCTTGAATGCCATTTTTGTTTCTAGTCCAATGAAATAGAATTTAGTATTTCACTCTTATAACTACATATATTTGCTATTGCAAGCAATACTAGAATTTATAAGTTGTAACTCGATCGGATAACTTACTAGAAATATAAATATTTCCTCCAATTTCATTTTTGTTTCCAGTTCAATGAATTAGAATTTATATATTTAATCTCTCTTATATAAAAATAACAACTATTAGTTCAAATTTTGATTATTTATACATTTAAGATTACAATATATATCCATTATATATTTAAGGCTAAAATAAAAATCATATAAAATATATATCTTTTGTATATTTAAGGCTAAAATAAAAATCACAAAAATCGCATAGTAAAAGATCATGTAGACAAGTCAGAATATCGATTTTTATTTAGTTATAAGACTTAAATTAGAAATTTTATAGACCATAATGCACTTATATTCATTTTTATTTGATTACATCAACATCCTGACAATTAATTTTGAGTTGCTGCATAAATAATTATATATATATATATATATATATATATATATATATATATATATATATATATATATATATATATATATATCCTTAAATTGGAACTTGATATAGATAGATGAGATGATTGAAAAGATATGTTCATGCAAGGTTTCAAGTTTAACGTTTACCGTCGTGGATGTACATCCAATCGTTCGCCAGTTACTTTATCCATATATTCTTTTGGGATTTGATTATTCAGTTTTTAACAAATTTTTGCTTCAGATATTTAATTTTATTATCAAAAAAATCAAGATTGGATCAAAAACATAAATTTTTAGCCACTCAACTGTTACAAATTAATTATTGTCTGATGTGACTTTTCGTGAAAATAAAAAAGAATTAAAGTTGATATTATTTTTTTATAGTTTATTTTAACGTCCAAAATTATAAATTCTATGTTAATTTGATATACTTTGGACATAAGACAGAGTTTATATATTGATACAAATTTTAATTAATATAAATTTTTTTGATTAATTTTAATTGTTTATAAAATATATAGTTATAAGTTTAATATATGATTATTATTTAAAATAAATAAAAATTGATAAATATACAAGCAACGATGAAAATACTAATCCTTAAACTCTTTTATATTCATCTACTTTTTTTTTTTTTTAACAAAATTCAACTCTTCTATTGTATACCGTTAAACTACTATCAGACAAGTCATAACTTCTATCAATTGTTGATCATTAATTATTGTTAGTTATAGTCAAAAATTCTTCCAATCATATGACTACTAAATCATTAATAACCACGAGGAATGATTGACCTTATCTTTTCCTTAAGAATATATAATCTTTTTTCATGAATATTGATGCAAATTGCAAATTAGAATATGGAGAGGAAGCTTTATGATGCAGCCGTGGAAGGCAGTGTTACATCGTTGCTTAACTTGCTTCAAGAGGATGCACTGCTTCTTGACAGATTTATCACTGGTCATTACCCTGAGACACCTTTGCACATAGCTTCCATGCTCGGCCATGTAGAATCTGTTGATCAACTTCTTATCCGTAAGCCTGAGCTAGCCAAAGAACTTGATTCCCGAGATTCATCTCCGCTTCACTTAGCAACGGGAAAAGGGTACCTGGATATTGTGAAAAGATTACTGCTGGTTAACCCCGATATGTGTCGTGTTTCTGACCTTGATGGGAGGAACCCTGTGCATATTGCAGCTATCAAGGATCACCTTGATGTGTTGAGAGAGCTGGTTGATGCCAGACCCTGGGCAGCTCGGTTGCTGATGGACAACGGTGAGACCATTTTACATGCGTGCGTGAGGTACAAACAGTTAGAGGCTATGAAGTTGTTGGTGGAAAGAGTTGCCGATCATGAGTTTCTGAATTGTAGGAATTATGACGGTAACACCATCTTGCATCTGGCAATAGCTGCTAAGCAAACAGAGGTATATATGTTCTCTCCCTTGTTTTTTTGTCCAAACAAAAAAAAATTAACCTATTGTCTTATCACATTTAACTTTACTCTCTTTCTTGAGACCTTCTTGAGTTTGTAAAAAATTAACTCCTAAGCTTTGAAAAAAATCAGGGTTAAGACTTAATTGGCTCACAATCCACATGCTGAGCCACTTGTATTTTCAAATTTCATGTTTCTTTTTTTTTTTTATTCGGGACAAAGAGAAAAGAATTTGAACATTAAATTTAATTTTTTTCAAGAGGAGTAATAACTATTAAATGAACCTTCCTTGTTAAATTTTTTGTATCTTTAATCTTTAGGCTTGTAGATAATTTTTTTTCTTGATTAAACAAAATAAGTGAAATTTATCTGTTTTTTTGTATTTTTGTATTTGTGGTCTTAGCCGCCGTGACTCGATAATCTTAACCCAATAACATGCAGTTAGCTTAAATTCTGATAATTTGTCTGCATATATTGAATTATGTTTTATAATTTTAAATATTTAATCTAAAATCAATTTACAAGAGATAGATGAGTTCAATTTGAAATAATATAAAATGACATTAAACTTAATATTTTTTCTCGATCATTAAACTCAATATATTTGACAAATATTAAATAATATTATTTTGACATATTCTCATCACGTACGTAAACATTAAAATCTGTTACATGATAAACTAGAAAAATATAAGAAATAAGAAATATTAAATAGAATCAAGACTCTAATATCATACTAAATATCCAATCTAGAACCAATTGAAAATAACTAAAGAACTTCAATATAAAACCAAAAAATCTTATTAATAATTAACAAACAAATAATAACTCCATTATAACACTTTAAGATATATATATATAAGAGGTGTGAACTCACCGGCTCTTGTTTTTGTTTTTATTTTACATTGAATTGCCAAAGCTATATATTGTGGAATTGATTTATAAAGATCTATGCAGACGGTAAACTTTTTTATTTCTAGCACTACGGTAGATGTGAATTGTCAGAATGAAGATGGTTTCATGGCACTAGATCTTTTATCACGAAACCAAAGGGATGTCAAAGATAAGGAGATTGTTGAGTCCCTTCGAAGGATGGGAGCTACTCGTGCAAAAGATAAGCCTTTGTCAAATCACCAACTTAAAGCTGCAAGGATCGAGATCTTAACCTCGTCATCCACATCTAATCCAACAAATGCAGTATCGAAACCCAAGAAAAATAAAGATCGCAAGAGGTTTGTAAATAGGAATGTTGTTTGGGTGGAAAAACAACGCAATACCTTAATGCTGGTGGCTTCCCTGCTAGCTACCATGGCTTTCCAAGCGGGCGTCAATCCTCCTAGAGGCGTTTGGCAAGACAATTCACCAAGTAATTGGTCATCAACGGCATCAAATGATACAAAGCACGAAGCAGGGTTTTCCATAATGGCAGGTGATCCAGATGAGTATATCGCTTTTGTCATTTCTAACACAGTGGGTTTCCTGGCATCTCTTAGCATCATCCTGTTGCTTATAAGTGGATTACCAATAAGGCGTAGGTTCTTTATGTGGGTTTTAATGGTCATTATGTGGGTTGCCATCACTGCAATGGCAAACACATATGTGTTATCTATCTCATCTTTCACACCTAAAGATGTAGAAATCAAGTTGCAAGACAACAGTCAAGTACTCGTCGACTCTAACCATAACTATGAGCAACTCAAAACAACATTAGCTTACGTAATTGACGCTTGGATCGTCTTGATGCTTCTGATTCTTCTTGTACACACAATTCGGCTGGCAATCAGATTGATAAAGTGTCTTCTAAAGTTAGCAATAAGACTGATAAACATCATCTCCAGACGCATGCCAAGGTGAAATCTTGTGTTTTTAAAGAAGCCATGTTACTCACACTCATTCCACAAACTCATTTAGCTGAAAAGAGAAATTCTTCAGCTAGCTTTGTGTTATAATGCCTAAGCTCAAATGCAGGTCATATGAATGCAGAAGCTATGATGTATTCATCGGCAGGATAAATTACATGTCTGAAGTCTAGATGTATCCTTCTCAGAAATTAATGCATCCATCTTCCTCATTTTCTATTAAGCATCTCAGTAGAAAGAATTTGTTTTTCCTATAAATTTTCATCCTCTCGGAGGATTGATTTTTTATATTTCAAACCAATGTTCATACCTCAAAATTGGCAAAATACTTATCTTATGCAAAGATTTAAAAACTTGTATCATTATAAGCATTTACAGAATATTCTTTGATCGTGTTATATAATCATCAGACATATATGGTTCAGATAGTTTTGTCTGGCATTATTGTCATTAGCAAATGGATGAGACATACAAGAACATGGTTGGGAAACACCAAAGCCTGCAACTTATAAAAAAAAAACACCCACCTAGACAATCGATCAAGCAAGTACTTGAATCATTTGGATGAAGTCCATCGCTCTGATAGTTACTAATCCTTTATTTACTTGGAGAATTATATTACAGATTACTTCCGGACACGAATCCGATTAAAAAAAAAAACTTTAATTTCTTATTACTTGAAATTTTCAGCACAGTAAGAATTTTCAAAGGAGGACAGATCAAAGATAATGCTAACAAATAGTGAAAGTTAATTTCAAAGTAACAAGGAAAGTTGTTGAGACTTTGGGATGGTGACACAATGCACAAGCTAAAAAAGATTTCTGGGTTTAGCTCACAGAATTTTGTATTCACCGTCAGAGGATATTTATCGCTACAAAATACGTTCGGCTATATGATTTTATCTTGTACTTTAACATACGGATTGCCTCTTGGAGCGTCTATGCGGAGAAAATGGAGAGGAAGCTCTATGATGCAAGATAGAAAAGCTGAAAAGTGAAACTCTGCTCTCACAAAAGGTGAGAAGCTAGAGGCTAAGGAAGATCTATTTATAGCATCGGTATTACACACAAAAGCTGTTATAACAGCTGTAACAAATAACAAATTGAATAACAAATTGTGTAACAGAATTATCTTCTAAAAGCTTCCTTTGTCTTCTAAAACCTCTTCCTTGTAACTGCCTATTACAACGTCTGGTTTATCATCCCCCCTCAAGCTGAAGGGTCTAGGCACAAGACATAGATGAGACCGTAGTGACAAGAACCGAGAGCTTGTGAGATGCTTCGTGAGAATATCAGCGGGCTGGTCTGGACTTGGAATATATTGCAGCTGTAACTTATTATGAAGAACTTGATCCCGAATAAAATGGAGGTCAATTTCAATGTGTTTGGTCCTAGCATGGAAGACTGGGTTCTTGGCCATATAATAAGCACTGATGTTATCATAATAAAGAGTGGGAATCGAAATTATAGGAATGCACAGCTCACTCAGCAAAGCTTGTGTCCAAATAATCTCTGCAGTGGCAATGGCAAGGCCTCGGTACTCAGATTCAGCACTACTCCGAGAGACAACCTTCTGCTTTGAAGCTGTCCAGGAGACTAGATTATTGCCAAGATAAACAAGGTAGCCACTTGAGCTTCTTCGGTCATCAGGTTGTGCGCCCCAGTCAGCATCTGTATAGGCTTGAATTGTAAAGTGATCGGATGGTTGAAGGAGCAGACCATGAGTAATTGTGCCTTTTAAATACCTCAAAATACGCTTGACAGAAGACCAATGAGCGGAAGTAGGTCGGTGCATGAATTGGCAGGCTTTGTTTACTGAAAAAGCTATATCCGGCCGAGTTAAGGTTGCATATTGAAGAGCCCCGACTACACTTCTGTACATAGTGACATCTTCCATAAGATCGCCATCAAACTTAGAGAGAGACAAGCCCACAGTGCCTGGCGTTGCAGCAGCTTTGCTATCAAGCATGGAAGTTCTCTGTAGAAGATCTGAAATATATTTGCGTTGACTGAGATGCATAGATCCATCATCATAGGTCACTTCAATTCCTAGAAAATAGGACAATTGGCCCAAATCGCGTAAAGCAAACAGAGAATGAAGTTTGTGTATCAGCTGCTGGATGAGGACAGGAGAACTGCCTGTAACAATGATGTCATCGACATACACTAGGACAATGAGAGTAGAGTGTCTTCCAAAGTGAACAAACATAGAACTATCTGTTCTTGAAGAATTGAATCCCCAGGACAACAGAGCAGAGCTTAGCTTAGTAAACCAAGCTCGGGGTGACTGTTTCAGACCGTAGAGAGCTTTCTTTAGTTTACAAACTTTGTTTGGGTGGTTCGGATGAAGAAAACCAGGAGGTTGGGCCATATAAACCTGCTCAACAAGGTCACCATTGAGAAAGGCATTCTGAACATCAAGCTGCCTAATTTCCCATCTGTAACTCAGTGCTATAGTCAATACGATTCGGATCGTTGCTGCTTTCACAACAGGACTAAAAGTTTCAAAATAATCCAAACCAAAAGTCTGATTGAAGCCTCTGGCAACGAGACGTGCTTTGTATCTGTCAACACTTCCATCCGGCTTGTATTTCAGTTTATAAACCCACTTACAGCCGATGATGTTCACATTTTGTGGTGGATCAACTAAGTCCCAGGTCTGATTTTTATATAGAGCTGCTATTTCTGTTTGCATCGCCTCTTCCCAATTAGGATCTTTGAGAGCTTGCTTCAAGGTTGTTGGCTCAGAGATCTTGAAGGCGGCAAGATTGAAAATGTGCTTTCTTTTCGTAATTCCACTCATAGACCTCGTAGTTACTCGTGGTGGAGGAACAACAACTTGCTGTTGAGCAGGAAGAGTAACCTCAGCTTCAAGAACCGGCTCGCGTAAAGACCGAGTAGTTGGTGTGTCTGTAAGAGGAGTGGGATGAGGAAGAGCACTCGTGAAATTAGTAGAGGCCATTGAATGATTGCTGCCATGGAAGCTCGAAGTGGAAGGAATAGAAGAGACAATAATTGCAGGAATAACAGACTCGTCTGAAGCATCTTTGGATGGTGAAGAGGATTTGCTTTGAGCAAAGGGAAACTGTGTTTCATCAAAAACAACATGTGATGACACATAAACTCGCCCAGTTAGATTATCAAGGCACAAATACCCTTTGTGATGCAAACTGTAGCCAAGAAAGACGCACTTAAGAGAGCGGTATTGCAACTTATGATTGTTATATGGCCGAATAAAGGGGTAGCACAGACAGCCAAACACTCGAAGAAACTTATAATCTGGATTTCTTTTGAACAGAGCAAAGTAAGGAGAAGCATTCTGCAGGACTTTGCTAGGCATTCGATTGATGAGAAACGTAGCTGTCTGGAAGGCATAGCTCCAGAACTTTAATGGCAAACCAGCATGAGCTAATAGGGCTAACCCAGTCTCAACAACATGCCTATGCTTGCGTTCAACTCTCCCATTTTGGGATGAGTGGTAAGGACATGAAAAACGATGCAATATACCAGAATCTTGAAGAAAAGACATGAAAGATCTGAATTCACCACCATTATCGGATTGTAAGCACTTGATTTTAGCATCAAATTGATTCTCTACTTGAAGCTTAAACTGCTGGAAAATAGGAAGGGCTTGGTCTTTTGATTGAAGAAGATAAAGCCATGTGTACCGAGAATAGTCATCCACAAACAAAATAAAATACTTTGCACCAGAAGTAGACGTGACAGAGGCAGGTCCCCATATGTCAGTGTAAACAAGTTCAAGAGGCTTAGATGCATGAAAAGAAGAGAGATGAGTGGGTAATCTATGACTTTTAGCTAGCTGACAAGAAGAGCAAACAGTAGCTTTATATTTCCCACAAGAAACATTACAAATATGCATTATTCTAGTCACAATGTCAGTGGCAGCATGGCCTAACCTATGATGCCATAACTCCCTCTTATTTGCAATAGTACTACACCGAAAAGTAGAATCATTAGTAATACCAACATAAGCAGTCTTCTTGGTGCTTATTACTGGGAATTTGTAAAGGCCATTCTCAAGTTTGCCTTGAGCAAGCACTCTCTGCGTATGAAGATCCTTCACAAAGAAACCATTGGAGTGAAATTCAATTAAAGCATTATTATCCGAGCAAAACTTAGCCACACTAATTAAGTTTGCCGAGATAAAGGGAACATGAAACACCTTTTTGAGTTGAAAGGAGTGTGGATTAGAGAATAGACGAGTGAAACCAGTATTGGAAATGGTTAAGTGCTTACCATTACCAATTGTAACTTTATCTGCCCCAGTGTAAGGAGTAGTATTGGTTAAATTTGCCACGTTTTGAGTGAGATGGTGACTAGCTCCAGAGTCAAGGTACCAATTATCATCTGCAAGATTGTTAGAGGAAGCAACCATAGCAGGCATAGAATTTGAATTACCAGAATTTGAAGCACCAGTAGAATTGTTCTGAGTGCTCTGAAAGGTGATGTCAAATCTGTGATAACAGACCTGAACTGTGTGGCCAAACTTTCCACATAACTGGCATTGAGGTCGTTCAGACGAGCTGGAGTTTTGTCTGCCACTCTGTCCATATCTACCTCCACGACCACGACCTCTGAAGTTACTGTTATTCATCATGAAGGTGTGTCCACGACCTCCATTATATTTCCTTCCACCTCCTCTGTTATTAGAAGAAGAAGCATAATTGGCCGACATAGTCGGAAGTTGTTCAATCGAGCCTTGTTGCTCAAGACGCTGTTCAAAAGCTAAAAGCATACTATGTACCGCCTCAAGAGAGATCTTATCTTCTCTAATGTTAATAGCAGTAACAACAGCGTTATAATCGGATCCAAGACCACCAAGAAGATTCATAATTTGGTCTTGTTCAGAAACAGGTTCTCCAATGGCTGCTAAGCTATCTGCAGCTCCTTTGACTTTCATTATGTAATCTATCATAGACATCGAGCCCTTCTTTGTTGACTGAAACTCAAGTCTTAGTTGCATTATTCTTGCTCTCGAACTAGATGAAAAGATTTTCTCTAAGGCATTCCAAGCAGAGTGAGAAGAATTATGGCCTATAATTTGTGCCATAATACCTGGTGTGAGCGATGAATAGATCCAGCTGAGGATTGTTCGATCTTGTCTCCTCCAAGCAACGAAGGCGGGATTGATCTCTCCTGGACGAAGTTCTTTCTCTGGACAAACAGAAGTTCCATCTATGAAATCTTCAAAACCATTGGCAAAGATTACATTATCAATCTGAGATCGCCACAAGATATAATTTGTCCGATCGAGTTTTACAGGTAGAGAGTAATTGAGCATCTGATAAGAAGGAATGGACGCCATTGACGATGATTGCGCAGATCCAGAAGAGGATGAGCTCTGAGAAGCAGTGGAAGACATGATAGGATCGGAAGAAAAAGGAGAAGAAACGGAGATAAATTTTTTTTTTTTTATTTTTTACTACTGATACCAAGATAGAAAAGCTGAAAAGTGAAACTCTGCTCTCACAAAAGGTGAGAAGCTAGAGGCTAAGGAAGATCTATTTATAGCATCGGTATTACACACAAAAGCTGTTATAACAGCTGTAACAAATAACAAATTGAATAACAAATTGTGTAACAGAATTATCTTCTAAAAGCTTCCTTTGTCTTCTAAAACCTCTTCCTTGTAACTGCCTATTACAACGTCTGGTTTATCAATGCAGCAGTGGAAGGCAATGTTACATCGTTGCTTAATTTGCTTCAAGAGGATGCACTGCTTCTTGACAGATTTATCACTGGTCATTACCCTGAGACACCTTTGCACGCAGCTTCCATGCTCGGCCATGTACAATTTGTTGATCAACTTCTTATCCGTAAGCCTGAGCTAGCCAAAGAACTTGATTCCCGAAATTCATCGCCACTTCACTTAGCAACGGCAAAAGGGTACCTGGATGTTGTGAAAAGATTGCTGCTGGTTAACCCCGATATGTATCTTGTTTCTGACCTTGATGGGAGGAACCCTCCGCATATTGCAGCTATCAAGGGTCACCTCCATGTCTTGAGAGAGTTGGTTAATGCCAGACCCTGGGCAGCCCGGTTGCTGATGGACGAAGGTGAGACCATTTTACATGCGTGCGTGAGGTACAACCAGTTGGAGGCAATGAAGATGCAGGTGGAAAGAGTTTCCGATCATGAGTTTCTAAATTGTAAGAATTATGACGGTGACACCAATAGCTGCTAGGCAAACAGAGGTATGCTTTCTCTATTATTTTTTTTAGTTGTCTATATACACTTCAGGTTTTTAGTTGTCTATAACTGGTCTTAACTTCCGCACTTGGCTTTCCCTCTTCTGCTTCAAAATCCTAATTAACTACGACCTCTGAATTTCCTTTTGATATTTTTCCTAGCAGGAATCTATACTCTTTCCTTCGATGCTAAGGCTAGGCCTCTACCAAGAACTAGATTAGACTTTGCCTTAATCCGCTTTTCTCTACCATTCACAAATTCCCCAAGACCATTTCAAACCATTAGCCTATGCCTGCCATCTGTGAACAATGACTAAAAGCTCCATCAGGACATGACCATACTTCTTAAGCCTTCTGCATGCCCATTCACTTTCTACTTTTCTAGAGATTTTAACAAATATAGTACTTGTTAAACCAGATTTGTGTAGACGATGACCTCCTCTAAAATCTCACTCCATAGTCCATAATAAGAAAACAAATTAACACAACTGTAACACTTTTAACACATAACCATAAGAGGCACGTACTCTTTTTTTCTTTTTTCTTTTTTTTTTACTTTGAATTACCGAAGCTAAATATTGTGGAATTGATAGATATAAACATCTATATGCAGGCCGTAAACTTTTTGATTTCTAGCACTACGGTAGATGTGAATTGTCAGAATGAAGATGGTTTCACGGCACTAGATCTTTTATCGCAAAACCAAAGGGATGTCAAAGATAGGGAGATTGTTGAGTCCCTTCGAAGGATGGGAGCCATTCATGCAAAAGATAAGCCTCTGTCATATCGTCAACTTAAAGCTGCAAGGATCAAGGTCTTAACCTCATCATCTACATCTACTCGAACTAATGCAGAATCGAAACCTATGAAAAGTAAAGATCGCAAGAAGTTTTTCAACAGAAAAGCCGAATGGCTGGAAAGAAAACGCAATACCTTAATGCTGGTGGCTTCCGTGCTAACTAGTAACTACCATGGCTTTCCAAGCGAGCGTCAATCCTCCTAGAGGCGTTTGGCAAGACAATTCGCCAAGTGGTTCTTCATCGACGGCATCAAATAATTCATATCATAAGGCAGGGGTTTCCGTAATGGCAGATGACAATCCATATCAATATACCTTTTTCGTCATTTCTAGCACAGTGGGTTTCCTGGCATCTCTTAGCATCATCCTGTTGCTTATAAGTGGATTACCATTAAGACACAGATTCTTTATGTCGGTTTTAATGGTCGTTATGTGGGCTGCCATTACTGCAATGGCATTGACATATCTGGAATCTATACCAGCTTTCACACCTGACTATACAACAGTCTTCGGAATACTATCTGTTGTACTGTATACTTGGATCGGCTTGATGCTACTGCTCCTTCTTGGACACACAATTCGGCTCACAATCAGACTTATAAAGTGTCTTCGAAAGCTGGCAATCAGAGTGATAAACATCATCTCCACACGCAAGTGAAATCTTGTGTTTTTAAAGAAGCCTTGTTACTCCCACTCATTCCACAAAACTCAGTTAGCTAAAAAGATCAATTCTTCAGCTACCTTTTGTTATAATGCCTAAGCTTAGAGGCAGGTCACATGAATGCAAAAGCTATGATGGATTTATTGGTGGATAAATTACATGTCTGAAGTCTAGATGTATCCTCCTCAGAAATTAATACATCCATCTTCCCTCTTTTATATTAAGCAAGTCTATAGAAAGAATTGGTTTTTCCTATAAATTTTTCATTCCCTCGGCATATGACGTTTTGCTTTTCAAACCAATTTTCAGACATCAGAATGGGCAAAATATTTATCTTATGCCAAGATTTAAAAACTTTTATCGTTACAAGAATATACAGAAACACGGCTGACAGCTCTGCTAAAAAGGAGAAATTTTTGATGGCCAAACTGTCTATGAATAGCGTGACCAATATTAATACATGAAAGCAAGAAAAAGTGACAAACCATGAAAGCCATTGCCGTGTTACTTCAAGCAGGACGACAAAAAGAGTCCATCGCAAACAAATGTGAGCAGAACATACACGATGATCAACAAGAGCAGTAGTATCAATGTCGCCCTGCAAGACAACAACAAGAACAACAATTCATACTTGAAATTAGTGGAACTGAAATGGATTCAATCAACCCCTACACTAATCTTCAATACATGATTCCAATACCGTTAAGAGTGGAAATGTGGAACATGTTTAGCATACTTACGTGAACTTACAATCTCTCCACCACATAGCATTTTTGTAACGACGAGCTTGCCTTTTGAACCGAAGTGAATTCCCCGGGATTGAACTAGTCTTTTCAACAAGCAACGCCAAGCGATCACCTCTCTCCAAAACTTTCTCGATATTGTCAATCATCACACTCCGCACCTATATGTACAAAATCATGAACATGGGAATCTATTAATCTCGAATCCTCGAAACTTCAAAGGATCGACCAAAGAAAAAGAAACTGGAAATTTCACCTGGCTCATTTCCCCTTTCAAACGGTTTAATCTATCTGCATTCGGGTCATTTGAGAAATGGGCCATTCGTTGGCTCAGGATCCTGGAGAATTCGTCATTCATGGCATAAGCTGAAGCTGAGTGTATAGCACGACCATAGGTCTTAACAAATATTTGATGGATATCTTCAAGGAAAGCAAAAGGGATTCTCCCTACACATTAACAAAATCAACAACATTAATTAACTACATACACCTTTAAAATTATCGTCTTTCAATTCAGAAAATATTTCAAGAAGATTGTTCGAAAGCTACTGACCGTTTCTCTCCATTAAACCCTATGAATATAAAGAACAGTAAATTTATGAAAATAATTTCATAAACTACTCACTTCCAGAGGCATCATCGGCCATGCAAAGAACGGTGAGACCATCGGTTCTCTTCACATGAAAAATATACCGATCATGCGAAAACGAAGAATTGCTATCATTCTTCCCTTCGTTCATCTTCTCCAATATCTGTCTAGCGATCGTACTCGCATTTGTTTGCGTCGCGCTAAACTCCGCCAACACCACCTGCCCCCTCGCCACCATCCCATAAAATATCCCCATTGCTCTTCAATACTCTGTTTCCCCTGTCTTTCCTCTTTTTCTCTTGTAATTCTTTTGGGGATCTAGATTTGAAGATGGGGATGGATCGGAGCTCGGGGGCTGCTTTCAGAGATCGGGAAATTTAAGGGGAAAATATAACTAAAAAAGGAACAAAGGAGAAGGGGGGAAGAAAAGGAATCCCGCAGGGTGGAAAAGGGAGGACAGGATTTGAATTTGTTAAAAGTTTATTCCTCCGAGTTTGGCGGGAAAAATACACGTGGACCAGTCAAAATTGGTTTGGTGGTGGGGACATCAATGGGGGAGGGAGACAGGTCAATGAAGAAAAGTGTACAGTCTGGCCTTGGTGCAAAACCAACTGTAACACTGCTTGTAATCATTAATTGACTTGAATTAATCACCCAATTTTCTTTTATAAATCATATATTATTCAACAATTTTTTATTTTTATATAAATTATATCCCAATCTGAAAATAAAAATATTAAAATTTAATACTAAATTCACTGGAAATTATTTTTTAATAAAATTTAATGAGTTAATTAGATTAAATTTTGAATTTTTCGTAAACAGAAAAGCCAGGGTGGTACAGTTAATATTTTATAAACATGACAACTGGGATTGAAGACTTTAATTTCTAATAAACTTTTCTTTCATGTTAAGAAATTGGCTATAACTATGTTTTACAATGTGAATTTGTATAAAATAATAAAAGAGTATGCAAATCTGAGCATAACTCCTGAAGAGTTAAATATCAAATTTCTCAAATTAAATGAGCATCACTTATGAAGTTGAATTATATAATATAATTATTATTGATATTTTTAAATTGAATTTAAACAATTTTTAAATGAATATTTTAAATAGTTTACAAGTATGTAAGTTAATTTACCCACACCAACATATATATATATATATATATATATATATAAAAGATAATTATTCAATATATTTTTAACGAAATTTTTTGAGTTCATAAAAAGTATTAAGATAAATATATATGTTTTTTTATTGATTTTTATTTTTTAATATTTTTAAAAAATTTATATTATCATTCTAAATTCACTTATAAAAAAAAATTTGATAAACAATATATTAAATATTAATTTATATATATATATATATATGATCAATCATCCGATTTATCATAACATTAAAGTTTAGTTTAGGTGGAATAAGTTCATGAAAAAACAAGAAAGTTCGTGCCATATTCAAAAAAGCTAGGCAAAAATATCATATTAGTTTTAACTTGGAGTTTTTATTTATAATTTATAGCATTAAAGTTCAATAATTTTAAATGTAAAAAGATTTAAAAAGCTCTTTGAAATTTATTTATGAATCAGAGAATTATAATGGTCGATATCATTTGCCACATACGGACATAATAATGGCCCGTTCTTTAACGCCTCGGCCGGCCCTCGATGAAAGGTATCTTATCCAGCTTTCATTAAATTTTGGGCTGGGAAACTCGGTTCCTATAACTGATATTTTCGGCCCGAAAACGACGTCACTTGGTGGTGCTTTTTAAGAACGTTTTAAATTTCATCTTCTGCCGAAATATAAGTTTTATCATTGTCAATTTATCATACACATTGAGGATTAAGTTGGTATATGAATTGTTGCTCAAGTTTTAAATTAATTTATCGGCAATAACAAGTCACAAACGATAAAATCACATATACTAATATTTTTATAATAGGAACCGAGTTGCATGCATGATAATTGATACAGGACAATTTAATTAAGAAATATAAAAAAAATCTAAAGGGTTGAAAATCTTCGTTAAATTTTTAAATAAGGATAATTTATAATTGAAAGTCTAATTTAAATTTTTAATTTTTTTTAAAATCAGTGTCAATCATAAAATATAAATGAATCTCATACCAAATGTGATATAAAAATATTTCGTAATTAAAAAAAAATTAGTAAGAAATACATCATCTCTAACATTATTTCTCTAACTTTTTTTTTTAAAGGCAAATCCTTTCTTGTATTCATTCATTTACTTCTCTCATTCCTTGCACTTATTTTTTTCCTTTTATGGACTTATTGTATTCTATGAACATTTCTTGCATTATTAACAGAAATGAGTATCAGAACATGCCTCAAAATCAATAATATCTCCAACATTATTTGATTATTCTTTGTTCTTGTAGAGAGTCCTGCCAACTACGCCCACGGTTTCAGATAATGTCTATTTCACCGCCTCCAAACAGACACTAATAACTTTAATAGAAAATCTAACTAGTTTAGTAATTAATAATAGTTTAGTTAAAATTCGGTAAGTTTTGGATACCTAAATAATATCCTGAAATTATCCAACTTATGAAAATTATTGGTAAATTTTGTGAATAAATTAACAATTCAAAAAGCGTATTTGATTTAGAAGAAATTAATATTTTAACAATTAAAACTTTATATTAATTTTACTTTAATTAAAATAAGTATATGAAATTGATTGGGTCAATATGTAAAATTAATTTTATTAACAGTTGATTAGAAGAAGTGAAAGTCAATTTTTTTAATATTTATATAAAATTTAAATTTTAAAATTATTATTAAAAAAATTTATTTAAATTCACTTTTGATTTGAACAAAATTAATTTTAAAATGATATCTATAATTACATTAAAAAAATTGATAATGGTATGGAGGACACGTGTCAACCATGTGAAAGAGTTGTGCCAATTGCCAAAAAGGATAAATAATAGAGAGAAAACTCTATCGAGGGCTGCAAATAGAATCTGAGCAGATCCACACATAAGAAACAAGAAGAAGAGCGACAGGATTATAATTACCCAGATGAATCTGATCAGAATCAAAAGTAAAATGGTGGCTTTTGCAGAGCCACTGATCATGTTTAGAGAGCAAATCTCAGGTTTTGTAGTTTACTACCAACGATGGTTAATAATGTTGTTGCAGAGACATGCATATTACAGACGACAAAATCTAATAAATAATATTTATTACGTGTGACATTGTATATTTAAAGATTTTCCAAGCCAGGCCCGCTTAACGTGTAATATTCAAATATTATATATATATATATATATATATAAAAAAAATAAATATATATACTCTCATATTCAATACATGATTAATAAAATTTTTAAATTTTATAAATAAAAATAAAATTGTGATGTATATATATATATTTTATTATTTTTAAATATTATTAAAAATTATATATCGTCATCTTAATTTCACTTGTGAATTTTAAAAAAATTTTATCAAAAAGATATATATATACACACACTTACATGCTGTTTGGATAGATAAAGGAATCATGTTTTTTAAAGGTCTTTGTATCTTTTAATTTGTTTCATGATCTAATCTTTCTCTAGATGAGGTAAATGCCAGCTAAAACTCAACCCAAAACCTTAAATTTTCTTAACAGGTAATTAATTATTACTTAAGTGTGCACATCCATATTATTATATATAGCAATTAGCTATAGCATGTAGGATGAGAATACGAAGCCAGTTTGTGAGCACAAAACCCTACTATTTGTAGAAGAAGAAGAAGTAGGAAAGTAGTATTGATGAAAGGGAGAGATGAGACTGAGAGGGAGACAAGGACAGAGACAGGGCCGAGCGAGCGATCACATCAGACATGAGAGTGAGAAAAGCAAAATCACGGATGGAGAAGAATACAAAAACAGCCAGCCTCTCAAACCTATCTTTAGCTCTCACTCTCCCCCACTACCATTCTCTTCTCTTCCACTCCAACCACCATCCCACATGCTTGCCTTGCTGTACATCTACTCATCATCCATCTTTTCTCTTGCAATTCCTAGCTCACCCTTCTTTGCCTGCTGCTTGCCGTAGATTTTAACATAACGTATGGTTAAATATAAATTTAATATTATCAAACGTAAAATATATTAAAAATATTATAATTGATAAATATAATTATATGATTATTTTTATATGTTTATAATATCTTCAACCTATTTTATCTTTAATGATATTAATTTTATATTTAACTTTGCATATTTACGTTAAGCTTATAGTAAATTTAAAATTTTAATTTTATTATAGAATTTATCATACATACATATATATGACTATGAAATTGGACAATGAGTAAGTCAACAGTGATTAGTGAAGTTTCAGTCTAAATAATTATATACACTTTTTATATATGTATCTTGGGACAAAATTTTATCAGTGGTTCGTATTTATGTATGTACAAAATTACAAGTTAAGTAATGTGACCTTAATTGAACAAATGAAAGAAGAATTTCCTTTTATTATGGACAAAAAATCCTCCATTGTTCTGCTTTAAGCTCAATTTTCTCTTACACATTGACATTAACTTAGCCAAATATGCTTTAAGTTCAAGTTAAAGTACATGCATGATATATATATACACACACCCAATCACTGACAAACAAAGAATGAATCAATGTTGATGCTTGAAGAGGACTTACATCAAAATGAATCTTAGTTATTCATTTCGAGAGAAAATGGTGGTGCAATAGTGATTTTTTTTTTTTAGTTGTACATTTTCTTTAAAAGTTTAATCATAACGAACATATATTACTCAAAATAAGTAAATAGTAAATTAATAAATAATTATAATTAATTAAATTAATAAATAATTAGATTAAATTCAAGTTCACATTTAATAAGACTTAAACTTAAAACTTTAATTTTTTAGAACTTTCTTTTTATCACTAAGCCAAAGTCTTGTTGGCAAAAGTTTAAAATATCATACATATAGAGCTATCATTATATTATTTATATATTATGCAACACAATTAAAAAATGGATTTATATTCCATGTACTGAAAATTGTATATAGTTTTATATCATTAAAAATAAATTAAAATTTTTTATTAATATTTACTTTTAAAGGTTTGTATATTTTTAAACCTTTCTTATTAATGAAATGACAGTATGTGATTAATTGAAAATGTATAGATTTGTACACTATCGGTGCATCAAATATAAACTCATAAAATATATCAATATTTTTTAATCCAAAATGTCCAATGAAAAATAAAATAAAATTAAAGATAAAAATTGTTACTTTTTTTATTTTTAATTTCCATCCATTTAGTACACGAATTGTTTGAACTAGAAAATAAATCTACTACCATTTAGATTGTATTTGATAATTTAAATTTTTTTAAAAAAAGATTCTGAAATTAAAAGTTCTGTAAAACAACTGCAAAATATAACTTTTTCGATGATTCTAAATTTATATATTTGTTGGATCAGTAAATTTGAAATTCATTTCCGTAATTTTTTTTCCAATAAATAAGTATATTAAATTTTAACTAACACATATAATATGCATTTTATTCATACAATTTTATAATGCAAATTTATTTTTGTGAAATTAAATTGAATAAAATAACAGAATTTTAAGGCAAACCTTTTTCACATGTCAAACAATCCTTAGGGAAATGAATCAACCAGCCATATATAAGTTCTTAACCTTCGCCTCAAATTTTCTGTTAAAAATGGTGCGTCGGTCAAAACTAAGTAACTAGAACCTCCACACTTCATTCTATGGTAGGGTCAGATTTTTGTAGCATCCAATCTCATACCTTTTGTTTTCCAAATATTTAATTTTTTTCATTTTTTTCTAATTAAATACTAATAAACAATAAAGTTATGGAGATATATAAATTCCATTATTAGTTTCTATTTTTTTTAATAAAGTCTTGTTTTAATTTAATTTTAACAGTTTTTTAATAAAGCAATTTAAATTAAGAAATAATCTATGTTTTGGATTATATTCTTAGAGCTGCATTTTCCCCTCAGTGAAGAAAGAGATTTTGATCTAGACATATATATACATACACGTGCGCTTGCATGTGCATAAGAAACATCTAAAAAAAACATATGAAAAAATTATTTCACTTTAATATATATATATATATATATATTTTTCATTTAAATTATATTAATAATTAATTTTTTAAAAAAATTAACCATTTTTACACATCACACGTGATAATTAAATAAATATTATAAATTTATTAATAATTCTAATAATTTTTTAATAATTAATTAAAAAAATCATTTCTAGCTATCCATTCTTGGAAAATCATAACTTATCTTCTAGCTGTTCTTCAAACCGAAATTGACCTAAAATCCATTCGTTCTTTCAAAATCAAACTAGAAGAAATGTTGATAATATAGGTTTACGTACAAGAGGTTAAACTTTTTCTGGATCGTTCAATGTACACTAGTTTGCCAACTAGCAATCTTTGGCAGCTGCCTTTGTAACTTAGCCCATGTTCTTCTTGGGCTTTTTGTTTTGGTTTTCTCGCAGTTCGCACTGTTCCTATATAATTCCTACTTCTCTACAATAGTTTTACACAGTTTCAGTTCAATTTCGCTCTCTGTTTGTCCGAAAATGGAGAAGTCCAGCAAAGTCTCAGCTCTCTTTCTCATTTGCATGCTTTTGATTTCCTCAGCTACTCCAATTCTTGGCTGTGGTTCTTGTGGAAAGCCACCACCGAAGCATAGAAATCCTAAGGGAAAGTCTCCTAAAGCCCCCATTACTGTCCCTCCAATCAACTTGCCACCGGTTACTGTCCCTCCTATTGTGAAACCACCGGTGACAGTTCCTCCTGTGACTGTCCCTCCAATTGTGAAACCTCCTATCAACTTGCCACCGGTTACTGTCCCTCCTATTGTGAAACCACCAGTGACAGTTCCTCCGGTGACTGTCCCTCCAATTGTGAAACCTCCTATCAACTTGCCACCAGTTGCTGTCCCTCCTATTGTGAAACCACCGGTGACAGTTCCTCCGGTGACTGTTCCTCCAATTGTTAAGCCACCAATTAACCTCCCTCCTGTGACTGTCCCTCCAATTGTGAAGCCACCTATTAACCTTCCTCCGGTGACGGTGCCTCCAATTGTGAAGCCACCCATTAGCCTCCCTCCAGTGACAGTTCCTCCGGTGACAGTGCCTCCAATTACCACCAAGCCACCAAGTGGAAAACACTGCCCACCACCACCACCAGCCAAGGCCACTTGCCCTATTGACACGCTAAAGTTGGGTGCTTGTGTAGATCTCCTTGGAGGAGTGGTGCACATTGGTGTTGGTGACCCAGTTGTGAATGCATGCTGTCCAGTTCTTTCAGGACTTGTTGAACTCGAAGCTGCAGTCTGCTTGTGCACCACTCTCAAGCTCAAGCTTCTCAACCTTAAAATTTATGTTCCACTTGCTCTTCAGCTCCTTGTCACTTGTGGGAAGACACCCCCTCCCGGTTACACTTGCTCTCTCTAGATCCAACTATGGCAGTCTGGCATTTTGCTTATTATATATATATATATATATTTTCTTTCTGCAGTACTGTACAAATATCCCAGGAACTTCTTTCTCATTAGATTTCATGGTTAGTATAGATTTGCAGGTTGCTATAGATTCATGGACGCCCTGATGAAATCGACATGAGAGCTCTCTCTCTCTCTCTCTCTCTCTCAATAGGATTGGATTGAAAGTCTCTGCTGGCTAGCTGTTATTGTAACACCATTTTTTTTCTTCATTTTAACGATTGTTGCAAGTGTGTCTTTGTCTTCTACAAAAGAATCAATTAAGAATGAATTCTCTCTGTTCATGATTTTCCGGGATTCTCATTTCGTTGAATATAGCAGTGGTACAACCTTTCAGCATTTCCGATATTTAATCAATCAATTCCTACAGCAAAATGCATGTGATAAGCAGCTAAAATTTGATCCCTGGAGAATCTCTCATATGATAATAATTCAGAAAGTTGGGGCCTTAGGGGTCCCAGTTTAAGGGCATGCCTATGACTATTGTCTTGATCCCTACCTTGTAAAAGATGCACCAAAATCCACCATTCCATTCCATAGCTTTAGCTAAATTTTAAATCAATAATAATTTGTATATGGTTATGATGGTTTATATCCACAAAAAACTCAAAGGAGTGACATTGTTAATATTTTTAGCTTATATAAAATGGTGAACCGAACCCTTATTTATAAAGATGATGTAGATAATATATAAAAAATAATAATTAGAAAATTTTAAAGGATTACAATCAATTATGATTTAAATATTATTTTAATAAATAATTAATTATTCTCTTAATTATCATAATCTTCTCGATAGGCCAATAAATATTGAAGGGACTGAGACATAGGGAGAGAGATCACAGACAATAGTGTTTGGAGTTTCAATGGGCTGTGAGAATTCCACCTTCCAAAATCAGTGTCACCATGACCAAAAATTCCGGTTTTTGGAGTTCTTACACTTTAGTAGCCTTTTCGATATTTTGGCACTGTGCATGGTACAATGTTACATTCACAAACTATGGGTGGAACTCGAGACTGGAAATTCAAATGCCTTTTGGGAGAGAGTTATTTACTTTTAGAAAAACGAAAGAGAACCTACATGAAGTAAGCTTTTCTTTTTATTCCATGCATGATCAGAGGTGAGGAGAGGAGGGCTTCAATACAAATAGTCCGAGAGCGTACGTAAACCAGACAGCTGCAGCCTTTATATTCTATTCAAAGCCATTTCACTGCTCTTAATCCTTTCTGTTTCTAGGTATGGTTTCCCTTTTCTTACAACTCAAATTCATGATGAAAAGAAGGGTTTCCTTCAATTTAATATCTTAATAGGATTATCACTGTTCACGAATGATCATTACCATCGGTCAATATTGCGGTATACTACATGAATTAATATATAAATTCAACAAATCATCAATATGAATTTCGTTTCTCCATTCATTCTTATTTAAGACATTTTATTATTTCAACTTTCATTCCACTGTATTTTTTTGGATAATTTTGTTCCAAATCTTTTTTGATATTATCTTTTGCTGTATGTTTAAGCAATTTGTCTATAAGTTCACATCGGAATTATCTAAACCAATGTGAACTACATGTATAAGATAATTTTTTTCATTTTGATTATTGTCATAAAAGGTAGGGCACATTTGATAGTGAAAAAATTAATAGCAACTTGAAAAATCAATGGCATCGTCTTTACAGATGCGTCGTCAATCATGGATGATTCTTGTGTGAAATCTGTAATTTTTCCTCAAATGCAGCAATCAGGACGTGACTGGAAAGATTACATTTGGATGAAACTTATGGTGAACCACATGTCCAATGGGTCCATTATGAACAAAAAAGGACCTTAACTTACTCTTAAATTTTCATCCAACTGTTAATTTCTTTTTCTCTTTACTTTCAACCACAACATTGGCATTACAACAAGCTCTTATCGTGGGTGTCTTCTACAATGTAAAACAATGGGAAAGAACCAGTAACGTACAGAGTAGAACTCTGTATAATTTTATTTTATTATCTAGTTTTGGCTTTTCTCGTTCTTCAAGCAGGAGATGTTCTACAGGGCTTAGCTAGAAGCCTAGAAATGGATCACAAGGGGCAACTTGAAGAATAAAGTTCAATAGAAATGGCCAGGATGACAGTGGATAAGATAGAAGGAAGACGGGGACCAATTTTAAGCTATGGCACATGAACCTTATTTGTCTCCATCTTCTATAATAACATGTGGTGTTTGTTGATTAGCGTTTCCGTTAGGATTCAAGAGATGCTTTTGGTACATTCTAGACCGCATGGGTAGTGAGCCTTTGAGAGGCTTTTTAGCATTTTAAAATTAGTACGAATGCTCTTTCTTGGCCAACTGAATGTATATCCATTTGTAAAACAAAAAACTTTTATACCAAACACATTTCATACGTTTATATCTTTGTATTCGTATAATTTAATATTATGTCATCATATTGTAACTAAAATTATCAAAATTTGCTACAAAACCACTTACATAAACTAAAAACTTTTAACTTGCTCAAGCATTTAATTCATTCATAAATACATAGATTTTATTTGTAAGCAAAATACAAACAACTCTATCTATTTAAACGAGCTTTTACCCTACTAAAACATTTAATTCAATCATAAATACATGCATCTTATTCATAAGCAAGCATCTAGGATCGTCAGATTTTACGTGTAACTACAAGATCACATACGTAAACTAAACAAGAGCTTTTAAATTACTCGAGCATTTAATTCAACATAAATACAAATTTCGTAAGCAAGCATCCAAGATTGTCAAAATTTACCTACAAGATCGTTTAAGTAGACTAAACGAGAGCTTCTAACCTAGTCAAGCTTTTTAATTCAAGCATACGTACATGTATCTTGTTTATCCACTACAAAATCAAACGATGAATAAGATAGGAAGCCTCAACATATAATCAGAATTACTTAATTTTATCACCGCTTCATGTAAACATAAAACGGTAAATAGATATTTTGATGAAAGATTCTAGTGTTCATCAAAATCCAAGAAAGAATATGACAACTAATTAAAGATCTAGATTTGTGTAGTTCCATGACAAAATTACCATTGCTACTTGGACACCATAATGCTCAATAATGTAGTCATATGGTAGAGAATCCAGCCTATTATAAACAAGATGATTATAGAGTAAGTTTGAAAGGATGAAAGAGTTGAGCAACATTTCAAAATTATGTTATTATTGTTAAGTACCAGTACGTACTGTCACTGTCATCCTCGTATGCAAGCACTTCGACGTTCTGTCTCAACAACCATATACTCCGAAAAATCAAACAAAGATAGAATTATGACAACCTAAATACAAATGTTGAATCGCAGTGAATAGATAATTGAGAATTTAGGATTTAAGGTTTTACCAATACCATCACACCATCAAAAGTCTGTTCTGATTATTAGTCAAAAATCTTCTAACCACTCATGAAAGAAAATGCTTAGCTTACCATGACCGTTCCAAGGGCTTGAAGACTATCTCAGTCTCCAACCATCTATCTTCTAGTCACCTATGAAAGAAAATTGAAAGGCAGGCAAGGCAACAAGCGATTGGAATGAATGACTTGGGATTTAAATCGAAAATGAATAACATCTATTCCGTTTCAATCTCAAGAGGAGCGCATTATCTCTCTATTCTTCAATACCAGAGGGATTAGCCACTAAAACCTGATAACCCTGAATTAGAACTACACCTCAAATTCACAGGTGGGCATCAGCTCTTACCAAAACAATCAGCCACACCACTGTAAAATGAACCCTAGATATGGAAAAATGAAAGGGAAAGAAAAAAGAAAAGAAAAGAAAAAAACAGAAAACTTATTATCTGAATTGAACTATATTATATGATACAAATCCTCTAAAAGGATTGGTGATCTACCTGCTAACTAGAAACTGAATGGTGGGCCACATGGGATTGAATTGGAATAACCCAAAGAACCCTTAGGAGGATTTATTCAACTGTAGACTGCTGGGAAGGAACCTGACATGAGTACAATGTTTTAACTTGGACAGAGCTTCTTGTGACTTACCAAGCATGAGATCAACATAAATTGCAGTCATGGTGGCTTCGCTACTGTTGGGTACCAGGGACAATGCTTGCATCACAAAATGGTGGGCCCGCTCAAGTTCACCTTGTAATGCATACATGGCAGCAAGATTTGCGTAAAGCGTTCCACGTGCCTCTTCTGGCTTAAGAAACATGAATTCCTGCAAGCCCTCAGTGGCAGGATTCTTGGCAGCTGCTGCTCCTACATTTGATTCTTCACAATCAACAGGTTTTTCCACTCGCCATTGCTCACAGTCCTCTTGACCAAAGGGCAATTCAAAATTATTTTCCCCAGACAAATAAATAGACAAATGCTCCGCAGCTTCCTTAGGCTTGTTTAGCAAGCAGAGGGCCTCTGCTGCATAGACATGACCAAGAAAGATGTAAATTCTAGAACAATCTGGTAGTTCCAAGAGAGATCGTGCCACAGAGAGGGCCTTCAAAGGATTTTCTAGTTCTAACTCTACATATGCTAGGTTAGCAAGAAGAGCTTGCTCAATCATCTGATTTTCTCTTCTGCAAGTATCTTCATAATAGGAGATGGAGTTCTGAATAATCTCCTGATTAGTTCCCCCCTTTGGCTCTTTCAAATCCCCGTTTGAGTTAACTAGACCTGCAGACAGAGTTGAAGCCTTGGAATCTATGCCGTGTAAGTTCTTGGAAGATGCTCCATCATTCGATTCATTCTCCTCCAAGGATGAATTGGAGGGTAGAACAGACTTGAAATAACTCCAGTCAGAACAGTTCAACAAGTGCAGTGCATTATGGAGACACTGCCTAGCAAGGGGTAATGAAAGCTTAGGCTGCCCATCACCACCTAAAGCCCAATCATTCTTTTCAACAGAATCTATAAATCCATTCCTAGATATTCCATCTTCAATTAAAAGTTTTCTCCACCTACCCTTTCCAATAACAATGACCCTAATTTCTGATCTGTCTGATAGACTCCGACTTCCTTTTACACGTCCTTTCTCTACAGCCATTAGACAACATTCAGCAAGCCGAAGCCACAAGAGGGGTCTTTTGTAGAAAATTAAACATGCCTTCTGGAAACATCGAGCGGCAAGTATTGGTTTCCCACAGGCCAAGTACTGCAACCCACAGTTATATGTTATAAGGAGAGATTTATCCTGTGAGAATGTTAATAGCTTTAGAGGCTTCTCCTTCTGAAGAGATGAACAATTACTAAGTGCCTTGGAAAAGAACACTGCAGATGTATGATACTTCCCAAGTTGATAGTAAATGCAGCCTAGATTGTTGTTAAACATGCTTGAAATTGCTGCATCTGTCCGATTACTTGATGCCATCAACAACTTGATGGCTTTTCTATGGTTTCCACGAGCATATTCAAGCTGGGCCTTCAAGAGGAGAGCCATAGATGAATCTCTCCCCCGAGCAATGTTCATTGCATGCTTGACTTCACGCTTTGCTACCTTTACATTTCTAGTGACAAGTAAAAATTGAACCTTGTAAAGTTGCAACTTGAGCTTCAGATCAACACCAGAGATAGATCTATCAACAGTGGTCCTGGGAAGATCATTTGCAGATGTAAGACCAGCAGGCCTTGATAAGTTCTGTCCACCAATATCCAGTGTTGAAAACATTTCATCCAGTGGGTCCTCCGATAAAGTTCTAGATAGTGGATTATCAGAGGCATTTATGCTAGCAGCCAAGTCTGAACTAGAAGCATCTGAGACCAATGAGCTGCTTGGAACTGAGGATAATTTTCCAACTAGATTGGCGGATTGTTGTAAAGCCATGTTAACATTATCCCCTTGGCTCACATTGCCAACACCGAATGCTTTTTCCAAATAATTTAATACATCCTGCACATAATTAAAGTTGTTTCAGCATCAAAGTTACAAGATACAAACAATAATTTTGAAATAAAACATAAAATGGTAAAACCTGCCACTAAAAAAACATGTACACTAACAGTAGATGTCATAAATGATAATGCTAAACATTCAGAATAGATATTAGAAATTGTGTTCTAAACTCTGAACACAGTTCTAACTGCCCACAATGAGGGCGTGAATCCAAACCAGAATCCAACAAGCAGGACTAAAGTGCCTAAGCCTACAAGCCAGCTTTAACTGTTTAAACGAATCTTCACACCAACCATGCTTATCAGCACAAAATAGTCACCAATCTCATAAGCAAAAATCAATAGAGCAAAGTTAAAAGGCATAATAGGCATTGCTACAGATTGAGATAGCAAGAAAAGTACAAATAAGGAAGCAATTCATCCATTTGGTTCCAATTTGATAGTCCTAGAACAACTATTTAAAAGGCTTTCAGTATTTTACATGGGGCACAAAAGTTTCAAAACAAGCTGCATTATTCTATTATTTTTAGGGACATTTTAAGCAGGACTAAGGAAATAGGAAAAAGTAAGCATAAACAGTTTTTTGCTAAGGGATAAATGTGATTATTTGGAAAACAGGAAAAGTGAAGCTAAGAGTAGCTTCAAGAGTCATAAAATAAGAGCACTCTGCATACCATTTAAGACATGCTAATACAAAAATAAATAAATTTTGCAAAAAAAAAAGGTTACCAGCTTTTTTTTTTCCCCAAATGAATTCAGATATATTTTATGCTTGATTCATCACCAAGCACTTTGAAATACTAGTAACTAAAGAGGCATTTGCAAACACTTTCAGGATGTTCAACAAGAAAATGCTAAAGTGGCTTGCTATAAGATGAAATGGGAACAAGGAGCACAGCATGTTAAGGACAAGAGTTTGAATGAACATGTTCCTTTTAATGCTGCAATTACAGGAGAATTTGAATCTAAATTGCAGCATGTGGTTAATATAGAATATTCTTATACTATCATTACTAACAATGACAGTAGCAAAGGGGCATATTTAACAATAGAAAGAAAAACAGACAATGGACCAACCATGAAGCAAATTACAAACATTCTTTAACAAAAAAGAAAACGGATGTGGTTTATTCTTCTTCAGTTGGTGGAAATACCAGCAAATAACAATGCCATCCTGTTTTAAAATATAAATAGAGAAAGTACCCAGTAGTACATGCAGAATTTATACAAGCAACAACCAAGCACAATTTCATAGAGCTTACATAAATTAATAAGATTGTTTAAATGCTACGACTCAAGGAGGCAAAAACAGTTAAGATCTAGTTACCTACATACCATAAAAAGAAGTGCATTAAGAAGACAGGACTTGTAATAATTATGTAGGACCAATACCAGTCTACATGATTTTAACTATTACTGTGTTACAGCAAAAGAGCAAATGGGGATATCGAAAGACCTAAGAAAAATGGAGTGCTAAAATCTTTCTAGAGAGTTTTTAATTTGACTGGAGTACTCAGTACCTTTAATAGTCTGGCACTCCACACAATCATTTTAAAAATATCACTGGAGGAATATATTGGAGTGGTGTGTCATTCCCAAGATTGAACAAAAACGAAGATGGTTACCCATTGATGGATGTGCCCAATGGAACAGAAGCACCTTTAAATAAATTACTTACTATATTTAAATGTTCTTAACTGGCATGCACTTGGATGTCATCTAGCAACATACTTATCAGAGTTGTAGGACAGACATTCTCATCATTACAAACAAGCTAGATTTTTAACATTTTTTTTTTCTTTCTCCAACCCCAAGTGCAAGGCTAAAAGTTAGTCATATCCATCTTACAGTGATCTCTAAAGTGATCGCAGTGGAATTAGCAAGAATTCCAAGTAACCAGAGTACAAATATTTAGAACTTACGGCAGATTTTGAAGCATCATGGCAAGCTAGCACAACATCCAGCAATAAGAGGCAGATATGAAGAGCTGTCATCTGCATATAAACAAAAAGGGAAACAATTTAAAAACCAAAAAATGTTAAAACAAAATGAAAAAAAAAAATTATATATATATATAGAGAGAGAAAGAGAGAGAGATAAAATACCTCATCTATTGGTTCAATATTTTGATATAGAGGTTCAAGAACTGATAATGCCTTTGCATATTCATGAAGGTGGAACCAAATAATTGCCTATATCAATTCAGAACAAACATGTTACCAGAAGCCATCAATGAAAAGATTATTGCTCCTGAACTCTTGAAAGTACAGAAAGAGGACATACTGTGTTTAGAGCAGCCACAGAGGTATCAAATTCATCTGTGTAAATAAAACTGGCACCATTTGAAGCAGAAAACTGATGCGTAGTTGAACCGCTTCCTTTTGAACCTGAAGCAACTTTATTTCCAACATTGCTACCAGACTCTGCCAGTTCCCCAGATGCATGGACAAGCTCCTCACTTCTCTTCTGAACCAGCATAAAAATAAAAACCATAAAGCTATGTAAGTTAAAATAGGTCCTGAATAGCAATAGAACAAAACTTTATCTCCAGATAGCAATCAATCTCATCAAAATTGTTTATTTCCTAGTTGAAGCAATTGGGAGAAACAAACAAATTCATTACAGGCACCCTGCTATTAGATGTGAAATACAAATAGACAACACAAACTCAGGCTCAAAAGGTCTCAGGCCCAAATTGTACCTTGACAGTGTTAAGGACTTCAAGAAGCTTCTTTGGATCAGAGCAACCATCCCGAAAAAACTCCGCAATTGCAATATTATGAAGAACCTGTTGAATAATCCATTGGTTCAAAAAACCTTAGACTGAGCCAACAAAAAGGGCAAAATCATAATAGATGTCAAAAGTCACAGAAGTGAAGCTATTGGTAGTTAGCACAATTTAAATGTGATGGTAATTGTACTCCAGGAATGAAATAGAACACCTACAAACAGGACAACAAGAAGATCAACTATGTAATAAAAATTCACAACATAACTAGAACTGTTTATAGACAGCATCTTAATGAGAAAGTACCAACACAATCAGTCTCATGCGATTAAAATCTGTTTTAATTTCACCAAGGATAAATAATTCATATAACACATCTATCTTAGGTGGTTTTAAGGCCTAAAAATTTCAACTGAAATAAAATTTTTCATAAAAAAATTGGAGATAGATGTTAATGGAGGATTCAAGCTAGAAATCCTGCAGTAGCTAAACTTATTCTTGGTGACAAATTTTAGGTACTATTTGATAAATTTAAAAATACATTATGATAAAATAAATGCTGAACATTACTACTGCATAAGTGCTAATTTCAACTATAAGAACTATTTTAGTATGCTAACAAATTTCATGCGGAATATATTTAAATCATTCGATAACTACAACAAATAAAGTTTGAAAGTTGCAATGATCACCATTTCAGCCTTACGGCCAACACATCTTATACTATACAATAACTTGCATGTGTTTTTTGAATCATATTATTATCCATTCTTTTTAGTTGGTTCAGCTTTTGAATTAAGATGCTTTCTTTTTTGACTTGGACAAAATTTTTGGTGTATCTTTGAAATATCCTAAAATGGTAAAATAGTTTAAAGGCAAATTAATATAAAAGAATCCATTTGCAAATAATGCATTTGTATTTAAAACATAGTATAGAAACTTTTATGCAACTGAGAAACGTAGACTAAAAAGTTTCAAAAACATCTCAATTGAATAAATATACATTCAGAAAAAATCATTTACTTGTTAACATTTTCAACACTTTTCTCATTTAAAAATTTTATTTAACACCAGTATGAGTAATCAAAGATTGAAATCTATAATTTTTAACAATTTACAAGGTCATTAAACAGCATTGTTGTACTCAGCAAATACTTAAAAGTGTAAGGAAATGCAACTTCTCCAGAATACTCCACCTTAACATTGGTATTTTCATGCATTACAACAAATATACATATCTCATTCTAGTATTGACTAAAGAACTTAGATAAATTTCCTAGAAAAATATAATTTTAACCATTTCCTTTCTGAAAGAGATAGCCCATATGAATATATCATTGCACAAAACACAAATGTACTGTGTACAGTTTTCCAGCCTACCGTTGTAGTACAACAATCAATGACTGCATTTTCAACCAGCTATAAATTTGATCTTTGATGAGTATCCTTCAGTCTAACTCCATCATATACTGAATAACTTTTACTCAATTAAGCACAGTAGATAAATCTAAGGTGTACTTTCATTAAATAAACCAATAATTTCAACAACTCTATTCATTAGCACCATTTTCCAGCCTACCGTAGTAGTAACAACAAAAACGACTGCATTTCCATTCAACTATAAATTCTATCTTTGATGAGTATCCTTCAGTCTAACTCCATCATATACTGAATAACTTTTACTCAATTAAGCACAGTAGTAAATCGAAGATATAATTCCATTAAATAAACCAATAATCAACCACTCTACATTCATTAGCAGGAGCTTAGGAGGACATTGAAATGGAATAGACTTTTTGATAGTACATTAACATAAAAGAATTTATCATCTCCAGTAGAAGGACTATACTCGATACACCACTGGTTAAGCTAAAAACTCCACAAGCAACTTTATACATTTTCCACATGCTGACTAACTATAAGATTATTATTCAATATACAGTGATAGTTAAGTTTAGATATGTCACAAGCACGTCTCTGTCTAAATTTAAATAAAGAAATAGACAATGGAATTATTAAGTCAACTTATGTAGTGAACCATATGGCAATAAAATCAGCGGTAAATGTATAAAATGATAATCATTAACTATATAAAGAAAAAAGGAAGTCAACATTGGATTATTAAGTTAATTTTTTAAAGAAATTCCGGTGATCGAAATCAGCTGATAATCAAGTATTTAGTGAACCATAAAAATACACAAGAAAACACTAGAAAATAAACTTCAAATTCCAACTATAAGAAAGACAAGAGATAAGAAATGAATCGAGTAAATCGCATCCAGTAATGAAACCAATGAATGCATATGCGTAATAATTTGAAATAATTTACCTTTGGATCGTCTTCTTTTTTTGGCTTGAGCTGATTCAAGACATCGACACACTCAGCAAACTTTCTAGACTGGAAGTAAAGAGCGGCGTCTTTAGCGAGTGCGGCAGTGACGGAGAGGGAGCCGTCGTCGTCGCCGGCTGTACCATCTCGATTCGGAGCAGAAGGCGATGATGAATCTCGCGAATCCATGACCAGATCAGACCAATCAGGCGGCTAAGAAAATTGAAGATAATAAACAAAAATCTCAGGCGCAGAAAAATTAATAATAAAAAAAAAAAACCTAGCTTCTTTCAACAAGAAATCCCATTTGGGCGATTTCTTTTGGTAGGGAGTCCTCAAGAAGTTCGGCGAAATTGCAAAAGAGAACAAATCGGCGTGCGTTATTTTGCCGGTTAGGCGTCGCCCGATTTGCAGAACTGAGAAAAAAAATAAAAAACTTACTCGACGGAATTGGGGGGAGAGATACGGATAGAGATTCGAGAAAGAGTTTTTTTTTTTTTCTTTTTTGAGTCGAAAATGAGTTAAACTGCGGATCGCGCAGTGATAGGTTTGGCGGAGTCTCAAAGATGAATGCAATTTGCTTTGATTTGATAGGTTATATTAAAAATTGATAGTTGATGTGTAATATCTCATTTTATTATTTTATAAATATTAAAATAAAATAATTTTAAAATTTTATAGTACCATAAATTTTTATATTAATAATACATCAAATATAAAATTATATATTAATATTTTAAGTTTTTAATTAGGTTTATTACATTTTGTTATTCATTAATTTAATTTAAGAATAATTATTTAATTTTTAGTTACTTTTATGGTTATAGGGAAGTGAATTTTTTTTCTTGGTTTGTATGGTTTGGGCTAAGTTAGATTTGGGCTTTGGACTGTTATTGAAAAGTGAAGGTTCAGATTTCACTATCAAACAGTTTCTTGTAGTTTGGGTGCAGGGGAACAAGGGATGCTATGAAAATCTTGATTGATCACCATTTTTAGTTTTTCTTTTCTAATTATAAATAAAGAAATCGATCTGAAATAAAATAGAATATATTTGAGAAAAATGGCTCTAAGATGTAGTAATTGGTCGGTTCAGATTTTTCGATTGATTAAATTGATTTAATATTAAAAATTAATTTAATTAACCAATATTGATAATAATATGGTTCGAATTTTTCTATTGATTAAAATAATTTAATCGATTGATTTTTAATAATAGTAATTAAGATTAACCGAACCGACTTATCTCGGTTGATTCCATTGGCTACATAGGGTACATTACAGAACAAATGGTTACATCTATGATCTACACCACGCCAAAACCAGGGTGATAGAAACAGTCATCAAACTATTCTCTACATCGCCAAGATGGCTTCAGACTCCCGAATGTCTTGACTCTTGTGAGTCCTCGTTTCCTTGTGAAAAGTCAAGACTGGTGTAAGTTCGGATCCCAGGGCCATGTCCACTGCAGTCCCTCTCCCTCCCTTGCTGTGCTCGTCTTACTTCCTTTTGATGCTCAGTCAGTTCTGGCCTTCTTCGTTTTGAGTACGATGGTGGCTTATCCTTTTGGTTAAATTGTGCAATCGTACCCTCCATCAACTCTACTCGCTTCGAGCTCCTGTTCCGCATTGCAGTGACCTTGCAACTCTGTGGAGCTGAGCTGTTTTCTAGTGTAGAGCATCTTGCCAGAAATGATTTGCTTCTGCTGTAGAGGTTGATTCTTCCATTTCTTGACAGCTTGTCTAGGACATGAAGCAGATTTTGGGGATAGTCCAGGTTGATTTGCTTGCCATATGTGGAGTTCCAAAAGATGATGGCAGGATCAGAAATGGAGGTATTTGGATGACTAAGTGTTTTCTCAAGGAGGCAGGCTTGAAGTTTGAGGAAAGAAGAATCAAAAGTTAGTGGTGGCTGACTTCTACATAAACAATTAAGGCTCTCAGCCCATAGGATTCCAAGTTGTTCTTTGGCACTTTCATGCTGTACATCTTCATGTGACAGCCATTGAAGCAGTGGACAGGATATTACCTGCAGTACAAGCATCACCCAATAAACTAAATGCCAAGTCCATGGGATTGAAGACTTCTAGAAGTCGAAGTCCAGCTGGAGGAGAAGGGAGAGTGAGAAAGAATAAAACTTCCCTCCAATAAGACATGTTGATTACTTGTCCTACTGAAAAGAGTTCTGAGGTAAAAACAGGGCTTGCGTTTCCTCAGCATGCTAGTGATAACATAATAAACATAGAGCAAAAATACAAACCTCAAAAAATGAAAGAACGTCTTGCTTTGAGTGAAGGCAACTAATGAAGCGTGCCAAAGCAGAAAATACCCTGCAATCCGCTCGCATAAGCAAAAGATAAACATGTAGACATTTATAAAAGAAAAATCTCAACATGAAGCATAAATAGACAAGAGGAATGATTTACCTTGAACTCTCAAGACCTGCGGATGGTACTGTTCCCCTATTTATGTACATGTACTTCATGACTCTGCAGGATATTAAGCAACAAGGAGAAACAGCTTTTGAGATTGGGGGATAGTAAGCACCCTAAAGAGCACACACACAGAAACACCAGAGATGATTTTCTCTATCCATTTGAACTCAAACTACTGCCTGTTTATTTGTAACAGTTCATGAAAAATGTGCCTCATTGATAAAAGAATAAGCAACAAGCACAATTCAGATTTTTGCTGCCACAAAAATTCAGATAAACAACTTGGTTAAGTTCTCATGTAGATCACAGTTAAGATGAACTATTAAACCTTTTGTTTTTAGTTACCCTACAGATGAACTTCTATAGTTAGGACAGTGTTTGAAGTAGCTGTTCTAAATGAACATTTCACCATAAAAATGAACCTCTCTTAATTTGAAAATGCAAAAGGGGTTGGGAATTGTGATGCAGGCTGCGAAATGACCAGTTGTAGCTGAAACACAGAAACTCCCAAAAGGGGTTCCTGAAGGTCTAGCACAAGTGCCAAGCAATTCAACTGCGAAAGACGTTAGAATTTTAACCTAATGCAGGTTAATGAAGGCTATAAGAACATAAGTTGTTTTAAATGTTTTCATTTACCTGGAAGCAAATTCTAAAATATTGTTAATGCCACTAGATATGTTGCGGACACCAGCACATTCTTTTCGACTTCCACATGAACTCGTATCTGAAGTCAGTTTTTGTTCCAAAATACATACCACAACCTTCCCATAGAAAGAAAGGCAAGCAGGCTCCATATCCTTGTAACATAAGCCATGCTCGCTCTTATACTGAAACATGCTACCATTTTCATCAAAACACCGATTGAACATTGCACACAGATCATCACCAAAAGTGTTCGTAGCAGAAGACTTAAAGTATGCAACACTAACAGAACCATATAATGATTTCCATACCTCAATAACCTGTTCAAGTTTTCTCTCTGATAAATCAAAAGAATCTTTCAGGGAGTTACTAGCTTTTGAAAGGGCTAAATCTTTCTGAGAACAAGAGAATAAAATGAATGGATATGATAAGAGATGGCATATGGCTCTATAAACAGAATTGTCAGAATCTGTTTTGAATGGAGAGAGATCCTTCATTCCATCAATATAGCCATTCAGACATGTCACTATCACCATCCATATCTCCATATAGTTAATGCCCATATGCCTGTACAATAAACCAACAGAAGCAGGAAAACTTTCCACAGGATCATTTGAAGACAGTACAAATTTAAAAAAGCTTTGAAACCTCTGTAAAATCAATTCCATCTCAGGTGTATTTATAGTTAATTGAACCACCAAACTGATGTAGAGTACAGTCAGATAGACCATAGGTGAAACCATATCCATAAAAGCCATAGAACATTGACGCAGTATTTTTGATTTAACTGAATCCAGACTGCCAACATACTTGATGTCTAAAGCTACCTTGTAAAGAGGGGATTCCAAAATAGAAGGTTCTAACTCCTCCACAACAGCCTCTATTAAATAAAGGGAAGTATTAAGCAAGTCATCAACAGCTTCTGAACTAGCATCTTTGCCTATTTCCTTTATGAAATTTAATATTGTGTTCAAACAGAACATAATGTTATCATAATTATTTAATGGATTTCTAAACTCCATTTGGATTCCCTTTAAAACAGATCTAAATATCCTTACAGCAGCATCACAAGCCGATTTTTTGCTTTCAAAGTCAGCTGTTGCTGTTGCCACATGAATAATGACAATAGCAATCATCTTTAAGTAGAAATCCAACTGACTAAGATCCCATGGCAACCATTTAATAGGATATGGCTTCCATGAGCATCCACCAGATGTAAAAGGCCCAGGAATGAATGTTCTATTTGATAGACAAAGGTTTACCTGGTCATTTACATTAGAGTTCAAATCTGAGCACTTTGCTGATATAGAATCGTCAAGCAAATCCAGGCACAAATTCCATAGCCAGATACTTTTACTACCAGGTCCCTTCTTAAAAATAGCTTGAAACATAGGATCCAATACCACTTTAATCACCGATGGAGAGTTGACAGAGGTATCAAGTTTATGTAGAAGATAACACCATGTGTTTAGGCAGGACAAGTGAACAGATATGTCACATTTGCTTGAAATGATTCCTATTAGAGGAGTCATAATGAGCTTTAAGCTTTTTGAAAATCCATTTAACTGCAATTCACTACTGTTTCCCCAGGGTGTTTGTAACTGGTGAATTCCATTATTTAAGGTTGCATTTTTCTTGCAAGCCGGTATTTGAGGGTGAACCAGGGCATCAATAAGACCTTCCCAGGCAACCTGCAAAATGACAACATGACCATTTCAAGGAAGATGTTCAACAAACCATAATTACTTCCAAAATAAATTAGTCTAAAGCCAACAGTAAAAGCTAATAAACAAAATTGTTCAATCCTGAAATAAACAAAATTAGTATGCTTAAGGGCACATTCCTAATTAAAATTATACAATTCAATCCCCTTCAGAGTTTGAACATCTGGAAACTTTGGCTTAGCCCAGTCACAAGAGCCAGCATATAAGGATTGAGCTAAACAAGTGTCTGCAGGTGTATTATTTGGTTGTTGGACCTTAGATCTTCCTGACCTCTAGATGAATTCTGTCCAAAATTTCTCATATTAAGTATTCACAAATGAATAAATATCTTTCTACATCATATGCAAGCACAGCTGAACTGTGGAACAACTAACCAAGAAATGAAAACAATCTTATTTGAGTTATATTCAAGACAATTGCGTTTGTGGCTTTGTGCAAAAGATTGTCAAAGAGACAGGATAATTTAAATAAGTCTAAATCTTTTAGCTGAATGGTATTTCTTGTTCTGCTTTTGTAGTCCCCTCTTTATTGGAATAAAATATTATTAGCCTTTCAAAGAAAAAGTTCAAAAGTAAAATTTTAACAGTAATACCAGTGAAGCAATCTGGACTTGTGGATTGTGATCTGAAAATGTCTGCTCAAGGACTTTCAACATATCATTTACTAGATGTCTGTTCTTCAAGGCATCAGATCCTAGGAAGCAGATAAACCACCCCCATGCCTGGACAGTTTGAACCTTCCTGCCCTTTTCTAACCAGTTCTTCATACATGTCAGCAATTTTTTCCTCATGTCTCCAATAATAGCCTGCTTAGAAAGATGAAGCGCAAGTGATATAAGATAAAATAGTAATCATGCAATGTTGCAAAACACCTAGAAATAAGTTTTATAATAGTATATCTTGAAACTGCACCAAGGAAAATGGTTATAATTCTGCATTTCACATGAGCTGAATAAAGGAACTTAACAAACAGATTTTCATATTATTCAGCTCATACATGTGTCTAACCTATATGAAAGTTTATAGCCATAGGAAGCTTTATTTTACTGTTGAAGTTGAAATATCTCACTGTTTGATATTGAAAGTTGTTCTTCTTGATGATAAAGGGAACGGAGATTAGATGGAATGATAGACTGAACAGATCAAAAGTTCTAGGTTCCAACTGTTACGGCAAGATAAACTTTCAACCAATCTCTCCCATAGAAATGGTTTGGGTTTCAAATTATGGTGTAAAATTGTAAATTCCAAATATTATTGGCCTTTCCTGCTTACCAAATCTATTAGTTGCACTTGTTCTGCTTGGAAACAAAGTGAATTGATGATATTTGACTTAAACATGTTGTTCTAACAAGTTTCCTGAAATTAAATGTTCCTGAAGCATAACATAATGCATGTTCATAGAAGAATAACGGAATGTGTTAGATTTGTGTTTACTCTTACAAAATCATTAAAAGTACAGATGCATGTTAAATTGCAGTTTTTATAACAAAGAACATTTGACGTATTCACTTCAGAAAATAGAGAAACAATTGATCAGAACTCAGAAGGCTTTCCCTAAAAGCCCAATGCCCACTTTAACAAGTAATGTAGGTAATAACTGTAAAGAAATTTTAATTTGGTAATATCATCTTGAGCTGTAATGCATTGTTGCAAGCAAGTTACATCTATTTAGAATAATAAACAACTAAGGCATGCAATTAGTCAAATCTCTGTCAATAAGCATAAGGAAGAGAGAAAGACAGAGAAACACAAAGATTAAGTATCAAGATAGAGTAAAATTAGTCACGTCATTATGTAAAGCCCATCATATGCACTCTTTGAATACATAGGGCACCATTAAATAAAATGTGGTGTAAAAAAATGGCGAGAGTACAATACCAGTTATCAGTACCTCAGAAAGACTTATTGGAGGAGGAAGTATTGTAGACCTAATTTTCAAAAGACACCTTTCTGACATATCTCGCTCTCTCTTATCAATGCTGAGAAGTCTTCTATATATTGGAGGGGCCCATAAGTGTGATGATTCTCTCATCATTTCACTCAAGTGGGTTCCTAACTTTGCCACAGCCTAACACAGGTAACAGTGAAGAGTTAGTACATATGACAAACAGTAAAAATCGAGCTGTAGCACAACTCAAATCTTAAAGTTCAAAAGACCACGAATTAGCCATTATAAATTGAATTCAAAGTTAGAACTACAGCCGCATATGTAACCCCTAACCTTTTCCCACAACAGGTATTTTAGATTGTTTTAACACATTCTATGAAGCGGAGATTACCAAGCAGTTAAGGACGTTATTGAAAGAATCAATAAGTAAATGAGTCTTTTAATTTACTTTTCTTATTAATCAATGAACTACAAAGACCCCGCAGAGATGCCTTGTAAAACACCCATGCATGATTATCAAACCACCAAAGAAATAACTATACCTGCATGGCCTCAAACGTAGTTGACAGCGACCCAATAGGATTATCAAGGGCATGAACAACTGCCTGCAACAATATATCAAAGCAGGCAGCCAAAAGAGCTGCATCGAATTGTTGGATTGATATACACCACACGCCTAAATTGCACACTGACTGCAATTAAGAGATGAACAACTTAAAAGCTACTAAGAAAAGGTAATAACAGAATTTGAAAGAGGAAAAAAAAAAAACTACCTTAATTTTTGTCAGAGTAATGAGTTTAGCCAATGACTCTAAAATCAGCTTACCATCTTCAGCTACAACAGTAACAAAACCAAACACAAAGATAACAAAATAAATCACTAATAAATTAAAATTTCGAAATCTTACCTTAAAAATAAATAAATAAAATAATTACCAGGAATTGTAGCAACAAGGGAAGGATGATAAATCATAAATCCCAAGCACTTCAAAGCTTGAGCAGCTCTGCAGTCAACCAAAAAGAAATATATGAAAAAAATGACAGATCAAATTAAACAAAAACTTATGATTAAATTTTACATTTCTTCATCTTCATCGTGGATATGGGCGACGATTAAATTGATAAGACAGCGAGAACTTTGAGCTAGGGTTTGGATTGAAGGTGCACTGTCATTGGACTGTTCTTGGAAGTGTAAAAGAGTTGAGTAACCGAGCGATTGGTTTGTTTTGGAATTAGATGATATCAAGGTTTTGATTTCTTCCATCTGATCGCTGAAATTCGACACTGTCCAAGCGATTTTCGATACTGAAATCGAAGGAGGTGAAAAACCCTAAAAGGTTAAAATTAGGGGATTTTGCGTTCGCTTCAATTTTCGCGCCAATTGGTATTGTTTTCGCGCGGCATGTAAGGAACCGTTTGGGGACAACATAAATTTAAGTTGTCAATTAATTTTCATCATTCAACCTTTTTCATAAACCTTTTGTTTCAATCATTAAATTTAAAAAAAAATTATAAAATAATATTTTAATCACCAACTTTGGTAAATATTATGACCTGTGAATCATTAATTATTTCATCAGTTTCGCTTCACATTTTCACCTCACTGCTGAGTCAAAAAATTTAATTAGTGGAAACATAGCTTAAATTTGTTGAGTTATATACAAAAAATAATAATAATTAAAACTTTTTTGATACATAATAATAATTAAAACTTTCAAATAACTAAGATTTGGCCATCAAATTTTGATTTCCTCTTTCTTAATAAATTTTCATGAAGTAAAAATAGAGAATAAAACTTTCATATACATTTGTAACTGTTAAAAAATCTGCAATTGTACATATTACGATTTTATATTTTGAAAAATATTATACATAATTTTATTATTAATACTTTTAAAATACATATATTTTAATATACACTATTGGACAATTATTTATCTATTGATTTTTTTGTTTGAATAATGTGTAAGTGAATTTTCAATACATTAATTGCTTAAAATACCTTTTTTTTAACAGTGATAATCATCAATCACTAAAATCAATATTAATATGCAAACAAATAAATATATTTAATAATATTTATATGAGTTTGATTTTTATTTATCTATTAATTTAAACGAAACAAATTTTTAAAAAAAATTAAAACTTGTGAAACTTTTTTTCCACTTTTAGAACATTTTTGTTTTTTTCTTATTAAAAATATTTAATTGAAAATAAAAATAAGATTTTTGTTTTTTTTATTATTATTGGCAATATTTTTGTTTTCAAAACACCCATAAAATGGATGATCAAATTCTAACGAGTATTAAAATTGATGTAAATTTTTGCATTTTTAATAATTTGATAATTAGAAAACAAAAAAAATGACGAGATATTTTATGATCATTCAGTTCCATTGTTCACAATCCCAGAAGATCTCAACCCATCAAACTGGACCCCACATTTAGATCAGCCAATGTAGAGTTTCCACGTCTTGTCTCAAAGTTGTTAACAAAACTTATCATTCCCATCTCGTCCTCATATCTATGGACAGATTTGCTTTGTACAAGGATTAGACTGCATGAGTATCGTACAGCTGCAAACACGTGAAGATGATAGAAAAAAGACTAAAAAGGGCAGTTACGATGTTTGATGCTTTTTATGTCATAGATATTCGTGTGTCTGCCTCAGATGTATCTGCTCGAACGGTTTTAAGCAATCCCACGTGTCATTAGTGATTTACTTATCCCTACTTAGCCGGACAATATCTGCTTCACATGTGATTTACCCATCAAGTGGACAAGTGAACGGTGCAGATTCGATCTCATATGCCTACGTGTCCCCTCAAAATATAATAATCCAAGTCACGTCTTTTTCCTCCACCAAATTTTACCTAAGAGAGAATAGGAGTGAACAAATTTGATTCGAACTGATTTAATGGAAGGAATCGATCTATTTTTTATTTAATTCGTTTCGATAAATTTATTTTGATTTTAACTCAATTTTTTAATTGATTAATTCTATTATTTTGATCGATTTAATGAATTAAATATATTATATTATATTATTAAATAATTAAAATATATATATTTGACGATTTAAAATTAACTCATAAAATTTATACAATTTATCAACATAGAAGTCTTATTAATGATGATGAATTAAAATATATTTAATTAAGCAAATAAAAATTATATAGATTCAAAAGCTTGATTTTCAACAGAATCAAACTAATTTATTTTGCTATATTTTTTTTAATATAATAAATTAATTCGATGACATTTTTCTTTTAATTTAAGTTAATTTAATTAGTTTTTGATTCTTTATACTAAATTGAAAAAAAAAATCTATTACTCACTCTTAACAGAGAGACCTATATAGTATTATTAGTTAGATTAAAGAAATTTTTAATATAGTATAAAATATATAGCTATGTCATTGTGTTAATTTTATTAATAATTTTTTGAAATTTAGTGTTGATGTTGAGATAAGATTTCTTAATTAATAATTATTGATAATAAAAACAAGTTGGGAGCGTATGTAGAGGGTGAGCTTTTCTTTAATGATTAATAAATGTTAATCACCATGAGAATAATAATAATAATAATTAAAACAGTGTAAACATGGATTAAGACCGCTGTGGAATTCTGGGTTTGTTGGTTCCTTCTTTTTGCTGCAAATATTGTCGAAGGTGGCATTGATTTTGGTAAATGGTCTTGAAAAACCAGTAATATCCAAACAACAAATCTCATGAGATGGGAAAATATCAAGTTTGAAGACCTAATCATATCAATAATTGATGATTTGGATCAACTCCAAAGCTCAGCTAATTCGTCATATATGTCAACGTCTTATGAGCCATATCCTTGATTTCCGATATATTTGATAAATTTAATAGGTTATAAAAATTGATACGTTAAAATTTTAATAAAAATTATATATAAATTTAATTAAAATAAAATAAATTTTTATATAATTTTTTTTATATTTTTACATAATTTAAATATAATTTTATACAATATTTATATAAATTATATATACGAGTTTTACTTCAAAGTGCATAGTGTTATGCACAATCTGTGGTTAAACTCTTTGGAAGCGAATGCCGATTTTAACTCTATTATTCCAACATAAATAACAAAAAATTGAATTAATTTTTACAGGAATCTGGGATAAAATCACAATAGAAAGGATGGGTGAACCTTGGGGCCTAGACATGGGATTCGACAATTATAAAAAAATCAACTTACAAAACATATTGTTTACTAAATTTCTTTATTAAATTCGAGATTTGATATTTCAAAATTTGATTTTATTGGAGTAAATTATTCTTCTCGTAAGAAGTAAAATCGAATGAAAAATTTAATTTAATTTTTCTTAAAAATAAAAAATAATAATTAAATTAAATTTTAATTGTTTAAGTAAAAAAATAAAATTTTCTATAAAATTAATATCCCTACTAGTAACAAATATTTCTTAATATGTCGAGCAATTTTGGCTAGCTTATGACTTCGAACAGAAGAAAACGGCAGTAATATTTTAATAACATAGCCCCCTTCTCTGATTTCGATAAGTCACGACGTAAAACAATCTGGCACCTGCTTACACCAGCATTGATTGAATTCATTAATTGATATACATAAATCATTCAATCCAATAATTGATCATGGATATTGTTCTATTATTACTATATCAACTTCAAAACAAAAATATCAATCCCCTAAATTAAATAAAAATCAAATGACGCATGCAAATTGCAAAGAAAAGCTTGGAAAGCTAAATGGAAATTCCAATTTTCAAATTCAATCAAATATCTCTCATACTTTTCATAGAAAGGGGCAGCCGACTTGCCCTGTTAGGCTCCTTTTCCCATAGCTTCCCATCCCACCCACCAGTTCCAGCTCACACTGTCACACTCCCCAAGTCCCCAAAAAGGGCGAATCCATTTAATTTATCCAAAAAATATGGGTCCATCCCATGTTTTTCTGACGTGGAAAAATCCATCATTGATATTATCGATAATAATGATACTATAATGATAATAACACAGGATAATATTAAAATATAAAATTAATATATATTAATTTTATAAAAAAATATTTATATGAAGTTGACAAAATTAAAAATTTATTTTGTGTTGGATAGATTTAGTAATTTATGCATATATTGTGATAAAAAATTTTTTATTGTTTAAAATATAAAAGTTTTACGTTATCATATTAAATAAAAAATATTTTTTTAATTTTATTCAATTTATATATAATTTTATAAAATTTTAATATGTAATTATTTTTTATCGTTATATTATGTTTAAAATTATTAAATTTATATTTAATATATCAATATAAGTTTTAATATGCTAACAATTTTTTAATTGAATAATTAAAAAATTTATAATATATTATAAAATTATGATTCAAATACAAATAATTCCCCCTCATATCTAATAACCAAAATAACTCTTTTATAATAATAAAAAATATAAATTTTAACACAATGATTTTTATATTTTATATAAAATAAACTGGACATGTCAAGAAAATGTTTATGAATGAATTTGATTTATGAATTCAACTTGAAAAAATGAATGATACATACAATGTTTATATACATAAGTTTAGAAATTGGTAGAAGTTTACAGAGTAAACTAACTAGTAACAGATTAACAAACTAACTATTCTCCAGCTGGATCAACAGAATTTGTTAAATCACAAACTTCCAGAGTTGTTACTCCTCGATACTACATATCATTGTTGCTGTGAATTGTTGTTGCTGTGAGACCCCCCCGTAAGCTGGAGAATACAGGTTTTGTACTCCCAGCTGGACAAAGAAGTATGAAACTGAGGAGAGGGAGAAGCTTTCGTGAAAAAAATCAGCAAGTTGATGCAGAGACTGAACTGGAAGGAGATGTAAGACTCTTGTTTTGAGCTTTTCACGTACAATGTGACAATCAATATCCAGATGTTTAATACGTTCATGGAAGACAGGGTTCTAGGCGATATAAACAGCCGATTGGTTATCACAATATAAGATAGCAGGAGAAAGGTGAGGAACATTAAGGTCACGCAGCAAATACAATAGCCATTGTATCTCACAGGTAGTAGTCGCTAAAGTACGATATTCTGCTTCACTAGAAGATCGGGAAACAGTGGCTTGTTTCTTAGAACGCCAAGTGACAAGTGAAGAGCCAAAGAAGATACAGTAACCAGTAATGGACTTACGAGATTCAGAGCAAGAAGCCCAATCCAAATCAAAGAAAGCTTTCAATTTAAGATCAGAAGAAGTAGGGAAAAATAACCCCTGCCCAGGAGCACGTTTGATATAACGAAGCACCCTATGAGCAGCAGTGAGATGGTGTGTAGTAGGCTTATCAACAAGTTGAGATAGTTGTTGAACGACAAAAGTAATATCAAGCCTCGTTGACATGTCTTCTATAAACTGTGACATCCTCCAGAAAATCAGCATCGCCAGGAACAAGTTTAGTGGAAGGTAGTGGATACAGGTTTGCAATCAGGAAAGCCTGCATAAAAAAGAATCTTCAAAGCATATTTACGCTGGGATACATTAATACCTGCAGAGGATCGAGCAATCTCTAGGCCAAGGAAATATTTAAGAGGACCAAGGTCTTTAATCTTAAAAAGCTCACGTAAGACTCCTTTAATTGAATTGATAGTGGACAGATCATTTCCAGCTAAAAGAACATTACCAACATAGACAATAAGGGCAGTGAAAGAACCATTGTCATGCTTGGTAAATAAGGATGGATCAGTTGCTGCTTGAGAAAAACCTTGTTGAAGTAATGTTGCTGTGAGTCGAGCATTCCACTGCCTGCTGGATTGTTTGAGTCCATATAAAGATTTCAAGAGGTGACAAACTTGATTCGATTTTGGAGTAATAAAAACAGGTGGAGGGCGCATGTAAACTTCTTCATGTAACTCACCATGAAGAAAAGCATTATTAATGTCCAATTGCTCCAAATGCCAATTTTGAGCTGCAGATAAAGCAAGAAGAACACGGATTGTGGTCATCTTAGCCACGGGAGAGAAGGTATCCAAATAGTCAATGCCTTCCTGTTGAGTATATCCTTTGGCCACCAAGCGTGCTTTATACCGTTCAAGGGTACCATCAACTTTGAGTTTGACCTTGTACACCCATTTACAGCCTATGGCATTTTTCCCAAGTGGTAAATCAGTGAGCTCCCAAGTGGAATTATCCTGTAATGCCTTTAATTCTGATTGCATTGTATCACGCCAGCAAGCATGTTTGACAGCTTTTGTATATGTTATAGGTTCAGAAACAGAATCAAGGACAAGAGAAAAAACTTGATGAGGAAGAGTAACATGTGAGTAAGATAATACTTTAGACAAAGAGTGAGGAGAAGAATGACCTACAGAGGATGACTGATTGTTATCTGGAAATACATAGTCATAATCATGCAAGTAAGATGGTATCAGTCGAGGTTTTGTAGACCTTCTGAGTGCACAAGGAGGAGTAGTATCAATAACGGGATCAGTGAAGGAAGGAACAGAGTCATGTGTCATGAAAGGAGAAGTAGAAAATGAATCAAAATCAGAAGCTAAGGACTCAGGAAAATCCAGTGAAAATGATGGTAAAATTGGCATATCAAATGTAATAGTGGAGAAAGGAAACTGATTTTCATAAAAAATGACATTACGAGAACAAAATATTTCATGATTATGTAAATCATACAGCTTTTATCCTTTGATGCCATTAACAAAACCAAGAAACACACATTTCCTAGCTCTAGATTGAAATTTGTTTCTATGAACAGGAAGTGTAGAGGTAAAACAAAGACAGCAAAATACTTTTAGATGTTTATATGTGGGAGGTTTATTGAAAAGAATTTCAAAATGAGTTTTATTTTGGATAATAGGAGAAGGAACTCGGTTAACCAAATAAGCAGCATGAAGTACACAATCTGCCCTGAAACCTATTGGAAGTTTAGCTTGAAATTTCAAAGCTCGGGCAATGTTAAGAAGGTGTTGATGTTTACGTTCCATTATACTGTTTTGCTGAGGAGTAGATACACAAGATGTTTGGTGTAATATGCCTTTGGAATCAAAGAAATCAGTCATTCGAAATTTTGGTCCTTGATCACTACGTACAGACTTAATTTTGGCATTAAACTGAGTTTCAATAAAAGCATAAATTTTTTGAAAAATGACACGAACTTCTGATTTATTCTTCATTAAGAACACCCAAGCGCTTCTACTATAATCGTCCACAATAGTAAGAAAATAGTAGTAAGCTGATATTGAAGGATAAGGACTAGGTCCCCAAATGTCCATATGGATCAAATCAAAACAAGCTTTAGTAACATAATTACTAATTCGAAACGAAAGTTTCTTTTGTTTTGCGTAATGAAATATCTCACAAGCAGTATTGTCATTGCTAACAGAAATTGAATTATCTAATAAATGAAGAAGCTTAATACGTGAATTGGAGGCATGTCCAAGTCTATAATGCCAAATGTTACTAGTAGAAATGGAAACAGTATGACAAGTGCTGACAGAAGGTGAAGACTGGGGAAAAGAAAGCTGATACAAGCCATGTATTTCCTTAGCAAAACCAATCATCCTATTGCTGGCTAGGTCCTATATAACACATATGTTAGAATGAAAAATTAAAGTAAGTATGATTTGAAGTGAGTTTACTCACTGAGATGAGATTATATGAAAAAGAAGGGACAAAAAACACATTGGTTAATGTAAGCTCAGAGGAAAGCTTGACTACTCCTATATGTGAAACATAGACCTTTTGATTGTTAGGAAGTTTCACAAACACATTAGAAACAGGTTTATAATCAAAAAAGAAATTGAGGGAACATGCAACATGATCGGTTGCCCCTGTGTCAAGAATCCAGGAAGAGAAAAAAAATTCATGAGATGAAATACCTGCCATATTATTAACCAGAGGAAAGTTTGTGGATACTGTGTTAATGACACGGGAAGAACGTTGCTCAGGAAGTGAAGGTTGGATGAGATTGAGAAGTTTAGTGTATTGATCATGTGTGAATGCAAGCTTGTCACATCCTTGCTGTGGATCCAAGGCTGTAGAATCAGAGACATTCGAAGACTCCTTTTTAGTTGCTGACTGATCAACACCTTCGATTTGACTAATTACAGCTGTTCTCCGTTTAGTTTTAAATCCAGGTGGGTAACCATGCTTCTTGAAGCATTTATCTACCGTGTGTCCAGTTATCCCACAGTGAGAACATTGAGGTCGAGTTTTGGTTGTCACTAGGCGTTTTCTATTAAATCTGCCTTGACTTAGGAAAGCAGTTGATCCAGATCGTTGTTGTGCCATGGTCCCTGTAGAGAGTTGCCTTTCATGTTGGATAACTAGTGCAAAGACTTTTATTAAATGGTGGTCGTGGCTCCAGAAGCATAATTGGGAACGAACCGTAGCAAAGTTCTCATTTAGGCCTCGAAGAAATCTGATCACATGATCAGATTGTTGATAATGCCTAACAATAGGAATAGCTTCATAGTTGCACTTGGTTATATAAGAACAAGATGGAATTGGTCGTAAATTCATCAGTTCATCCCATAAAACTTTAAGGCTGGTGAAATATTTAGTAACAGATAAATTTCCTTGGCGAAACGCATACAATTCTTCTTGAAGCTCTGCTATCCTTATAGAATCTCCTTGAGCAAATCTATCTTTGAGATCCTGCCATACCTCCATGGCATTATCAAACCAGATGACACTCTGAGCAATTGGAGGGCTTAAAGAATGAATAAACCATGATAAAACCATTGTATTGCATCGTTCCCAAGCAGGATAAAGTGGATCGTCAACTGCTGGCATTGTTATGGAACCATCAACGAATTTCAATTTGTTTTTGGACAGAAAAGCCATTTTCATGGCTCGAGACCATGAATGATAGTTGGTCCCAATGAGCAGAGAAGAAACCAAGACCAATGCTGGATTTTCATTGGAATGAAGATAATAAGGACTTGTTGGTTGCTCCTCTATTCTGATGTTTGCTTGGATAACTTCTTGTGCCATTTGAGTAACTGTTTGGACAAAAAAAAATGATTAACCTCACTTTGGTTCCATATCAAGAAAATGTTTATGAATGAATTTAATTTATGAATTCAACTTGAAAAAAGAATAATACATACAGTATTTATATACATAAGTTTAGAAGCTGATAGAAGTTTACAGAGTAAACTAACTAATTACAAATTAACAAATTGACTATTCTCTCGTTGGATCAACAGAATTCATTAAATCACAAACTTCTAGAATTGTTACTCCTCGATTCTGCATATAGTCTTTGCTGTGAATTGTTGTTGCTGTGAGAGGACACGAATACAAAAATTATTAATTTCATACGCATTTTATATTTCCCTGTACGCAAAGGCAAAGCAAAGATTTTTCTGCCTCTTGTCCATGGCGAAATTTTCAATGGTCAAAATAACAGTCCCTTCCCTCGCAAAATATATAAAGAAATTATATAAAAAAAACGCAGCTGTTTGATGAGGTGTGCCACGTGGAAATTCCAAAGGGAAAGCTACGCGTTTGGTTTTTCATTTCTTACTTTCTGAGGCGCGTGAGAGACGTCAAATAGCATTACGTGGACACTAATCAGCACTTATTAAAATTAATCCACATCAAGACGAAAACAGTGCCGTGAAAGCGAAAAATGCTTTCCGGTCGGTCTAATAAACCGAGAATCCGGATCGGTACAACGTGGATCCAACGTGGGAATCTTATCTACCGTTAAGTTTAACGGCTTAACGAGGTAAAGGCGTTCCCGCCGTTTGATAGAGAGCGATAAAACAATATTATACCGGACAAGAAAGTGGGGCTTGGAAGAAACTTGACAAAAAATAATTGGAGAAAGAGATTTCAAAGAGAGGAGGGGAAAAAATGGTGTCAAATACTTGTTACAGTTCACGATTGTTAGCTATAAATAGGAGTCTTTCTTGCGTTTACGTTCATTCCAAATCTAATCAACGTCGAACTTTGCAGTTCTCTAGAAACTTTGCTTTTCAAAGTTTTCAGAAACATTTCAATTCTGGTTTTTTAGGTGTTGGAGTTTGCAGAGTTTCTTCAAATCCAGCTTTATCGGTATTGTCTTTTAAGGTAATTAGGAGCTCACATTTTCATTTTGGTTTCCTCTAAGTGTTTGATGCTTTGAATTTATGGTTTCTGAATGGGTGCTTTTCGAATTTCCAGAGAAGTGATTTAAAGCCGCCTTTCAAGAAGCTATACAAAGAAAAAGGACAAGAAGACTTAGAAGGAATGACGATTAAACCGGCGGTTAGGATCGCCGACAGAAAATTAGTTGTAAAGAACAGGGAAATCCTAACCGGGGTACCCGAAAATGTGATCGCGACGTCTGGTACAGAATCGGTTCCGGTTGAGGGAGTTTTCCTCGGTGCGGTTTTTGATGAAGAGAACAGCAGGCATGTGGTCCCCATCGGCACTTTACGCGACGTCCGATTCATGTCCTGTTTTAGGTTCAAGTTATGGTGGATGGCCCAAAAAATGGGAGATCAAGGCAGAGACATTCCTCTCGAGACTCAATTCCTATTGCTCGAAACCAAAGAAGGGTCCCACCTTGACTCAACCGAAGAAAATCACATCGTTTACACAGTATTCCTCCCTTTGATCGAAGGCTCGTTTCGAGCCGTCTTACAAGGGAACGAAAACGACCAGCTAGAGCTGTGTTTGGAGAGTGGCGACGCCGATACTAAAGCGTCGTCGTTTACGCATTCCGTTTTCATCTATGCCGGCACCGATCCTTTCAGTACAATCACGGAAGCAATCCGAGCTGTCAAATTACATCTCAAGACGTTCCGTCAAAGGCACGAGAAAAAATTACCTGGAATCGTCGACTTTTTTGGGTGGTGCACCTGGGACGCGTTTTACCAAGATGTTACTCAAGAAGGAGTCGAAGCTGGGCTGGAGTCTTTAGCTTCCGGTGGAACTCCTCCGAAGTTCGTGATTATCGACGACGGATGGCAATCCGTCGGTGGAGACCCCCAGGGGGAAGAGAATTCATCGTCATCGGCCGATCAGACCGAAACGAAACAACAGCCATTGCTTCGTTTGACAGGAATAAAAGAAAACGACAAATTCCAAAAGAAGGACGATCCAACGGTGGGAATAAAAAACATTGTCAACATTGCCAAAGAGAAACACGGGTTAAGTTATGTGTACGTATGGCACGCGATTACCGGGTACTGGGGTGGAGTCCGCCCCGGAGTTGAGGAAATGGAAGGATTTGGGTCGAAAATCCGGTACCCGATGGTTTCGAAGGGAGTGGTGCATAATGAACCGGGTTGGAAAACCGATGCGATAGCGGTTCAAGGGTTGGGCTTAGTAAACCCAAAGGATGTGTACAAGTTTTACACCGAGTTGCATAGTTATCTGGCGGCTGCGGGTGTAGATGGAGTTAAGGTGGACGTGCAGTGCATTTTGGAAACTCTGGGAGCTGGGCTCGGTGGAAGGGTGGAGTTAACGAGGCAATATCATCAGGCTCTTGATGCATCGGTCGGTAGGAATTTCCCCGATAATGGGATTATCGCTTGCATGAGCCATAACACTGATGCACTCTACTGGTAATTTTCATCTCCTCCTTCTGTCATGTCTTTTTATTTTATATTTTGTTCTTTTTGGGGTTTTCTTTGTTCTGATGTGGTGGGGTGTTTCTGGAATTGTGCGGAAACAGTTCGAAACAGACGGCGGTGGTGAGAGCATCAGATGATTTCTACCCGCGTGATCCAGTGTCACACACCATCCACATTGCGGCGGTGGCGTACAATAGTGTTTTCCTTGGGGAATTTATGCAGACAGACTGGGACATGTTCCACTCTCTTCATCCGGCCGCCGAGTACCACGCCTCAGCACGAGCTATTAGCGGTGGCCCCCTCTATGTAAGGTAAGGAGGACAATCGCCCAGCCCGCCTCGGCCCCTTCTTGTTGGCTTTAATTATGAAGAAAATTGCTTTGGTTAACAGTTTATGGTTGTTGGCGGCTAAATATTAAGCTTTTGTTTGTAACAGTGATGCGCCCGGAAGGCACAACTTCGAGATTCTGAAGAAACTGGTGTTGCCTGATGGGTCGATCCTCCGTGCTCGTTTGCCTGGACGGCCAACTCGTGATTGCTTGTTTACTGATCCAGCCCGTGATGGCGTTAGGTAAGCTTTAGCTTCTTCACATATTCGGATATGGTTAATTTGGTAAATGAAAGATCTTTAATGTTGGTTTTTATTGAATTGAAAAGACCTACCAGCCTCGGAAGTTAAAATAGTTTAGAAGCTCCTTTGATGAACAAGTCTCGACCATTAAAATTACAGTTTCTGGAGTTTGATATGTTGTTTTCTTGTTGGCACTTACTTACAATACACCGTCTTTGGTTGCAGCCTGTTGAAGATATGGAACATGAACAAGTACACCGGAGTTCTTGGTGTGTACAACTGCCAAGGTGCCGCATGGAACAGCGCTGCAAGGAAAAATACTTTCCACCAAACCAACAAGGATTCCCTATCGGGCCATATAAAGGGTTGTGACGTCCACCTCATCACGGAGGCCTCGTTGGATCCTGACTGGACTGGTGAATGTGCAGTTTACTGTCACCGGACTGGTGAACTAATCACCCTTCCATACAATGCGGCCATGCCAGTGTCCCTCAAGGTCCTTGAGCATGAAATCTTCACAATAACACCTATCAAGGTTTTGGCACCAGGGTTCAATTTTGCACCGATGGGACTCATCGACATGTACAATTCAGGTGGTGCTATTGAAGGGCTAAAATATGAAGTTAATCCTGGTGCCAATTTATCCGAGCTTGCCGCTGGGTATGAAGGAGAAACTAGTGGACTTGGTGGTGTGACAGTGGAGAATTATAGCAATGAATTGGTAGGGAAAGTTTACATGGAGATTAAAGGTTGCGGCAAGTTTGGTGCTTATTCATCAGCTAAGCCAAGAAAGTGCACTGTTGGATCCATTGAAGTCAAATTCGACTACGAGTCATCCTCTGGATTACTGAAGTTCAACTTGGAAAAATTGCCGGAGGAAGGGCAAAAGGTCCATGTTGTTGAAGTTGGGTTATGAAATATAGATGCAGTAGAATAGTGTCAGATTCACCGAGGGATTTTATCATTATTTTCCCTCCTATTTTTTACCTATTTCTTAGTCTCATGTATTAAAGATTAAGGAGGGAAGAAATTGAAATAAAAGTTTCTTCTTGTTATTAAAGCTGGTTTCTTGATTACAATCCTTCCCCCCCCTCCCTATGAATCACATTTACAGCAGGAAAGTTCTGTTATCCCCCCAGAATCAAGCAGTTCGAGAACTAAGTGATCCTAAAACTTACAATGTTTTGCACGAGAAAGATTCAGCAAATAATGAAATCTTATGAAATTCCAAATTCCATTAATCTCTAGACCATCAATGACTACTGAAACACAGACTATCAGCAGTTATTCATTCCAGCCATATAATGAAAGGTTCTTTCCATCCAAAGTAGAGGAGTGGGGTTTTACCCTTTTCTTATTTACTCATCTCTCCACAGCCTCCGACATAGATCCTTCAACCCTATGAAACAGGAGGCTTGGCTACAGACCAGAACCCGTGGAACTCCGCCCAGGCAAGGCAAAGTGGGACAGTTACTACTGGGACAACATAAAGGTTTCAGTCATCTTGCCATAGCTTAACAGCGACAGAATATAGTGCATATGTAATGCTGCAAAGTTCTAAAAAGTGAAGGCAATTGAAATTTCATTAAACATTTTCATAAGAAATATTTCTCACATCTTCAAATACATTTTCCCATTGTATATTTACAGAAAGATTTCAAATTCCAATATAAAAACATAATTACAAACACTACCAAACCCAAAATCATTGCTGACACTATTAATTGGATAAAAATCAGGGGTACGCACCCCGCATTAAGATGATTTCTTAAAGAAACAATTCACTCATTTTCATAAAGTAGTTGAAGGAATTCACCAGCAGCGCTGTTATCTTGCTCATTTTCTTGCAGTTGTAACTGCTGTGATTGTTCCTGTTCAGCAAGCTGCTGATTCAATCCTGTCCGTTGATAAAACACTTCTCTTTGGTTGTTCCAGTTCTCATTTATGTTCTCAACTATTTCACCAAGAGATTCCTTATTTTCCGATATATGCTTTATGTTCTGGACATCCACCATCTGACTGGCCTCTTTAAGAAGAAATTAAATTGAAAACAGAATAAGAAAAGAAATCATGAACAGGTTAAAACAGGCAAACAGGAAAACTAGCTACACAAGTCACGTAGTAGAACAGTTTCAGCGAGTAATTTGGCACTATAAAGGGATAAGACAGCAGCAAAGGAAAACAAAAAGTTACAGATATTCATGGATAAATGATTTACCTACAAATTGCGATGATGACCATGGACATGAATGTCTTATCCTTTCAGAATAATTTTAAGATCAATATTATTATTATTTGGAAGATAATCACAGACTTCATCATATTCATCAGTATATGTTTATGAATTATGGGAAAAGGTAATTGTAATTGACACATACAACATGATATATAAGTTGCAAAAGAAGCTGCTTAGTATTAGCTACATAAATATGCTCATTTACTAAGGACATCCTTGTGGTCAAATGCACTTCAATCCAAGTTCCACAATGATAAAGTAATCAGTAGAAAATTACTTATAGTCAAGGCATATTGTAAAGACTGATAGAGCGCTGGAGAAATAGCAAAAGGAGTACCTTCAATGGCTTGTTTCTTGGCCACTGCGTATTCTGTGGACATTTTCTTTAGCATATTGAGGTCAACCTCCATACCCTTGTACATTAAGAAGCAAGAGCAGATATCAAATAATCAGAGGAAATTCATGGTAGCAATTGCATAGATCCTAATACTATTGCTATCTACAGCACGCCAGTGAAACTCTAGGCATATCCAGTAGACAAGACAAAATTGAGCATAAGGATTCGAACTTTATGCACAAAACTTTTTGCAGTATTCATGGATCGCAACCAGCTAAGAAGAACAGATCTTAGCTTTAATGAAAAAACAACATTCTTAGAACCATTTACAATTAAGAGGATCATATATTGTATTGTGTCCCTCCAAATAGCAGTCATTGCAGTATATAGGAAAATTAACATTTGCCTAAAAGGTGCCATATGCCTCCTCTAAAAAATTTATTTCATGAGTTGTATAACTTACCAAGTCCATGTGGAGGTATTGCTCGATCTCAGTATCAGTAAATAACCTGTAAGTCAAACAAAACCAGCAAAGACATAAGGAAATGTTAAAACAAAAAAATCATAACAAAAATAATAAAACAAACTAATAAAAGATAGATATCTGAACCTACTTCTCATATGCAACTTGTATACGTGCATCTTGTAATTTTGTCAGACTGTTGATTGTCTCACTAACCGAGCCTTCGTTTAAGTCTACAAACCCAAACAGAAACATATTTTTTTCCAGCATCCTTTTCACCAAAGTAGGCACTACTCTTATACCCATTTCTTTTGCCTCTGCAACAAGGCTTTTAAGTTTCTTCAGCTCTCCTGTCAGTTAAGGATTCCACGGTAAGCCAAAAAGAACAAAAGGAAGAACAAGGAAAAGAAACAAAAAGAAAACATAAAGTACGCTAAACAGGGGATGCCTAGTCAACAAAATAGTTTTAACATCCTTATCATTACTTGCTGCAATGAACCGTGTTTCCAAATAGAACTCTCACTATAAATACCGTACATTGGAAATAATTTAAACAAAACTATGGAAACATACCAAGCGAGAGATAAATCTTGAAAGGAGGTTTGAATGGTTGAGTTTCATAGAGGCAGTAGAGGCAATAGAGCCCTCCTAGTCTGCAGGATAAAGAATCAGCATTCACCATGTGACCTTCATAAGAGTATAGCATAGGATAGTCAGCTAAGAAAAAGATCATGCATTAAAAAAAAAAAAATCGAAAGGCAATTTTTTTTTTGAAAGAGAGAGGAGACTTTGACATACCAATAGTATGGGCATAGAGCGATTGCATAAAGAAAGCTAAGTTTGAAGAAGGACTGGCATCATAAATGTATGAGAATTTCCTCGATAACCATACTCTCTTCATATCATTCAAAGTTGTTGATTCACTCTGTCAATTGGAAATCAAACTATTATTCTTAAAAATTCAAACCTAACACCCAGAATCAAAATTGTGATAAATTTGAGAAAGGAAATAAAGAAGTACCTGAACAAACTCATGAATAAGTTCGTCAATGTCTTTCTTGAATGGAGACAAATCCATCTTCAGTTTTCACCCGCCGTTTCTCTTTAGCTAACCCCGTGTTTAATCATCCGGTGAATTTGGTTTTAGAAAAGAGAGTAAATTTTAGTTGCAGAGAGACAAAATTTAAGAGACGGACGAGAGGACGAAACAAGAGAGAAAGATTTTATGGGTTATGCCTGGAGTGAATGAGTAAGGCCGGCGGCGAGCTCAGTGGAGGCGGGAGAGAGACAGGCACAGGCAGGTACGGCATGCCGATGGTTCACGATAAGAGAAAGACAAAGTGAGCTTTGGAAGTAAAAGGATTGAAGGGAAAGAGGGAAAACAAAAGGAAGGGGGCATGGCAGATTGTGGGTCTAGCAACGTAGGCCTAATGGGTTCGATAATCAACAAATGGGCAATGGCGATAGGCAAAGTCTGATGTCAATGGGTTGCTTAGCTGGGTAAGAAATTAAGAATTGGTGCTGTAAGGTTGTACGGATTGCATTTCATTCAGTTTCATGCTATCTCGATCATTTATATTTTTATCATGCAAAGCTTATAAGTTTTCATATCAAAACTCGTATTAATACACTTAACATAACAATTTTTTTAAAATTTTATCAAAATTTATATATAATTTTTATCAAATTTTAATACATCACCTTCATATCATTTTTATATCATGTTTAATATTAATAAATCGATCTCAATTGATATTTGATATACTGAGCTAGGTGGCTTAGCTTGGTATGAATTCATGAATAGGTGCAAATATAGCAACTCCAAAGTCGAATATTCATCATTTACGGTTATAGACTAAGCTTGTCAAAAGCTTACTGGCTTGTAGGGATTTTTTTGGTGACCTGTGTCCTATGCAACCTTGAAAGAAGCATGTAATTGGAAAACTACACTAGCAATTAAGTTTTTCATGTCCAAGCATCCATACAATTCTTTCTAATTGTACAATAGAAGCCTCTAATAATGTAATAGAAAACTAAATATGTCCAATACGGCAAACCTACAATCATAAACATTTCTGATGGAAGTAAGACCTACAACATCTAAAATTCCATTTTAACAAATGCATTTGAAACCTCAGATCCATAATGAAGCCAGTCCTTGGCACATATTAGGGCTTCTACTGTCTCTGGTCGCAAGGTGCTTCGATACTCATCTAGTTGCTTGTCTATGATATCAAAGACTGAGTCAGGAGCAGCAGCAGATACCGGGATCGACAAAAAGTCACGAGCCATCTTTGAAAGGGTTGGATACTTCATCTTGTTCATCTTCCACCAACCTAAAACGTCGAAGTCTTGGATGCGAGGCAACAAGGACTCTTCCAAGTACTGGTCCAGCTCAGACTTCATCTGTTGGCTGGTAGTCTCCATAATGTAGACATCAAAATCTGTTAGTCCATGGTCTGAAAGAAGATTTCCTTGAGATTCGTCAGTCTTTCCACCAGCATTTCCTTCGTCTGCAAAAGTTGGTGTCAAAGGCAGTGGAAGTGCCACATATTCAAGAAAGAGCTCGTGAATTCCATCATCAACAGTTTTGATATGTGTGGGAGCATCGTCACCAAATATTTTTGTGAAACTGAACTCAACAAGCTTCATTTTGAATCGGGGATCCATGACCACCGCAATTGCCAAAACCAGGCTACAATCCTTCCAGTACTTATCAATCTTTTCCTGCATTGACTTAGCAAGATTGCTGATGAAAGGATCCTCATTAGTGATCAAACGACCCAAGTCTGCATGTATTTTCCATGCTTCATGAAAGAATGCAATTGCAGCAGGGTTAGTTGTAGTTGTAAGCATGCAGGCTGCCTCAAAAAGAGGTTTCAAGAAACTGCATAAAGTCTCAGCCACCCTCCAGTATTCCATTGATGGGGCTAGCTTATAATCTGGATCAGAAGTATCCAAACAATTAAACACTTCCTTCAATTCAGAAGCAGCTGCAAGCATTTGGTATGTTGTGTTCCATTGAGTTTGATTATCAAGAAATAGGCTCTTTTCACTCGGCACTTGAAGCTGGTTTTTAACTTGAACAAACCTATCATCATGGGATTCTGATGTCTTCACATACTTCACACTATCACGGATTTTCTTGATGATCTCTTGCCCTGCAGCAAGCACATCCTTTGCCATGCTGCTCAAAGTTCGAGCTATGCAATTTCCAATTAACAGTTGACCGTTAAGAATAAGTGGATTCTTAATGCAGAGTAAAGGCCTAAGGTTTTCCATCCCAGCTTCACTTTGTGGATGATTGAAGGTGAGGGAAAATAACTTGCCTTCCAAACTCCAGTCTGACAGGCAAGCAGCAACAGCATGACTTAGAGCAGAATCAGAATCCGGATATGGTTCCATTATGACATTGAGAACCCGTCTATGCAACTTCCAGTCAATATCGATGAAGTGTCCAGTTATAAACACATAACCAAGGGTTTGATTTGAAGTCCACATGTCCAGTGTAAGACAAAAGCGTCCAGGAATACCTTCAATAAACTTCATCAGGCTTTGCTTTTCCCTCAAGTAAGTCGCAACACAATCCCCTTGAAGAGTGTTGAAACTCACTTTGTCAAATCGAGGCTGAAGATTTTGAACAAAAGCTACGAACCCAGGATGCTCAACCATGTGAAGAGGGTAATCGTGCATGATTGTCATTCTTGCAATTTCATGGCGGCAGCGGTCCTGATCAAATGGAATATAAGGTGAACTTGGAGTTCTGTAGCGTCGCTTCGGTGGTTCACTTCCACCCATTCTTGAGTTATATGGGGCCAATTGATTGTTATTTGGGTCACGTGAGAGTGCTGGACATGTTCCCTTGGCTATGTGACGTTTTAGGTGGCTGGTCCCGGCTACCTTGGAACCAGTGCTATAAGCAAAACTTTGCTTGCAACGCTTACAGCATGCTCTTCTACATCCAGCACTCACAGTTTCAATGGTAAAGTACTCCCAAACCATGGACTTCTTTTTCCTTCGCTTGTTAGGCTGTGTTTCAGGAGTGATCATGCCCAGCTCGTTATTTTCAGGTGCGATGAGGGTCAGCTCATTGTTATTTTCAGGTGCGATGAGGGCCAGCTCATTGTTATTTTCCCCTGGGGTTGTATCCATTTCTGTCATTTCTGCCATTTCTGTCTAGAAGTAAACCCCACTGCTGACAGAAAAGGAAATCTTAAAAGGAATTCAAAATATGTATATACATACATACATACATATATATATATATATATATATATAACATAACAAATGAGTAGTTCCAAGTACCATTAAGGCCAAAGTAACTCGGATGCTAGAAAATACAGGAAATGATGATGTTTTGCCGAAGTAATCTACCAGTTTTCAACAGAGAGAGAGAGAGAGAGAGAGAGAGAGAGAGAGAGAGAGAATCCATAAAGCTCTTTCGAAAAAGAATCTTCTCAGCTTTGAGATGCATCATTACATAGTGGCTTACTATACGGCAAGAGGTTCTAGAGAAAAGAAAAGAAGCTTTAATGGATTTCAACTTCAAACTGCAAAACAGTGGGGATTTGAATCAAGGCTGTTGAATGTGACCTCTTTGTTGTAAGGGTAATAAAAATTACACTGCATGCTATAGGTATAGTTGGTGTAAAACAGAAACAGTACTTTTACTGAACTATAACATTTTACTATCACATGGAATGTGCATGGTACACTATGTATATCCATCCATGTGCTGGCAATCCAGGATTACAAATAAAGGGTGCTTCCATTGGGAAGAAGAAAAAAAAAAAAAACCCAACAATGACTTTACCATCACCAACACCTTAGTCTAACATATGCAACAAAATTTTTATCATAGTGCCTAAATCCACAATAACGCTGAAATCATGAGAATAGTTGTGTTATCATGGGTTTCGTACTAAAAAAGTTACATAGTTTCAATTGAGAATGTCGACCACGAATGATGTTATTAACTTTACAATCACGTATTACCCTTAAATTTGCATTTGAACTTTAGAATTCGCTCTTTCCTTTTCTTTTTCCTTCACTATGTCTCCATGGCTTGTGGTACAAATTACATGTAAGAACTATTTGAATGTTTTTATCCTTTATTTATTATTATTATTTTTAATATTCCCGTCATAGGCTTGTAACTGGGCCTGGCTCACTAATCAAGTGGGACCATACAAATTGATACAACCAGGGCTAAAATAGGCATTTTACATATAAATGGGCTTCACTGATAACATTTGACAAGGTTTACAATGAAAAAGAAACAACAACTAGATCTAGAGTTTCAAAATAATTAAAATAAAAAATAATAAACAAAAAGAAAAAAGCCCAGATCAAAGAAAACTGAAACCCAATTGAATTTCAAGATCAAACTCAAACTCTCAACTCATGTTTGCCCAGATCAACAACCAGAGCAAAAACCCACTAACACACAGGAAAACATGAACCAAGGAAAAAATAGACTACCCACCCAGATCATCAAAAACTCAAAAGGACAAACCCATCAAAGCCTGAAATACGAAACGAAAGGGAAGCCATATAAAACAAGGCAGAAGAGCAGACCAACCAAAGAAACATGAATGAAAGGGAACAGAATAAAATCTTCAACTTCCATAACTATAAAGACAACAAATAAAACACGAATCTCGCAGGTTTGTCAAATATAATCAAACGCAACCATCTTAATACTCAAAACAATGAAACACGAGACCTTAAAAGTTAAAAATCAAACCCCAAACTCAAACTATCCATGAATAAGAAAGCAAACATTAAAAAAATCAGAAGGGAAAAAAGCACAAAATTAAAGTCAAACTTAGATAAGGGTAATTCTTTTACCGGTCAAAAACCGAAAGAGAAGCGATCTGGCAGCGTATTTGAAGCCCGGAAAGCGACGATGAAGGCGGAGAGATCTAGGGTTTTGCAGGAAGAAAGAGGAGAGAGAAAGGGGAAAGGAAAGGGAGGAGAGCAGAGGACAGGGAAGAAGGGTGTTTGGGCTTAGAACAGACCCGAAAGGGCTAATTGGACCTGACAGAAGAAAGGGCAGTTGTTGGGATAAGGTGAAAGTGGGGTGAGAGTCTGAGAGATTAAAATTAGAGAAGGGATTTAGGTGTTGGACTTTTGGGGAGAAACTCAGACTTCGATTCAGCTTGCGCGACACAAAACAAACCCTGACTGATTTATCTACGAAACGGACCACAAAGCCAGCCCACACAGCCCCAACCAATCTCTCTCTCTCTCTCTCTGTCTTTTCTTTTTTGTTTTTAATTTAGAATATTTTTTCTTTTTAGTGAAGAAACGTGTAAAGCGTGGAGACCTTAGCCCACCGGAAACATTAATGGATTTATGGTGAGGGTCCATTACTCCAATTCTATGATGGCCCCCTCTTTCCCTGCCCTTCTCCTTTGCGGTGGGGGGTAAGGCTAACCTTGGTCCATTCTTTTAGGGTTTGGGGTGGTTTGAAATTTGAATTTTCGGCTTGGCTAATCACCTAGTCAAGTTTCAACCCATTTTAGGCAGGCCATGGCTGGCTGGTAGGCTACTATTGTCTTCTCGGTGTTACTACCTGCCAGCCATGGCGTTGACTTGTTATTCTGTTTTGTTAAAAGTACTATTACAAATCCGATGGTCAACAATTCTTTAAAATTACAAAATTGAACATATAGATTTATGGTTAGTTTAGACGTGTGAAAAAAAGATTATTAACTTCAAATAAATTGAAAAAAATAAAATAATTGTTAAAAATATTTATATTATAAAATAATAAAAAATAAAAATCAGGGAAAAAAATAATATAACCTCATAATAATGTTTTGTCTTCTTTACTGTTGGTAAACTAGTGGCACCGCCCTACCAGGCCAAACTTAATATTAAACTTTATGCGCAAACCTTTTTTTGCAGTATTCATAGATAGCAACCGATCACAGCTTTAATGATAAACGAGAATCTAAGCATCATTTACAATTAGGAGGATCATATATTGTATTACGTCCCTCCTAATAGCAGTCATTGCAGTATAAGGGAAGTTTAACATCTGCCTAAAAAGTGCCATATGCCTCCTCTCATAAATTTATGTCCATGCGGGGGAGGCATCACTCGATTTTCAATGTCTGTAAATAACCTGTTAGTGAAACAAAACTGGCAAAGACACCGGCAAATGTTATGGTAAAATTATTTTTTATTTATTTTTTTTAATTTTTTAAAAAACATATAATGATTTTTTCATCATTTTTAATATCACTGCTCATCTAAACTCACTCTCATCCTGATTAGCAGGACAGGTTTTGGGTCTGACATGGTTGGCCATATGGGTTAGATAATAAAAAATGGTAACGGATGGCAATCGGCATAGTCTAATGTTATTGGGTTGTCTAGCTTGGTATGAATTCATAAATTTGTGCTAACACGGCAACTCAAAAATAAAAATTTCATGCTTATAAAGATTGCATTTAATTCAGTTTCATGCTATATTGATTGATATACTGATATGTGTTGCTTAACTTGGTATGAATTCATAAATTAGTGCTACTATAGTAACTCATAAATCAAAATTTCATGGTTATACAGATTACATTTCATTTAATTTCATACTATCTTGATTTAGACCGAATAATTTATGTATATATTTCGTGTTCGAATGGAGTAAAACATGAAAATTACTTAACCCGAAGATTGCTAGTCACAAATACTTCAAATTGTGTTGCTGTTACATCAGCTCAGAGCAAAATGCAAATAAAAGCCTAATGAATAAGAGGCAAAGAACAGGGTGGTCTACAGAATCTTATTGAGATTGATATCCATGCAACCGAATAGATCTACGGGACCCTAAGACCAGTCAATAATCTAACCTTGTCAAAAGCCTACTTGGTTGGTGTTAGGACTTTTTTGTGACCTGTGGCCTGAATAACCTTCAAAGAAGCATTTAACTGGAAAACTACTACTCCAGCAATTAAGTTTTTCATATCCAATCAGCCATACAATTCTTCCTAATTGTACAAAATAGAAGCCTAGTAACGAAATAGAACACTAAATATGTCCAATACTGGCAACCTACCATCATAAACATGATACTCTGACGGAAGTAAGATCTACATCTAAAATTCCACTTTAACTAATGCATTTGAAACTTCAGGTCCATAATGAAGCCAGTCCTTGGAACATATTAGGGCCTCTACTGTCTCGGGTCGCAATGTGCTTCGATACTCATCTAGTTGCTTGTCTATGATATCAAAGACTGCATCAGGAGCAGCAGCAGATACCGGAACCGACACAAAGTCACGAGCCATCTTTGAAAGAGTTGGATACTTCATCTTGTTCATCTTCCACCAACCTAAAACGTCAAAGTCATGGACTCGAGGCAGCAAGGACTCTTCTAGGTACTGATCCAGCTCAGACTTCAACTGTTGGCTGGTAGTCTCCATAATGTAGGCATCGAAATCTGTTAGTCCATGGTCTGAAAGAAGATTTCCTTGAGATTCGTCAGTCTTTCCACCAGCATTTCCTTCGTCTGCATAAGTTGGTGTCAAAGGCAGTGGAAGTGCCACATATTCAAGAAAGAGCTCGTGAATTCCATCATCAACAATTTTGATATATGTCGGAGCATCTTCACCATATATTTTTGTGAAACTGAACTCAACTAGCTTCATTTTGAATCGGGGATCCATGACTACTGCAATTGCCAAAACCAGGCTACAATCCTTCCAGTACTTATCAATCTTTTCTTGCATTGACTTAGCAAGATTACTGATGAAGGGGTCCTCATTAGTGATTGAACGGCCCAAGTCTGCATGTATTTTCCAAGCTTCATGAAAGAATGCAATTGCAGTAGGGTTAGTTGTAGTTGTAAGCATGCTGGCTGCATCAAAAAGAGGTTTCAAGAAACTGCATAAAGTCTCAGCCAGCTTCCAGTCTTCCATTGATGGGGCTAGCTTATAATCTGGATCAGAAGTATCCAAACAATTAAACACTTCCTTCAATTCAGAAGCAGCTGCAAGCATTTGGTATGTTGTGTTCCATTGAGTTTGATTATCAAGAAATAGGCTCTTTTCACTCGGCACTTGAAGCTGGTTTTTAACTTGAACAAACCTATCATCATGGGATTCTGATGTCTTCACGTACTTCACACTATCACGGATTTTCTTGATGATCTCTTGCCCTGCAGCAAGCACATCCTTTGCCATGCTGCTCAAAGTACGAGCTATGCAATTTCCAATTAACAACTGACCGTTAAGAATAAGTGGATTCTTAATGCAGAGTAAAGGCCTAAGGTTTTCCAGCCCGGCTTCACTTTGTGGATGATTGAAGGTGAGGGAAAATAACTTGCCTTCCAAACTCCAGTCTGACAGGCAAGCAGCAACAGCATGACTTAGAGCAGAATCAGAATCTGGATATGGTTCCATGATGACATTGAGAACCCGTCTATGCAACTTCCAATCAATATCAATGAAGTGTCCAGTTATAAAGACATAACCAAGGGTTTGATTTGAAGTCCACATGTCCAGTGTAAGACAAAAGCGTCCAGGAATACCCTCAATAAACTTCATGAGGCTTTGCTTTTCCCTCAAGTAGGTCGCAACACAATCCCCTTGAAGAGTGTTGAAACTCACTTTGTCAAACCGAGGCTGAAGATTCTGAACAAAAGCTATGAACCCAGGATGTTCAACTATGTGAAGAGGGTAATCGTGCATGATTGTCATTCTTGCAATTTCATGGCGGCAGCGGTCCTGATCAAATGGAATATAAGGTGAACTAGGAGATCTATAGCGTCGCTTTGGTGCTTCACTTCCACCCATTCTTGAGTTATATGGGGTCAATTGATTGTTATTTTGGTCACGTGAGAGTGCTGGACAGGTTCCTTTGGCTATGTGTCGTTTTAGGTGGCTGGTCCCTGCTACCTTGGAACCAGTGCTATAAGCAAAACTTTGCTTGCAACGCTTACAGCATGCTCTTCTACATCCGGCACTCACAGTTTCAATGGTAAAGTACTCCCAAACCATGGACTTCTTTTTCCTTCGCTTGTTAGGCTGTGTTTCAGGAGTGATCATGCCCAGATCATTGTTATTTTCAGGAGCGATGAGGGCCAGCTCATTGTTATTTTCCCCAGGGGTTGAATCCATTTCTGTCATTTCTGCCATCTCTCTTTAGAAGTAAACCCCACTGCTGACAGAAAAAGAAATCGTAAAAAAGTATTCAAAATATGTATATATAATATAAGAAAAGAGAGACCGAGATATATAGAGAGAGAGGATCCACAAAGCTCATTCAAAACAGAATCTTCGCAGCTTAGAGATGCATCAGTACATTACATAGTGGTTTACTGTACAGCAAGAGTGTTCTAGAGAAAAGAAAAGAAGCCTTCATGGATTTCAACTTTAAACTTCAAAACAGTCAGGATTTGAGTCAAGACTGTTGGATATGACTTTTTTGTTGTAGGGAATAAAAATTACGCTGCATTCTACAGGTATAGTTGGTGTAAAACAGAAACAGTACTCTTACTGAACTATAACATGAGATGCGTATGCTACACTACGTAAATCCATACAAATGACTTTACCATCATCAACACCTTATTTTTAAGGTATGCAACAAAAGTTTTATCATCATGATAATAGTTGTCGTTATGTCGTGTTTCATACCAAATACATTACATAGTTTCAACTGAGCAAGTTGAAGAAGAATGATGTAATTAAGTTAACAATCAATGTATAATCTTTAAATTTGCATTTGAACATTTAGAATTCCCTTTTTTTTCTTAACCATGTCCCTATTGGCTGGTGGGACAGATTATATTTAAAAAAATATTATCAAGAGTTTGATTGTTTTTATTTCACTCATCTCCCAGGCTGGGATAATACCCAAGTTTCCTGGTAGCAGATTTATCCATTATTATTATTATTATTATTATTATTATTTTTTAGAGAAAATTCTTGTTATAAGCTATAATTGGACAGTTGGAATATGACAGTTGAAACCGATATACTGTTTTTTACCTATGCTTAAAAGCTTGGCTCTCAATTCTCAAAGCGCGCGCCAGCTACAGTCCGTCTCACACTAAAGATGGACGTTAGACCAATGGATAAAGGAATAATTGGGCCTGCCTCGCTCACCAATCCGGTGGGACCATTCAATTTCAAAGACCAAGTCATTTGAAAACAATTAACGTTACCAGGGCTAAAATAGGCATTTTACGTGTAAATGGGCTTGACAGGTAACATCTGACAAGGTTCACAATGAAAAAAGAAACAAAAACTAGATCTAGATTCTAGGGTTTCAGAAATTATTAAAATAAAAAGGAAAAAAGAAAAAAGCCCAGATCAAAGGAAAACTGAAACCCAGATCAACAACCGGAGCAAAAACCCATTAACACGCTGGAAAACATGAACCGAGGAATCAATAGACTACCCACCCAGATCATCAAAACTCAAAAGGACAAACCCATGAAAGCCTGAAACACGAAACGAAAGCCATATAAACATGGCAGAATAGCAAGCCAAAGGAAGACGTCGTTTCAGTTAAAGCAAACTTCAACCTCCATAACTATAAAGACAACAACAAAAAAGAAAACACGAATCTCGCATGTTTGTCAAATATAATCAAACGCAACCATCGTAATACTCTGAACAATGAAACATGAAACCTTAAAAAGTTAAAATCAAACCCCAAACTCAAATTTACCATGAATGAGAAAGCAAACATCAAAGGAGTCAGAAACGAAAAAAAAAAAAAATTAAAGTCAAACAACGGAACAGAAAAATTAGGTAAAGGGTAAAATTTTTTACCGGTCAAAAATCGAGAGATAAGCGATCTGTCAGCGGATTTGAATCCCGGAAAGCGACGATGAAGTCAGAGAGATCTAGGGTTTTGCAGGAAGAAAGAGGAGAGAGAGAGGGGAAGGAAAGAGAGGAGAGCAGAGGACAGGGAAGAAGGGGGTTTGGGCTTAGAACAGACCCGAAAGGGCTAATTGGACCTGACAGAAGAAAGGGTAGTTGTTGGGATAAGGTGAAAGTGGGGTGAGAGTCTGAGATTAAAATTAGAAAAGGGATTTAAGTATTGGACTTGTGGGACGAATGGTAGCGATGGGATGGTCCATTACTCCAATTCCATTCGGCTTTTCTACTAAATACTCGGCAAAGAAACCATGACTTTGATACAGCTTCGCACGACACGAGACAAACCCTGACTCTGATTTATCTAACGAAACGGACCACAAAGCCAGCCAGCCCACCCAATCCCAACCCCGAACAATCTTTTCTTTTTCCCTATTTGTTTCTAATTTAGTATGTTTCATTTTTTAGTGAAGAAACGTGTAGAGCATGGAGACCGTAGCCCACCGGAAACATTAATGGATTGTGAGTGTTTATTGGAGAGGCTCCATTACTCCAATTCTATTATGGCCCCCTCTCCCCCTGCCCTTCTCATTTGCAGTAAGGGGTAAGGCTAAGCTTGGTCCATTCTTAGAGTTTGGGGTGGTTTGTTTTTGTATTGTCGGCTTGGCAAATCCATTTACTATCTATCATAGGCAGGCCATGGCTAGTCGGCTCTACTGTTGTCTTATTTGTGTCACTACTTGCCATGGCATTGACTTGTTATTCTATGTTGTTAGAAAATAATATTACACCTTCAAAGGACAACAATTCTTAAAAATTACAATACTCTTTTGGAAATCAACAGAAGGTAAACACACCAATAATTTCTTAGTCAATTGATTAAAAAATAATTATAAGATATAATAAAATTTGAATTTAAACAATCTAAACTTCCATTTAATAATTAAAAAAATTGACTGTTATTACAAGGAGGACAAGAAAAGAAAACAGTCATTGCTAATAATACTTGATTTCAAGAGAAATGTCGAACTAATTATTTTTAAAATAGTCATAATTCAAGTTTTGGTTAGGTGAGATCTTTTTCTTTAAACCATTAGACTTGATTATACGATATGGAGGTTATTTATTCGAGTTATGAAAATAATTTTTCAATTAATGCAACATTAAAAGCTACTCTTTTTCTGATTTGGAATGATGAGTTCAAGTCATGAAAACCAATTTTACGTTTATGTAAAGAAAAAGTCGAGTATGTATGACTTGGAATCATGGATACTATAATATGAAAATATTATGCATTGAATTTGCACTTTTTAAACTTTGATTGTATGAAACTTTACAAACTTCACCTAAAGAATTTATTTAAGTCTTGTCCAATTTAAACTTCACATTCACTCAACAATTTCATTAATTAGATCTTCAAAGTTATTTCTTCATATTTTTAATTCTGAAAAAGTCATTTTATACTTTTTATACAATGTTAACCCTAATTGTCTTTCTTTACCTAAAAACTACATTATTATGTATGTCATCTACATGAAATACAAACATCAATTAAGTACAAATATTATAATTTTAGTAATTATCAAGTTTTATTTCCAAAAGCAACTCTACCTATACATTGATTTCTTCCTCTTTCACCACAAAACAAAATCCTCAGACCCATTAATCCTCAAATGGGAGTTGCTGGTTGCATCTAAACTCCAATGTCAAGATGGGAATTTCATAGTATTATCTAAAGTAGTTTGAGGATGGAGTATGGGGATGAAATAGGCAGAAAGCCGTCAAATTAGCTTAGTTCTCTACTATACTGGGCCCACTCTTGGCCCACTCTCACCATTCATTAGAAGAATACAGAATACTAGGCTTAGTAGCAGTGATTCGTACCATTGTAGATATCTGAGAGGGGTTGGCCCGAGGCAGTCGCTGTTGGGCCCAAAATGACCACCATTTTCATTTTTGGAGGAGTAGAGCAAAGATGGAAGAAAGAACCCCACTGTTGAGGTTCAGAAAAGATCAACCAATTCTAGTGGGTCTAATTATTGCCGTTTGTCCCACTCAAAGAGCCTAACACTTCATTTTTTCGCTAGTCTGGTTAAGTTTATGGCATGAATTTAGGCTTCTCCACTTTGATTTTCACTTGAAGCTCAAATTTAAAAACAAAAGAAAAAAATGAAGCTAAATGTTGCCTTACATTTTGCTTCCATGACCATTGATATCTGATTTTTATGACTGTAAAAGTAAATATTACATTTGATACACTATTAATATATAAATTTTATATACCGCCAATAAATCATAATATAATACCATATTAATTTTTGAAAAATATTCTTAAAATTATTAGTTTATGATGTATCATAATATTATGCATCAAATATAAACTCTAGAAGTAATTAAGTTGTGGGTTGTTAAAGAACTATATTTTGCTGGGAAAGTATGCAATCACTAGTAAATTGTTGATGTAAGAGTTAAATTTTGATTTGTTAAACACAGTGCCTATTAAAAAAAAATGGTGAATATTATCTTCTTATAGAATTGTAATAACATCAAGAAAACATCCATCCTGTCATGGTTTTTTTCTACTCTTTTTTCATCTAATACTTGAATGTTTAGCTTGGAAGAAATAAACAAGTTATTGCTTTTAAGGATAATTATAATTTATATCGTCAGTGAAATTTTTTAATTCTATAAGTAGAATTAAAATGATTACATATGTCTTATTTTATTTATTTTTTATTTTTTTAATATTTTTCAAAGATATGTACAATTATTCTAATCCCTTTTGTGATATCAAAAAACTTTACTAAATATATATAAAATAATTATTCTTGCTTGAAATCCATTAAAGAAAAGATTTGTTGTGTTTGATATCCCCATTGCGAGGGGACTGTTCAACTCTATTGCTTAATTCATTAAATGTTTTGATGTTCTCCTTTACTCAACACACAAACAAAACAAACATTCATATAATGTGAGTAAAGTTAAAAAATATATGAAAATTTGAAAATAAATTCAATAACTTTATTTATATTTATTTTTAAAAATTTGTATATTTTTTAACTTTACTCGTTAATAAAATAATATTTTATAGTTGAGTGCTCCTGTAAAAATACTTTATATTATTAGTACATCAAATATAAATTTATATAAATATAGTATTCGATATATTATTTATAATAATAATTTTACATTAAAAATAATTTTATTTATAATTTTTAAAGCTTTAACTGAAAATATTATTATAATTAGTAACTTTAAAAAATTATTAATACACTAGTTAATAAAATAGTAAATAAAATTTATTACTCCTATAAGCAGTTTGGATGGCTGACTTTTTATTTTATTACGATTATTTGTTGTCGACAAACACTTAAAACTACATTAATATTTTTTTAATTAATGTTAGTATAAATCGTCCCAAAAAATAAATAAATAAATAAATTATATGGCCACATGAACAATTGAACATACATTCATTACTCTAAATCTAAGGCATCCATCACGTTCCACATTTCTCATCTTGATTGGAGGGAACTATTAAATAATACAATGACCAATAAATAAAAAAGCTATACAAGCATGTGTATTGTAAATGTTGTATTTTAATCTTTGACAACTACAGTTATAAAAAAAAAATAAAAATTAATTATTTTTACATATGATAGTAATTTTTTTTTGGGTTACGAATATGTAAGAATGGTGGTAAATTTATAATAAACAAATAAATATTCAGACTTTACTTAAAAATATAAACAAATCTTCAATTTTTATTAGATAAAATCAAGATTATAAATATTTATTTCACTATAATTATGTGTATATATATTAAATCTTAATAATAGGGGAATGACATTTGATGGTGGTCCTATCATCATCATCCACGTGTACAAGGATCGATCGATCAGAGACCGATACGTGTCAAACACAAGATAAGCCACGTGGCTGTTACAGCGTCAAAGTCTCCACGTGACAAAGTAGCCTAGTAGGCGACAGAGTCTCTAGGCGATAGAGATTCTGTCGCGTAGGCTTGTGCGGCACAGTTGGTCGCGACATACCTCTACCGTCTATACTGCGACAGACCTCTGCCGCATAGACCGCGGGAGAGGTTCACACATACACCCTGTCGCCCGCTGAACTCTCCCGCAAAGTCGTCCAACTCCGAACCGCGACAGAGTACAAAAGACTCTGTCGCGGCCCAGATACGCGCCTGGGTCTCAGCCCGAACCGATCCGGAAGAAACCTATAAATACCCCAGGTGAGTACTGGAAGGGAGGACGAAAAAAATAGAATCCTCTTGATTTTGGAAGAACATAATTCTCTTCTTCTTATATACAGAAACTCAGTTTTCTAACTTAATCATCGAAGCGAGCGTGCAGGGACCAATCCCTGCGCCCTCTGATTTTCGTTGTTTTTGCAGGATATACACACAAGAAACACGTGGAAGAAATCGCATCGACGTCATCTGTTTGTCGTTAGCGTAACTTGAATACGTGGAAATCATCACCCCGTTGTCGTTTTAGGAGGCAACATCAACATTCAATTAACAAAACTTTAAAATTAGAATTCCCTCAATCATTTCGATAGAAAAATTTAATAAAAATTAAAATATTTTATATCATCAAAATTTTAATTACAATAAAATAAAATTTATAACCTTAATTTCTTAAAAAAATCATAAACTTATTTTTTATATTTAAATAAAATTCAAAAATTTAAAATTTGAAAAAATTGAAAGAAGAAAAAAAAAAAAAAAGGCAAAAGCGGGACAAGTGGAGTATTCAAGTAATCGGGAAAGGCAAAAGACAAAGTTGTGGGTCAAATCGAATGGAGAAAGGAGCTTCAATCGTGTCGGGCATAAGTGATTTATGTGTTGGAACAATTAGATAGCGTCAGTGATACACTGACAAAAGAATTCATGCATTTCCATGCAATTGTCGCCATGCTCTTACACGTGCGATCCCCCAGGCAACCTCCTCTTCTTCCTATACTCTCCTTCATCGCACTGTCTGAGGATTAAGGATAAATCTCTAGGCGTTGAAAAACAAACATATCAAATTAAACAATAATTTTACTGCCATATTTCTTTTCCTAATTTCAACATTTTTTTGAAGAGAAGACTATGAAAATAATTGTAATATATGATATTACAATTTACAATTTAATATTTATGTGAAAAAGAAATATGAAATTATATGAAATATATATTAATCCTACAAGTTAATTTTTGTAAAATTTACATATATATATATATAAATCAATTGTTTGATAAATTTCATAAATCACTATTATAGAAAGTCTTACATGTTTTTATACTAATCTTGATGAATTTTGGGGACTTCATTTAGAATCATGAAGAAAATTTGCATTTGAGAGATTTAATAAAATAGTAAGCTTACCATAGATTCAAATAATATTAGCATTTTACTTTTAAAATTAAATAATTTTTTTTGAATAAAAAAAATTTAAAAATTAAAATTTCAATAACAAATTAAGCATTAGGAACAATTAAGTTTGAATATATGTTATGTTTTAATTATTTGTCTATTTTTAATCAAGCGTGATTTTACTTTTTCTTAACAATTTTAAATAAACGAATTAAAATTGAATGACCAATTTATACTAATAAAAGAAACAATACTCTAAAAATTAGGAGCAATACGATTTAAACCTAAGATATATAGTTTGGTTAAAAAAAAAAAAACCTGACGCTAACAATATTTTAATCGGCTAAGAAAGATGACATGTCGATTTCCATCAGCCAATAAAGTTTTATATTCTTACGAAATAAATCAATAATTATGTGAGTGAGGGGCTCACCAAAACTTAAAACAATTTTCTACAATGCTCATTTATTGGATGATGTGAACAGACCAAATGAAAGACACAAAAGAAAACGAAGCTGTCCTTATAGATTTATGAAACCTAGCTATCTACTTTGGCCCCGTTTTTAATCGAGGTTCCGGTGAGGTGCAGTAAAAATTTTTATTGTATTTTATTTATTATTTTATTTTATTATAATATTTTTAATAATTATTTTATTATTTAATTTAACTGTCACTGTTACAATTGAATACAAATATATCATCATTTGACATCAATCTTATTATTATTTTTATTTTTAATCTTATCATAATCAATTACAACTTACCACACCGTCCATTGATATTAATAGTTGAACACTCACGTCAATTATGCAAAATAATGACAAAATATATATAATGATGCTATAAATCAAATTCCAATTGCTTAGAAACTAACCCAACACTTTTATATTTTCTATATATTTTCTATATATGTAAAAGGCTTGAAATCATATTCCCACATGCCACCGACAATGTGGAGAGATTTTGGTGGTGTCAATTCGTTGATCTAATTTATAATATTTACTTTTAAGTATATATATGTAATATGTGCGTGCTAAAAAAATTATACAAAAATTATGAGTATGAACATTAAATTCAATTTGCCAATAAATAAAATTTTATATCTAATGCATGTTATTATGTGAAACTCTTGCACTAATATTCAATCATATTATGATATATCATTAATCAATAATTTTAATATTATTTATTTTTAAAAAATTCAATTTAAGATTGATAAATTAATGATGTGAGATGTTATAATTGTGTTTATCATTGATTAGATAACACAATTAGACATACAACTCATGCAATAAATCTTGAACATGCATGGAACCTCCTTGCTTCATTTAGATTTTAGAGTCTCTTTTATATCACTAAATCAAGGTCTCATTAATGTATCAAAATTAAAAAAAAAAAAAGAGATTTAAAATATTTTGATTTTTAAGTTAGGATTCATTCCGCGTAGATTTGATCTAATTTCTTGTATATTATCTTTATCTATATATAATTAGTTTTTTTTTTATAAGTTGTTATATTGATATTGTATACATTAAAAAATATTTTATCTTTATTATAATTTTCTAATATACAAATAATCGCATATAAAAACTCGATTTAGTTTAGATATATAATATTGGTACTAAAATACGAGCAACAACAAGGGGAAAAAAATGTACTTAATTACACTTTAACCTTTAATTTCTGATTTCAAGACCTATAATTTTCCTCCTTAGCTAATTAGCCCCATAAATAACTATAACAGGTTTCAATATTAGATTGTGAGAGTATTGAAGAAAAAGCTAATTTTACAATGAAAGCTAGATCTCATAGTTTTAAACGTGATAGGGGAGGTAACACATAAACAACAAAAAAAAAAAAAAACGAAAATTACACGTTAAAATTTTGTTAATAAATTCATTAAAGTGTAATTAATTTTATATTTGATGTTTCAACATAAATAGAATAAGATAATTTTATTTAATACAATACAAATATAACATAAATACACGTATAGTCAAATTGAACAAGAGCTCAAGCCTTTTCTATTAAAAACTAAATTAACTTATTAATTACAATTAAGTAGTATCACCTTTTTCTACTATTTTTGCCACTAACTTTATCGACCATCATTTTCACTCTTTTTTGTAGTAACCATATCCCACTCACCGAAAGCTGCATATCGTCTCTCGCACATAGCACCAAATTTTCCCCATGCCGACATCCGCAATTACAACTCCATCAAGGTTGTCGAACAACGCGTTAAAGCAAGTGATTATATTGGTCAAATATCAAATCAAATCACAACTAATTTAAAAGCAAAAATGATTAATGATAAAGATGGGCCCTAAAATGTAATTGGAGATTGGCACCTAATTTAAACATCAACTCACTTACTCTATCTTCAATCTAAAGTCATGTGTTAGAAAATTGTTTTTGAGAGATGCTAATAAGTTTTTGTTTTCAAATCTCATTAACCAATGCCAAAAGACAATAGATACTTGTTCAAGTTAATTAAAATTTTTATTTTATGAGATAATTTTTCATTTAATATATTTTTTATCTTATTAATAATAATTTTTTTATAAAAATTTATATTTGATGCATTAACAATATATAAATAATAAAATATCACATCGTTATCAAATTAAACATGTTTATAGTAAAGCGATACGTGTGCTGATTTTATGGTTAGATTGGCACAAGCAAGTTCTATTGATACGTGGAAATTGTTGAATCCACCAGTGAGTTACCTAGTTTCTTTAGGGATGAATTTTTTGGTATTGATTCCAACATAGTTTGCATAAGCTAAAGTAGATTTTTCTGCTTCTATGTAATATATATATATATATATATATATATATATATATATATATATATATATATATATATATATATATATATATATATATATAGACCCTTAAAATAAATTAAAAAAACTTTATTAGTATTCTTTTTAAAGATTTGTAACTTTTTTAATTTTTTCATTATTGAAATGATTGTAGTATATTAATTGGCAGGTTATATTATTTATACACTCTGAGTGTATCAAATATAAATATTTTTTTTATAAATATCATTTTAATTCTGTCTAATAAACATTAATCAAGTTATCTTCTATATTCATGATAAAACGATGAGTTTTTATTTCAGAAAATTTATTGAATAATTTAAAATCTTTTTTTTTTTCCAAAACATACTTATGTTATGATTAATAAATCTTGCTTAACTAGCAATATATAATTGTGATGTATCGCATATGCTCATATGTTGTTAAAAACAAAATTAAATGATTTGCATAAGATATAAAATTCAAAATTTTAAAAAAATACAAATACTAATTAAATAAAGTTAATTGTACATGAAAAAAATATTTTTCACTTATGGTGTGAATCATTATCATCAATTTTTTTTTTTATAAATATTGTTTTAATCAATATATATGACTAATTATTCAATATATTGTTAATAAAATTTATAAAATTTACTAATAAAATTAAAATAAAAATACATATCATTTAAAAAATATTAAAAATAAATAATAAATAAAATGAAATACCTACCGTAGTATTTTAATGCACGTATTTATGTGTACAAAACAGCCTTAACGTGGCCTTTGGATGTTGTGGTGGTTGAATGTTCCATGAAGCTGGCAAATGGTTACAAGTAGAAGTGTCCGCAAACACCACCTCCCGACAAAGCGACCTCCGTCCCGGGAAAAACGGGCTGTACTGTCATTACCCACACCAACGTTTCCTACGGTGGGGTCACTCGCACATGCCTCCATGTGAACACGAAATTTTTATTTTTCTTATTCCTTCATTTGGGCTTAATTTCTCTTTAATTTTGATTTGATTTAAGCTTCATCTTGATTCATCCCCAAAATCGCCCCACTTGCATGCTGCATTGGGTGCATCTCACGCTCCCTTTTTACATTTTTGTGATTTTTGGGGAATTTTTTGTATAATAATTACTATCAATAATAATAGTGCTTTTCAAGTCCAAAAATGTACTAAGATATATGTAAAGTACTGCATATATGTTTGCCTTTTGCGTAACATTCTATCTCTATTATTATTAATTATTATTTAATGTAAGTATTAAAAGTATACTCTTTCAAACAAAAAAAAGTATTAGAAGTGTATATGATTATATTATTGCTCGGAGCTCCAACTTGTTCTTAATTAAAGACAAATATGATGTAAAATGTGAAAGCAAAAATACTATTTTAGTTCTTTAAAAGAATTATATATAATAAAGTAAGTCGATAAATTATATAAAAAATCAATCAAAATGTTTTTTTTTTTTTTAATGTGCTATAGATCTTTTAAGTAATCTATTATTTGATATAAAATAGAAAAAATTAACTTACATGGTTAATTATAACACAATTTATTTCAACACATGCGAGTGATTTGAATTGATAATTTCATCAATTTTTTTCATTCGAATTAAGATGTTTTGATATTAAATGATAAATTAAGGGTTCAATAGATATAAATAAATGAAAATGAGCTAAAGTATGATTTTTACCTCAATGGCATATTTCTACATTATGCAAGTATTATTGATATGAAAAAGTTGTTGAACGCCCCAACGGAGATAACTAGAGTATTGAAGGATAACTTTTGTGTATTGATCCTAATAAATTTGTATAAGTTAAATCGATTTTTTTTTGGTCACAAGTTAAAGCAAATTTTTGTTTCTACGTGTACATGTCTGTGTCTATGTATATATCTAAACTTATCCAAATTTGATGGAATATATATTATAACGTCAAAGCAATTTTTAAAATTAAAATTTTGAGTTAGTTTAGATGAACGGTGTAATTAAGTTCGATTAAATTGAAAAAAATAAAATAATCATTAAAAATATATAATTTTTTATAAAATAATAAAACAGATGAAACAATGGACAAAAAGGTAAAATGCCCTTAAATACTTTTATCTTATATGTTGATGTAAGACCCGAAAATTCGGTGTCATTTTTAAAAAAATTGTTATTTGTAAATTTGAATTTTATGTAATCTTGATAAAAAATCGAAGAAATAATTTAATTTCGAGTCCAATTGATCAAGATATAAATTATCAGAATTTATCAAAATTTTTATCTCGAAAAACGAACCCGAAAATAGTAGAAAAATATATCAAAAAAGTAAAATCGGACTGATAAATTCATTTTCGGACTAAATGAATTTAATAGAAATTTTTGGGATATTTTGGGATATTTTAAGATTTTTATTATTATTTTAAGAATAAAATAATAATAAAAAATATATTATATAAAAAAAATCTGTTAAAAAAAAAAAAGCGAATTGGAAACAAAAAAAAAAGGAGAATATCGGGGAGAGAGAAAGAGGAAACCGATCAGTTTCCTCTCACCAGCGAGCCACAGGCAAGGATGAGGGGTCGGCGAGGGCCGGCGGAGGAAGCCCAGCACCGAGCGACTCGCCAGCGGCCACCACGCGCCCCAAAACGCCGCCGGCGAGGAGATCGGAGGAGGGAGAGCCGCGGGGGAGAAAGGGGATTTCGGCCGCCTCCGGCGTCGATCGACCCCACCCGAGGCCAAATGAAGACTCCCCAGCCCGAGCCCAGCCGAACGGCTGCGGAATCGCGTTGGGAACCGGCCGCCAGCGCTGGCAACGGCAAAACTTCCACTGAACCGGTTCGGACCGGTTCAGTGTGAAAAGGGACTGAACCGATCCGAACCGGTTCAGGAGGAGAGAGAAAGAAGAGAGAGAAAAAAAATTTCGAGATTTCATCGAATTTCGGGTAAGTCGATACGAGGTCAAAAGTGACAGATTTAATTTTCGATAAATTTATTTAAATTATATTTAATCGAAAATTGGCCCGAAAATGAAAAATACGAAATTGTGCAGTTCGACGATTAATTCCGAACGAAAACCCGATCGAACTCCGATTCGTGCACCATCGCACAATATCGGGTAAGTAAAGTTCATTTACGACAATTTATGTGATTAACGCGTATTTAAGATTTAATTTACGCATTTCGGATTAAATTTCGGATTTAGTGAATTATAGTCGAAATTTCGAATAAACTATCGTAAATGATATTCGGGCTATCCAAAGAGCTTGGAACGAAGCCCAATGGGTATTGATAGACCCAATGGGTATTGATAGACCCAATGAGTCGATAGACCCTAATGAAGGGAATTAATACGTGAAAAACGGGCTTAATACGGATTAAGACCCGATTAAAGTATTTTGGCCCATTTAGAGTAAACGGGCCCAATTAAGTGAAATGAACTGTATTAAATGTGTAATACAGTAGGAAACATGAAATTAATCCAGTGAATGGTTAAATGCAGCTTCAGAGTCATATCGAGAGTTGACCGGACTGCGAGATTTGGACAGCACAGAGGAAGAGAGGTCACACTACGTGATCCGAGGTAAGAAATTTATGCGAGCTATTAGAGATAGCTGTACGTATTTTCATCATCGTTTACAATCAATTAAATTTCGTATAGTGTATAGATATGAAATTTCTGGATAGTACCCAAATATGGAAAAATTACGAAAATACCTTAGACTCGGGAATTTTTAGAAATGCATAAAATGCATGAAATCCATGTTTTCTCTGTGAAAAAGAGATTTTGTGAAGCTGAAATGATAGACTGGCTCATTATTTGACGGTATGCATTAACTTGCACGTTTTTCTAAAAAGTGATTTGATTGACAAGTGATTTGATGGGATGTTTTCCTCTCACTTTGTTTTGTATCGTTTTGCATATTGCACTCGGTTTTGAGTACCACTGTGGTGGAAAATAGAGCCAGATGTCTATTTTGTGTGTGTGAAATCGTGTTTGAGCTATGATGAGATCTGTGGATTTATCCAGATCCGCTCCCACTTGATTTTGGTATTACATCTGTACAGACCGTGCTGGAGCACTGCTCGCACTTGATTCTATTGTGATTTGTGATTGAGATCGTGCTGGAGCCCTCGAGTTAAGTAGGAGGCTGTCGCAGTAGGGGTCCAGATGGGTCGCCTGTGGTAGGCAGGACCTCACACACTAACTTGCTCGCACTAGATCTGAGACGACAGGCTATGGTTGATAATTTATTTGGTTGGGGTGGTGAGCTGTTGACTCAGGCACCTACAACTATGTGGTAATTGTACTGTAGTTCACGGAGTACGTCGTACCGTGTAGACAACATGGAGTACACTATACCGTGCAACTATGGGATGTGAGGATTGCGTCTTTGGACTCGGGCATGCTTTGTCATTGCTCTGTTTTGTGATAGTCCTTAGATAGGAGCCGATGGATAGACTAATCCCCTCCTCAGACTCAGAGACACCTTGGCACACCTGATCCGTGATAGCTTGTGGGTCTCGGACTTTGGCCAATTGTCCCTTGGATTTGTGTTGAAATCCCTGCCTAGTCTCACCTGATTTTATTGGTTTCGGTGATGAAACAAATTTTGATTTGATTTCTGTGATGAAACCGTTTGAAATGAGAATATGATTTTAAAGTGAGTTTCAATACTGAACACAGAAAGATTTTACTCTGAATGAGTTTTGATATTCGGTTTTTGGCAGTAAATTGCTATGTGTTTTACTATGATGGTTTTGTGAATGCCATGAGTTTTTCGGCATAAACCATGCATCATGAGCATCGTGGATAGTTTGATTATCTACTTGCTTTATAAATTAATGAAAGTGTTTTGAAAAGTAAATGCATTTATTTTACGAGTTGATAAAACATGCATTATGAGCATCGTAGATAGTGTGGTTATCTACCTGCTTTCATATATTTCTTACTGAGCGCGTTATGCTCATCCCATTATTTTTCCCACATCTACAGAGCATTTCAGTATAGTGTATAAGCTGCGTCCGTCCTGCGATATTTTACACACAGCTATTCAGCAGCATCAAGGTATACACACATGTGCTTTTTTGTATCTGAATAATAGTGTACAGTGATGTAGTCATGTTATATGGGGGATGTATATGTTAGGCAATGTAAACGAGTTTCTAATTATGAAATAATAATTTTATGAGCTTCCGCGAATATTAGTGTCTGGGACTAAAACATTGCCTGTTATTCATATATATATATATATATAATATGAAACTGAGTGAGGGATATTGACTCACAGTCCAACAATTGAAATGTGGTAAGTTCGCGAAAAAAATTTATAGTGATTTTTGAAAATTTGGGTCGCGACAATTGAAATCCACCGTGCAATTAGTTGCATCGTTAATTCGTTGTTGCAAGGCATGTTATTACTTATTAGGACAAAGGCAACTGTTTCTTAATAGGAAATTTATCCTGTTCAAGTGCTAACAGTTAACAAGAATTATATTTTTTTCTTTTTTTTTTTTTATTAAAATAGCAATGATGGTTTGGAGTAGCTTATTCACTATATATATATATATATATATATATATATACGTTATACTATATCTTAATATACAAAGAAAATCAATTTAAAAAAAAATTGTTTCAATTTTTTCATTTAAAATATATGTATGTATAACTCTATTGCTTGGCTATTCCTTGCTTGGCAAAGCTAACCTACAATAGAAATTTAATTGTTAAAATTGATTTTTTAAATATAATATTAATTAAATTTATCTAAGATAACATTTTTTTTATTAATTCATAAACTTTCTTTTATCGTTGTTTTCTAGTTACATACTTTTTCAAAAATTCACATATAAAATTAAAATCATTATCATCATCTGAGTCTTTATCCCAATATGAAATTAGAATCATGTATTCAAAAAACCACTTCATCATCAAAGCTTTTATTAAATTTTTGATAATTGGGGGTTGAGGGTTGAGGTTTTTTTTTTTTTTTTTTTGAGTTCAAACTAAATCTTACAATATAAAAAATATTTTTTTAACCACTCAATTAAAAAGTTATTGGTTATGAAAGTTAGAAATTGAGAACTTGTTTAAAACATCAAATGAAACTAACAAATTACCTTACCTTTTAATTTGCAAGGGAATTATTTGGAGATAGAAATGCACCCTAGTAATAAGCGCTAGGTACATTTTCATAATTCTTAGTTTAATTAATGTACAAATTATTAACAATTAAAGGCTAACTTGACAAATTATAGCGTGTTTATTACTAGATGTCTCTTTAAAAATAGGATTCAAATAAATAAATAAATAAAAGATGATACCCAATATTTGTATTTTCATTTCCATATCCGTACAAGTTTCAAACTAAGAATGCCTTTCAAAGAAATGTAAGAATTATACAAAAATTGAAATTTAATTTAGTTGGTTCATACAACCATATGACTTTTTTTTTTTTGAGGTATGGTTTTCCTTTTAATCATTCATACACTTAAAATGAAAAATTCAACTTTAAATCTTTAATGTTACATTAATCCAAGATGGCAAAGCTATAATTGTTAAAATAAACCAAATGTTTTTCTAAAAAAATGGCACTCCTTTACTTAGAGAAAAGAAAAGTGATTAGAAGTTTTTTTTTTTGCTTCCCAATATGCTTCTTGGTAAAAGTAATTGAATTATGCATAAATTCCAACAACAAGAAATGTAACAATTATGCTTTGAAAATAATTAGATCCTAAATTGATAACCAAAGCTAATTAAATATACTAATGAATTTAAGAAACTGTCGTATATCATACCCTAAATGATAAGTGTTACATTTACAATTCTGTTAATAAAATATAAAAAAATCACTAATGCTATATGAGGTATTTCTCAAACTTGATTAATATGACTATATTTATCTAATTGAAATGAACATGCCAAAGTTGAAACATTCCAAACCTGGTAACATATAAAAAAAAATGCTATTCTAATTTATTTTAGCAAAATATTAACTTAATTTGCAAGTTCGATTTTCCTTTTTTATTATATATACATATTAGAGGGAAAATTCAAAACGAAAAGCCCATTTTAGATGGCAAAATTAATGGTTGCATCGATGGTCAAAATTCTTTTATACTATCTAAAACTAAAAGCCAAAAGAAAAAAAAAATTGGGAAAGGAACCTGGTAAATTCCAGTTGCCGTCTAAGCGCGTGGGCAGTTAATTAGTTGCAAATATGTGGACAGATCTAAGGGTAGGGCCCAGGTGTTTGCCCTCACTAGAGCAGGCACCGTCAGATCCGGCAATATGCATCCTAACCGCACGTTAATTTAAGAAAATATAATATTAGGATAATTCTCCCCTGTTAGGGTTAATGGGATCAAACAAAACGCAGTCAGCTTTTTAGCATCACAAAGGTTTGAAAATAACGACATTAAAAATTTATATACATAAAAAAATTATTCCATCACTTATTTCATTATTATTATAATAATAATAAAAAGAAAATAATAAAACAGTAGTAAATGCTAGGGTTCAGTAAATCTCAAGGAGCCCCTCACTCACCCTCTTCCGATATTCTTCTCGGGATTGGTAGTAAAAAGAAACTCCCTGTTTCCGCTATAAATACCCCATCTTCCCTCATTCCCTACATCCTATAAACTCTCTTCTTTTCCTCAGTTTTCTTTGCTTTAGCCATGGTTGTTTACGAAGCTTTGGTTTTTTTTTTTTTTTATGAAAAATGGTGGTGAAGAGAGGAAAAAGGATAAAAAACTACAAACATGGTCCTCTTTGTATTCTTCCACAGCTTTCTTGAACTGCAACTTCATCTTAGATCGTTCGTTTTTGTTGTCGATGTCGCATGCGGGCGGTATACGGGTGTGTTGTTGCGGTTCAATAAAGCTGTGGGAAGATACGGATAGGGTCAAAGGGAAAATTTCGAGATCGATCAGCCCAGGGATTTGAAATTCTATTTCGGGTGCTTGATCTTTCTATCTAATTATTCCATTTTGTTTGTTTGTTTTGTCTTTCTGATTCACTTGCAGGGAGGTTTCTGATGCAGTGAGTAAGTTTTTCTTTTACATGATTTCACTATGAATGGAAGGTCAATAATTTCCATTGCTCTTTGCTTTGAAGAACACAATTTTTCTTAACCCTAATGTCTTAAGCTTGAATTGCAATTCTCTCTCTCTCTCTCTCTCTCTCTTTTTGGATTTATTATATTGTTCTTCCATTCTGTTCTTGTTTTGGGCTACTTATTAGGATTCCAAAGCAGCCATACCCATTATTCCATAGTAACTTTCTGTATCTGATCTTTGTTTCGAAGGGGGCAGGTTGTTTTCTTCCATTACTATTAATCTTCTGCAAGCTGGAACATCAAAGAAAATGAAAAATGCTACTCCTAATTTGCAGTAACACTGTAGGAAGAAGAGAGAGAGAAAGAGAATGACAACTGTGTTGTTTTGGTGCTTGGAATTTTCTATAGGTTAGATTCTTGTCTTTGCTGAATATTTCTCAGAGCTTGTTTTGGATCTTCTTATCTATCTTAATTGTTTTGATTTGACTTTATTTTAGAGTAGTGCAGTACTGCAGTGTGCCCCCTGTGTAGGTTCCCTAATGCAGGACTTGAGGTTCAAAAGGCTCTTACTTGAAATTTGTAGATAAAATTGCATCAGATATCAGCTGATCATCTGCAGTTATACTTCCATGGATAAGAGAGAGTGACTTCAGTCAGTTATACATTTCCAAACCCCACAAAGATTCCATTCCATTGCAGTCCAGTTTTGTTTTCTGTGAGTGACTACATGATTCACTGCACTCTCATTAATTGGAATAGATGCTTTATAATCTGTTTATAGTGCATAATTATTCTGATTTTGACTGCTCAAAACTACCTATAATGAGGAAATTTTTCTTAGCTGTAATAGGGTTACTATTCAACAAGCAGCTTTAAAGATCCAATTATACTGAATGTTGTAGATGGACCACTGGAATCACGCTTTAGCCTAGCCTAGCCTGCCTCATTTGAGCTCACCACCGAATTCATCGAAGTTTAACATGCTTAAGTTCATCCAACTGAATTTGAATGGAAAGCTTGCTGTTAGTTGAATGAAGCTTTTGCCAAAAGAGAATCTGTACAACATAATAAACCTGGATGAATCAAACCCCACTTTTGATTTTGCTAAGATTAGGGTTTTCTTCTTTATATATACATATATATACACAAATATTTTTCAACAATGCCCAAGGACAAATCAGCTGCAAGAAAAGAGGTTCTGGATTATCCCAAAAACATGGTATGCCTTGTCCTGATTGTACTGGGGATGTTTTAAAATCAGATCTGAATGTCGAGCCTTCCTCTAAGGTAGTAGAAACAAGGAAGCTTTTGTTATTTTTAACAGACAAGTGGATCTACAATGGACAAACTCGTGTGATTTCTTAAAATGCAGGGATAGTGTTTTGTACCAATTTACAGGCATAAAACAAATCCGATAAGAAGAGTCAATGTTGTGCAGCCTAACAAACTAACAATTCTTGGCTGTTCTTTATATAATACAGCTGTATTCGGAGATGTTGACGAGAAAATTGAATTCATTCTGCTGCAATTAAGAGGCCAACTCTTTTGTTCGTTTGCTGAAGTTGCACAGATCATCGTCTGATCTAGTTTAATCAAGTGATCCATCCATTCATGCATGTCTTAGTACCGCCAACTAATCTTTGCTCATAGTTTAATCATTGCTCTTGCTCCCTTACTTTTTTTGCTGTCTAATGTTTTCAATAACATCACTTTATGATTGATGTAACATATATGGAGCATTGCTCTCCACCTTTATTCTTTGTATTTAATTATTTTTTACAGTCTTTGGATTTAATTAAAAGCATTTTGGATCAAGTTTGTGATTAAACTAATATAATAATTAATATATATTTATATATATATATATATATATATATATGTGCTAGTGAACAACCTAGAAACCACTTACATAATATTGTATTTATGAGGTCAAAAAGGAATTAAGATTTGTTTGTCGGATTTAATTTATAATTATCGTAGCTTTTTTCCTTTAGGAAGGTAAAGATAGAGAGATGAAAAGCTGTGATAACCTTGTGTTTTGTGAATGTCTACTTGAATAAATAATCTTGGTAATCTTAAGAGAGCTAGTGGTACTGATGTAGCTGCTGCAACATTTGTCTTATTGTCTGTTTTATTTGCTGTAATATTGCAGTAATATAATAATCTCAACTCTTTGCCATTCCTTTCTCCTTGAAGAACAACACCAAGAAGGTGTTACTAATTTAACTAATATTTTACCACTGTTGTAGAATGTCAATAGATTAAATTATTCATGAATCCGAACTGAGTCATGTAGTCATTAGGTCTGTAGTTTAAGTCCGACTACCTGCAACATTTTTTTTTATTCCCAAGTTTCGATCTCATTTATACCGAAAAAGTATTCATAAATCTTTTGAATTGTGGAGTAGTTTTTAATTTGCATTATTTCCTTTCCCTTGGCATGTGCATGTTCCACTACCTAATTTTGCACAATGCTGGTTTATACCTTTGCATCATGCATGTTCACTTGCTTATTACAGCTCTTAGTTCAGTCTGAATTATTTGAAAAATCTTATAGAACTGTCATAAGTGAACTCGAAACCCATCTTTTTCAGAGGGGAGGGGGATGATATATATATTTTTTTTGGTCACAGAAAGTTAAAATTAAGAAAAGTTATTACATCTTTTAGATCAAGACAAACCAATTTATTATTGAGATTTATGAATTGAACTTTTATTTACAAATTTTTCATAATTTAGAGATTACTTACCAACAAAAGATCATAAAAATTTGAGCCTAAATGCTTTACGTACTTGTGTTTATTATGGCATTCACTTGTACAAAAATTCCTATATATACATATTTCCTTTCATCTTCATGGTCAACAAAGTTGCCATTTATCGTTGTTGGCGCACTTTCACATCAGAATAAAAGGGCAGGCCCCTGCCCTCTTTCAGTTTCACTTGCTGTCCTATGGCTCCAATGGTTGGAACAAAGAGTTATGCCTCAAAAGCGACGTGACTGAACAATTTACCGCAACACATGGGGGCGAAATTATTGCTTTGCCTTGCCATTTCCCTTTCAGTTTGTTCATACGGCTCCCCCAACGTTTCGAATTTTCTGCTCAAGTGCATCACTTTCACAGGCGCCAGTTGTATGGATGTTGATTGGATTATTTATGAATACAACAAGTAAATCTCTCAGCTTGATTAAATCCTTAGAGCTAGCAACAGCATGAATCAACAAGAAACAAAACCCAAGTTCATGATCTTGTTAGTGAAGCAATTGAGTGAAACTACTATATTTTCATTCAAATGTGTACAAAAGCATGGAGGGTTCCCACTTCCGCTCCTCTCTGCCTCCCCCACAAAATCTCACTTGTTGATTTAGTACCTGCAATGTTTGATTATATAGAATAGTTTGAAAGGAAATAATTAATTTGTAAAAGGTTATCATTTGAAGTTGAGACATTCTTTCATGGGGGGAAAATGTGCCGCCACTAGTCTATTGTCTTTGCCACTTTAAACAAAGTAGCTTCAGCTTATGATGGGAAATTTCGTCCACACGCACACACAAAACTAAGCTAATAATCTCTTAACCAAGCGATTAAAAAAATTTGCAATATGTTGTAATATAAAGTTTAGATTCTGAATCTGAACAACCTCAACCGGTTCCTTATTTCCTATTATCAATAAAAGGTGAAAACGGAAGAAGGAGATCAGCAATAGCTAACTAGGTAGAAAATTAAAAGTCACGACTCATTTTAAATTGTTAAGTACTATAGTTAAATTCAACATTATCTTCTGAAAAATAGATCTCTTCTCTAAGCAATATGGGTACTAATCAAAGGTCATATAACTTATTACATTATGATCAGGTGACTGAGAGTATATATGATCTAGACCTCCTTCAAGCCCATTATGTATATCTAACTTAATTAGCTGTTCTATTTTTTCAACCCTTTGGTTTGGGTATGTAACTTGATCTGCAGTTACCTTCAACTGGTTTCATCTGAATATACATTCAAATAAGAAGGTAAACACCATCATCTTCATGATCTTTTTTTTAATTATAAAGCAACAATGCAAGTATGTAACAGCTTGAACTGGTAAATTTCTGATGCATAAAAGCTTTTGAATTATTGTCACCTTTTCCCCATGCTTTGTCAATAATTGAATTCACTCTGATAAAAAAAAATAATAATAAAGATAGCCAGCAATACATGAAAGCTAGATCAAATATGAGGGGTCTAATATTAGCAAAATTATTATTGTTATTACTCTTTCTAATTGTTTTACACTGTGTGCAGATTACAGAAGCTGCCATGACCCTTTGTCTGGCCTGTTACATGCTTGTTTTCATGGTGGACCTTCCTATGTATCTACCCATAGCAATCCCTTGGCTAAACATTCAAAACAATGTATGTTCCAAAGCTTTCTTTGTATTAGGGAAAGATTCCTCGTCACTCTTATCTTCTTCTCTCTGATGGTCCCTTTTCCTTCTTCCATCTTGATTACTCCTTAATTATAGCCTTTTTCTTTTGGGGTTTTCCATTTGGTGAGATTCTTCTCACCCTTCTTTAACTTCCATCACTTTAATTATGGATCACTGCTTTTTTCTTTTAATTTCCTAGAGGTCTAAAGACTAAAGTATATAGCTGTGCATAAAGCTCAGTGCGTAAAAAAAAAAAAAAAAAATCAATGCATAAATCTCTCATCATAGTAAAGTCTGAGGATGGTTACAATTATTTACACTATCTTTTCTTTTCACTAATGAAGATTTCATTTTCATGATTTGAATCCTTGAATTCCAAATAATAATGAATTAACCTCTACCATAACCCATTAATATAATAATTTAATTTTCTAGACAAATCATACTACCCCACTGATATTCTTGCTACTTGCTACAACATAATTGGATGAAATCTAGAAAAACCAAAAAGAAACAGAAAAGGAAAGAAAGGGGAAAAAGGCAAAAGAAAAAAAAGAAAAGAAAAGAAAGTAGTTGGGAATAAGAGGTGCTTGTGATTGTGAGGTAGATAAATTAACTTTATGTTCTTTGGCTGTTCTTCCACTGTCCAGTACTACTGTTTCCTCACGTATGCAACTTCTTCTGTCATCAACTTGGTCTACCCTTTTCTGCCCATGGCTTGTCAAAGAATATTAAAACCATACTAGCTTGCAAAATTGCTTCCTTAATTCAACAATATTAGAATGATAAGTTAGGATATATAGGTATCGATTCATCGTTGCAGGAAAAAAAATTAAAAGAAAAAACTAAAATTCAACTGAAAAATCCGAATTTATTATGTTTGAATTCCTGAATAAGGCTGCTCAACAACAATTATAAAAAATCAGCCACCATCCCCAAGATGGAAGAAATCTGAAATTTTTATAACTAAAATATACCTTAGCAGGAGAAGTTGCAGCAAAGGAGACATGTGTGCCGTATAATGTGAGAGTTTTGAGTAGGCATTGGGGGAACATTGAAGGAATGCAGTCAATAATGAACTCTTGAAAGAGCTAGGGTTAGAGGGATCTTATAGGAGTTAGGGAAAGAGGATAATTGATCAGAGGTGGGTTGGAAAGTTGAGATCATCATCAGTTGAGACAGGTTGGCTACGCATAGCATGGGGATCCAAACCCAAATCCAATACAACATTGGTTTATTTCCATGAGAGCTCAACCACCTCTTTAGCTCCAGTATTAAACCTGAAAATTTTATACATGGTACATATAATGATATGATACCAAAATATAAAAATGATATAAATATAAATTATACACAACACAAATACAAATGCAAATTATCAAATTTAGCGAGATTTGAGAGATTGAAAGAATTAATTAAAAATTAAAAAGAAAATAAATAATAATATTTATTAAGAAAATGAAAAGAGAGTTAGCTAATTGGGAGAGATCATCAGTGGGGGAATGGTTAAAAATGATGTCGTACAAAAAGGGACAAAGGTTGACCTTTTTCCACAGAAATGTAGGAGATCGTGCATAGTAGTAATATTAGAGAGGGCGGGGGCGAAGCAAAACCAGAAAGGCCAACAGGGAGAACTAACATATCATTGATGATAAAAAGGAATTAAAGGTAGAGAATCTTCTCTGCAACAAATATAACTCTCCCTTTTTCAGCATTTTGATTCAATAACAATATCAGAAATACTGGAGTATAATAGTTAAAGTTAACGTTAAAGAAAAAGATGGTTTAGATCAATTTCATATAAACCCATGTTGTATATACACAAAATTCCTGTTCTTCTCGCCATGTCAATGCATGGGAAGAAAAGTGTTGCAGACTACGAGTTAAAATAGATGAAGTCACCATATTCCATTACTGGTCCTTAATCCTTTTTATCTGAAGAAACTGTATTTCAAGAGAAAAAAAAACCCACCCTGTAATTCAGCATCAGAAACCTTTTCTCTGAGGGAAAGCTGCAAGAATTATGGATCATAATTTAGAAAAGAAAAGAAAAGGCTGTAAATAACAATTTTGAGAGCTTAACTTACCATGCTCTGTATGCAGACAGAAGAGAAATGAAGTGTTCTTCTTCTCCTTCTATTCTTTTTCTGCAGGAAATCTTGGTCTTCAATGTAGCTAAGTGGAAGGAGAAAAACAAGCCCTGAACTACCATCATGTTCTCCCACAGCTTTCTTGAGCTTCCATGGTGTGCTACTATATAGCTATTAGCTATTATTTTAAGATGGAGTAAGTACACAAAGAAAGTTCAAGAAAGCTGTGGAAAAGCATGACCAGGACTTTCAAAGAAAAGAAGAACAAAAAAAAAGCCATCAACCATTTCACCAGAATTTCCTTAACTCAGATCTCAAAAAACTCTCAAACTATCAGGAAAGCTTTTCTTTCTGACCTAAAAACACAGATTAGAGAAGTAAAGAAAGACAGACAGAAAGAAGAAGAAGCATGACAAGCCAAAATTTCACGGACCACTCTACCAATATATAATCTGTGTACCAGCTTTATAGAGAAAGAAAAAGGAGGAAGATGAGCCTGGGGAGGATGGGAAGAAAGGAAGGGTGGGTAGGGTTTATTGTCACTCACAATTACAAAGCAGCAATTTACTCACCAAAAAAAAAAAAAAAAGCCTGCTTTACTGGTGAGTGCGCAGTGGGGTACAAAATACAGCCAGATTAGATTAGATTAGATTAGACATGTAAAGGAAAGCAAATTAAACTCAAACCCAACATTGAAACACTTATGATGAACGTGGAGAAAAATCAAAAGAGATTCAGAATTAAAGGAATAAAGAAAATCCATATACCCAAAAAAAAAAAACCCACCCATCCCCATGATCACATGCAACCATGTGATTTCGATTTTTATTTTTTAATTATTGGAAACTATAAAGGTATGGGTTGTTTATGGTCCCCCAATCTTTATGTTTTTTTTTTTCATTTTTTAACCCAAACCTATATATAATATATAGGTTATCATATCAATCATAATGTTGTAAAATGTTTCTTCTTCTTAATTTTTTATATTGAGATTGTTTTAAAAAATAATTGAATTATTATTATTGTTGTTTTTCAAAAATATTAGTAAAATCTGTACATTTTACCTGGTGGTGTTTCTAAAATTTTTAAAATTTTGGGTGCAATGATGTGACTCCCTTTGGACAAACTTTCATGTTGATGGGATGGCCCTTGGGGAAAAAATGAAAAGAGCAAGTATTTTGAAACTTCTGGCATCAGAGATTTTTTCCCAAAACTTGTCCAAATCTTATCTTTTCCATTCATATAATTTCATGATAGTTGGATGGAATTTAAGAATCCCCTTTTAATCTTTTTAATGCAACACCTCTTCTTGCCCAGACAAAATTTTTGTGCTTTTTTTTTTTCATTTTTTAATTTGATTTTTTTTTCTTGCACAAACTTAATTAGAGTGTAATATTCTTTTGCATCCATACGTTGCATTCTGAAATTAATAGTATAATGATAAATTAAATTAAATTAAATTTATTTAATAAATTTAGAATTTGTATTTTAAATGCATTGTTTCACATTCATATGTAGCTAAAAGCTTAATTAAAAGGAGCATTATTTAGGTTTCTATTGCTTGATCAGTACTCCCGCAATTTTCACAAACATTGTTTTTTAATTCTTAATTTTTCTTTGAAAATAAAAAAATTTGTGATATTAAATAATATAAAACATTAATAAAGATATTAATGTTTCTTTCACTACAAGAAAAAAAGGGCAACAGCGATGGATTTAGCGACGGATTTTCCGTCGCTAATTTTTGCTTTCCGTTGCAAATGAGTATTTGCGACGGAATTAGCGACGGAACTTTAAGTCGCTAATTCCATCGGTAAATTTGAAGTCGCTGAAAGTTTTCCGTCGCTGAGAGAAAAATTTCGTCGTTAATTCCGTCGCAAATTATTTTCGACGTTGAAAATTTTTTCCGACGGAATTTCGACGCTATATTTTTTTTAATTAAGCGAAAAATCCGTCGCTAAAAGGATTCAGCAACGGATTTCCGTCGCTAATTGAATTAATTAAATTTTTCGTCGCTAAAAGGATTTAGCGACGGATTTTCGTCGTTAATATATATATTTTAAATTAATTAAATTTTCCGTCGCTGAATCATTTCAGCAACGAAAAATCCGTCGCTAATTTATATATATTTGAATTAATTAAATTTTTCGTTGCTGAAATGTTTTAGCGATGGATTTCCGTCATTAATTTATATTTTTTTAATTAATTAAATTTTTCGTCGCAAAAAATATTTAACAACGGAATTCCGTAGCCGAATTGTATATATATTCATTAATTTTTCCATCTCAAATGTCATAATTACCAATGCAAGCAGATTGAAGTGCATTACACTCTGAAAGCTATAATTACAAGACCAGTAGCAAGGGGTCAGAAATCAATGTTCAAGTTCAACAATCTGAAAGTGAGTAATCTATACCTCACTATTAGGCACTTCAATAAAAAATTTAGACTCCCAAGTTCCTATAACTTAGACAAAATCAGCTTCACACACCATTGGATTTGGTTCACACTAATCAAGCAGCAATGAAACACGACGATAGCAATGAAGAAATAGATCTGCAATTAGAAACACGACCCTTTTAGAAAATGCAAAGCAGTACACAAAATAATTCAAATGAATGAACTGCATTTGACAAATGACGGCATTGATCACACAGATTGCCCAATACATCTGGCTTCAAGACAATTGAAGATTGCTACACTTAGAGGGACATCGAATGTCAAGAAGGTGCAGGCTAATGAACTTATTTCACACACCTGTACTAGCTAATTGTGTCTTTCTTTCTTCCTTGAGAGGCAGAGATAAATGGTTGTAACACATTTGAGCTAACAGTTCCATTAACAAAGTACTTTCTTGATGCTAATTTAATATGGTGAACTGACTACCATTAACATTTGTTGTAACCATCTACTGTTCTTTGCAATTTTATGTCTACATTCACATAAAGTTTCTACATTCTTAAAGTTGCCCTATGCCACACTTCATATATGCTCACAGATCAGGTTTGGTATATTAGAATTTCTAAGTTTGTCTTTGTTGAAATTTTGAGATGAAACTAGCAGATTATGTTGAATTAAAATGTCAAATTGATAATAATTTAAGAAAACAACTATATCTATTTATCAAATTGTCAGACTGATCTTGAGATCAAACTGAAATCTAAAGACCTTGATCGAATTTACCCTTCTTGATATTACATTGATAGTATATGTAGTCTTTACGTTTGGTGAATCTCTTGCTATATTTAAAAATATGTTTGTGACTAAGATAAGATTGCCCAAAATAGAAATCTACCTTCAAAGTAATAATACTAGTAATGCTTTTCCTTCAGCAAAATAGACTACAGATTTTCTAATAACATTGACTGGACATAAAACTCTTAAGTACAAAAAGCAATCGTAAAGAGTTTCAAGTTAGCCAAGCCAGTTTGCAAACCAACTTTTTTTTACCGTTTTCGAATATAAAGAATAAAAAAACAGACGGAAAGCTTTGGCACTTGGCTGTATTTACAGAAAATACAAGCTTTTAGGTTGTTAGGGAGCAACCTTCTAGCGTATACAGAAGTGAGGAGGAACTACATCAATTGATAAATCAACAAATTAGTATTTGATTACGTGGTGGCGCAACCAAAGTTCATAAACAACCATGTGGAATGCATCGAACTTTATGGGTGGTGAATTCCATTGGAAGTGTTTCTGAACCTGAAAAAGAATGGCACAAGAAATTCTCATCCTTGACAGCATGTAAATGTTTTTAGATTGAACTTCAATTTTAGTGAAAAATGATGAACATATATAGGAAAGGAAGGCTCCTACCTTAACTAAGTTCTTATGTAGTGAAACAAATTTCTCATGAGATATGCTCTGTAGTATCTGCTTCAGGTCATACACATCATTCTCTCGAAGGACAATGGCAAATTTTCGCCAATCAAGAATGTCATTGAATGGCAGGTCATAATAGTTGGATAGTATTACTACAAGAGAAAAGCCGAATAGGTTAAGGGAGACATATTTAATCATTCTATCTCTCTCTTGTTGGGAGGGAGAGGGGAGGCTTACACGGTAAACAAATTAAAAAGGCCAAAAAAACACCCTAGCAGAAATTTACAGCTCAAAATGGGGCAATCTTACTGTTTCTTCAATCTCTTAAAATGGTTAAAGCCCCTCCCCCCAAAGTAGTTCTCAAGTTTCACATATCTTCTTTCTGGAATAAATGATACAATCAAGGTATAGTAAATCAAGTCTTATGTCCAGAACTAGAGGACATCAAAATCTTGGAGATAGTTATGCTGGGTGAACTAGATTAGTCAGTAAGATTGAATTTGGCTCATACTTTATGACAGCCTTGAGAATAAACACTCTTGGATTATAACTTCTGCACCATCTGTGACAGTAACAGAGATAATCCCAAAGATTTTATGTGAATATAAATTCTTATAAAATGTTTTTGCTGTGCTCCACAGGGGGTGCCTGGAAGAAACACACCTCTATAGATATGGTCATCCATTAGGAGCAATCCTATTATTATATCTCTACTAAGTATATTATAATTTTTCTTACCAGGCTCAGTCACAATATCTAAGTTTTCATTGGTATTTCAGCAGAGGTCCTCTATATCACTAAAAGGAAGTCTTGCCACCTCCTGTACAGCATAGCAAAGGGCCAAAGTGATAACTTACTCTGTCTGAAATTCCTCAGTCCTATTTATGTTTGCATTTCTAAGTTCCTCCTCACTTTTGTAGCCAACCTAGTCTTATAACTTGGCCATCCACATGCATCATTAAGCAAGTAATAAGCAACTAACTGAGATACAAATTTCAAAATCCTCCACGGCAGCAACCACAAGAAATTGAGAATGCTTACCAGGAACACATCCATAATGGATTGATTCAGCTATGCGAACACTGTTGACCTGAGAGCCACCAGGGCATATGCAAAATTTAGTTCTATAAAACCTCTTCTGGTACAATAAATGTCCAGTCGCCCTGCTTATTCTATTATTGGAAATGTCAAGTTCAGTATCATTCTCCCACAGACGAGCCAGAATAACTCTAATCTTTGAGTTTCTATGACCAGCCCAGAAACCAAGTGTCGTCCTGCAAAACATGCTTCCAATTAGCATGAAGCTAAAAACTTGCATTCTTGACCATTTTAAACAAAGGGTTTTGTTAATGAGCCATTTGAGAACACAACAATGCATTAAGTATAAAATCCTCCCCACAACTATTACTATAACTAATGCCAATATGCACTCATTAGCATTTTCCTCAAGAAACTATTTGACATGCTATGATCCAATAAGAAAAACCGAAAAGGGACTTTGTTTTACCTATTTTCTACATCGTTTCCACCAGCAGGAAGAGCAAACGGCTGCAATACTTGAGGGAGAGCAACATCTTTATGCGGAATGAATCCAACATTATAGCTTGGAGAACAAACAACGCGAATGGCGTTCTTTACAAGAAACGGAACTCCTTCCGTCGCCTGGCTGCGGAGTAAAGGGAAAAGGCTCGACCGTCGGAAGGGAAGAGGAATGGTCGCCGGTGGTGAAAGGAAAGAGCCAAAATAGATTGGAAGGGAGGCTCGGGTGCAGGGGAAAAGAAAAGGAAAAAAAGGGATGGGATCGTGTGATGGCAGGAGGGGGTTTCAATTTGGACGGAAGGATCGAGGCCACAAATTTTTTTGGGTTGGGGGGGAAAGAAATTGGGGGGTCACCGGGGATTCGTGATGGTAGGTAGTGGCAGGGAAAAGGGAAATCGGGGAGAGTGGTGTTTGGGAGGGAAAAAAATTAGGGGGGAAAAGGGGAGGGTCGGGAGAGTGTTAAGTGTTGTGTGTTCCTTTTTTCTTTTCTTTTTTTAATTTAGAAAGGCTTCAGCGACGGAAAGCTTCAGCTACGAAATTTCGTAGCTGAAGCCTTTCAGCTACGGAAAAAATATAAAAAAAATGAGGAAAAAATCGACAGCCTTCAGCGACGAAATTTCGTAGTTGAAGACTTTCAGCGACGAAATATTCAACAAGGCTTCAGCGACGAAATTCCGTAGCTGAAGCCTTTCAGCGACGGAAAAAATATAAAAAAATTAGGAAAAAATCGATAGCCTTCAGCGACGGAATTCCTTAGCTGAAACCTTTCAGCGACGGAAAAAATATAAAAAAAATTAGAAAAAAATCACCAGCCTTCAGCGACGGAATTCCGTAGCTGAAGACTTTCAGCGACGAAATTTTCAACAAGGCTTCAGCTACGAAATTCCGTAGCTGAAGCCTTTCAGCGACGAAAAAAATGTAAAAAAATTAGAAAAAAATCGACAGCCTTCAGCGACGGAATTTCGTAGCTGAAGGCTTTCAGAGACAAAATTTTCAACAAGGCTTCAGCTACGGAATACGTAGCTGAAGCCTTTCAGCGACGAAAAAAATATAAAAAAATTTAAAAAAAATCGACAGCCTTCAGCGACGGAATTCCGTAGCTGAAGGCTTTCAGAGATGGAATATTCAACAAGGCTTCAGCGACGAAATTCCGTAGCTGAAGCCTTTCAGCGACGAAAAAAATATTATAAAAAATTCGACAGGCATCAGTGACGAAATTCCGTACCAAAATCCGTCGGAAAATATAAATAATATATTTGAAACCTATAGCGACGGAATTTCGTCGCAAATCCGTCGCTAATTTATTTTTTTAGCAACAGAATAATTCCGTCGGTAAAATTTCGTCGCTGAAAATATGTTTTCTTGTAGTATTTCAGGAGGATAACATTTTTTTTATATAATTTAGAATTATATTTATTTATAGCTTAGACACTCACATATATTTTGTACATTTGGTAGACTTTTTAAATTTCATTGATAAAATTTAAAAAAAAATTCATAGATAATAATGTATAAAATAATAATTCATATTATAACACCCAAAAATTCGTATTGAAGTAAGAATACATAATTTGAAATGAAAAAACAAAAGTACGAAACAAATATACAAGAGCCACGCAGCCAACCTGTTTGTAAGGATGGACAGTATGTCTTAATGCATGTGTGATATGTACATCATGAGATAGGTACATAAATTAAACAATCTCAACACAGACATGACGTTATATAAAACCTAAATTTATTTTAAAAAAGAAAAAGAAAACCCATGGAATAAAACATAAACATTCACTCATATGAAGTTAGAGACAAGATAGCGTAAGATACTATGATCACATGTGATACATGCGATGATGTTATGTTAGTGTCGATATGTGCATGTGGTGGTGGATGGTGTTGGGGCACTGGGCCCAGCTGAACCCTTTAAACAAAATTAATTTCTTTTTTTAAAAATAAAATTCGGTTGTATGAAAATAGAGAGAAAGAGCAGTTACAGTCAGCTGTCAGGTCCATCTCATCAGTCAGTCGTCACTTACCTGTTACTGTATCGTCGATCAGTTTATTTTTTTTTTTTAATTATTTTATAATCAGAGTTTTGGAAGGAGTAAGTGAACGGCACAAGTGGGCGGCCGTATAGCAGAGCTATAACGTAATAATTATACGTATATATATATTACTCACATCATATGACCCTTTATCGTCAGCCACCGAATCATCAATCAGCCCACCCCACTCTCTTCTTCTGTCACCAATCAGTATCACTTACTCTTGTCATTGGCCTTCTTCTACCCTTTTTTTTTTTTTCACTTAATTTATTTTATTAAGGAAAAAATGAGGGATTCGAATGTATCGGAAGATATTTATATTTATCATTAAATTGATTTTATTTTTACTGAAAAAGTTAAAAAAGTAGTAAAAGCCTGCATCAATTGAGGGGTCTTAGTGCATTTTTGACTCAAGTTATGGAAGAATTTGTTTATTATATAAGTTAGAAGCAAGGTGTTTAGCTTTTCAAATTTTAAATTTTTTAACTTTTGCAAGGAAGTAGAATTGAGCTTTCCTTTTAATGAAAATTATAAATTACAGCTTTTTGAAGAAATGTTAATTTAATAACATGTATTTAATATTTTTTTTAAATTTCACTTTACTTTTTAATATTTCATATTAATTTATTTATTATTTTACTCGAAAAATTATTTTATTTTATTTATTTGTTTTACTTAAGAACTTACTATTAATTTAATAAACTTTATTATTTTATTTCTTGTTTATTAAAAATATAAAAGAATGTATTAAATAATTATAGCATTTTTTCAAAATTTTTGTATTAAGTCGGAAAATTTACTTATTTTAAAAATATTTTATAATAGTTATATTCAAACAATATTTTTTATAAAAACTTCAATCGGATCAAAAAGATACGAAATGTTTGTTAGTATCCATTAAATCACCATAAATTAAACTATTCTATATTACATGACAGATAAATGGATAGCTTGAGTTGGATATGTTATTGAGTAAGAAAATATTTGATTAAAAATATCACAACAATTTGAGAGTTAAGAATCAAAGAAACAATGTTGTGATAGTTATCATATTTATATTTAAATGCATGAACAAATAACAAAGATATGAATAAAGTTATATATATATATATATATATATATATATGAAAACTAGATAATCTAAATATATTTAACATTGGTTAACGAGAAATCCATGTACATAATTCTTCAAGTATGGAAAAACTTTATAAAAATTCAAGTGATCACCACCCTCAAGGTCTTGTTTGGTAGAATGGAATTGAAAATAGAAGGTTAAAAAATTAGAAGGAAAGAAAAGTGAAAAAATAAAAAATATATATATTTTGTTTTTTTATTGATGTGTTTAGTAGAAAAGATCATAAATTAAAAGAAAAAAATATTTTTTCTATTCAAATCATTGCTCAAAAAAATCGGAAAATAAAAAAATAAAATTATATTATTTGACCATTATTATATTAATAATAAATTAAGAAAATAAGTAAAATTTAAAAAATAAAAAATAATTTTATAAATTTGCATACTTAAATCATTTCTCCGAATAATATTTCCAGATCGAATTTATTTAAATTTGTTAAGAAAATAAAAATAATATTTTCGTTTATTTTTTTTCTTTACCCTGTCTGTCCATCACCGTTTTACGTTTTCACTCAATCAAATACATTCTAAGAAGGAAAGAAACACTGTATTAGTCGTAAGAAAGATGAGAAGAGTTTTCATGCAAAATAAAAGATATTCCCACTGAAAAATATACCAACTCGGTTTTTTTTTTTTTTTGTGGTCGTCCTCAGCGAGATATGAAACCAACAAATTTCACAGCGTCAACGTCTATGGGCCAGAAATTGTGTTAGCCCATCCTGAAAACCACCGACTCCTGGGCCTGACTAATCGCTTTGAGCCTCTTTAATTCTCTACTGACCGACTCCATTTATAACTTGAAAACCCTAAAATGTTGGTAACTATGTTGGAGTAGACCAGAATGGAAGGGAATCGATCACGTGAGTTTGCAGTGAAATGTACTGCTATAACAGGGCAACCCTCAATGGAATTTCTGTAGCCAGTGGCAGCGTTGCATGCAACCCGTCGGCGCAATTTTAGACTTTTTTTCTTCTTCTATAGGCCCGATTCTATATCTTTGGTCTCTCTCACCGATTCTTCCAAAGGGAAAAAATCAGACCATAATTTGCTGCTTTTCACTATGCTCCTCTCACTCTCCATTTTCATCTCTTTCAAATCATTAGACCTTACTGTTCTCTACATATATATATATATATATATATATATATATATATATTTGTATTTTGTAATATTCGAAATCTCTTTCAACAAAATTATTTAAGTGAAACCATAAATTATATAATGTATATTTTTTAGATTTATATACATAATATTAAAGATATGTTAAGTGATTCATGCCTTGAAGTTAATTAAAAAAATTCTAAATATTAAAATCAAACTACCATATTTTTTATTTTTTCAAAAAAATATGAACTTAGATTATACAATCTCACAATTTAGACGAACTTAAACAAAATTTGAAACTCAAATTATTGGATCGGCCAACTTGAATATATAATCATATAAAATATCAATATCATTTCTAAATTCAATCCAAAATGAATGGAAAACACCTCTACTTCTGACATACTTTTTGGCTGTTTGAATGTCTGAATCTCATTGTTTGAAGCTGCTATACTAAAACAAATCACACCTTCTTTGATGGATTGCAAGATATGTTGCTGAAGTGCTCAATCACAAAGCTGATAAAAATTTGTTTCTTTGATATCTAAGCGGGCTGTAGAGTAAATTGGTGTCATAAGCAAGAGAATCTTGGATCACAATAGGCTGCTTCTGCGATGGCTTGAAGATGTGTTCATGATGTGAGTTCTGAGCTTTGCTAAAGTATGGTTTTTCATGGAGTCGAAGCGAAACTTTTTTTGATTGGGTGACTGAACTTAGCACTTGTAAAGTATGGCTTTTCATGGCCGGGTGCTAGTTTATAAGAATGATTTTAATACTCCTACTTAGTATTGCTTGGGATGTTGCAAGTTCTGAGCTAATACGTTTGTAATTGTAATTTTCTTGCTTTGCTAATACGGCAACTGCCTGATGTTGTTTAAATTGTTCTCTTGCTCTGGAGTTTTAATCCAGGATGCTTTACCACAATTCAATAAACATTTGGCTTATAAAATAATATACATTTTGGAAATCACAGAAATCATATAGGAAAAATTATTGAAAGTGGATGGATCTCCAAGTACTTTTGGTGTTTCTAAGATCAATCATAAGAGACATTGACAACTATTTGGAAGTCTAAAGCAAGTGGGTACGTGGTGTTCAGAACATGCACGTGGATTTCAGCATGCACTGTAATCTTGTCAATTGTTCGAACAAGAACTTGTCAGCATCTTGGCAGAGTTGTTTGAAATTTGCAGGTTGAACAAAGTTTTTATATTATTAGGCCTTTGAGTTAAAGAAGAAATCGATAAGCTAGACCTAGATAGCGGTGATGAAAAAAATGACTCAGAAATCGTACCCATCGCCATGCCAAGTCTCTATTATGGAACTGTTCTTGACTGCCATTTCGGGTCATTGAATTGTGCTCTTCCATCGCTTGCATGCTGACCAAAATGGGTCCATTTTCATATCTACCATGAAAATCAATGGTTTCCTGACGGACTTCTTTAAGGAAGTAGAAGTTGTTCTTTTCCCACAGTCACACTTCACGTGAATTAATTCAGTCGTTTAGGTGAGAATTTTCTTTTCGTTTTTGATTTTTGTGACTACCTTTCGAAATTAAAATTTTGAATATTTCAAATTGATGTAAGAAATACATTTTTAAAATAAAAAAAAAGTTAGCGAGGAAAATAAGCTTAAATTAATAATTGTGCTAAAAAAAAACTATATGCATATAAATTAAAAATATAGATATTATTGCAACTAATATAGTGTCGACTACAAACTCATAACTTGTCCTAAAAACCAAGTCCTTAGCAATTTTAATAACTAAATTATATCAAGGAATTTATAATTATATACTAATAAACAGATATAAATGAAGCTTTAGATGATACTACTTTGGAGTGCATGCAACTTGGTTCGAAAATTCCATGATCATAAAAAACCAAAATAGATTAATTAATTTAATCACGAAATTAAGTATATGTGTGTAAAGGAGATGCATGTTATATTCGTTATAATTACCAGAGTGAACCTAATTAATTTTTATTTTAATATTAAATTATTTCATTAGATTTATGTAATCTACGTCACTCAGAACATGAGATGAATGATATATATCTTATGTAAATACGTATGTACTTATTTATCAAACTCAAAAATTTTAGAAAGTAAAATAAAAAAATCGAGGTGAAATTTGATGTTGCTAGATGGTCTTAGTTGGATTTGCTTGTACAAGAATTGAGTACAGTAAGTATGGCAAAGAGAGAAGGGAAGGAGAGGCAGTGAGTCCATCCAGCCAAGCGTGTGGCAGCAGGGAGCAGATCGAACAGAGAGGAAGGACAAAGGAAAACTCAATAATAGGAGAGGGAGGGAAAAGGCTTTGATTGATGTTTCTATTATCATTCTAAATATTGTATTCTGATAATTGAAAATGGACCCACCCACCTTCTTCATAGTTCTCATCACATGATCTGATGATCATTCACACAAGTCAGGCCGAGCATCGTCATTGAATCTGACCAAGTTTGTACAGATCACCAAAGTGTACGTTTTTCTTCTTTTAGGTCCTCTTAATTCTTACTTATCTTCCATCTTTTTCTGTTGTAGTCTCACCCTCTTCCAAATTTACTTGGATAAAATTAATACCTCAATTAATGTTATCCTTAGGGTTTGGGTGAGGACTTCTTCTTTGGAATTAGAAAAGAAAGTAATATCTAATAAATGTGGTACGGTAAGAGAAAATAGAAATGAAAATTTTTAGTATAAGGCTAATATAAACATGTATTATTTAAACGTAAATTTATCACATTTGGTTCATTAAAAATTATTTCAAAAAAATAATATAAATACTTCAACAATCAAAATTTTGTCTGGTGATTATTATCTCGCTTTAGAAGGAATTAGATCAAAAATTTAATTTTTCATTTTTCATTGTACTTCTCTTTGAACAAAAAAAAAAGTAAATACGTGAAATAAACTAAAAATTAAATAAAGATATAGACATATGATAATATTTTTACAAAATATATGTATATTTATTTTCATGTGTTTATTATACTTCTAACTTATTTTAAAATTAAAATTTTAATCTTATTGTAAAATTTTATTAAAATAAATAGGCTACTGAGATTGAGACTAGTGAAAAAGATGTTTAACCTCTAAAATCAAACGAGTTTACCTATAATATGAATAGCCTTAGTGAGTTCCTTTCTGTGTAAATTTCAAATATAAGAGATATCACTTTATCGGCCATGAATGTGACAGTTTTTTTTATATATATAATAATAAGATAAGAGATTTTAAATCAAATGTTGGAATGTAATTTTTCAACATTTAAACATATGATAAAAATAATAGTATTTAAAAATAATTTATCATTCCCAAAAATTAGATTGGGATAAATCAATTCTGTGGTTAATTAATAAGATTTTGTGTAGCTCGGAAAATATCCAAACAATAAGAACGAAAGAAAATAAAAATGGATGGAATCTTCAAATTCCACTTGGAGAATCCTAATAATTGAATTTCTATGTTGGCCAGTTCCAATTTCATGTTTAAGTGACAATAATTGAAAAATCTAATAATTTTTTTATTTTTAAATTGAAAAAGAGTAATTTTAATTTGAAAGACGAAGGACGAAGCAGGGAATGGGACCATCCTATTCCTAAAGGAATGTTAAGGGAGGAGGCATGAGTGCTGAGCCATGTGGAAAGCAAGACAGGCAAGAGACGGAATAAAGGTGTACGTTGAAACGGGACGGAGCCTTTATGACAGAAATAGGCAGCAAAGCTTGTCTTCATCCGTTTTGTGGGACAGTGTTCTGTCATTTAACAGCCTGTTCATTTCCTACAGTAACATAGGTCTCTCTTTTTTCTGGATCATTTCGAAAAGTTTTTGTTTTATTAATAATAATATATATTTTTAAAAAATCTAAAAAATTAAAAATAATAAAATAAAAAGTACATGCTGTTACATTAATCTCATCCATAAAATTTAAAATTCCAATTGCAGTGAATTTTATAATAATTTTTATTTTTTAATTGAAATAAAATAAAATAAAATAAACTATCATAAATGTATTTTATATTATAATACATATTTTTAAAAAAATTAAAAATTAAAAATAATAAAATGAGCATGCCCCCCTCTCAACAGTCACTCTTTGCAAAACGGGCCCAATCCTCAATTATGAATTTGTGAGCCATCACATGCATCCAGCTCTTTTATGATTTTCTTTTCTTCCTAAATTGTAAATTCCATCCAAATATCTTTGTTGTTGGGCGTTTATTTTTCACTTTGTTGTTAGGTACCAAAAGAATTTCTCACTTGTTGTGGTTCTAAAATGTTGTTGTGAGTCTAGCAAGAAAAATTGCTTTTTTTTTTCCTCCTAAACAAATTGAGCACCACATGCAATCTTGTCAAACTTTTTTAAATTATTTTGATTCGAGTTAAAAATTTCAAAAAATTTGATTTATTTATATCTATAATATGAAAAAACGACACTCTATTTGCATGAATAGAAGTTTAAATTTTGAATTTTATTTAATATTTAAATAATTTTTTAATTTTTAATCGAGAATGCGAATAAATCATCAATGTCATAACTTTTTTTTATTATAATTATACCCCTTAAATATTAAAAAAGGGTGAACGGCATTCAATTTGTAAAAAATTTTAAAATAGTATTTCCTCAAATTTTAGCAATTCAATCATCCAAATAAATATAAATAAGCATTTTTTTTTTAATAAAATTAAACATCTAACTAAAGAATTAAACAAAAAATTAAATATTTTATACTGTCAAATATCTAATTTCAATAAAATAAAACTTCTTACTTTTAATTTCATGTAATGAAAAATCAGGAACTTATCTATATTTTTGAGTAAATTTTGAAGATTTATTTAAATATTGACACTTTTTTTTTAAAATACCATTATTGTCCTTGAAAGAAAAAATACAACCTCTTATCAGCTGGGCTAAACAGTAAGAAAGTATCCAATTTTTGTCCAAATTGGATATTTTGCAAATTTCTAACTTAAGGGCCCAAAGTTTTTTTTCTTTCATCCAACAAAGCTTACTGTGCTTGGGTTGAAACATTAGACTGCTAATTTGGAGCTTCATCAGTTTCTGTATCTCTGGGCCTAAGCTTTTTAGGAAAAAGGCCGAATGCTAAAAAAAAAATGGAATACAAGTGTTTTTTTTTTTTTTTTTTAATTTTTAAGTCGAATAAGCAATGTTCACGATGATTATCCCAACACTAGCAAGACTATGCAAAATCCTAAGAGTAAACTATACACTTTTTACAATGTTGTCTGCCTATGAATGAAACAAAGAGCATACAAATGAAAAAGGATCAATCATTTTTGTTTGATCTAAAGTGTAATGATATTCATGTCTCTAAAATAGTTGATAGAATGTGTTACATGTTAGATTGTAGTAAAATTTCCCTATTTTATGTCATAATATTTTCGTCAAACAGTTAAAAATAATTTTAATATATTATAATATTTAAACTCGAACTTAACTCATATAATCTTAACCTGATCTCTTTGAATTATTAAAAAAAAAAAAAAAGCATGTCCTGATTGTCACAGGAGAGCCACCTTGGTCTTGATGGAAATTGGGTTTTCTCAATACTATGTATATTTTGTTTGGGCTATGGCCCTAGAAGAGGAAAGAGAAGTCTGGTCTTGCCCCATTCAACATTAAGACAAGTGCTTCATTAAAATTTTTCTTTTGAGTTTTCCTTTAAGCTAGAAGCCTAGAATATAGATAACTTACTCCATGCCAGGATATTAATAGTTTTTTTTTTCCCTTTATTGTGTGTAGCACAAAACTATAAATTTCAACTAAGAGATTAGTATTGATCAAAAAAAAAAGAAAAAGAAAATATTAACAGATTAGTAAAATTAAGTACTAATTAATTAATTATGAGATCATGCTTGTTTTATGACTTACGAAGAAGGAAGCTTTCTTGAGGCCCAAATTGTCAAAAATCAATCAAGAGCCAGAATTTACCGACTCATAAAACTTACTTTTTCTATAATATCCTTGAAATGCTTTTTAATTTCTTTTTTTCATTAAAGGTATGCTTGGCGAATAAGACGATGATATAGTAAGATAATCTATGATAACGAATATATCTATATTAGATTATGTCATTTTATATTATGTTTGGTGTCTAGAATAATACAAAAATTAAGAGTAAGATATGGTAATTTTTTTCATTAATTATATTTGCAATATTAAGAATAAAATAAATTGATTTTTATTAGTCAAAGTATTCTTTCAAGTAAATATAATTTAAATTTATATTAATATATTAGAAAAAATGTAAAAGGAAAGAAAAGTGGGAAAATGAAAAAGAAAAATTTAAAAGAAGGGGAAAAAAGGACAAAAATAGTTTGGATGAGCCAATTAAGCAATGACACTTGTCATATTATCAAATCCTTAAGTAAATTTTTAAATGTAAGTTTAGGGGAAGGTAAAATGTGAGCATATATTATCTAATCTTGTAAGACTAGAAATAGTAATCTCTCTCTTTTTTTTTTTTCTTTTTTTTTTAAATGATTAATTCATCCTATACCAATAAGATGACTAATTATCTTTGTAATCTGATTTTCTCTTTTATGTGTGCACCATAACTATTTTCTTATCTTATCTTATCTTTAATACTAAACATCAAACATAAGTAATGTTTATTCCCTTGTATTATAAGTAAAAAATGAGGTAGTAAACATAACTAGTCAAGAATTGTTGTACCTTGCACCAACATCATCAGATTGTGATACACATAAAGACAACTCTCTACTCTAGACTTGACTTGTAAACTCCATACATATACAATCATTTAAATTCACTTTAAATTTGTGTTTTATTTATCTATTCATATTTGCTCCTTTTGAAGAACCATTAATTCCAATATACATATACACTTCAGCAACAAAAGATATGAGCAATCACTTTCAAATATTCCAATTTCAAAGCCAATTCAGATCTTAAATTTTGCTTTTTTTCCAACCTTCAACCACTAAGTATTTATGAATGAAAAGACTATAAGAGATCATTAAATAAAGGTAATTCCAATCATGACACAACTATCCAATATGCAATCAAAGATATTAATGTTAAGACTAAAAGTCTTCTACGTATATATGACATGATAAGAAATTAAAGCAAGAAGAGCGCGACAACACTGCTTAGGTAAAGTGAGAAAGATTGAAGAAATTCATCTAGCATCTAGCTAGTGATTAGAACACACTTATAATAAACTATGGACCAAGTTTAGAGCTTAATTAATTCACATTAAGATATGACTAATGCTTAAAGAATGTCTACGTTAAGGTCAAAAATTTTAATCTTTCTATAAGTAAACGAATTAGTTAGTAAATATAAAATATATTAAAATTATTATAAATGCATGATGATAAATAAACATATTTTATAGCACAAATGTCATGTTTACGTCTAGTAATACTAATTTTTTATTTATTATCATGTGTTTAATATTTATAATATATTTTACGTCTATTGATATTAAATTTATTCTTATTATTATGTATGTTTATACTATAAAATTCTCCATAATGTTTATAAATAATAGGTGAAACAATACCCTATCATATTATTTTATTTATCTCGTATCAATTATGTGTTCTCGCTAAAAACTAATAAATAAAAAAGTATTTAAAACAACTATTTTGGAATAAGAGATAAGTAGAGAGAGACTAAAAGAATCTTATAATATCATTTCGAAGGCGTGGGCATTTGAGTTATTACACAACAAAAGCAACGCAGAAGATGCTGAAACAAAAGAAGGGCAATTGCCTCATCTTCCACGGCATTAAACTGCTTAGAATATATTCCAAAGGTCAACAGTTTTTTGGTTGCGTACAATGAAAATATATAATATTATTATTGGGAAATGTTTCATTTTCAAAAACATAATAAATTTTGTTATTATTTATACATTTATTCAAACCCTAAACTTACGATACGGACACGAGCACAGCAAAACAAAGTGGTTCTGAACCAGAGTTAATGTTCGACTTTGTCGTTTTATTTCGTTTCTGTTGTTACATGTTAATATCTCCAAAATTATTGGTAATGTTGAAGCTTGCTTCGAACTTTGATGTGGAAGTCTTTGGAGATTCCCACCATGAGAGGGTAAGCATATAAAAAAGGACAAATGCAAGGGAAAAATCTAGCTATGAATATGATTCACTAAGGCATCCATCTTTCTTTTTGGCTATGGAATTGGTGGCCTTAAAGCCCCTCCACTCTCTCCTTTTCCTTTTGCTTCGAACACCACAAAAAATTAGACATTTAGTGATACTAAATGATAACAAAAAACGTCCTTAAAATTAATTAATTTATTTTAGTGGAAGTCTACACAAAATCATTATATTGATAAATTTGAGACACAAAAACCAAGAATAATGAATAAGATCCCTAAAAAATTACTAAGAAATAGAAATAGAAATTTTAATTTAGAGATTTTATGTTCGAAAATAAAAATAAAAAGAATTTATTTATGTGGGATGAAAAGAAGATTACATCTTGAATTGTTCAATTTGAAATACATGTTTAAAAAACACAATTAATAAAAATATTGTTAATTAGTAGGTAAGTCAAAGCATCCTATACTCTTAGGGCCAATTTAGTATATTATTTTTTGTACATCAGTTATTATGGTACTTAGTAGTGACATGCAACTTTTTATTTTTTTTTAATATCTAAAATTGTCAGAAATTAAATTCAGAGCATTTTAATTAAAAAGTTAATACTTTATTAATAAGTATTGAATATAAAAACAATGCTTTTAATTTAAAAGTAATAGTTTTTCTGACAGTCATCATTGTATATTTGTAAATAAACTGTTAAATTTTTAATTTTAATAATTGAATGCAACTCCAATAACATCAAATTAAAACAATAATAATAATAATAATTGTAATCTCATAGTCAAATATCTTTCTTGTAGAACAAGTGTCATTGAATTCTCAGATTCCCATTAGTCGTGCTAATCACGAATATATATATATATATATATATATATATATATATACTGAAGAAAATTTGGTTTGAGCAAATTATACAAAATTACAAATTTAATTATCAGTAATAAATTAGAAGTTCATGGATTCTTTTTATTAACTTCGTAATATCCTTATTTTATTATTATTATTTTTTTACAGTTATTACAGTTCACGCGGTTTGTGGGATCGAAAGTGCACCAAACACCGCGTATTCTCAGTTGTTGTCGCCCAGACGAAAAGCTTAAGCTCAACAAACCCTCAGATAAAATGAAACAAACTCTTTTTTCTTCTATATAGCAGCTGTTTTATCTTCTTCTTCTTGGCTCTATTTCATTGGCAAGAAATATGGTGACATCCATACTGTTATTAGCAGTTCTTTTTATAGCTGGCTTTGTTAATTTTTACATGTATTTTTCTCCCAAGAAGTTATATGTATGGCTTCAATCTTTTTTCCTGAACAGCTCTTCTTCATCAGCTGTGTCCTGTAAGACCAGTACTCAGGTGATTTCAGTGAAGGAAAGAAGCGATTCAAACAAGGTAGAGCTTAAAAGGGTTTTCGCCACCTTCGACAAAAATGGTGATGGGTTCATAACGAAGCTAGAACTAAGAGAATCACTGAAGAATATCAGGGTGTTCATGACGGAGAAAGAGGTTGAAGAAATGGTGGTGAAAGTGGATGCTAATGGAGATGGATTGATCGATTTCGATGAGTTCTGCAACTTATGTCAGGCCATGGAAGGCCATGAGGAAGGTGCGAGAAGAGTAGATGAAGATGGGAATGGAGCTGTTGAGGAAGCTGTCGTGGAAGGGGAATTGAAGGAGGCTTTCGATGTGTTTGACAAAGACAAAGATGGGTTGATTTCAGTTGAGGAATTGGGTTCTGTGCTGTGTTCTTTAGGGTTGAAGGAAGGGAACAAGATGGAAGATTGCAAAGCAATGATTAGGAAAGTCGACATGGATGGAGATGGAATGGTTAATTTCGACGAATTCAAGAGGATGATGAAAAGTGGAGGACGATTAGTTTCAGTATCAGCCTTCTAATAATTAAACTTCCCCATTCATTAACTTCTCCAAGCTTAAAGTAAGGCTTCTGATCTCTCTTTCTCCTGCCCAAACTCTCCCCAAAAAATACAGATCTTGATCTCCATTTCTCTGTTTTGGGTTTGTTTCTTATAATCCTGTTGAACTGGTTTTTGACACGTTAGTACAACCTTTAAAAGCTTTCAGCAACAACCTTTCAAATACCATATTCTGATATACGTAACAGTACGTTTGACAACCTTTGTACTTGTCCAGGTTTCAGTTCTGTCTGTCTTTGAATGTCCTGCACATAGTTTTGAACTTTGTTATATCTGCATACTGGCGAAATTAATATTTGTAAAGGGCTAAAGGCCACCAAACATATGCTGTGTGAAGCAGATGTTTCTTTATTTTGGGTAACTTGTAAATGTATTGTTCTTGTAAATGAATCTCGAGATGTCTCAGTTCAGTTGCATTGGAGAAAATTGAGACCAAAGAGAATAGCAGGGAAAAGCTGGGGAAATCCTTACCCTCTTTCCCATGATGCTAAGTAAAAATTTAATAAATTTGTAAATTCAATCTTAGACTTAGACTTCTTATTTACCAAAAAGAAATGGCTGGGGGAAGGAAAGAAATTGCATGAGTCGGTGGGGCGAATGAGGGCCTCGTGAGTCTGGAAAGCAAGTATCGGCCCCACATGCCAAACGCGACGAGTGTGCTTGCTGGCTGTTGAAATAAATAACTGATTTATCCGGGCTCGCCTGCCTGACTTTCCAGCCAAAAGGTTGGAAAGCGTCCCAGGTGGGAATGTCTGGGACCTCTCTGCCTACTATTTCCATGATCTCTTCTCTTTTCGAAGGTTTCGTCGAAAACAGAAAGTGCGATCACAAGGAGAGTCAAAACAACATTGAGGCATTTGATAGCATGCTAGACGCAAAGCTTTTTCTCTTCCCCCCTTCTTGTTAATGGCTATAAGAAAACCTAGTCACCGAGTAATCGCACAAAGGCACCGGATTAATAGCACGACCATGAGGATTAAGTGCAGATCTTCTTTAATGGCATAATTGGGAAGACAAACTATTATGCTTGTATTTCGTTAAAAAATCATGCACGTATCTTTTAACTGTAGCCTACTCTTCTGTAGGAAGAGAAAAAAAAAATACAACACTGTGTGGCAGCACACCAATTGAAGCAGATTACAAACTTCAAGTTGCTAAAGATTGTGAGCATAATTTTTGCAAGGATTCAAGAACAGCCGCGCACAAGTCATCTGCAAAGCCATATTCGAGAATTACTAGAAACGGCCTGGGATAGAGCTGCTTTGCTGTGCTTGTTTCAAGTGCATTGTCAATGCATAGTTGTTTACCTGTTGGGGCATCCGATGATCAAACAAATTGCATCAGATTCTGAAAAATCTAAAGTATTACACTTAATCATGTAGCAATAAAAATAAGATGGACACATATACATATCATGGTTAGTCCTTGTGTTCCAGTGTGCATTAAAAGTTAGTTCGTGTCGTGAGGTCAACCTCAAGAGTTCTCAATTGCTCCTGATACTGAAATACTCGTTGTTTCAGATGCTGCAACTCCTGACGCTGATTTTCATATTCTTTCCGACGCTCATGCTGAACAGCAACAGCTCGCTTGAGAATAGTATTTTGTTGAATAAGTGTTTCCACTCGTTCTTTCAGCATCATATTTTCCTGTAACAACCCAAGTAGCAATTTCATCATCCTAAAAACAACCCTTGCTTGTTTTCCACTTTAAAACCTAACAAAAAGTTTGGATGTGGAATGCAGCAGGAATGGGATAACCTTTAGCAACTATTACAACCATGATAACCAACCTGGCGAAAATTTTGGGCCACCTCTGCTTCAGAACATGCACGAATGGACTTTTCCAAAACCTCCAATGCTCTTGAAGAACGAGCTCTGGCATCATCAATGTTAGAAGCATTCAACATTTCTCTAACAAAAAGCTCCACCCAATCTGAACCATCCATTGAGAAGACAGCTGGAGCTGCCTGCTCCTTAGTTGGAACATCTCCATTAGTTGCTACACCTACAACAGAACAACGATATTCTCACTAAGCAACTATTGATGCCAAATGACTAAAAGGTAATTCAGTAAAAATACATGTAAGTCATAATTCTAGTTTTAATTGCATCATCCATAGAAACTGTTGGGCTAGCCAAATAACATAAAAGGTGCAAGCAAGAACATAAACTGTAACATTAATAGAAATACTCACGGATCAAATTGCTTCAAAAGTCTTACATATTGCTCTGTATATTTGTGGGCAATGTGTAAAACTTTTGAAGCAAATAAAAAGGGATGGGAGAGACAAAGTTTCTTGATGAATTACACATTACACATACCCTTTCCTAAGGTCAGACTATCCCAGAAGCACTCTCATCGTCATGGACACCGCCAAAAGCAAACGACACGTTTAAAACATGCTACATTAAACGAAACAACAAAATTTAGAGTTATTGTATTTCCATTTTGTGTTCTGAACTATCCCCTCCCCCCCACCCAAAAAAAAAAAAACCTTCTTTGCTTCATAGTCACATAAAAAGCAACAAAAAACTTCATAAGTTAAAACATGAACAAGATATAGTCTCACAATAAATCTCAATATTTGAATCCAGCCAAAGATGCACAACCAAATTAACATCTTCATCAATCAAAAAAGAGGCATGATATGTCAGGGATATCATCAATCTCGAGTCATCAACATTGAATCAAAAGAATTTCGTTTCATACCTTGCACTTGAAGTTGAACATTTCCTTCTAATTGTACACCAGTTTTATCATCATCAGCAGCAGCTGCATTTCTATCAGCAGATACTAAACGAAGCTCATTCAAACTTCTAATAGCTGAATTTAAATCATCTCCAAATTCTTCAAGTGTTCTCTCAAGAACCTAAAATCAAATTATTCACCAAATTATTTCAACGGATGCATCTTTTCTCAGATACAATTTCTCAAGTCAATTTCATTTACATCATAGCATTCAATTTATTATTTTTTTATCCACAGAAAACTACATAAATTTTCTTTTCAGTACAAAGGAGGACAAAAACTAGGGTGATAAGGGCAAGGGAAATTTGCAAGTGGTAGGATAGAATCCAGTCTTGCCTGAATCCACCTCCTAAATCTCTTAAAAGAAGTGCGTGAACCATTTGGACTACGATTCAGTTCAATATTTCATACATTTGATAACATGAAATTTGATTTTAAAACTTGAAATAGGATTTTAAGAAAATTCGCGGAAAAAAAATCTCAAAATTTTACTAAAATTCCAATTCTAACTCCAAAATCCAAACCCTTTTAGGATAAAAGTAAAATAATTTATTGCTTAGAAAATTCTTAATAAAATAAAGCAACTAAAAATTTAAATTAAAAAAAAAAAAGAAGCATTCCTGTAATAAATAATAAATTTCTATTTCTTTTCATCTCTCATAAATTAAAAAATTAAACAAAAAATCATTTTTTTATTGAAAAAAGAAGAAGAAAATTGTGCCTGCTTGTCCATTTCAGGGAAAAGAGCAATCAATTGATCGATCAAAAACAAGGAGGGAGGCGACGGCGGTGGCGAAGAAGTAGAGAAAGAAGAAGAAGCAAAACGATGATAGCAACGGATTCTCTTGGAAGCGGGAGGTGTCGCACTCAATTCCTCAAAGAAAGATCTCTTCCCTGAAACTATGGCAGACATGTTTCAGCCAAATTACCTGCCCTTTTGGCCTTCTTCTTTTCCAATCCCTCCCTTTCTTTTAAATTATATCGAAATCCAATCACAAAAACTCCGATCCGATCTCCATTTTTTTCAAAACAAGAAAGACAAGTAGAAGAATTTCAGAATATTAGAATCTGATTTCTCTTTATCGAAACAAATTGGATAGAGAGGAACTGCTGTTTCCGTAGCATTTGAGGAAATTGAATAATTTGATTTTTGTTGTCGCTGGTTATCATGGCTGGAGGAGGAGGAAGAAGCAGGCAGCGGTCAACAGCCAAAAAAAAATGGGGGGACGATGATCGGGTAACACCAATGATTGGAGAACCCACCACTTAGAATTCCACACGTCAGGTATTATGTATTGAAAGGGGACACATGACTTACTCCGATTGGGGTTCGACATGGTTACCGGAGTATTTAACTGCTGGAGGCCGCCGTCTCAGGTTCTTAATTGGTGAAGCCCAAATCGGATTAAGGGCAGAGAAAAGGTCCAGAAACTAACCCAAGCCATTTCACTCTGAACTTCAATGGCCCAGCCTTAGGATACACCAGGCCTTAATTCACCATATATATAATTAATTTTCAGTTTGGCTTTTTTTTTTTTTTTTTTTTAACACTGTGGAGTGAACTTGATAATGTAAATTTTAACATAATGATTTATTGAAAATGATTATATTTGATAAACATAGGCATGCCTGATTTTTCTTAATATAGACAATATAAGAAAGATTTCTTTTACGCTTTTTTTTTGTCCATTATTAGTAAGCACGTGAGTAAATGAGTAAATGAGTTAAGATATTTTTTTTAATTACTTGTACTTGACAAAACAGTTATTTAAATTAAATTTATTTATTTTTAAGTTTAACTTGAAACTAAATTAATGAGTTGAATGTCAAATGATTTAATATTAGATCATTAATTTATCATTTTATCATATCAATATATGATTAAAAAAATAGATTAATCTTGATAAATTTAATTTAAATTGAATTCAAGACCTCAATTAAACTTTTGAGTAAAATTAGACTTGATATTAAATAAATTCATCTCGATTAGATTACAACCTTGCCTAACTAGCATTTTAAAATTCAATTTGAAATAATAAAAGAAAAAACAATTTTCTCACCAATCTTACATGATTTAAAGCTATGGACTACCAACATGGCAGCAACTAAAATAGGAGCAAGGAAAGATATTTTCTCAGGATAAACTTGATTGAGTTGGCTTCCTGTTTGAAGTTCAAACTAAGCAATTAAGTTTCAAAGATTTGTGGAACCTGGTCAAGAATCATCTTCGAATCAATCCATATGATTTGTTTTATTTATTTATTTATTTTTTCTATCAATCCTCCCACCAATAAGAGCTCCTAAGATAAATTCTACAAACCATCATGATGATGACACCTGACAAAGAATGAAGGAGCCATGCTGCACAAGTGGCTCACCTCTGGTAATATTTCTCAGAAAAAAGGGGGAAAATGGGTTTCTCTTTTGTTTTTATGCCAAAAAATTGCAACTTCATTCTGTAAGCTTTTGACATTATGGTTTTGATCAGTGTGTTGGGCCCTGGAAGATCATGCCCAAAATCCAGTAATCTTTATTGTTTGAAGTTTGAACCCTAAATGGCTAAACCCCTGCATGTGTATGGGATATTTATGGCAAAATGAATATCAATCTGCATAGTCTGAGTTCATTCTAAAACCCTTGTTAAAAATTTTCCGCATCAAGAGTTTTATTTCTTTGTTAATTTTTTTTATATAATCATATGTATTTATCTATTTTACTATATGAGATCAATTTTATTCGAGATGAAAATAAATTCAAATAAAAAATTTCTAACACTTAAGGCTTCAAAATTCGAAGTTTAACTAAATATTTGAGAATAATTTTTTCTTTATTTTTTTTAGTACTTAATCTATAATGATATCTTCAATCTCTCTGGAAAAAAAAAAGTCAGGCACTTAAACCTCATTGAATCCATAATTTTTATAAATTTATAAATATATGTCATTTGAACCATTACTCGGCAACTTTCCCGGTATCTAATGACTAATATACCAATTATATGAGTGTGTGACAACTTTATAGCTCCCAAAATAGGATATCTTGTTTGCCCAATATGATGATGACCTTGAGTGGGCTATACTGGTGAGTCCCAGCCTAGGTGGGGTGGTGGGGTCTCCGATTGGGGAGGGTAGACCCATTGGTTGAGTGGGGGCAACGGGTATCACTCCTTTCCAGGGGACATTGTCAAGTTGCAAAACACTGTGGAAAAACAAAACAATAGGGATCTCATCTCATCTCTTAAATTTGCTTTTCCTCACCCGAAGGCCAAAGCATCCATAGAATACCATTTTGTTTATGTATGTTGGTTGGTTGTTGATGAAATGACCTCTCACCAAGCCCTCCCTCCCTCCCTCCTTTCCCCCACGCTCCCCATCAAATCCAGAAAAAAAAAAATAACCCAAAACCGAATCCAAAAGCAAAACCCTTTTCAATACACTTCCCATCCCATTTCTCTCGATGGTCTTTACACATAATGATTATCATCCGACACATTCTAAGTAAAATTTTTAAATATACAAAAAAGACTAAAAAAATGAGGTATATATATTATCATTTCAATTTCATTTATAAAGGTTAAAAATTTCATAATGTATTAAATAATAATTATACATACATATATGTCTAGGAATATATTCATTTTGCTATATGGAAAGAGAGAGTTGTGGGGATGAGATTGCACTCAAATATGCTCTTGACTATCTTTCCAATAGGTTTGACCAGGCAATAATATTACAGACCAAGAATTGTTTAATTAATGAAAAATAACTTATTTTGATCCCTTTGATTAGGAAACCTTTTTGGTCACAAGATCTTACATATTACAAACACCATATGGGCAAAAGATTTTTTTTTTTTTTTTTTGGGTTTTTAGGCAGCTAAAGCTTTAGGGCGACAAGGTTTTAGATTAACTTGATGTGGGTAGGAAAGAGACCGGAGAAGGAAGAAAGTGAAAAACTCCATTAAGCTTAAAGCAAGAGTCAAATAATAATCACATGGTTTAGCTCAATTATTTTTTCTCTTTCTTTGTTAATATTTGTAAGTATTTCGAAAATAAAATTTTGAATGCAAATGATGAAAAAAAAAAAGAGTCTTTAAGATATCTATCCTAGATTAAAAAAAAAACTTAAAATATTAAAAATAAAAAAATAGATATTTAGTTATCTTATATTCCCATCTACATCATTTCCATCCTATCAATATGTTGCATATCAACTACCCTTGAAAATAAGATTTTCATTAATTTCATTTAATCAGCTCTTCCATTATCTAAACCAAATTAGATGGGATAATTCTTGAATGAATTAGATTATTGATGAAAATAACCTTCTATCTAATTTATATATTTTAAGTGAAACATAAATATAGATCTTATAGTTTATTGCATAGATTGGATGCTATAAATTTTTACAACTATTTGATGAATTTATTGCATAAATTAATGTTTGCTATTTTCTTTTGATTATTTAATCCAATGCTATTAACATGAAAGTTGTCATAATATATATCAAGTTGTGATAAAACTACTTAATATGACATATTAAATCCAATTAAAAGGTATTTGATTTTAATTTAAAAGAAAAAAAAGATATTTGACCTTATGCAATCTTCAATTTTTTAAGTTGAATATTAAGCTGCATTTTAAATATAACATTTATTTTTCATTAACAAAAATCCATAAAGCATTTTTTTTTAAATATTATATTAAGTTATGTTATAAAAAATTGTTTAAACTAAGGCTAAAATGTAATCTTAAAACCCTTGTTAACAAAACTCATATATATATATATATATATATATATATTAGTACATGCCTAATAAAGATAAAAGTAATAAGAGAAAACCTAAGAGATCTTATTAAATTTTGCACTTATGTTCTACTTTGATATGTCTAAAACCTTCCATTCTTGTAATTATAAGTTTTTAAGGGGGTTTACAACAAAAACATTCTTTTTTTACCTATCATTTTCATTCCATTTTGCAATCAAAAAATAATAGCTTTAGATATAATTAGAATGTGGGCATTATGCATTTGGGAATTGAATCATTGTAAGTGGTTGAGTCTTTAGTCCATAAGTGAAGAGAGAGATATTTCTTTTCCAATTCAATCATAATTAATAAAGCAAAAACAAAATGAGTTGGCCTACTAGTCTATGTCAAATAATTTTTTGGAAAATCTTTTATTTTTATTTTTATAATTTCAATGTCAAATTATGATTGAAACTATAAGGAAAAACAAGGGCTTTATTTGGTTTAACAAGTTTCTTTAACCCTCCAAATCAATATAAAACATCTCTCTCATGACTCATCACTCTACCTTATCCTTTCTATTTCTTAATCTGTTAATGTCAAAGGATTAACAACTTTCTATTAATAAACAAATTACCAACAACTCTATAAAATAAAAATAAAAATTATTGAACAAGTTCTATCATAACTTTATATGGATTACTTTTTTCCTCCTCCTTTTTTATTGTAATTCTTATTTTTAACAATTAGCTTAGGCATCAAGCTAAAGGAACCAAATATTTAGCTTAACATCAAAATCTCATTGTTCATAAGAGAATATATATATATATATATATATATATATATATATATATATATATATATATATGTATGTAAATATATATAAACTTTACTAACCAAATATCAACAAATATTTTGTTTATATTATAAATCCTAATTATGTTAAAAAAGTCATTTTTTTAGTATATAGAAATCTCTTTTTTTTTTTTTTAATCTCAAGTTTTTATTACTAAACAAGAGTCTCCTTGTTTTGATACTAATTTAAGAAAAAAAGAATGTAGATATTATAACTTGAATCTCAAATTCATTAATTTTTGGTACATTTACTCTCTTTTTTCCCAAAAAGTTTAAGAACAAGAAATTTTCACTTGCAATTTTTTTTTTTAAATTTACAAATTATTTATTAAAAAATAAAAATCCGAACTAATTCTTGTATACAAACATTCAAAAATCAAAATTAAACCATTAGCATCAACTCATTAAATTTTTTTTGAATAATTTGTGTATAGACTCAAATCTAAAATTTCAAAATCTCTTAATTTTTTTTCGTGTCACTAAATCAAATCTCATTGTCACCACCAATTAACTCAAACTCTTATACACCATTGCTTTGGTATTAAAACAAAAATATTTTTCTTTTTTGGTAACAAATACAAAATTATTAAAAACAATGTAAGAAGAGAAACAATAAAGCTTGATCTAACGCGTTACAAGTTCGAATCCCCTTCCTTTTTACCCAAAAACAAACAATGAGAGGGAGAGAAAGGGGAGTGAGGCAATGGCCATCCCCACAACTAAAGGTAGTGGGAGAAAAGTTCTTTTTGTACACACTACTGCGATGACGGTGATGATGATGATGCCTAGAATCTCCAACAACAACAATCCTTTCCCTTCTCTTTTCTCTTTCTCTTTCTCTTTCTCCTTCCTTCCTTTCCTTTCTACTTAACTGAACTCTCTCTTCTTCTTCGTTTCTTTTCTCCCATGGCCAACCTCTTCTTCTTCTCCTTCTGCTTGTTAATGTCATGCAATTATAGAAACTTCCCATGAAACATATACTTCATTTTTAAGTAACTAAACTAACGCTTTCTCTCTAAACACTTCCTAATAGCTCTCCATGGATGACAACCGTTATAGCTGTTGGGCCGTCTTGAAACGCGGCGTTTGCAAGTCCTCTGCTTCTCGTGACTCTGCTAACACAATTCCTCGTTCTAGTCTTGTTTATGACGCTGGTAATCTTCTTTGTTTCTTCTTCTTCTTCTTCTTTTTTATTAACATATATATGTCCCTTTCTCTTTAGCTTTTGGCTTTATGTTTTGAAAAAATTAATGGGTTTTTTTTTTTTTTTTGGTTCCTGCCATTTGTTTCTTCTTGTTGATCTCTTTTTTTTTGTTATGTTCTGTGATTATAATTTGCTTCCACTGTTTCTTTCTTCCCAACTGAATTCTGATACTAACCCAACGTTGCTATTGTGATTTTTGTTCTGCTTTTCCTTGAAAGTTTCAAAATTTTGAGTTCAATCAGCAATATCAGGCTGGGAAGTTCTTCTGATTATGGCAAAAAGATTAGTTTTTTCTGAGTCCTACAGTTTCAAAATGGGATTTTTAAACAATCTCAGCTGCCTGGGCAGTGAATGTGAGACCTTTTTTTTTTAATATCTGTTGGCAGCTAATATCGTTTTCACTGGGTCATTAAAAAATCATGGCACTGTCTTTTTACAGGAGAAGGAAGGGGATTGATTTATTCCATTAGATATCTGACAATTTTCCAATTTCCAACCAAGATGAATTAAGATCTTCATTGAAAGATTCTCTACTGACAAAAGAATTACTCTTTTCTTATTATTAAGTCATAACCTGAAATAAATTGGAATTTGTTTTGCTCCTTCAGCTGTTATGGGATTATGATTAAAGGAAGAAAACTTATTCTCGATCTCTGTGCAGCTACTGAGACAAGATATCTAAATGCCAGTAATAGAGAGCTGTGCCCTCCAATTGAAGCTCACCTTTCATCTGATAATCCTGACCCACCACCATCAGATAACAAATCTCCATGCCAGCTTCTCCAGTTTACTTTTCAGGAGCTAAAATCTGCAACAGGAAACTTTAGACCTGACAGCATTATTGGGGAAGGCGGTTTTGGCTATGTCTTCAAGGGGTGGATAGAGGAAAATGGGACAGCACCAGCAAAACCAGGTTCAGGGATCACAGTTGCTGTCAAGAGTTTGAAGCCAGATGGTCTTCAAGGCCATAGAGAATGGGTGGTTAGTAGAAAAATATGTGCTTTGGGTTAGTAGATTCAATGTTGAAGAGACTATTGATAAGTTACTGAAACTTGGGTGTGTAACTTTGGATGATTCTTTTAATGCAGGCTGAGGTTGATTTCCTTGGACAGCTTCATCACACTAATCTTGTTAAACTTATTGGTTACTGTATTGAAGACGAGCAGCGGCTGCTTGTATATGAGTATATGGCTCGAGGAAGTCTTGAAAACCATCTTTTTAGAAGTGAGTCTCACTGTTTTTCTTTTGTTCTGTCCTTCCAACTCAGTTTCATTTTTATTTTTATTTATTTATTTTTTAATCTCCAAATTGGTATTTTTAAGTTAAAATCCTCTGTTCTAGCAGTCCTCATGGACTGTTACTTTGTTAGTTTGCATTATACCTTCTTGTTAATACGGCTCTCCCTTGTGGGAACTTGGTCCACGCATCATATTAAGTTTCATTTATTAAACCAGAAATTTTGCTTTCATTATCCTAAACAAACTTCCTCCCACGTTCTTCTTTCTTATTCTCGTAATTTGCCATTGTTACTGTGTAAATTAAGTTTGTATAAAAGCATTTTTGGCATTTTACATGCTATGCTATACCACTTGTAAATTTCTGTCAGAATTTTACATCAATGACTTTTCAGGAATTTCCATTCTAGCATATTTATAGAGGTTTCCATGAAAGAAATACTGATGTTCTTGTTGCACAATTTTGCATAGGGACAATACCTCTTCCATGGCCCAATAGGATTAAGATTGCACTTGGGGCAGCTAAAGGATTGGCCTTTCTCCATGGTGGTTCGAAGCCAGTCATTTATAGAGATTTTAAAACATCCAACGTTTTACTTGATTCGGTATATAAGTTGTTATTTAGGTGATTATATCGACTTGTCCAATATATCCTTTTTTTATGGAATCACTAATATGAAATTACTTTTACAGGAATATAACGCAAAGCTTTCAGATTTTGGTCTAGCAAAAGCTGGTCCTCAAGGAGACAATACACATGTTTCTACTAGGGTTGTTGGAACCTATGGTTATGCTGCACCAGAGTATGTTATGACAGGTATTTAAGTGGTGCTGGATGATCTGAACTAATTGAAAGCTTAATGCTCCAGTGTTATATTTGCCTTCTCTAGTGAAATTTGACTCAACATTAAGAACCCGTTAAGGATAGTGGTGCAGTGCAGGGTCCATTACTGTTACTGGCTGCAGTGCAGCGTGAGCTCTTTCTGCTGCTTTGCACCACTATCGTGAACAGAGTCTAAAATGAATCTAAGTAAGGCAAAAGCAGTAGGATTGACATCAAACTCCTCAGGCAAATAGGTATCTAGTTTTGTCTTGGACCATAAATATCGCTGGTAGTTAAAAGCAGGTCAGATATATCGTTCTCATTTCAATATCATTAGAAATACCAGTTATACAAAATATCAATGGTAGAATTCGACATCAAATCCAGATGGTCATACTGCAAGTAAGGCACTGCTGAAATCACTAAATTAACATTCTACAATGAAACTTTCTTTATCAGATTACTAAAAGACCTACTAGAAAGTAAGTAGAGTATGGAATCTCCAAAATCATGGAGTAGGTACCGCACACTAAATATGTTACCTATCTACAACAGCATTCGATTCAAAAAGTTGAGAAGGAATTTCTGTAACTCATTGTACCTTATATTGCTTTAACCAAAATTTTTTCTTCCACTCAGTTTGGAGAATGCTTTAAAGATATAGAAGCATCTATCCATCATTCTTAACAGTTCATGCCGATTGCTGATCAATTGTTATAGTGTTATTTGGCACTAGAGTTCCTGATTTTCTTATTTGCAAACTGTATTTTGATTGTTTCTGCGCCTGTTTGTTCCTCAAGTTTTCTTCACCATGCAAAATCTGGACAACTGATAATATGTATGACTTTGGATCTGTTTCCCAGGACACTTGACATCTAAGAGTGATGTCTACAGCTTTGGCGTTGTATTACTTGAGATTTTGACAGGCCGAAGAGCAATGGACAAGAAGCGCCCTAGTGGGGAGCAGAATCTTGTTGCCTGGGCTCGACCATATTTAGCTGACAAGAGAAAACTTTACCAACTGGTGGATCCCCGCTTGGAGCTGAATTATTCTCTTAAAGGGGTGCAGAAAGTTTCTCAGTTAGCTTACAACTGCCTCCATAGGGACCCAAAATCCCGTCCTATAATGGATGACGTAGTGAAAGTTCTCACTCCATTGCAAGATCTTAATGATCTTGCCATCTTATCCCATCACTCTCGTCTATCTCAACAATGGAGGCGTAAGAAGAAACCAGAGGGATCTCAGCAACTCTACAATGCTCAATCAAAAAGCATCAGAGATTATCCCTTGAATACTGGCAAACAGCGGTGTAAATGATCCATAGTCAGTTCATTATTGGCTGAACTATCAAATCAAACAGAGGTTCAGATACCACAGTTGTATCTTCGATTGTGCGAAGACCATAGTCAGGCTTGTTGAAATTTGCCAGAGGCAAAAGGATTGTGACTTTGTGAGAGGTAAACCAATTTCCTTTTCTTTAAAACCTTACACTAGAGAGCTAACCATGAATGTGGGACCGTTCCTCGCGATTTCCCAGTGTTGTAATTGAGATATCTCTTGTAATTAGATTAAACCTCCCATTTCAGAGATTGGTATTGGTATTTGCAGCTACCTGAATGTCAATTTCTTTGAGTTTTGGAATTTGAAGTATGTTTCTCCATTGACACTAAGCTTTGCTTCAAATCTACATGTCTTGTCTTAGAAGTAAAAGTTGTTGAGAGTTTCCTTAAATTTGAAAACCTTATTGGATTCTGTTACTCTGTACTCTCTCTTCTGTATCTGTAAATATGAATGTTAAAGATGGAAAGTTTTGTTTTGGTGAACAAGATAGGTTTATTGATTCCTTGCATGACCGCATAAGAGTCATGCGCTCAACTTGGTCTAAACTCATAAAAGCCAATGGCCACAAATGCATTTCTTGCACCTCGACAAGCTCTGCCTGATTTCCCTTGATAAAATAGCATCTAAGATCCAATGATTTGGTCCAAGATAAGCCACTGGCTTATTTGCAGAAAAATCAGCACATCACTTTCTAGCTATACAAAAAGGCATACCATTCTTTTCAAACAGAAGATACAAAATCTATGAACAACGTATGTTTCCATCAGCTGAATTCTTCAAACTAGAATCTAATCCCTGCTTTAACTTATTCTGAAAATCACTTCCAAAAATGAGGATAGTGCAACTGTATAGTTACAAATGCATCTTGACATCAGCTGTAATTTGTGTCACATTCAATCTGGAATCTTTCTGAGCTTTACTTATTCTGCAAATCATTTCCACAATGGCTACAATAAAAAAAAATAAAAAAATTCTCATATTCTTTACAGGCAAAAGTGGTTTAGTTACATATGCATTTCATCACTGATTTTCTTTAAAGAAAAGGGAACCATTACATCAGATAAAAAGCTTATTTGGCTATAACTTATCTGGAAGTTGTATGCAGAAAGAGTATAGTGAAAATTTCAGGTAGAATTCAGGATTCTAACATGGGTTCTGGAGCCATAACAGCAGCAGCTCTAGAGAATATTATGCCAACCATCAATGGTGAGACTGAGAGCTACAGGTTTGAGATGACCAACTTGCTTGATTTAACTCAATTCTGACCCTCCATTTAGATCTCTTAATTATATTAAATCAAAAATAAAACTTTAAGTGTAAATTTCCACCACAACTACAATTAGGCCAACTGGAAACCTTCCAATGAGAATCTATAGCTAAGCTAGTACGCAGCATGAGTATCAAAATTCAAAAGTTATCATGGAAACTTTTTTAGCTGTCAGATCATGGTGAGCGACAACATTTCCTTTCACCATGCCATGTTAGAGATTCTGGAATTGATGGCTATTAAAGATAATCAAGCTGATGAACAGCTTCAACAAACCAAAACCAGAAGCTGATAATCCAGCATCAGCAGCATCTTGAGCAGCACAAGCACTCAGACAAAGACCAAGTCATCACAGAATTAGATAAGTTTGTTGTAACTTAAAATGTAAATATTAGATTAGGTTAAAATTCTGTAAAGATGATAAGCTACAGCCTATCACCGACTCAGTAATTCATCATTCACCAAAACCAACACTTTCATATATATATATATATATACACTCTAAACAGCAGTTCAAGCTTTCATTCATACTCTTTTTTAACGGTTGATTGTATGAGTCAGGTGCCAACTAGAGGCACCCAAACTCCATTCAGCTTACGTAATATTCACATGTCAATGTATATGTGTTAATCAAAAGATGCGATAAAGCATCTTATAATTGAGTATGAGTTGTGATCGTTTAGATATTTTAATATCAACGACAGATAGCGAGGCTCGATTAGTATAAGTATTTTGCTGACGAATTTCCTAATGACACTGTCTGAGGTTATTATATAAAGTAATTTTTTTCTCGATATATTGAAAATCTGTGTATTAACTATCAATTACCACATTTTCATATGCCTAAAAAATTTTTAAACAAATTACTTAAAATGAGACAGAAGAAATATCTATAAATTTTATGTGTAATTTGTGAATTTTGATTCATTAATTACGACAATTTTTAAGAAAATGATTGATTAATTAAGAAATTTTTTAAAGAAAACCAGCAAGATAGGCAATAAAGAAAGAAACTAAAATAAAATAGCACACAAATGATTTAACATGGAAAACCCCAAAAGAATCACGAAAAAAAAAAAGAGAAAATTTCATTATGAACAAAAAAAAAATTAAGTATAGACAAATAATTTTTGATAAAATCACAATTTATCTTCGTATCACGTTAAATATGAAATTAATTTTTACTCACGTTTTGCGACTGAGTTCATTTTTTTGATTTGTAGGAAAGTATCCAAAAAATAAAAGAATCAAACTTTAAACTTTAAACCTCTTATAAAAAATAACAATTATTAGGTTAAATCTAAAATGTTACATATAGATATTTTAAGATATATTATAACGCTCCTAAAAAAATCTAAGCCAAAAAAAAAAAAAGGGTCAATGAAGCCTTTGTTTAATGGTAAAGAGAACACCATGAAGCCTTAATAAGATAAAAAAAGATCTCTATTTCAAGGTTTATTTTATGTTTAATTATATACTAATAAATATATCGTTTTTGAAAAATATATATATATATATATATGAATTGTTTTATAACATTTACCGTACCACAGCCTCTTCGAACCGAATTTAGGTCACCAAGGACGAAAAAATGCTAAAAAAAAAAAAAAAGTGACGATGACATGATAAAGGAAAAAGGGAAATTTCCCGGTTGAAAACTTTTCTCCCCCTGCTGTTCAAACGCTGTCTTTCTGTGCTTCATTAATTCTACATCAGAATGATTCAAGTTGAAACTCATGATATAAAATAATTATGTTGAAATCTAAAAATACGAGTACTGATGTTGCTGGATGAAATAATGTTATTGAAAAAGGAAAAAATGGAATCATATTAACATATATACATACTGCAGAAGAAAATGATCATCATTTGGATTAAACACAGTAAGTAATGTTAAATTGTTAATACCTTAAGCTTAATCATGGTGTAATATATAATTAATTTTTCACTCTTAGTAATTATGAAACATTTTGATTTTTGAATTAATATTAATTGAGAGTTTTTACATCACAAGAATGGAACCTCCAAGCAACCCGCCAGCTTGAGAGTTTTAAGAGGAGGTGGAAAAAGACATGCACGAACAAACCTGGTTTGAGACATGACCAGTATGGGGTGTTAATAGAATTAATCAAACTTCACTAAGTCAATAACACGAAATTGAATTGCAGTAAAATCTAACTTAATACGAGGGAGCGTTCAATCCCACCACCATTTCATAATTACTATCGGATTGAAGCAAAGCATGATCAGTATCAGGCTTGTTAGAATCATTTGTTGTTAATCCCAGAGGGATGAACAAGTATATACAAGAAATTAGGGTAATTTAGAAAGAGTCATGTTCATAACCACCAACTTATGCTAGCGCAAGGGTATGAATATTGCATCATGATCGAATACCTAATATTCCAAAACTCCTCAAAGAGACACGAAGTTAAGTGACCACATCAAGAAATGCAGCAGCATCAAATTTTATTTAGTATGACTAAGTCATATATATGTATATTCATGCCATGCAATATATACAGGTTAATTACTTTACTGGATTTAGAATGAAACAGTGAAATTTCTGTACTACATTATTAAAAATTACTGCAAACAATGCTACCCTTTCATTTGCTATGGAAATCTATATATTTAAGCAAGTAATATTATATTTATATATATATATATATATATATCTGTACTTTCTAGCTAATTATATAAATACAAGATGGTGCATGCTATATAAAGTAATTAACTAACTTTTATTTGCAAAGGTTATATATATATATATATATATATATTGAATCGATCATTGAAAATAAGAAAAGAAGCTCTGCATTTCTAGCATACCTGTGTCCCATCACTGCAAGATCAAAGAATAGTTTCTGCATGCTGTAATTAAGGACAGCCAAGAGTGAAGATATCAAATATTTAAATACTTACCTAAGCAAGGACAAGTTTCCAGATGAAGTTTACGAGTTAGCTTAGGAATTAATGATAAAATTCATGATGCACTACCCCATGCAGAAAAATATACATATTATAGCGAGAATTAACGAAGCTGAAATTGAGAAAATATATGAACAGTAAGCAAAGTTAGAGAGATATGAAAAGTGATATTGGCGCGGCTCAATCTGAGATCGTATTTTACAACTGATCATTCCATGTGTAAATCCGTCTTCGGATTGAACCTCACCAACATCGCTTTCTTTTGTTGCTTCCCAAGCAATGGAGAAGAAAGAAAAAATGAAAATGCAGAGAACAAAAATCAAAATAAAGCTCCTAAACGATCATCCTCTTCGAAGGCAACGAGAAACACACCACGATGTTGAAGAGTTTGGACTGGTTTTGGAGCATTTATATACTTGCATGCCTGGTATCTCGTACTAATTACCAACCAAAAAGAAGAAGAAGAAGAAGAAGAAGAAGAAGAAGAAGAAGAAAAGTAGTACTTGAATAAAGAAGTCTTGGATTTGGCCCCATGACAATGAAATTGATCTTTTTTCAGTGTCCCCGGTAGGGGTAAAAGATATGGCTAGCTAGCTTCATGGAGTAGAAGGTGGAGATGGTGGCTTTGTTGGTGGTTTTGTTGGTGGTTGGGAATGATAATGACAAAGTGGGATCTCAAGATCATAATTTGTATTCCTTGAATTGAGTCAAAATCAAGGCAATTTGATGCAAAACTATTATTGTGTCTTGTCAATCAAATTAATTATGAGAAAGAAAAAAGAGAATGGGATAAAAGAAATTACAACAGATGGGGGAAATTTTTTTTTTTTTTTTTTAAAAAAAACACCTAAAACAATTATCAAGGGGAAACAGTAAAGTAACTAAGACTGACATAACATTTCGCTGTTAAGGAACATTAGAAAGTAAGACAAACGAAAGGGATATTCTTCTGTTTACTATTGATTAAAACATTAATAATTATCATCATTCATGGAGTCGTACCACTCAAATGAATCAAAAACAAAGCCATATCTAACTCAATTAGGGTATAAAGTAAAGATATCCAAAAAAAAAAAAAGGACAACGTAAATAATATTCACTGATCAAACATGTCAATAAAAGAAACAACTACATAATTTTATATGATGCACGAGAAAAGAATAAAAAATGTGAACAATTAAAATTTGATTTAAAAAAAATTAAATTTAAAATTCAAATTTTTTTCTCTTAAAAAAAAAAAGATTAGTGGTGCGACAACAGACTATAGATGAGAGGAAAAGAGATTGAGGCTAGGGTTTGAATTGAAGAAGGAATTAGGAGGGGTGGGGAGGCTGGGAGGAGAATGTTATAAGTGGGAAGTTTGGCCTCGGGATGGGGAGGTGAAGAAGACGAGGAAATGATGTCAAGAGGGAGCAGAACTTACTTTTTAGCTAGGGTTTGTCATGCTTGGTTTGTACTCAATAAAAATCAAACTCCTCTTGCGCATGCACCTGAAAATATTCTCCTTCAAAAAAACCCTTCAAACCTTTTGACTGTACCTTCTTTTTCTAGAATTTCTGCACTATTTTAACTCCCCACCTTTCTATATCATGCTTGCATTTGATTAATCAAGTGAACAGATTTTGCTGAGGATAGGATAAAGGTTGGCTACAATATGGCTACTGATTACTAAAATAAGATTATTAACATAAAAAATTGTCAATAAAATTTTTAAACTATTTAAAAGAGATTAAAATAATATCACATATTTCATTTAATCTACATTATTTTGTCACCATTTTAATTTTGTTAGTGAAATTTAAAATTTTCATTAGTAATGCATTAGATAATAATTTATATATTATATCTATTTAACATCAAATTCATTACTCTAATTAGCTTTGTTTGTTTGCAAAAAAATTCTACTCAAAATTTACTGAAAATACTTACAAAGATGTTACTCTTATTATGAATATATATATTTCAAGCAAATTGAATAATAATTTAGGGTTAGATTTTTTTATTATAAGAGAAATATTTAATAAATAAGGATAGAGATGAAGTCGCTTGTATTCGAATCCAACTTTTATAATATATTATAATATTTTTAACTATTCGATTAAAAAATTGTTGGCATTTAGGGTGGGATTTTGTTGATTTGATGAAATCTCCTTGTTATACGTCAAATTATTAATACTATACCATAAATGAGATCAATTTAATACATGTTATTATAAATCTATGGACAATTAAATTTATACAACTTGTAAAAAAATAAGAAACATTGGTCTTGGAAGTTTTCACTACCCTTACTCTCTCTCTCTTAACCTCTGCCAATGAGTACCATCCACTTGGCCATTTAGCTTTAAAAAAATGGTGAAATGGAATTGATGGAAGTAAAAAAAAAAAAAAAATGGAGAGAGAGAGAGCTTGAGCAGGGAATCTTGGGAACAGGAGTGCAGAATGTCAGCGAAGGGATTGTCTAGAAAGAAGTTTCCAAAAGAAAAATAAAAGGATACGTAGGTACAAAGTTGTTTGTATAATTTTTTTTTATAAAAAAAAGCCTTTTATAATTTCCACACGTATAAGCAGAAGGCAATGCGAATAGGCAGGATTTGCCGATTGCCAACAAGCCAAAGCGGGGACACCGGCGCTAAAGGAATCCTGCTTTGGGCCTGCACTAGGGAACACGCTCCTTGGGTTTTGCTTTGCTTGCCCTTTATTTTCTTCTTTCTTTCGAAGACTCAGTACTCACCGCTCGGTTTAATTATAAAAAAATGGCCCTTCTTCTCACGCACTCATGATTTTGGGCGATAAGTTCGCGTGCCACTACCAAAACAGATTCCCCACGCCTTGACACTATCCCATTCCATTCTTATTCTACTTTCATCACCAGATCCTATGACTTCTTTTTCTCATGCTTTGCTTCTTGACTGTGGAGGAAGGAGAGGTCAAAACCTATATACTATAGCACAATCTTCGGCTTTTTCTTATTGTTTTTGCACTATTGAAACCACCACATGCTTTACATGTGTGAAAAAATCACAAATTTTGATGTAATTTAATAATTCTTTAGAATAGATATTCGAATTATTCAAACAGTGTTATTATTCTACAGATTGTTGTGCAGAAGCTGCAAGATGTAGAAGTGGGAGAAGCATAGTTTTTTCTAGGTTGGGCTGATGATATTGAGAGTCTCTGATTGAAGGGTGGGACAAAGAGACTCCCATGTTTCTACTCATGCGTCCTTGTTGGCTTTTATTCTTTTATCACGAGAAGAAAACCTACTTTCTTAGCATCTAGCATCTCTCCAATGAAGACAGTAGTTGAATGACACTTGTTTTTTTTAAAGGAGAGATTATCACAGATTTAATTATCTGGCTCAATGTACCCATTCATCAGAAGAAGAAGAATAAAAACATCAAGACCGATGGCATTGTGAATCAGAGTCAACAGAAGAAGTTGTTGATGTTTTACTGGCTCTCTGATAGTGAGGATCAAGAAATTGCTTTTGAGAACATGGAAGCAAGATTTAAGGTTTAGCAAAGGGTATGTTTCAATCATGCAAGGCAACAAGGTCAAACTCGATTGTCAGGTTGTGGAGACAAGAAAGACACGTCCCTCTTCATAAACTCGAGTTTGCTACCCATCTCTCTCTCTCTCTCTATCTTAACTTTATTGCTACTCTTTACGCTGTAGTATTCGAATAGAGATATCTCAGTCCACACCACACATGGGAGCAGGGGCTACCAACTAGAATCCCAAAAAAGAATTCGCTCCGCAATAAGTGGATAGCAGAAGCCTTTTGCTTTTGTAAAGATTCAAGCACAAATGGACACAATTTCACCTTTTTATTGGGACTTAAGGGACACCTGAACAGTCCCAAGTCAGTGGCCACACCATACCAAAGCAAATATATATTTATATATATACATACTACATGAATTGTCGATAGTTATAATATTGTCTCGGCTGTCAGGGTAATGGTAGCAATATTCTGCTTTGAACAGAAACAATAACAGGGAATGGAACGGAACCAATTAGTTCTTACGGTACAAGAAAGCTGGTCACCGCAGCAACACATGCAAAGAAATTCTGTCCAAGATTAATCCCTAGTACGTAAATGTAATCTTGGAAACGAATGACTAAACAGGCATTAGGTGTTGTTGTAGCTAGAAAGTTACATACAGCGTCAACACCTTTTGCTGATATCTATATGCCTTTATTATTCCTTTTATTCAGAACATTCTTGGTTCTTCCATCAGCAATGGATTGGTAATCAGTAAAGTATATTCAAATTGTATCATTCATCTAAGCGACAAATCAAAATCCGGCTGCTGCCATGTTTATATGTGGTTACTGGCCACACCGGACAGCCATGATTAGATAAGCAGGAGTGCTAGTATTGATCTCTAGAGAGAGACATATGCTAAAGCATAAAGCCTAAAGGGCATCACAATGCGCGACGCTCTTCCAATGGGAAGGGCTAGATATGCACACCTTATCCTTGTTATACGAAGATGTTACTTATTATGATTTGAACCTGTGACTTCCGAGTCAAAGAAGAGTCAAGGGATATAAGTGCTATTTGAAGAATTATTAATAGCCAGCCAAAGCTACCAGTACCAAGTATAAGCTTGTATGGTGGATGAAAAACCGTGAAAAACTCTGCCCAAAAGATACCGAGGTACCAAAATAAAAAAGGAAACTGAATTCTGAAGTTTGGTGAAATCAAAATTTGGCAACTTCAAAATTTCTTTCTGAATAATTAAATAGTAATCATTCTAAGATCAGGTAGAAGAAGAAATTAATGTTCATTAGAGTCCACCAATTTCCTGTGTTGAGGACACTGAAGAGTCAGAGTTCCTGTTCCTTTTATACACCTAAATGCTTGTCTCTTTGTGTAGGGAACTTTGACCATAAAAAATTTCATATATGCTCTAATCTAAGTATTGATCTTTGAATCAAAATTCTGCAGAAGATAAGATAGCAGTAATCGGCCATTAGATTATTTACCTCCAGGATGAGGCTCTCAAGCAGCGGCTATGCGTTTATTTTCCTTTGAGTTTACAGTATGCATACAAACATGACCCCAAAAACCCAAGAAATTGGCCAACAACATTCATCTGGAAGCAAACACAGGAAAGTAGGTGACATGAGACATTAATGTAATGAGACCTGCAAAACTTTTTGAAACTGAGTAGAAGCCCATACTCACCAAATCAAATGGAAGCCCACCAAAGAGTAGCCATCCCAGTGCAATAGTAAAAAGATCCTATCACAATACAATTAGGCGTCACCAAAATTCAAGGAGATGAGCCACAAAAAGGCAGAGAAAAAGCAAGCATCTATTTGGACCAGTAAGACAACTAGTAGGCCAAGTAGAAACCAACTAAAGATCATTGTGTTCAGAAGAAAAAACAGAATATATCCATAAGAGTTGAAGCTACCCTGTCTTTCCCTACTGTCTATCAATCAAGCCACAGGCTAAAAGCCTAAAGCACAAAAATAAAACTAATAAAATACAGGTTTAGTGCCGTTTGTGTTGATATAATTCGCAATATTTCCTTTCAGCATTTAGTGAAACATGGTGAACCTAAAGTTAAACCAGAGGCAAAAGGATGTCAATCAAAACAGCTAGTGACTTAAATGTGCAAACTTAAAAAATTCTCTTCTTCCAGACAGCTCGTGCAAGATAAAGGAATCTTATGTTATGACTAGTTGGGCTTGCTTAAAGTTAAAACCATTTTATTGGAGAAGCAGTGAAACAGACACATGCTCCTCATTCATAAGCATCTAGAATGCAATATGATCTTTAAGTCCTTAAACAGCCATCAAATTTTGATTGGTAAACTTTCTAGACATTCAAGAAACTGAATATAATTCAAGACAATTACTGCAGCTTAATATTAGCTTAGACAGACAACTAAGAATATCATTCCAGTGATCGAGTGATCTACAAAATGGTTCACCCCATTTAAGCTTTGAACCCCTCGCCCATAAAATTTATTCCGACCCAACATTTTAAAAAGGAGAATCACGCTTTTCAGTCAGAATATGGAAGCCACTGGCTGCATTATGTAAAATTAACATCAAAAGGGACAAATATGTTATATTAACATATTAATATGTTTTATAAGAAATATGTTATAAAAGGAATCGCTATTTTCCAGTGACAAAAACATTGAAGCCACTGACCGCATTACGTAATATAAATGCCAAACAGAAAATATGTTACATTACACCAAAGCTAGAATAAGTGATCACACCTTCAAATTGCCACATATTGTCTGTGTCAAAGCTGAATTGAGTGTTGTATTCAAGAATACAAAATAATTTATCAGGAAAGCCATGATACAAGAGAAAAGCATCACAACCTGCAAAATATTCAAATGATTAGAGTGTGAAAGTGTTTCAATTCTATTAAGTTTCTCCAATCACATGTCACGAAAGTTATTCATTAGGGTTGCTACAATCTTGATGTAACTTAAAAGAAGCTACAAAATTTGCCAAAATGAGTTAACAAAATAAAGGTGTCCAAGGAAAAGCAATTAAGAAAAGCTTTGTAGCCAGTGAAAACAATAAGCCAAGTGTGCATGACATACACAAGACAGGAAACACCAAAAGAAGGCCAAAAAAAAAAGAAACAGATCAAATGATTGAACTAGCAAAACTAAACAATATGATCTAGTAACATCCAAATATGATAAAGTAGGGAAAAATGAGGTTAAGGTAAGAAAGTTGATTGATATGATTTTTTTTTTTTTTAAATTGAAATAGACATGAAAGAGTAGTAAACACCAAGCCAGCAAAACTTGAATTAGTTGCAACGACATCAAAAAAGAAAGGAATGGACACAAAGTAAAACAGACAACGAATAGTAACAGCATATCTTAATGACATGTTGCAGCTTTGTATAGCTAAAAGTACTTGTCTTTCTTCCAAGTCAATAAGTTGTACAAAACCATCCAAATTAATTAAATTGTAATAGGTATTAGAGCTGAGAACTATGCAGGAGTATTAATAGATGCATTCGCAAACTAGTACAATAAATGCACTTTCTTTCTGAGCAACATATCCTGAGGAAAAGGATCTAATAAAATTTTGTGAAAAGGAACCACCTGGAAACCTCTAGAATATAGATAAGGGAAGCTCATCATTGCTTCAAGGTCACCTTTGAATGAAGTCCAAAGCAACAAGATTGGTGCACAAATTATTCCTTCAAGAAATCAATAAAAATTTCATAGAGAGTTCAGATAAGCCTAATATGTTATTTTTTACATGGATCACAAGGACGAAAGAACAATTCTGTTAGTCTTTTTATCTTACCATTGCACCACATAAGGCCAAAGCTATTGAGGCCACTGGATTTACCTGAAAAGTTTGAGAATGTATCATGAATAAATAGAAAGAAATTAAAATTCCATGGGAGATAAAGAAGAGACTTAAAAATGGGATAATACCAATACGAGCAATGGAAGCAAGATATATGGCTGTGCAGATGTTTGCTATAAAAACAATGGAATAGCTATAGGCATCAAATGACAAGTCGCGAGCTCCAGCAACAAATGCACCAAGTATAATTATCCCCACACTGATGAAATCCTTGGATTAGTCCATTAAGAAAGTTATTAGTTGCATTTTGAACGTTCAACATAGTGATATATAAAGGAAAACATGCGATATATGGCTGTGCAGATGTTTTCTATAAAAACAATGGAATAGTTATAGGCATCAAATGACAAGTCGCGAGCTCCAGCAACAAATGCACCAAGTATAATTATCCCCACACTGATGAAATCCTTGGATTAGTCCATTAAGAAAGTTATTAGTTGCATTTTGAATGTTCAACATAGTGATATATAAAGGAAAACATGCCATTTATAGAATTGCATGAACATGAAAACCATAGCTATTAAACTTTCTCTAGAAAATGATATGCTATTTTCATGCTTAAAACAGCTTGAGGAATTTTGAAATAAAATATGAACCTAATATAGTCATGTTGCACCTCAAGCAAATTTAAATTTTAAAAATCTAGAATAATCAAAAAATGCATAGAACATAACCTACAAAATTATACCTGAGAAATAAAGCAACCATAACATCCAAGTATTTTGTTGCTCATAGGGAAAAATGTCAAGAAATGAAATTGAAGGACATTGGAGGGCCTCAAATTCACATTCGTTAAATAGTTTCATAGCAATATTGTGCACTAACAGGTCAATAGCTTCAACCTTAAGCCTATTTGATGTGGAAAAAGGAACAAAAATCCACTTTAGCTGCATTTAATTATTTTTATCCATGTTCCTTCTATCACCGCTTCCCTTCCTGAATCAATTTTTTTTTTTTCCATTACCTTCTATAATTAATCTTCCATGTCTGCTAAAACGTATTTGTTTCCTCCTTTTTCTATGTTTTCATACACACTCAGTTACCTTGTGAATCTCATGATAGAGTTTGTAGATATAAAACGACTCTGCTGGGTCTAAGTATCACATTTATATTGCAAACATACACCAACAAAAGTCTCTCTGTTCCAATTTAACTGAGAACGTCATTAAAAGTCATTAACTTATATGCAAATGGAAAAATAAAATTCTACAAAATAAATTTAATGAAGACAACATATTGTAACTTTTCTCCTAGGCAGTTAAACATTTTATCTAGTTTCACATCTATTAACTGTTTTTTCAAATGTTATTTCACCTTTGGTGAGAATATAACCATAAATTGCAGATATTGACATTGCATATTATCATATGGGGTGCATACCACTATGCCCTGTTTCTAAACTTAACGCTTCCTATCAACCAAATCATTCAATTAAAAGAGTAACATTTTATGTGTGCAAGACATGAGGGCTCAAAATGGAAGGAATGCACTGAACTTTGTAAATATAAAAGCAACACATTCTTATTTATGATGCAGAATCTAAGAATATAAGTTGTCCAAACATAGTTCTTCCTGTCAACCACAATGTTCAAAGTGAAACTTCACATGTTTGCAAGACATGAGAGCTCAAAATGGCGGGGATGCTCCAAACTTTGTAAATATAAAAGCTAGATGTTCTTATTTTTGATGCAGAATTCTAAGAAATCCCTTAGGGGGATGCGCACAGATGCACATGCCTACAGTACAATATGTGATCCAATTGTTAGATGAAAATAGCATATAAAAAGGCTCCATACCTGCCAACAACATATGATGAGTGTTTCCGTCCTGTCAAAAGATACTCCATGATCATGGTAAAAGCCACGGTAGTCCGCCTTAGGGTGGTATACATAGGAACATTTATGCCACGAACTGATTCCATGGTGATTAACTTTAACCAGACAAGCAAGTAAAAGGGGACAATTAGAAGAAAGATTAAAGTTTCACCAAGAACATTTTAAAATACTATTCAGCCTCTATTACATACCATGTATAGCAAATAAGAAACTGCCAGGGGGAGGGTATGAAACAATGTCTTCAATGGTACTAAGGTTACTGTGTTACTAATAATGCTTTGTGGCTCCCCCTCTGTGAAGGAGATAATCTTCCAGCGTTTCATGGCATAGAGAAATGCACACGAACATAGCATCTAAAGGCACATAAGAGTTAAATTGATTTAATAAACTAATAAGAGAAGGCCAAACTTAATGCATAGCGGTTCAATTGTCAAACTCCTAATGTCAGACGGTAAAATATGTAACTATTCTTCTAAACAAACATACTTAGGGCTAGCTCAGGAAGCCAACTTAGCAAGTGATCTACCTGAAAAAGTGTAATCACGTTTGCATATGGAAAGCTGAAAGAAGAAAGGGCTGCTTTGTTGAACAGAACCAAGAGAACTGCAGCAGGTAAAGAAAACCATGATAGATAAATTAGTAGTGTTCATTGAGAAAAGTTAATTAATCAAAACATGGCAAGCAAAGTGGCTGAAGATGTTTCGATTAAGAACTAGAAACAATTTTTTATCATTCTTGCATCAAAATTACACAAAAAAAAGAACATGAAAAGCCTGTAGCTTACAACAAGGATAAAAAGATAAGCAATTGGATTTCTATAATTTACGATAAATTCAATGGAAATTAGTTTCCCTCTCTTTTCTAATTCATGAAGGGATCCTCTTCAGTTACATAATGACTAATTACGAGGAAAAAATCACATGAAATGATGATCAGATATAGGTAGAAACGAAGAGATAATCAAATAACTTTACCTTTTTCCCGGGAATAAGCAATTTCCACTAATATTGTTCAAATAAATAAACCAAACATGGCAAGGCTTTTTCAATTCTAAGACAAAATGTCCACAAGAAAGTTTTTGTCAAGTTATTACAATTCAAAGTCATTTTGTTTGTTAATTGATCTTTTGCGTAATAAAAAGTAACCTCTGTCATCCAAAAAACAAAATAAGCCTACGAACCCTAACGTCTTAGTTCTTCCCTCACTGTGAATGAGCCAAGGAAACACTGTTAGACTGACAATGGATACTTGAGTTACTTCAGTACATTGTAACTCGAAACATGACAGATTCGTATATGTAAAAGAAACAGTTATTCTACACTAGAATTCCTTCCACCAATCAAGATATTTTATTCACAAAATTCCCATAGGAAAACTGAAAATTCTCCCAAACGCATCAAATAGGCAGCACAGCTTCATTTCGCAAATATTTTATTCATTAAATACATTATTTAACACCGTTTAACCATAAACTAAATTTTCACATCAATTATTATTGTTCCATACACGTTATTTTTAGGTGAAATTTGGAAATTTCACGAGCATTTGTGAATTTTGCCACGTTTCCATTTAATTCAACTGTTCAGCTCATAATTCATTTTTTTTTTCTTATTTACATTGAAATGGACACTATCACACTAGCAAACACTTAAAACTGCTAGTGAGATTTTAAATTCCACTGAAGAATAATAATTTCTTCGCTGCATTCGAAAACTCTGTAACCAAACAAACGAGAAGAAAAATAACAATCAGATCAGCTAAAATTGATAAAATAAAATTTCCAAACGACAAATAAAATAGTAACGAATTCTGACGTCACGCTACTGCTTTTAGATGAATAAATAATTAGTCTAGTAGAAAAAACAGAGAAAAAGAAAATGTTTAATGCAGAGAAACAAACAGAAAATAAATTTGTAAAAAACAAAAAAAGAAAAAGAGTTTTAAAATTTTGAGACCTGCACTGAACATATAGCCAAGAGCAGCGTGCGCTCCTCTACTGGACACGGCTGAGGCAACGGCGGTTACACGTCGTCGTTCGGTTTTGGCGGGATCGATTAGTGGCAAACCTTCCATCTTTATAGAATCCATGCCGAATTTTCGAATTCGCTTTGTCTTTGAAAAACAGAATGAGGGAAGAAGATTCAGAGGGACAGCAGGCAGTCAAGTGAGAAGCGTCCTTCTATTGTGGAGAGAGAAATAAGGGAATATTTGAGTGGGCAGAGCCGAGAATGCGTTGGAGTGGACAGGTGTCATCGACACTGCCAAAGTGAGGGTCCACATTAAATTAGGTACCCGGTCCCACCCAATGATATTACTAATTTACTAATAATAATTAATGAATTTTGTATTTTTTATTTATTTTTTCCTTCTTTTTTAGGATACCTTTCCTTTCTTTATGGATCTCCATTATCTACCTTATAATGACTGAATATTCTAATATATGGTAATTAAACCTTTTAGAAATAAAAAACAAAAAAGGAATGTCATGATGATTCTGCTCTGTGCTTACAGTTCAACCTTCCATATTTTTGGATGTTCATTGGGCAACTAGAATAATACTAGTACATTTGACTGCTTCAACAAATAATTTGATTAGATAATTTTCGTATTTTTTATCATAATTAATATAATTTGAATAATTTAATTTAATATATTTTATTTTAAATATTTATTTTTAATATAAAATATTTTCATAGATTAATTTTATTTGCGTTTTATGATTTGAGTTAATTAAAATGAATTTTGGATCGAATACGAATTTTTTAAAAGAATTGTGGTTACTTAAAAATTTTATAAATTTTACAATATGGAGACAATTTTTTAAATTAATTTATTATTTAAAATATTTTTTAATGTATTATAATTATTTTAAAATGTCTTTATCATCTGTAAGAGTTTTAAACAGAAACCAACGAATAAATAAGATTAAAATCTGTGGTAATAAAAAATTGCAGATGTCGTTTTAGTTAGAAGTCTACATGTGGACAAAGATCCAAATCGGAAGCAATGGAGCTTTGAGGATAAGTTATGCAAGTCAATTTAAAAATGTTGAAGACTAACCTTCTTACATCACAAAGTTAAAGACCAACTCACATATTGAGTCCATGGTCAAGTTTTTGAAGAAGGAATGTCATATGCAATATGTTTATTCAATTAATTTATTTACATTTTACGTAGTTATGCTTATACTAATTATGGATTTTTTTTATATGTGTTAAATGAAAGAGAAATAATTTTTTTCATTTGGATGATTTTGTCATAATTTTTAGAAAAAAAAATATTATTACCACAAAAATAAAAAAAATAAAAAAATTGAACTCTTAGTGATGCATAGAGGAAATTGACAGTGAAGTGGAAGATAGGTTTATGCATTTTGCACTCGATCAAAAGAGAGAGAAATAAAATTTAAAATAAAAATTAAACGTTTCAATTTATTGTATATTTATCGCATCAAATAAGAAAATTAAGATAAATAAAAAAATATAGAAGTATTGACAGGTTGATTGAGTCGGTGAAAGAGATACACAAATTTGAATATATCGAATGACTACAAGAAAGAATAAAGTCATAGATTTATTGTTTTTGAAAGAAATTGAGGAAAATGATTAGAAAATTATGCCTTTACAATAATAAATTAGATTTCAAAGATAAAATGCTTCATGTTGGAGAATATATTAATAAAGTGAATCTCTTCTTTGCTTTGTCGAAGGAATTGAAGATAGATTACATTGTTAAGCAATTGACTTCAACCAAATGGGAGATTCGTTTCTTTTTTATGATGATAGCTTCTACGAAATAGGACGGAAATAAGATGTTGATATTTTTCTATACATTGCATGTTTTATTTTACTGCATGTTAATCATTCACATACTATATATATATATTGTTGAATATTCCAACTTGGTAGTTTGTGTATGCTTGATGCATACAATTGTGGTATAATTTTGCGAGTTACATTTGCTAACAAAATATTGTAATGTGGTATTGCAATAGTAAATGTGATAACATAACATAACCTCATAATGTTGGTTTGAATAAATCCTTAAATTAAGATATTTTTTTAATACATTTATTGTTGAAAATAAGTACCGAAATTATCACTTTAGAAAAAAAATTATAATTTAATTTCGAATTATTTAAGATTTTATATGATAATCAGATATCATAGATTTAGGTACTAAAAAAAGAAAAAAATTGCTATAATCAAAAGCAATTAAAAATAATTTATTAAAGGGTACAAAAGAAATTAGAAATTTCAATTATGGTATGTTTTGATAACAAATTAAAGGAGCATAAATCAATTTCTTAGATCGAGAAAATCAATTCTTAAAACTTAATAATTCTAAAAAGTTTATGTTCACAGAGATGGATAGATTTATTACCTTTTTTAATCTTTTAGGTTACCCGACAAAATATATATATAACATAATATTTCATTTAGAGTGGATAATAATTAAGATTAAATCTATTTATTGAGATTTTTTTTTTGAAAAGGAAAAAAATATATTCAACTATTTCCATTTGTTTTCGATTTGAGTACATTTAATTAAATTTTTCTTCAATCAAGATTCTTGACACACAAAAGAAATATATTTCCAATAATATTATAAAAAATTCACACTTAACAGATGATTTAATTAAATTATGAAATTATTTTTAATAAATATATAATTTTGATCTTTGAAATAATTTAATAAAAATATTATTAAAAATTTTATATTCTTAGTCATTCCGACACAAAAATCTTGTATGCATAGCGATTGAATCAAATTTGAATACGACATATCAGTAAAATTGTACCTTGAAAATCTTGTTGGAAAATTTTCTTTTAATATCTAAGGATAACATTAAATACTACTTAGAACCGAACCGAACCGAACCAAACACCCATCTCGTTGACGCGGGTCCCACCACGATTTCCCTCTCCACTCCAACTACTCGTCTCTTTTTCCCTCTATTTTCTTGGCCTCGACGGTAATAATAATAATAATAATAATAATAACAAAAAAACCTGCTCTGAAGAAAAAAAGAGAAATCTCTAAACGATGCAAGGGGCAGAGCTTCACGACTTATCGGACGACGCCGATTACGCCGCCTCTCAACAACAAGTAAGAAAAAAAGGCATTCAACTTATTTATTATCCTTTTCTTTTATTCCGTTAATTTTTTTTATTGAAATGAATTGCTTTTGTTCATTTTTCTTTTTTGCGCGATTCGGTCTCATAATTAATTGTTTTCTATATCAGATTTGTTGATTTAATTTTTGGGTGTAGGGATCAGCGAGTATGATGCGGTGCGACAGTGGGAAAAGAAGCTCGTCGAGTGAACCGGAGGGAGCTGAAATTGTTTATTTGAAAGATAATGTTACAATTCATCCTACCCAGTTTTCCTCTGAACGGATTAGTGGAAGATTAAAGCTAATTAAGCAAGGCTCTTCTCTTTTCATGGTAATGGTGGTGATTAGTTATTGGACGAGTGCGTAGGATATGCGAATGTCGAAAAAAGTGTTGGGGAAATATCATTATGTTTTATCTATGTGTAAATTATATGTTCGTTTGTTGTATTTGATTGTAGACATGGATTCCATATAAAGGACAAAGTACGAATGCGAGGCTGTCTGAGAAAGGTTTTCAGCTTTGGACTCGCGACTTGAATGCATTTGGTATAAGATGATATGATTTGCTGAAATTGTTTCATGGTTTTATTGTACAGATAGGAATCTTTATACCATAAGGGCGGTGCCATTTTCTGATGTGAGGTCCATTCGAAGACACACTCCGGCCCTTGGGTGGCAGTATATAATTGTTGTTCTGTCATCTGGTAAGGAACCAGAAAATCTACTGCTTTCATGGCCATGTGGGGGGACAAATATAGTTTAAACATTAATGTTTTAATCATTGCTCAACTTTATAACTCAAATAAATCAACCAAAAAGAGATAATTAATGCTATAACCTGGAATCATTGATTCTGTAATGCAACCTGTCATAACTTGAAAACTCTGAAGCATTTGAGAAAACTGGTGTCATCTAAATTTCTTTATTGCTGCTTTACTGCATTGACTACATAATTACATCTAATTTCTTTCCCTAGACATTTCAAAATTTTATTTGTATAGTAATGCTTTTCTTTTGAGTATACTGGTTGCATGGCTACTTTTACCTGGCAGTTGAAAAGACTTTTAGGCATAGAAACTTCAGAGTTTGACTGCGCCAGCTTTGTTACACTTCCGGCATCTCATTTGTTCATGTACATGTTCATCGATAGTTGTGAAGCACTTAGTAACTATCTGGAAATGTATAAAATTACTACTTAATAGGTGATTTGTTTTGCTGCAAATCTTTGCAGTTTTTTTGATGATTGCTAAAAGATGTAAATGGTTTAATCTCATGGATCTACTTCAATTTTTTGATATAGGATTTTTTGGCTTAACGATTTTTTTTTTCTACTTTGATCTTGTGCTTGTCTTTATATTTGTGAAAAAAAAATGTCTTGCAGGACTTGCTTTTCCTCCCCTTTACTTTTATAATGGAGGAGTTCGAGAGTTCCTTATTACAGTAAAACAACATCTTTTTCTTATGAGGTTGGTATGATCAATAATTTTGAGTTCACATTCAAGAATTTGACAGTAGTTGCTATAGTATTTTGACCAAGTATAAAATCTTGCCATATGCTCACGAATTAAAACAAATGGGAATAGAGAAAGACATATAAAAGAATAAAATTACTAAGAATAACAATTGCATCTATATTTTAAAAGTCGCTGTAAATTTTATTATTCTCACAGAATCAAGGGTACAGGGCTTTTGGGAGATTGTGGAGTTTAGTTTATATACTCATTTAGCTTCTGTTTGTGTAGCGTAATAAACTTTCTTTCTATATGACATATTCGCAGGAGATTTGGTAGATTGTTGGAAGCCCTAACATTTGATTTATCCTTGATTTGGGAAAACAAAAAATATATCTTTTGTGTTATTCCTTTTTGTGCTATAAGTCTTGATTTTTCTTAATGAAGAATTTGCAAGGAGGATTTCCTTTGTCAAATTTTCCATAATTAATAATTACTATTTTTAATGGTACTTGTGCAATTTACCACTTTTTTTTAAATGATTTTTTTTTTTTGCACGTGTCTAGGCATATACGAGAGAAGTGTTTTTTAATAAGAAGAATTTTAGTGATATAAATACATCTATTTTCATACTTGTTTGGTTCTTCCACTTCTAAAGCTTCTTAATTCAGGGGTTTTCTCTGGAAACAATTAGTATTATATACAATTATGTTCATATATTCCAATTTCTTGTGCCATATCTGACTTTACCTCACGATTTATTAATAAAAGATATATTGTTAGATTTTTTTGAGGTCCTTATTTTTCATCTTATTTTCAGGTCAGGAGAAGATGCAAATGTATTTCTTGTGAATGACTTTCAAAATCCTCTGCAGGTGTGTATAAATGCTTGATAACCTGCTTGGTTTTTTTTTTTCATTACAGAAATTCTTTCAGTAACTGCTCTGTAGTTAAATTCTTAACAGCAATGTTTCCCATAGCATATGTTCAAACATGGGAAATAAGGAATACTTTAATTGCAAAGTATCCTACTTTTGTAGAGGCTAATTTGTTTTAAATGCACGTCTAAATGTAACTGTGCCAACTAACATTGTCTTATCTGCATTTTGTGTATTTTTTTACAAAATCCGAACTGTAAATTGTATTGTTTTCACTTGGTAAACTAGATTTACGAACCAAATGTCCTATTTTATTTTGTTTGGTTTTGTTGATCATACATTGTCAAAGAGTTGCCATTTTATTCTGAATCTTCTACTTGCTCGTGGCAGCGAACTTTATCTTCATTGGAGCTTCCCAGGGCAGTTTCTATTGCAAGTGCATCATCAACACCTGTTTCAATTGGGGAGTCTGCTTCACATGAAAATGAAAGGAGGACTGACGTGGGTGTCCATGATGGAAGTGCTAGTATTCCTAAGTATAATGGAAGGCAAAAGCAAAAGGTTCATGATCCTACTCGAGACATCTCAATTCAAGTATTGGAGAAATTTTCTCTTGTAACCAAGTTTGCCCGAGAAACAACTTCGCAGCTATTCCGGGAGACTCATTCCAATGGTTTTGGTCCTTTGGAGAGGAGAAACACTCGCCAGTCTACCCTTGACTATAGTTACAAATCATCTGATGATGATGAGGAGGAAGTTCCTGTTCAAAGCCCTGTTGCTCCAGATCCTCTTGAGGTAGCTGTTTGTTCCCTTTGTCAATTATTTCCACTGTTAATTTTTTTGCAAGAACTGTTGCTTTCTTATTCGCATCTGATTAGGTTTGTATTTTTACGCTGGGATTTAAACTCTAGATGCTCTTACACTCACTTTTAATGCTCATACTTCTTATTGGAAGGTGTAAAAGTGCAATTACATATCTTTCTGTAGAGCTCTTGTTGTTCATGGATCAACTCAAACCTAGTATCATCCTCTTCTTTTTGGGATCTTGGCTGAACATGGTGGGTCAGAAGAAAGATCCATGTCTAAAATACGGGATGGAATCCTTTTTCGAATTTTTCAATCTTGATGATAACTCAACTACTATTACTTAGTATTTAAGCTATTGATCAGTTTTCTGGAGATGGTGAAGAAATTAAATCTCTTTTCTTGCAATATAAATAAGATTCCTTCAGTGGTCCATTCAATGATTAGAGCAAAGAATGAGATGAATCCGGTATATATTTTAAGGTGGCAGATCGCTCTCAGAAAGTTATCTTGGTGGTCTGAATGTTTCTATATATTCCACATTACTGGGAGATGTTAAGTATTTTTGTTATTTTAAGCATAGTTTTGAGTTTGTTTTATGTTCTTTATTCAATTCATGCTACTTGCACTATTTTAGCTGGAAAGTTTTCAACTTCCATACCCGGGCAACCTGATGCCAACCTCTGTCCTTGTTAAACAGAAAGTCCCATATAGGAAACTCAATCATTTTGATGAAGCTGCCACCAATGTGGGAACTTTTGTGCTAATCAATTTTAAGGCGGTCTAGAAAGGAGCCTTAGTTCTAATATAGTTTCTGGGTTTGTTTTATCTTCTTTCGACATTTCTACCCTTGCCAAGTGTGATCATGAGTTGATCTGGTGACACTTTCCTTTATAATCCTTTTAGAAGTGCTGCAGATACTTGTGAATGAAATTGCTGCTACAACCTGCTTCAGATTCAAATATGCTCTTGGTATATGGTTGCTGAATGAGTGTGCATAATTCCATTCCTAGTGTTTGATGCATGAAGTTTGAAATCGTCAGTGGGGCCAGAAGGAGGGAGGAGATTGGCTTGTAAAGCATTAAAATATGATGAATATGTCGCAAAGCTGAAATTTCCATGAATAATTTGTAATGGGTAGACTTACTAAAATTTACATGATCTCAATGGTGGAATGTTTGGTTCAGTTTAGCCTGGAGTAACTTTTGTTGCTGCTCTCATGCTAGTTCAGAAAATTGGTTAGTCTATAAAGTATGCTCATTACCTTTGGGAATATTAGTGGTGCTGATAATGAGCTTTCCTCCTTGTCTTTTGATGTGATTGACTTTGGTGTTTGTTTTGAGTTCTTTTCTGTTCCAGTAGGATTGACCAATTGATAAGTTACGGCAAAGTAGTAAATTGGGACGGAGATTTTAAAAGGCCTCATGCCAGTCTCAGGGTTACAAGATATAAGCTGAAATGGCTGTACTTATGATCTTTTGATTCTACAAATGAATCTGCAATGTAATTTTTGTGATTGTATTTACATTTATAGGGGTCCTTGTTTTAACCTTCTGTAGACAAAGCTGGACATTCTTAAAAGTGTAACAGGGCTGCAATGAAAATTAGAAACATTAATTCATAACATCTGTGAATTAATTAAAAAGATGGTACTTTATCAAATTAGGGAACTAAAAACTGTTTTCATTTTACTATTTTGACCACTTGTATGCAACCCTCCTGTGAGTAGTTGTTATGAATGGTACATAAATGTAATTATATATTGCTAGAACATGCACTATTGTAGTGCATTTAATAATGATAGCAGGAGAGGACCCAATTTGGTGTGGTTGAATATTAAATTGCTTAAGTGTATTATTGATTCAATTCTGGGTACAGATTTTGTATATCAACTTGATATATGTTTTTATCTTCATTTGCTGACAGTTTGACAAACTTTCACTAGTGTGGGGAAAACCCCGACAGCCACCATTGGGTTTGGAAGAGGTAAGGAACCAGATGCAAATTTTATTATTTTTATGTTGTATCTAATTTGCTTATCTATTTTCAACATCCTTTCTGATTGGGCTGATCATTTTACTACCTTGCTTCTTTGGGTTACGCCTCCATCACCAGTTTCTTACTATATGAAACAAAATAGATTAGTAATAAAATTGCCTAATTTTAAAGCCTTCCGTAAACATGATCTTTGAAGTTGCTACTTACTTGTTTTGTTTCAAGGATTATTAATTCGTTATGTGAATGGTTTTTTTGATATTTTGAAATTTAATTGTTTTTTCAGTGGGCCACATTCTTGGATTCAGAAGGGCGAGTGGTGGATTCAAAAGCTTTAAGAAAAAGAATATTTTATGGGGGAGTTGAACACAAATTACGAAAAGAGGTTTGTATTGGTACCATGGAAGGAATTATGAGTGGATTGATTCTATTAAAAATGCATCACAATCTTAGAGATTTTAGTTGTGATTTTTAGGTCTGGACAATATTATTGGGATATCATACATACGAATCAACTTATGCAGAGAGGGAATATCAAAGGTCTGTCAAAAAGACAGAATATGAGACCATAAAAAACCAATGGGAGGTTTGCAGTAAATCTTTGTCTATTTTGTCATGCAGCACTCTTTCCTTTGAGTTTGCATCAACTTTTAGTTTCGGTGATCTTTACTCTTTACAAGTTGCTGAAACCTTGAGGTTCAGAAGAAAATTGTTTGTTTTCAACCAGGCACATTTGGATCTTCTTTATTTACATGATGCTTTCTTTTTCTTTTAATTTCTATGAAATGAGGATTGCTGGTTGCCTTCGAGGTGTATGGCCTGTTGCACAACTTGCAGGCCCCCGTGATTTGCCTCTGAATGGAGAGCCAACCAGTAAACTGTTTTTACAAAGGCAAACTCAATTATCTTGGAAGGGCAGCTGATATATGTCTTATTGGGAGCTCTAAGCAAACCAATGACTTGAAAATGAATCCAGCCTGGAGATGATGTATCTGTTGGGGATTTTCAATTTTGAAAACCATAATGCCTTTAATCTTATAACATCTTCTCTTCTGGATTACATGGACTAATGGAAAGCCTAAAAGACAATGCACCCCAGTCAGCATTGTTATATGCAACTGATAGTTATAAGTTATATGAGAGTATAAGAGCATGGGAATGTAAAATGCCGTATGATTAGTTGACAGATCATGCAAATAATGGATGCTAGAATAAGAAATACAGCAGCAGGGAGATAAAATCTGGAGCCGACGTCTTTTGTCAATTATTTTATCTCAATCAATATTGTCTTCATTGAGAATGGAGCTACTAGATGTTAAATCAGTAATATCACTTTTAGTTTTTCTAACCCGATGCAGTATAATCTTTTAAAGGGATAATTCCATTTGCTTGCAATACCTGCTGCAGAATCTATTCTTTTGTGCTATAAACACAACATTGCTCCATAATTTCTGATGTTTGGTGAGAATACATTTGTAGTTTATTTGATACGACTTAGCTGTGATTCATGCATCAGTTGTTTGGATAAATGATGTTCTTGGACCTCTTGTTACCATTGTCATGCATTTTTTTTTTTATGTTAAGAAAAGTATTTTTTTCATGCTGGCACAGCTTAGTTTTATTAATCTTAATACTTGTTTGGTGAATATTTTGGCAGAGTATCTCTCCTGAACAGGCAAAAAGGTTTACAAAGTTCAGAGAGAGGAAAGGCCTTATAGAGAAAGATGTGGTATGTATGAAACCATCACTGTTTGAGTTTCATATCTTTATTCATTCTTTAAAAGTGTACTAGTTGCCTTTCTGAGTTCAATGCAAATGCTTTGTTTTTTTTCTTTTTTTTTTTTTTTTTTTTTTTTTTTTTTTTTTTTAAGGTAAGGACAGACAGATCACTCTCTTTCTATGATGGGGATGACAATCCAAATGTGAATCTTTTACGTGATATTCTTTTGACCTACTCTTTCTACAACTTTGATCTTGGTTACTGTCAGGTAATTACTTCTGATATCCCTTGCTTTTCCATCTGTTGGTTGCCTGGCAAAAAAAAGCTATTGTTACAGTCTCCCTGACTGAATTTTGATGATGGTTGTTTTATTTGATTCTATAAAAAAAATCTTGAGTGTTTTCAAAATGCAACAACAATGGTGTTTTAAATGGGATATGCATGCTCTTGGCCCCTAATAAAAAGGATATGCATGGGAGTATGTAGAAATGGGCAGTTAGTCCGATCCAAATGCTAATGTGTGCTTAATAAAAGACTGACTTGGTGACAATACGATTCGCTACATTACATACAATCTCAGAATGAGTTGCCATCGTGCAGTTGACATGGCATTGTTCAAATATGATGTAAGAATCTCATAAGCAACCGAGAAGGCAGTGCACATGTTATCCCATGTCACATAGTTTGAGAGCATTAATCAATGAATGGATTTGAAACAGGTTTTTCTATAAGAATATATTGTAAGTGCATTTAAGTGGGCATTATCATGAAAAACTATACTTAAAGTCGAGCACTATTGAATGTCTACATCATTATTTTCTTCTCTTATGTTGGGGTATATTAATTGCATAATATTTTTAGGGGCTTTTCTCAGTTGATGATTTTGTTTTTCTGATATCTTTCTTCCTTTTCTTAAGCATCTCTTGCAAAGGGATGGGCTCTTCATATTCTTGATTGCATGTGTTTTTCTTTAGATAATTTAACAACATAAAGATGGATAGACACACGGAGATGCACATAAAAGTGAAATTTTTTTTTTCCTTACATTTTATTGGTTCGAGCATGTGAATATTTAGGCCTATAGCTTGTTTCTGTTTTCAATGCATAAAAAAGTTTGTCCGAAGTTATATTCATTGTGGCACTCGTTTTATTTTACAGGGTATGAGCGATCTGCTATCCCCAATTTTGTTTGTAATGGAGGAGGAGTCAGAATCATTTTGGTGTTTTGTGGCACTTATGGAACGCCTTGGGCCCAATTTTAATCGTGACCAAAACGGCATGCACTCTCAGCTTTTTGCAATATCTAAGGTCTTGCTTCCTTCTCTCTCTCTCTCTGACAAATTGCTGAGTATAGTTACGATCACCAAGACTTTTGGTATTTTCTTTTGTAAAATGTGGGACATGAAAACTTCTAGGTAACCTCATGTTTATACAGCTGCCCATCCCACTCATCACGCCCTTTTTTTCTCTGGCATCGGGTTATTTTTCTCTTGCACTCTAAAGTGGGAAAGGGCAATAGTGTTTTTGTTCAAATTTTCTGGTCATCAATTTCTCCATAATTAGGACTATTTAACTTTGTGAGTGCTAAAAAGAGTCAGAGAATTCTGGCGTTTGTCTTTTGTTTTTAAGATTTTTTTTTTTTATTGGCCTTATTAATTCTTCTTCATTTTGTGTCACTTCCTAAAATTTCAGCCTCTGCATTCGCAACTGTGTAAAATTTAAAACCGAGAGTAGTATTGATATAATATGGATCTGGTCTGAGTTTGTGGTATAGCTTCTTAGGAGACTTTACATGATGTGATAGCGGGCCTCAAAAGTTATGTTTCATGAATTATTCTTATTAGTAAGAGATTGCATTTTCAATTTTTTATGATGAGAATAGCGCATCATAGTTGCCCATTCTATGCTTGAGTTAACAACTATGATGTAGAAACTGGTTTAGCATGGTCACTAACAGTTCCTTGAGTCCTTGAATAAAGTTAAATGTTGAAGCATCATATATGCAATGTCATCAAACTTACCGTTACTTCTTAGAGATCTTTGGGGTTTAGTCCTTTTTGTTCCAGGAAAGAAACAACGTAAAGAAGATTAGGGTATTCTGACCTTATGAATAGCTAAGCCACTCCCCTTTAAAAAACATGAAGGAGATTAAAGGGGTATCATGACTATATTTCTAACAAATATTTTATAAACTGCTTGACCAAGTAAATGAATAATTCTTGAACAAAGTTTTGGTCTCTGATTTTGAACTGCACTTCTTCTTTTTTGTAGCTGGTGGAGTTGTTAGACAGCCCATTGCATAATTATTTCAAGCAGAATGACTGTTTGAATTATTTTTTCTGTTTCCGCTGGATTCTGATACAGTTTAAAAGGTCAGACTCTTGGATTTAATAGTTCATTCATTTTTTTCCATGCCAACATTCATTTAGGTGCATTTTCCTTTAATTATGCAATTCTTTGTGTAAAGTAGAATAGTTTGTGGTATAACCCTTACTATCTGCTCCAAGGGAGACGAAGTGGGAGGATGAAGATAAAGGCTATGTAACTACTACTAACGAGGTGTAAAAGGAACAGAATGTTAAATGGTGTGGGTTCTTTCCGAAGCCTGATTTTTTAGTTCATCCAATTTGTGGAAGGACTTAGCCAGAGAGAACGAGAGAGTAGATGTGAAATGTTAACAATTTTGCAAATTTTTCGCGTCATATCATTCACATTTGAGATGAAAATTACTACTCTCTCCTAATCCATTTTTCATTACTATTTTAAAAACACACCCTTAATCTCTTTTGCCATATACTTTTCTCCATGGGTGTACCTTTCTGATTTCCCCCCACCCTTAGAAATCTAACTTGCAATTACGTGCACGGGAACCAGGTGGGGAGGGACAGAGGAAGGCGGGCAAAATACTTGTTTAAGATGTTGTGCGGGTTTTGATAGCTGAAAAAGTAACAGTCTAGAGAACAGCCCGAATCTTGGTCTTGACATTATAGAAAAAAGTCTCTTGATTTTATCTGCATCCCACCATGTTAAGCTTTCAAAATTCTCTTTTCCCTTTAAATTTCATCTCAAGTTTGCTCATGCATGCATTATGAAATGTAAGGTTGAATTACTGTGTTTTACATGTGATATGGTCTGAACATATTTACCAGGGAACTTGAATATGAGAAAACAATGCGATTGTGGGAAGTATTGTGGACACATTATTTGTCGGAGCACCTCCATCTGTACGTATGCGTAGCAATCTTGAAGCGCTATCGAGGCAAGATAATAGGAGAGCAAATGGACTTTGACACCCTCTTGAAGTTCATCAACGAGTTGAGTGGTCGGATTGACCTCGATGCAGTCCTCAGGGATGCAGAGGCTTTATTTATATGTGCTGGCGAGAATGGAGCTGCTCGCATCCCACCTGGAACTCCACCTTCATTGCCTGTTGACGATGGTTTATTGAATTCTCAGCAAGATGAGGTATTGTAAATGTTATCCTTTTCTACGTTATATCGAAGTTGAATTCCTGGCTTTTTATATTGGAACGACCTCACTGCTCTTGTAATTAGTTGGTTTTTCCAACAATGCCAGTGGATGAATCTTATTTTTATGTAACCAATTCAGTTTGTTTTTCCTTGAACAGCAATAATTACATAAATGAAAAATCGGTTTGTTATTTCTACAATATCCAAATAATCTTCTGATTTTTATTTTTTATTTTTGTTGTTTCTTCTTTTGATTTGAAACCAAGATTTACATTTTACTATTTCAAAGAAAAAAAAATTACTGCACGCTAACATATAATATTTTCACTTAAATCAGGCTGTCTAATTATATTAGAAAAAATAAATTATTACTAGAATTATTAATAAATTTATATAAATAAATATTTATTATTTAATTATTATATGTGATAAATAATAAATGATTAATTTTTTTAAAATAACTATATATTTAATTATTACATGTAATAAATAACAAATGATTGGTTATTTTAATAAAGTGATTTCATACAGTTCTTCCGTTTCAAGGTAGTTGAGAGATGTTTCACACCTTTTCCATTTTGGTTCCATGAAATGATGGAGAACTGCTCCCTTTGCTAGGATGAGTTGACTGCCTATGTGCTTACGGACAGCGAGAGATAATAATTGGGAGTCGGGTTGTTTTTTTTCTTTTTTTTCCCCTCGTACAAAGAAAGTCTAAGCTTAAGCAATTTTGCGCGTTCTATAAAGTGATACACTATACGTAATTTCGTTTATAATGTTTTGAAATACATTTTAAAAAAATATATAATTAATTTATTATTTAATTATTAATTTCTTGTAGAATATACTAATAAATCTTCAAAATATTTATGGGTAAGAATACATTATCTAATTGTAATAGTTATAACGATAAAATCAATATTAATATCAATAGTAAATAATCAAACTAATAAATATATTTTATTCTTTCTACTATTTTTATAGTAAAATCATTTACTTTTTTCATTGTTGAAAATTCAATGCTAGAATAAATAAAAGCTTAACTTCATCTACTAAACTTTTCATAAAAAAAAAACGAATAAAATTTGGTAATATATATATAAAGAGGTCTTTATATAATATAAATTTTGATGTCTTTTACCAATGAAGAGCTCAAGCCCCCGTTAGGCCTCCTTCTTGTGAGCCTGTGATGTATGAAAAAATTTTATATATATATATGCATACATAATTTACATATCTATAAACTCTTTTTTTTTTTTTTTTTTGCTAACGAGGGTTGGTTTAAGTAGTTAAGGTTCAAATTTACACGCAAAGTAATCGAGTTTAAATCTTTACATTCTTTCATTGGTAAACAATATGTTACTTCGAAATTATTTTAAAATTTTAATAAATTAATAAATTTCAAATTGATTGACAGCTTACTTTACTTTGGAGATAGAATAATTTCTCTTACTCTTAAACTTTTTGTAACAAAAAATATATATCCAAAATTTTAAAATCAATGATATGGAGTAAGAAAAAAAAACTAATTATAAAAAATTATTGTAAGAAAAATGATGATAAAGTAAATAAAAGTTTTATTTCCAATTCCGGGAAGGGGAGAATTATAATTTTAACTTAAGCATTAGGATCAAAATTAGTGATAAGTTAAAATTATAATCCTCACTTCACTTGTTTACATACTACACTCAACAAATCCTCATTGTGCGCTCAACACTGCTTTGAAAAGGAAGCACCACACGATGCCCTCTCCTGCTAAAGCCTAAAGCTGGTCGATGGTTTCCCCTCGGGAAAACCACAACTCCCAGGCCCCAGCCCCGGCAGGCCTGCAGCAGCCAGCAAAGTGCTCTGCCCAGTTGGTGGTCCATGAATTTGCTGTAACTGAGGCAAGAATGATTGGATTCCCACATCTGAATCTGTCCCAAATGCTTCAAACAGAACAAAAGAATCTAAAGGGTGTTCATCAAACACAAAATTTGAGTAATTGGAGGGCATCATCAATGGAGTTTCTACCATGTCGTAGTCATAGTTGAAGCACTGAACTGCACGTTCCATCCATGTATTATCTCTAAGGCTAATCTGCTCCTCGGCCTCTTTCTTCTCGTCGAAATCCAATCCCTCTGTTGTCCTTTCTGGACTTGTGATGAAAATGGGCTGAGAATTCTGTGATTGGCTTTGTTTCTCGCTATCCTCTTGCGTTTCTTGGTCTTCGTTGTCAATACACTGCTTGTTTGACAAGCCCATGGTTTTTCTTTTTCCTAGAATGTTTTTCTTGTTCAAATGGGTATTCCAATAGTTCTTCACCTCATTGTCAGTGCGACCAGGCAGTCTTCCAGCAATTAGAGACCACCTACAATTTTATAAAGAAAAAACTAAATCTTCAAATGCTACTCAAAACTATTTAATTTGGAGAGACGATATAATTAATTTTGATGTGATTAAAAAAAACGATAATTAATCACAACGATGATGATATTAGTGTAATAAAAAAATAATTATTAAAAATATTATTTTTAAATAAAAAATTTAAAAAAAATAATAAAAGTGGAGCGAATTTGGAATTACGACACGGTTGACTGCACTGAACTCCACTGGATCCCAGACGGAACATGAGTAAGCAAAGCTGGGTACTAACCGGTTACCAAGAAGCTTGTGCATTCGGATAATAAGGTCTTCTTCCTCCTTAGACATTCCACCACGTTTTATGTTTGGTCTCAGATAATTCTTCCATCGCAGTCTACAGCTTTTCCCTCCTCTCATCAACCCTGAACATACAAATACACATAAACTATATATTGACTGTAATTTCCTGCTTTATCCGAATAAAAAATCAATAGCACTCGCTTAATTATAGAATGAGAAAGCTGCAAATGACTCCATGGTCAACATTAATACCTGATCTCTTAGACACGGTTGCCCAGTTGCCTTCGCCATGGGTTTCTACATAATTTTTCAGAATCAAGTCTTCCTCTGGTTTCCACAAACCTCTTTTCGCCTGTGCCTTCCTTTCTTTATTATTCTCCATAGTCTTTGTTCTTTGACTCACTCCCACGCTCACAAAAAAGATGGATTATTACTGAGTTGAGCAAGGAGGAGATTATTTATATATATATACAAGGAAAGAGAACATTCCTGCATGAACAAATACTGAAACAGTGGTAAAGAATTGACATGGGAGGGCCCTTTATTATTTGATTTCATTTACTTTTAGCTCTCCTTCGTATGATATAGAGTTACGGTTTTCACTTTCTCACATTATTATAAACTCGATATCCAATGGAACATTGATCATTAGCAAATGATATTATGGTACGTACTTGCTAGCTATTCCGGAAGGAATTATTGATCCCATCATACATGCTTCTTAATTAGTCATGCTGTCGCAAGTGGGCAAATAACTTTTTGACAAGGTTTTGCATGTGTTTAAGATTAATTATATAGTTTGATCTCAAAACAAAAAAAATTAACTATGTTTGCTTAAGGGTTTTGAAGAATTTTACATACATAAATGTGTGAAAGTTTATTTTAATAATTATGATCATTATCCGTTATGATGATGACTAATTGTTAGTTTTTATAATAAGATTAATCAAAATATATAAAAAATTGATTGAAGTTAGATTATAGATCTTATAATTTGCTTTAAAAGAAAGTGCTTACACATGTTGTGAACCAATTACATGAAATAAGGGTAATAACATTTGAGTTTTTTTTTATTTGTTTATAGGAGATACAAGAAAGGAATAAGTGAATTGAATTTTGGATTTAATTTTTTTTTAAATAATAATCATTAAGTCAAATTTTGATTGTTAATTGAGAAACATAAAGAGAGGTTAATTAGTTTGGCCTAATAATGCTACATGTATAGGAAACATGTAAAGTTTTAATTAATCATTTGATTATTATAAAATATACTCACATTAAAATTTTTAAAACTCACAATTAAAATTACACATATTTTAAAAAATATTTAAAAAGATAAAAAAATTAATTAAAAAATAAATGTAACAATTTCTTAATTCATTTGTTAAATCTGTACATGAGATAATAATACTTAATCAATAGCACATCTAGTTCTACCAAATTCATGAACTATATCATAATTATTGACCCTGTTTGACTTTATCAGGCAATGCTACTTAACATGGAAGCTAATGAAGACAAGGAATATAATATAAAATAGTATTGGGGATAAGTAAATGGTCTGATCTGAGGCACCACTATCTCCCCATTGCAGCTTTTGTGAGCCCCATGAAATGACATGAATTATCCTTTTCCTCTTTGGGTGTGTGCTTGTCATTAGTGCGTATATTATATTAATTTGGTGGAGAGAGATAGGTGATCAATAAAAAACTGAAAAATGTGGAGAGAAGTTGGGCAATGTGTGAATTGCTTTTCAGTCATCTCAGTCAGCTCAATAGGAATTTTTGGCTTTTGATTGCTATAATTTGGCCTTTTTCTTCATGTTCTCCTTACATTCAGCATGTTTGTCTCGAAATCTTTGCCGAGATAAAACAAAGTAGAGTATCCAACGATCATGCCTCTTTATCATTGAGAGTATTCTAATTCTATTCCATTAATCAAAAGCCTCTTCCTGTTTGGAACTTTGGACCATTCGCTACAAACATTTCAACAAAAAACCATAAGCTTTTGGGAATTAATTTGGCATTGTTGTCTTGTTCTGGTAGTCATTTCAAGTTACTGGTGCTTTCTGGTAGACATCTTCAACAATTTTACCAGACATATATACATGAACAGCAGGGATTGCAGGTTTTCTTTCTTGTTTCTGAACTCCCAGAACATATTTCAAAGCACCAAAATGCTACTAGTTTCATATTTGACCGGCGGTTCCCTGGGATTGATTTACAACTATCTTGGAGATGGCTCTTGGGTTGACAATTTAGTTAAAGAATCTTAGATTCATTTGAGTCTCAAATTAAAAAATTAATTTGAATGAATAATGTGATTATTTTTAATAATATTAAAAATATATATATTTATAATTTTGATCCAAACAAATTTTTCATCGAATAAACTCCATTAAAACTCTCAAATTGAGTCTTAATCTATCTTTAATCTTCGACTTCATGCTGCATATAACATTCATTTTTCTCTAAACTGTTGCATGTTCAAGTTCAACTCGATTGTGGTTTAAACTACTGTTTTTCTGAACATAATCATGAACTGTGCAAATTAAATTTCAAGGAAGTGAATGCACACCAGTTAAAGATAAAGGTTGCAAGAAAGTTGGTTGCCAATTTGAACCAATTTGAAGGTTGGAAACCCACCTGAACTGCGTCTGCAGGCTTGAAGTCTGTCAGAAACTATTGTCGCATTATTCTCTCGTTTGCTTTTCTTTTCTTGTCATTATCACAATGTAAAGGTCTCCCCAACATTTCACATCTTTTTTCACTGTCTGTTTACACAACTTTATGTGAATTCTGCAATCTAGATTTTGGGTTTAATTCCTCAGCTAATGGTTAGTGGGATATCACCTTTTGCAGTGGATCAAAGCTGCTATAAAATCTCCGTCTATATCTCCCCAGTCCCCATGGAGGAATTGATGTTTGCAGAGCTGGCTGCCTGCGAACAAGAACAAACCATGGGATTGGCAAACAAATTTATGATGCAAGTCAATTTCTTGGGACAAGACTGATGTTTACAAAAAGATGTGTGCACATGTTACGAAGTTTGTGCACTATTAGTTTACTTTTAAGCTGGCATGTAGGAAAAGTTGGGCTTTAGATAAAAGATTCCTTCACTTTCCCATCATTTCCACAATAATATTTTACTTTCCTTCGGCATGCTTTAAATTATACCAGATAATTTGTCACCCTCATATGTATTTGTATAATATAAAATATAAAAAAAATTATTAAATTTATATTGATAAATTAAATATAATTTTTTATATTTATATATATTTATCAAAAAATTAACTAATATCATTTTTATATATTTTATTTACATCAATTTAATACAAGTTACAAGTGTAAATCTCTTCACAAGTGAATGCGATTATATTTGATAGATCCTTACCTTTAGGAACTTGCTTGCAAAGTTGGTGTTTTCCCTTTATTGCAAGCATGAGTTGAGCCCATTTTACCTGTAAAAATTCATTATCTTTAACCATCAAATGTAGCCGAAATTATCACTGACTGCCTCCTCTCGTGCCAAGATTCTTAGTCCGAGTCATAGAACAGTAGTACGAGATTCACGTGTGTATAGTTGCTGATCAAACAAGTCTTTAGTATAGAGATAGCATGACAAACAATATTTGGAAAAACAAGATTTATGCCTTGGATTTCGATGTGACAGGTTACCTGATTCTGATTGTAGCATCCTAGATTGTCTTCCGTTCTAATTTCAAAAACAAAAAACTATGAAATTGGAGGTGTGCTCTTCTACACTATAAACTTTGTTTATAAATTAAGTTATAACAGAGTCGATATAATTCAGTATCAAATTTGAATTTAGGTAAAAATTAAAAATTAAAAATTTGAATTGGCTCAACAGAACATTCAAATTGTTCAAATTTGATTTGAAGTCAACTCGTTAAGTTCAATTTATTATTTTTAAACTATATATTATGACGATAAAATAATTAATTAATATTAAAATATTAAAATATATATATAATAAAAAAGTTCGATAAAACTCACGAATAAAGTATTTAGAAGTTCAAACTCGAATCAATTCGATACTTGAATAGCTTGAATTCTACTAAAAAAATAAATGAATCCAATTTGAATAATTATCAAGCTGAAATTAAATAACTTATGAATAACTTGACTTGCTATTAAGGCAATTGCATTATGTATCCCCAAAATGGTGTATTTCTTCATCTCGTTTTATGTAATTTTGTATAACTCTAATTAAGAGAAAAACACATTTGATTATGTTGTTTTCTAGGGCATCCCAGAGTCAACAATTATTCAAAACGCATTTGCGGAAGAGATTAATTAGTAGGACTCTGTTTTTTCTTTTTCTTTTTTAATGGAAGAGATAAATTTGCGGCAGAGCTATTGATATTGTAGTTGTTAATCACTGAAACGGCGGATCAATTCAAATGTTAATAGGACATTCAATGTCATGAATGTTGTTTTTGGTGAAATGTCATGTTTTCTGATTTTTCTCGTTTTGTCTCTCCCCAAGGGAGTTGACAAAATAAGATCTTGTTTGGTGAAATGCCATGCAGGGGATTGAGCTACATCCTCTCTTCTATGATCATCCTAATTTTCATATTCAGCAATTGCCTCACTCTTTTTAGATTAATTACTTTTTAACAAAACGTATTTTGGTTATTGTTGACAAAAGAAAAAACTTATTTTAACATCAAATTAATAGATTTTCTTTTTAAATTTGAAAAAAAAAATTCGAATCTTATTGTTTCAGTAAAAGATCATCTATCAATCAATAAGTTTCATTTTTAAAAAAACAATTAGAGATAAAAGTAAAATAATTTAAATTTTTTATCAAATTTTACAACATATCACAATTATTTTTAATTATTTGATTAAAAAATTATTTACTTGATGAATTAATTTTTTTAAAAGATTTTGAACTGAACAACTTATTTAAGTTCAAATGATGAAATCACCAAGCAGGGCCCAGCCCAAATTTATTTGGATCAACCATCAGTCGGCACTATTCTAGGAACTACCTGCATGCTGAATCTGCTGATTTCGTAAACAGAAACAGTAGTAAGCTTCACTTTTGCAAGAAAAGTAAAAGTGGATGTGACCAAAACATACCATTCCAAGGCAGAAACCAAATCCCTTTTTGTTTTTCTTCTTTCTTTTTCTTGTTTGGTTGTTTCTCCCTTTGTTTCTTCATTGGTGAGAAGAAGGGAGAGTGGATATGGATCGAATATCATACCAACATATGAAGGATATTTTTTACCACTATTAGGTTTTTTATTCTTTTCTTCCATTCGTTTTATTGACCCAACATTAGAAAAAGCTAATGTTTAATGACAGCTCAATCATTTTTTTTAATAGTATGAACTAATTTCTTAGATACATTTGTGAAATTAAAACTTTTCACTATCAATATTTTAAATATTAATTCTTCTCGATTTTAATAATGTATTAGTATTTTTTTCCCATCTTTTCTTAATCTAATATCACTAAAACATGAACTCGTAATAGACTTAACCTAAACATAAAATTAATCTCACTTGTGAAATTAAAATTTTTCATTATTAATATATCAAATACATTTTTTTTTTTTAGAATTTCCAAGAAATATGGATCTTTTCCTTTCCTGTCTTTTTCTTAACCTAACATTGCTAAAACATGAACCTATAATGGACCAACCATGCTATTAATGTACTAAACAAATTAATGGTAAATTGGAGTGAAATTCATCCTCTAAAGAGAAAAATGGTGTAAAATTTTGTTCCCATTATGATCAGAGGTTGATACTAATGGACCAACAAGATATGGTTGGTTGGAAAACGACCCAAGGGTTAACATGGTGTGTAAAGTCCAAATGGGTTGGATACATAATTCTGAGTTGGGTTTGTCCATGTTTAGTAAAGCTGGGTTGCCGAAGGGAACCAGAAGACAGTACCATTTAAGCCGAAATCTCGAATTAAGATTTTGTGTGAATATGTTAAATATAAAATAATTTTTTATATTTAATCAAATTTATATATAATTTTTATCATCGCATTTTTCTTCGTGTATTTCATGTGTAGAATTGAGCCAAAATGTGATGCCATTCTCTCCTCCGAATCCAAGGAAACATATGGTTTTTCTTTTTCTGAGTTTGGGAAAATTAAATAAAATGAATGAGACAGCTCGTTAAGCTTCCATCTCACAAGCTGTTCAGGCCGAATCTTGGAAAAATTCTAACCGACAATGTGAGACTGCAATTACATTACAACCAGCATTTTCTCTCCTCTCAACGTCAACTGTATTTTCTTGTTCAAGACTAACAATTCCAACTTACCATTCTTACGTTAATCTTCACTTCTTTTAACTTAATTACTTGAATTATTTTAATTTCAATGACTCTCAAAACGTATAGAATTTTGGAATTCAAGAATTTTTTTTTATATGTACTAATTTACAAAATTAAATAAAAATCATAATTGATAATCATTGATTTTTTGAATTGAGGATATCAAATTCAAATACATTGTATCGATTTTAACATTTAATTTAAATGGTTCATTCATTTTTTTAATTGAATTCAATGTTTAACCTTTGCAAATGATAAATATGTTGAATTTTTTTATAAGAAATCGATGTTTATTTATGTCTCTTATGACTATGGTTTTAATATACTATGAGCTTTGTAGATAGATATTCTCGACATGCAGACATAATTCAACCTACATTAGTACATTTCATTTTCTTAAGGGTTGAAAAAAATGAATAATCCCAAAAGAGAGGGGACCTCTTGGAGAGACAAAATCAAGAACTCCCAAACAGCCTACCTAGTCATTAGACTGCCCCTCACCTACTTTCTAGATTCTTTGAAAATTTATTGCCTATCAGAACCAACCCACTCACACAATGCCAACAAATAAGTAAGTGCCTTGCAGGCTTGCCTTGAATGAGTGGTAGAGAAGTCCATCCAATGCTTCACCATTCAAGTTGCCTCCTCAGCTCCAACCCCCATTGAATTGGACTCACTTCCCTCATTGATTCCACGCATGTACCAAGATTAAATTGACTAAACAAAGCAGTCCTCCAGACAGTGTTATAAAAGCCCTTGCACTCACTTATTATTAGTCACTTTACAACAAAATTTACCAAAATTTTTGGTCCACGTTGCCTCCCTAGTGAACAACCCTAGTAAGTAACTCATTTAAGTGCTGGACCAATGTTGGGTGTTGATCCGACTCCATCCATTGGAATGGAACCAGTCTTTTCGGTGGGTAAGAAAAATATCGCTTGTCAAATTTGAATATTGATTGAAAATAATTTATATTTGAATCTTTATAAATATTTATTGATAAACATTCTTTAAAATCTAAAAATTAAATTACGATAAATTCGTAACGATATATTCTGATCTTAAAAATAGAGTGACTTCATCTGTATCTAAACTTTCTGTAACTAAAAAAGATTCGCTTTGTTCAAATGTGGGTGGCAGTTGGCACCATTGCACCGCCGCGTCGCCCAGCCTTGACCGTCTGTCTTCTGGCTTTGCCTCTGCCCTGGGGGGCCTCCCTTCACGTGAATCCTGCATGGCTCCTTTTCGACCTTGTCCACCCTATTATTAGCACTGGACTATTGTGACTTGAAAAAGGTTTCGGGTTTGAAGGGAGGCAATGTTGTCAATTTTTTTTTAAAGTACAATAAAAATCTGATTTCAAAAAAAAAAAGTATTAAGTCGGTTTTAAATTTTAAATCTACAGAATTTTATAATTTAAAAATAAGATATAATTATTTAAATTAATATAAAAAATATAATAATATCACCAAACTTGATTCCATGGGAACTAGTTTTGCTAGCATAAGCCAAAAAGTGAGACAAAATCTAGATTAAAAAATATATTACTAATCAATTGTACAATTAATTTTAATGTTTATATTTCAGGACCAAAGATAACACAAAGCACATAAGGAGCATGTGTTCTGTTTAAACATGACAAAGTTATCTTTTGGGGAATAGTATTGGGACAATTTTCTGTGGGTTGTATTCTCCACAATGCTTTCTCTCTCTCGATTCCCAAATTAAGATAAAGAAAAACCCTTTTTCTTTTTTTTTCTTGACAGCAAAACATGTGGTCTGCTCTTTGAACAATTATTCTTTAAGGAGGTCTTGTATGTTCGCAAGAGTAATTAGTTACAATATTATGATACAGTACTCTACGTGGGATTTATTATAGTTTGTTTTAAAAAGTATACAAATTAGATATCAAATGTTTTAGTTGGAGGGTATAAATAGGCAATCCTAATAGAATTTTGACTTCTTTCATCGATTCAAATACCAATCCTAACTATAATTAGTAAAATTATTATTTAATACATTATTAATAAAATTTTTAAATTTTATTAATAAATTAAAATGATAACATATATTTTTTAAAAAAATATTAAAAAATAAATAATAAATAAAATACGATATACGTAATCGTTTTAATTTTATATTGAAAATTTAAAAATTTTATTGACGGTATATTAAATAATAATCTTATAATAATGTATAATATATTCTTACCTCTCTCTATGTCGTGACCCGAATTCCTTACATTTATATCAATAATTTCCACATATCACGACTACACATACGGACAGTTGGGCTATGAATCGATGTCAGTCGATCACTCCCACATATTTTAATTCATTCACTTCTCATGCATCCATAATAAGAAGATGTACTTATAATAATTTACCGGACTTTTACGTTCGTTTACATTGGTTTACATCCCAGTATTAATATAAATACATCACTGTGCTCTGTCATATTTAGATACAAAAGATTTTAAAAGTGTGTATACCTTTCGCAATGTGATAACAGCTGCTAGCGGAAACAAAATACAGAAATCTACCACAGAGCTCTCAGAAGCACTATGGCTAATCTGTGGAGAGATGAAAAAAAATGGGTGAGCTAACGCGCTAAGTAAGGAATAAATGAAAGCAGGTAGATAACCGTACTATCTACGATGCTTATAATGCATGGTTTATGCTGAAAATCTATAGCATTCACAAAACCATTATTGTTAAAACACATAGCAATTTACTGCCCAAAAATCAAATGTCAAAACTCGTTCAGAATAAAATATTTCTGTATTTAGTATTGAAACTCGCATTTAAAACATGTTCTCATTTCAAATGCTTTTCATCACAGAAATCAAATCACAATTAGTTTCGTTATAGAAACCAATAAAATCAGGTGAGACTAGGCAGGGATTCACAGAAATCCATAAGACATTTGGCCAAAGTCCGAGACCCCGAGCTATCACTAGCTAGGTGTGCAAGGGTATCTCAGAGTCCGAGGAGGGGATTAGTCTATCCATCAGCTCCTATCTAAGGACTATCACAAAACAGAGCAATGACAAAGCATGCCCGAGTCCAAAGACGCAATCCTCACAACCCATAGTTGCACGGTACAGTGTACTCCATGTTGTCTACACGGTACGACGTACTCCGTGAACCAGAGTAATATTACCACATAGTTGTAGGTGCCTGAGTCAACAGCTCACCACCCCAACCAAATAAATTATCAACCATAGCCTGTCGTCTCAGATCTAGTGCGAGCAAGTCAGTGTGACACACAGTCAACACGAGGGCTCCAACACTATCTCAATCACAAATCACAAAAAAATCAAGTGCGAGCGGATCTGGATAAATCAACAGACCTCATAGCTCCAACATGATTTCACACACACAAATAGACAGCTGGTTCTATTTTCCACAACAGTGGTACTCAAAACCGAGTGTGATACGCAAAACGGTGCAAAACAGACATTTCATAAAAACATGCAATTTAATGCATACTGTCAAATCGTGAGCCAGTCTATCATTTTGGTTTCACAAAACCTCTTTTCCATATGTAAAACATCATGCTCATGTACTTTATGCATTTCCAAATTTTTCCCGGGTCTAGGAGTATTTTCGTAATTTTTTCATATTTGGGTACTATCCAGAAATTTCACATTCATACGCTATACGGAATTTAAGTGTATGTAAACGACGATAAAAATACATACAGCTATCTCTAAGAGCTCACAAAGATCCCTTACCTCGGATCACGTAGTGTGACCTCTCTTCCTCTTTGTTATCCAAGTCTCGCAGTCCGGTCACTCTCAATATGACTCTGGAGCTGCATTTAACCACTCACTGAATTAATTACACGTTTCCTACTGTATTACACATTTAATACAGTTTATTTCACTTAAAATGGGCCCGTTTACTCTTAATGGGCCTTAACACTTTAATTGGGCCTTAATCCGTATTAAACTCGTTTTCCCATATTAATTCCCTTCATTAGGGTCTATCGACTCATTGGGCCTATCAATACCCATTGGGCTTTATTCCAAACTCTTTGGATAGCCCGTATATTATTTACGACAATTTATTTGAAATTTCGAATATAATTCACTAAATCCGAAATTTAATCCGAATTGCGTATAATAAATCTTAAATACGCGTTAATCACTTAAATTGTCGTAAATGAGCTTTACTTACCCGAGATTATGCGATGGTACGCGAATCGGAGTCCGATCGGGCTTCCGTTCGGAATTAATCGTCGAACTGCACAATTTTGTATATTTAACTCCAGGTCAATTTTCGATTAAATACAATTTAAATAAATTTATCGAAAATCAAATCGGTCACTTTTGACCTCGTATCGACTTACCCGAAGTCCGGTGAATTCTCGAAAAAATTTTTTCTCTCTCCTACTGAACCGGTTCGGACCGGTTCAACCCTTTTCACACTGAACCGGTCCGAACCGGTTCAGGGTCGATCTCGCCGTTTCCGGCGTTTCCGACCGGTTTTCGGCGTCTCACCACCGCAGTTCGGTGCGCCTCGGCCTGGGGATCTCTCGGCTGGGCTTGATCGGAGCCAAGCACCGCCGGTGGCCGCCGAAATCCTTCTTTCCTTCCGCGGCTTCAACCTCGCCGATCTCCTTTTTCCAGCGCCGGTGGAGCGCGTTACCGGTGGCTGGGAGGTCGCGCGGTGCCCCTCTACCTTTTCCGACCATTCGCTGGCCGTGGGATCGCCGGTGCTCGCTGGTCCGGTGGTCTCTTCCTCGGTCGGCTTCGTTTTCTCTGAAGCTTTCTCTCTCCCCGATTTTGCTTCTGATTTCGTTTTTTTTTTTTTTATAATACAATTTTATTATTATTTTAATAATAAAATAATAATAAAATACCAAAATATCCCAAAAATATCTCAAAAATTTTTATTAAATTCATTTAGTCCGTAAATGAATTTATCAGTCCGATTTTGCCTCTTCGGTATATTTTTCTATTATTTTCGAGCTCGTTTTTCGAGACAAAATTTCAAAAATATTAAATAACTTCGGATCTTGATTAATTTGATTCGAAATTAAATATTTACCCCGTTTTTCATCAAAATTCCTCAATTTCATATTTTTAATGAAATTGTCTCATCAGATTTATACCGAATTTCGATCAATTGGCCGTTTTATCCCTGTACTTGTTCGGGAATCATTTTGACCCTTATCTCGCTGTTATGTGGGTCACATGTATTTTTAATTTCTCAATAAATCGATTGCATGTAGTAAATACTCATCTTATGATTCAACTATGTAAATATAATATTCGTACACATAAGAATCATAAGGTACTAGCTACATACGTAAATCGAAAAAATTCGGGTCTGACACTCTATCTATATATATATATATATATATATATATATATATATATATAGAGAGAGAGAGAGAGAGAGAGAGAGAGAGAGAGAGAGAGAGAGAGACACACAAAATATTCTTGTATTACGTATTCACATTGCACTATTTATATTTTATATCTCAAACCCTATCTCCAATTATAAAAATGCTAGCTAGGTGACTACTCTTGTCCCGTACAAATTATTTTTTTTATTTAATGAAAATATTTAGTACATAAACTTAATTAAAAGTATAAATGTGCTATAAAAAAAACATAAATTGGAATGTTTATAAATAGTTCAAGTGAGATATGTATAAAAGTATAATCCAATATTTTATTCAACATATTGATTTAATTTTTCTTGAAAACAAAATTGATCAAATATATTATAAGTATAAGCTTGAAATTTAATTTAATTAATTCATATAATTTTTTAATTAGAAGATCTCCTTTAAATAATTTAAAATTCCAGTCTTGACCTTTATATTTCGTATTTTTTTAATCTTAAATTACCTATATGTATATAACAAATTTAATTTAACAGAAGAAAAAAATGTATGATTGGAAAGGGAAAGCAACAGTTTAGAAAATTGAATTCTTCGGATGGATTCTATGGATTAAACATCTTAAACAGCAAGACAGAGAAGCTAATGAAAAGTGCCAGATTGGGCAAGTGTTGCATAAAGAGATGAGTAAAGCAAAGAAGTTTCAATGATTTTGAATGCGAGGGAAATCGAGAGGGTGGCCCCCGTAGGTTTGACTATCAAATCTGTAACCTAAACAAGAATTAAAGTCTGTAGCCCTCTTAAGCTTTGCTTTCAATCTCATGGGGCCCCTTCCCTCAAATCTCAAAACCCAACCTTCGAACCTCTCCCACTCTCCCTACAGAAGCGTGCTTGAGTGGCGACAGATCACCAGAATTCAACTTTCACTTTGGGTTGAAAACCCGAAGCTTTACTGTTTGCAATGACAGTACAAAAATTGTAAATCTGCATATGCTGATTTTGGAGTTGAAACAGTTTATTTGTTTTCCAGGTTACAATGATAATAGAATTTCTTCTTATGCAGCTCTATTTATGATTCAAAATCCTGGAAGATTCTGAGAAAGCTACTCAATTGGTTTTAGTGAATTCATTTGTGAAACATAAAGCGGCCCTTCCCTTACTTTCAAAGCCTACAAAGTTTGCATGCATGGTCAAGAATTCAAGTTGTCTGCTTCAATTTGAAAGTACAGACTACATACTTCTGTGTCTTTGAGAGATTTAAAAGAAAGCTCAATCCATCAATTAATGTACGAATGATCTTAGATCAATTAAAGAAATTATTATCTAAGAAAAAGGAAAAGATTGTAAGGGTTAGAAGTAGAATAAATCACATTTTAAAAGAGATTAAATTAATAGTGTGAAGTATGATCCATATTCGTTATTTACTTACTTTATTTAACAAGTAAATATTATTTAATATATTAGAATTGTATGAAGTACGATCCATATTTAATTGACTTTATTCAACAAGTAAATAATATATTAGATTATTTAAATTTTACATGCAATTAAAGTAGTAACGTATATTACACTTTGTTTATATATTAATTCTTTAAATAATATGTAATGTCATTTTAAAAAATTCTATTTGTAAAATCTAATCCTATTCAAATTCCACAAACTATCAAAGGGAGAAAAGAGGGAATACAATAATTAAACTTAAGATCTTTACTTAGAGACAGAATGATTCATAAATAGATTCCTTGCAAACAAAACAGAATTGCCGGTTCATGTTTCCCCCCTCTCAGTGTCAAAAATGCCGTCAAAGTGAGAAAATTCACGAACTGAAGAGTTGAAAAAAAGGCAAAAGAAAAGAACATCCAGTTTGGTGCGCGTGAAATCCTTGGCAGTGAAGTTAGGAAAGATGCAGAAAACAATGGGAACCAACAAAAGAAGCAGAAGGGGGCAACTAGGTCGGATAAAAGTGAAGCAAAGCTTGGACCCACTTCACCCAATGTTACCCTCTGTCTGCTAAACGTCCCCATCTCACCATCTAACCTTTCATCTTATATTAAAATCCCATCTCTGCTACGAAGAAACCCAGATTTCCTTGACTCTTCACTTCCCGACCCCAGAATTTCTTTTCTCTTTTCCTTTGCTTTGCTTGAATTGCTTCTCTTATGCCGTAGCATAATAGCAATTGCAATTGAACTAAACTTTGCTTCTTTTAAAGTGTTCTGTTCTATTTTATTTTGGAGGCAATCTTTGTTTTGTTATTGAAGTGCATGGAGCTCCAACTGGGACTCGCTCTTCCGAGTACTCCTCTCATTATTCCCATCAAAATGTTCGACCTAAACAGCTATGGTTACGAGCCTAGGGAGGCTTTGGGTTCCAACACTTTGAACTGGCCTTTACTACAACTGGGTCCAAGTGATATTAACAACAGCAACAGCAGCAGCAGCAGTAGCTCTAGCAGCAGCGCTGGCGGCAGCAAAAAACGGGGCTTTGATGAAATAGTATTCTTTGATGAGATGAGAAATGTTCCCAAAACGCTGCCTCTTTTGCTTTGGAATAACCAACCTAATGACAAAGATGACCCTAAAGATCTCGAGGACAACTCTTCTTCTGCCATTTTCAAGTACTTAACTTTCCTCCCTCTCTTTTCATTTCGTTTCTTTACGTTTGTATATTGCGTTTGTCTGTTTCTTTGTTTGTACTTGAACTCTGTCGTGTTTCTTTTAGCGGTTCTTTTCAGAACAAAAAACAGGAAAAAAACTTAAGTTCTTCTTGTTTTTTTGGGTTATCATCAATTTTCTTCATGAATGTATGTTTGGGAATATGTCATTTATGGGGTTAAACTTTGGTTCGATAGAAATGGAGAGGGTTTGGTGGGGTGGCCACCAGTGAAAACCTGGAGGAAGAAGCTATGCTGCCAAATTCCTACTGGCAGAGCAGATAACAGTTGCATGGCGGCGGCGGCGGAGAATGGCTGTGGTGGTAGAGCTTCAAATTCCACGTACGTGAAAGTGAAGATGGAAGGAGTTGCAATTGCCAGGAAAGTTGACCTTAGCATTCATCACTCTTTTGAAACGCTTACAAGCACCCTGATGAGAATGTTTGGTATATGTAAGAAACCCGAACCTTGCTTAAATATAATTCCATTTTCAACATAAGTTTGATTAACAAAGCATGAATTAACTTTGGGAACAGCTTATGAGAATTGGAAGAGCTTTAAACTTACTTACCAGGACAGAGAAGGAGACTGGTTGCTTGCTGAAGATGTTCCCTGGAGGTACTTTCGCCATTTTTTTCTTCTCCTGGCCTTAATTTTCTGGGAATTTTTCCTTGTTTGCTTAGACAGAAACTGACGGAAACAAACTTGGTTATTTCAGGACCTTCATTCGCTCCGTGAAATGCCTCAAATTAATCAGAAGCAGAGGCTAGAAAGTGGGTTTCTCATGGACCGCATCAAATTATCAAAACCGTCGGCCATGTTTCAGCTTCCTTAATCTTGCTTTTAGAAGAACCTTCGTGGCCTTACTTTTTGCTTGAATTTTGAATGACTGTATGCAATATATAGTAATTTAACTCTTTCTGTTTAAAATCTGATACAGCAGTCAGCTCTATGACAATTGGAAAAAGAGTAAAATACTAAAAAACATATGACTTGTATGACCATCATGGTCAGGCGGCCATGTGCAATAACTTTTAAAGCTCTGCTTCAATTATTCTCTGCCATTTTCATATACTAATAAATGGTAATGGGGAACAAACTTTTGGATATTCTTAAGCATGAAACAGTTTTGGGCCCATGAAAAAGGCCACAGATTTCTTTTTTGATGGGAATATATCCTTTGTCAGAATGAGACTTTGACAAATCTACTGAAGATTGTGGCGTTTTAAGCTTTGAAATTTGCATTGCCACTTTTGTTAGGAATACCCAAAATCCCAAAAGGGAAAAATGATAGATCAGAGATATCCATGTTGCACAGTCCAGCTACTCAATGGGCCTGCCTGCCTGCACCAAGAACATGTTAGGTTTGAACTGCTAAAATTAAGGGGCCTACTGCTGATTGTAAAAGGAGAATTACTATAACACTGTATTGAAGTAGAAATTTTCTGGAAGTATACCAACTCACAGATATGGGAGTACTAAGAACTTTTTCTTCCCAAGTCATGTTCTATGAATGAACTCCAGAAAGGGTAAAGATGAAGAAGATGACTATATATACTTGTAGGAAAGAACCTTAACTGTCCAGAGACATTTTTTTTTTCCTCACAAAATTCGATGATTCATGTAATATCTAATAACCTCTCTTCTCCTCATATAAAGCCAGTAATCATTCAAGTTTGGAATTTATACACTATTCGACACTTGCATCGGCATAGGTACTAACCCAGTAAATCCTCTGCCTTACATACAATTGGGCATCCCCCAAACCTTATATTCTTTGCCTCAAACCGTGCCAGGTTTGCCTTTGCTGAGGAGAAGACTGTCCATGGTGTATTTATGGACGAATTACATTCCCAATCCCTGGTTCATATGAAGACCCATTTGTTTTCGGGTCACTCCAACATGGAGCTGTGAATGCAATGCATTGCTTCTCAGTGCCAAGATATCCAATGGAGATCTTCTTAAAATGTCAGACACACTTTGAACTGCTCCAATGGTGTGATGGAGTGTCACCCGAATTGCACCTTGAGTTAAACTGGTCTAATATTTTCGGATGCTGGATGGCACTGCAGCTTTTGTTTTTGGAGTATTCAAGAATTTGTCTTTAAGATGACTGGTTATAGCCATGCTGACAAAGTGAAAAGGATGGACTTTCTAAGTTATTCTAAAATCCAGAAAACCATTTGAGATAATCTTTTTGGCATACTCCCCGAAGAGTACACCTTCCAGGATTTGATTAAAAACATAGATTCAGTTTCAGCGGTTCATATTTGATGGAAAATGCAGATAGGTTTAAGTTTCTTCTCCCTGGGGGCTGTACAAGAACTAATGATTTTACAGCCAGCCCCTGAAAGTGACAGGATTTGCATTAGGTATCTGTCCAAGGTGCGAATAGACCTGTTCACTCGGTTACCCAAGTTCGAAGTTTGTCCAATTTTTAGATAGCTTAAGACAAAAAAATATTGAGTTCGATAAATCACTTTAAATTTAAAAATTAAAATTTGATAAAAATCAAGTTGATCTAGAATTCATCATTTCAAGCTCAAATTAGATCCAATTTGATAATTATAAATTTTTTTTATTTTTCAAATTAATTTATTTTTTATAATTTAATTTGAGTTTATATTATTTTTTATAATTATTCTATTAACTATCAATGAAATTTTTTGACTCCACAAAAATGAGGTTAAAATGATTATATATGTTTTTTACAAATATTAAAATGATTATGTGTCTTGTAATCTTTTTTGTAAAAATATATTTTAACTTATTATGTTATATTTATTATAATAATTTTTATATTTTATTATAATATTTTTATAAAAATTAATAATATTTAGTTGAGTTCAAACGAATTGATTTTATTCATTGATTGTTAAATTAAATTAAATTAAATTAATTATTAGATTTGAAAAATCAAATTGAATCTAACCAGGCTAACAATCTTTTATCAGTTTACAAATAGTCAATTCGACCATGAGCAATTCCAGATGAGAAGGTAGCATTGCCTACCTTTTGTTTTATGGGTTGACATTTGCTCGGTTTTTTGAAGAGCGAAAAACAGGCTAGGCTTGTTTGTTTGGCTGGGGCAATCCATAACATGAATAGGAAATTTCTTAGTGATGGGTTTTTAAGCCTTTTAGGGTTTTCCATGAATCTTGCCTCAAATTTCAATCCCAACGACTACTCAACCTTTTAGCTAAGCCATGCAGTATTCACTGCTTCAAAGGCTTGACAATTGGTTGTCACAAAGGACTTCGAAGTGCAATCATTAAGTTCAACTGCAACACTTGTCCAAATTTTCTTTGGCATCCGTAGATTCATAGAAACTTCCTATGATATGAACCTTTTCCAGTTCAGTAGTCAGTTTTGCCTCTCGTACGTGTGAAAGCTCATTGGAAGCTTAAGCCTAAAAAAACAAAAAAAAAAAAAAAAACATTTTCAAAGTTTCTTTTTTAAAAATAGCATAAAATTGAATTACCCAAAACCATTTTATATTTAACACATAAATTCTCATACTTATAAATACATTTTTTATATAAATATTAACTTTTATGAAATTATACCTTTTATTAGAATAATTTAGGTCAATAACCAAAGCTTGGTATTGAAGCTGAGTAAGGACAGGGAAATGAGCAATCCCAAGTCCTTAGGGGACCCAAGAAGAAAATTTGGTGTTGATGGCGATATTATTGACCATATGTGGAAAGCTTTATGCAAACACGAATAGCCGTGAACTAAGAGTTATATAATTTTGCCCTTTTTTTTTTTTTGGTTAATTTCCACCGTCCATGTATATATAGATTTATAAACACTAGTACAGAATGTGATGGAGAAAGTAGCTCATTAACAGCACAAACCTCCAAAACGTACATTAGTGGCCAACAAAGGCTAATGTGCTAGGCAACTTCCTCATGCCCCTTTGGTCATTGCACCTCGCAATTGGCGCTTCTCTTATTCAGCAATTTTGCTCTCATGTATTTTGGCATTTGGCTTTGGATACCAAAAATTATTACATACGTCTTTTCTTTACATTTTCTATTGTTTTTGAACGGGAGAAATTATTTGGTATATTATCAGTTTTAGATTTTATAAATGAGATTAATGAAATTATAAATATTTTTTAAGGTATATAAAGATTAAAAAGAATTATATAAATAATACTAATTAAAAAAATATATGTGATTATTTTTTAATTTAAAAATTTTATACTAGAATACATTAAATATGAACTTTCTGAATAATGTCTTTTTACTACCTCTTGTTAGGGATTTTATGAATTATCTTATGACTCTACATTTAATTTTATTCTTATATTTATTTGGTTGTCAACTCATTCATTTTTTTAATAGAATTATAATGTATGGGTAATTTTAGACTAATTTATTTTATGAGAGATCTTAAAAGTATACTTTTTTTTTTATTAATTTGACGCATTTAAAATTTAAATTATTATTCAATACACTTTCAATATGTTTTTAGACCTCACAATCTGAATTAAAATGGTAACACATATTTTTTTAGAGAAAATTATAAATTAAAAAAATAAAATAAAATATGTGTCATCATCTTAATATTATTTATAAGATTTAAAAATTCACTAACAGTGTATTAGATAATAATTTTTAAAAATTTATATTTTGTAAATATTTTTTTTATTATTTATATTTTTACTTTTATTTATTCAGAAAATAATTTATATTTTCAAACCTGGATGATATGCTAGTCCGAGAAATCCTAAGCATTTATTTCCATTATTATTTGTAAAAGACAAATGTATGGTGTGATTTATTGTAATGATATCGACAGTTTCTGATAATAATATATATATATATATATATATATTTCTTTGCAAAAATCGAGCTCTAATTGTATCAATTAAATTAATTTTTATGGGTGTAAATCTATATTCAAGATGATATCAGATTCATATCATTTTTTTGGTGGATATAGCGACTGATGATATATGTGATTGGAAAGGTGAACTACCTCTAACTTTGACCCAACTTATTTATGAACATGCATGAACTTGGATTCACTAATAATATTACCTAATAATCCGACATCTTTGATTCTGAAATTAATAGTCTTAGAAACTCAAGCCTCCAAAATTTCTTAACCTACCCTAACTTAAACGTTAACAAACTTTCACATGTAAAAAAGATAAAATAATGTTACCTTGGAAAATATCTATGGAGTATAACCTAATTTGAACTATTAACTATTAGGGGTGGAAATATAAAAAGAGTGTAAAGTTTATGATTTTACAACAAAATTCCATGATAATTACAATATTGCAACTAAATATATGTATATAAGTGCTCATTTCTTAATTATTACGCTTTTACATTTCATTCAACATTTTCTACCAAAAAAGAAAAAAAAAATGCACTTCTTTTTCTCTCACTTTGGACCAATCTTCTCCTTTGGATATTGATTGCCAGCAAAATCATATTTCCCACTAACTATTGACTTTGAGAAAAGGTTAAAAAAAAAAAAAAGACTTCATTTCCAATTCCAAATAAGATTCACAACTTTTCTAAGAAAGAAAATTTGGATGAAAAAGGTAGAATATTGGAGTTTGAAGAATAATCCCTGAAGAAAATTAAATTTGTGAGATTATGTTCAATGCATTGTTGATGTTTAAATTTTATATATTATTATTATTATTGAATTATACATACGTTTCATTAATTAATAAATTTAAAATTATTTATTTTAATTTTAAAGTTTATTATTACTGAACTAATATATTATGATTTATTGATAATTCATAAGTTTATGTTCTGACAGCACATTAAAATAAATTATTTTTTTATTTTATTCAATTGAAAGTAAGAACTGATAGTGAAATGCTTTTTATAATAATATATATATATATATATATATATATATATATATATATATATATATATATTCGCTGTCTTTATCCCACATCGTAAGTGATTGCTTGAAGATGGATTTTTTTTTCCTTTTATTTGTATCATGCATATAAAAGCAAAAGTCATGGTAATTAACGTAAATATTATATATATGGTAATGTAAAATTCTATAATAATGAAACTAATTTAATAAAAAAAGTTAATTATGATTTTTCACTTGTTTGTAATAATGGCAATTTTTAAATATTTTAATAGAAATTTTTTATTAATTTTAAAAAATTATGATTACAATGATATAAAATTTTAAAATTATAATTTTATTTACACTTGATAAATTATGGATTTATTTTTTTTGTTTCATTTGAGAACATATTATTTGAATATTAAGTTTTTTTTTTCAAAAATATATTTATTTAAGAAATTCATGAGAATTAATGATAGAAAGTGTCTGGCATGAAAAAATTATTATCTAATATATTATAAATTATGTTTTTAAATTCTACAAATTAATTTTATTTCTTTTTATTGTTTTTAATATTTTCTTTGAAATATGTTATCTTATTAATTTTTATCCTAAATTTTAAAATTTTTATTGATAATGTATCGAATAATTATTATTTTTATAAATTTATTATTTCAATTATAATTTTTTAAAAAATATTATTATTTAATATACCGTTAATAAAATTTTAAATTTTATAAATAAAATTAAAATAATTACATTTTTTTTATTTAATATTTTTTAAAAATATAAGATATAGTTTTAATTTTATTCACCCTCTGAAAGATAACTATCTTTCTATAACAGAGGAATGCACCTCTGTTATTCCTCTGTTATTCTAAAAAATTCATTCTTATCTGTCAATTATTGAGCAAACACATCATGATTAGACATTTGATAAATACAATTGATGTTATGAAAAGAAAATATAATGTTTTTTCCACTTACACCAATGCATCATAGTCGTTCAAAGAAACACAATGTTTTTATTTAAGTCATGATACTACAGTGTTTTAATTGTCAATCGGTTCTGTCATGTGGGGAGCCCACACCGAATTTATAGAGAGGAGCGTCCCATGTGATTCTAACTTCTTTATTTTCATCTTCTTTTAGATAAATACAAAGACTCGTCTGATTAGAACCTTTTAAATTGTCTTGCGTCACAGTGAATTGACATGCTATTTTCGTCATAAAACGAGAAAAATGATGTGATTTCGAGATAGAAAGAGAAAATGAAAATAAGATAAAATATCTTTTCACGCGATATGAACCGCGATAAAATTAAAATTCACGGTATTCTTTTTTTTCATTCAATTTTTTTGTCACACACGTAAAGTACTGCCCCCTCGAAGGCGCTCTTTAAGAGTCCTTTACGCTCTCGAATACTGTAAGGTTTCGTACTCGCTTTTAATGTGAGCCGTCTGTCACTAGGTGAGACCTTTTTCAGAGTAAGTATATATTTCAGGCTTTCAGCCGTAGAAAGGAATATTTTTTTATTTGATTAAAATTTTATTTTAATTATGAAAATGATGTATTTTGTAATTTCAAAGGCACGTGAAAAAGAGGTTGATCAAAGTTGACACATGAACATGGTGGATACTTTTCTTGTTCCAAGGGCTATGCCTTTTCCTTAATTATCTTAGGCAAAAGTTTGAACACCGATGTGGTTCAAAATTTTATGAGAATAAATTATTTTTTAATTTTTTATATTATTATAAAATAAATAGTAATAATTTCTTTCGACATGATAGATTAGACATACATTTTTTGTTACATGTAAAAAAATATTCGCATTATATTTATGTTTTATTCAAAAATTATTTCTGATATATATTTTACCCATAAATTCAACCTCTTTTTTCTTCTTACAACCATAATAAAAACAAGGGAAATATTATTATAGAGCAAAATGGTTGTGTAAAAAAAATATAGTTGTATTTAATATTTCTCTTTTCTTCCTACACTAAAAATAAATATAAGTAATTAATTTTAAATTCCAATCTAAGGAATTTAAAAAAAAAAGCTTCAAAATTAATTGATCACATCTAGCAAAACAACATTTTACACCCAAAAAAAAGAAAAAAAAAAAGAAAAGACATTGCACATGCCCACAAACAAAATTTAGGAATTAATTATAGAAAATAATTAACTTCCTTAAATTGGATTACTTCCAAAATTAAACAAAAAAATAAAATCAAAATATGTTATCATTCATTGCACCTTCACGACAATTAAAATAATCTAAATATTCCTCCTAAACATTAATAAACAATATAGAAAGTTAAGCTGATGATATATTATTTTCGTCATTTTAAATTTAAAAAAATAATTCAATAAAATATAGATAATGAATAATTAGTTGATTTATTTAAACAATCTAAAATCATATAACTTATTCAAACCTTAGTTGTAGTGGTGTGTATATATATATATATATAATGTATAATGTATAAAAGTGTTATTTAAACTACTTTTAACTAATATATGTATTAATATATGTATCAAGAGTATTGAATACTGCTTTAGTCTTTTTCCAATTTGGAATATAAGAAAGAGACTAAGGTGCTTTCTAGGTTTACTATCTAATCAAAGTATCAAAAAATTCAATAAAATTATCTCAGCAACCAAAAATTTGTTTCAATCTTAATTGTTTTCTAATGGAAAGTCTTTGAATTACAACACTTATGGTTATTGCAGGAAACAGAAAAACTTTATAAGGCAAAAAAAAAAAAAAGGTTACAGTTGATGTGAGAGACAAAAGGAATCACCACATACATGTACTTATCATGGTCCCATGACATAGTAACCTTATCGAACCCACGATTTTATCTCTAAACGCTCATCTTTGTCTTGAAAACTATGTTTTGATAGTCAAGAAATTAAATTAGTTGAATTTGTTTTTTTAATATATTTTATTCTGAAAAAAAAACATTTAACATTAAATTGTAAGAGATAAAAAAATGAAAAAAGAAAAATTTATTACTTTTAAAATTACATCACCATGTTTTTCTAGAAACAATTAAAAAAAATTAATGACACATATTTATTCTTTTTTTTTTTCTTTTCCTAAATCTTGTATCCTTCTTTATTAATGGCGTTTCAATAACTATTGTAGAGTCCAAATTGGCAAATTCTTTGTTGGCTTTTTCTTTTCTTCATCTACTTTGCCATCAACAAACCAAAAGTAATTACTTTTTAAAAAAAAAAAAAAAAAGGACCCCGTCATCTAATTTAACTATTTTTTCATCTAATCTGCAATATAAAGACGAAACTAACCCTTATCACTTAAGACTTTTGGCTTTCACTTTTTTTTTTAAGTGTTCACGTAACTTCATGGAATTATTTATTTTGTTAAATTTAATATTTTATAATTGTTATGAGTATTATAATTCAAGAAATTTAATATTTTCAAATAATTTTTATAAATTCTGAATACGTATAATTTTTATATTTTCAAATTAATTATTAATCTAATAGAATTTAATATTTATCAATATTTTGGCTTTCATATTTGTAATATAAAGACGAAAATAACCCTTATCACTTACCACTTTTGGCTTTCATATATATATATATATATATTTAAAGTGTTCATGTAGTTCATGGAATTATTTATTTTGTTAAATATAATATTTTTATAATTGTTATGATTATTATAATTTAAGAAATTTAATATTTTCAAATAATTTTTATAAATTCTTAATACGTACAATCTTAATTATTATTCGAATAGAATTTAATATGTATCAATATTTTAATTGAATATTTTTTTAAAAATTTTTAATTTTAAATAAGTTAAAATATATGATGTATTTGCATTCAAACATATTTTATTTAATTTCAATATTTCAATAATTAATCTTATTTTTATCGATATTTTTAATTTAATCATTCATCAAAATATATCTTAAAATAAAAAAAAATTTACCTGATTATCCTCTAGCCTCTAAAAAAGACAAACTCATATTAGAAAGTGTATTCAACCTTTCATTTTTTTCTTCATCGCCACTCTCGTCACTTGATTTAATCTTTTAACGGTAGATTTTGGTGATCTAAATCCAAATAAACGTTTTCTTTTTCGTTTTTTCCGCAACCAATTTGGATATCTAAGTACAAAATAACACCTTTCATTTCTGTTTCGTCCTGTATTTTTTTCACTTTTTTTTTTATTTTTTCTTTTTTTTTCTTTTTCTTTTCTAAAAAAATAAAAAAAAAACTTCCCTTCTATTATCTAGAAAACTCTTCGAACTATCTTTCCAGCGCTAACTTTAACCTTTAACGAATTTAAAGCCAATAATACCCTCGACAATTGACAAAATTTTCACAATCTTTTTAGGCCAGTGTTGCTTGTGGAAAGAACTAAAATGTAGTTGCAGCCAATTTTGTATATATGTTTTCAGCCTTTTAAAAGGCACGAGCCTAATCATTGGACAATTTACAAATTTTCATCAAACAAATCATATCATTAAATGCTATATCGATAATTTGATATTTTTATTAAAATTTAACTCAATTTATTAGCATGGGTATAAAACAAATGTTATATTATTTGTATTCGTACCCATTGAATATTTTAAATTTATATTTATTTTCAATTTTATTATGAAAATAAGATATATATATATATATATTTGCATTTATTTATGATAGAGGTAATTTACCTTCAGCTTAATCATGCGTCTGAGTTTCAAAATACAAAAGATCCAAAATAATAAAATTTTAGGGTTCACAATATATGAGTCTTTAACTCATCAAAGCAACTTAGAAATATTTATAAATACCTCCAGATATGATCAGAAAAACTCTAATCTCTATTTTGCTTACTAAAACTCTGCTTAAACAGTTTTCTGACTTAAATATCGGAGTGCTCGTGTAAAGACAGATCCTTGCGCCTCTCTGACTTTTACTGTTTTTGCAAAATTTTTAATACACATGGAGAAAATAGTAAAGAATATCACATCAGTATCATTTCATTGTTGTTGAGAGAAACAACAATTTAGATAAAAAATCAATTTTTATCATAAAAATTAACATCTTTCATGCTATCATTTTAAAAACTGAAAATAAAAAATAAAAAATTATTTATTAAACATGCATATTAAATGCGTTTAATACATTATGCAATAAAATGTAAACACATATAAAGAAAAAAATATTATTGAAGGAGTATGTTTTTTATATAGATACAACAGCATGTTTCTTCCAGAGAAAAACAACACATCCACGTTCTTAATTTTATCCAATTTTACCTTCTTCAGCTCATGCATTCACACAAGTGAAAACCTTTTATAAAAATAAAAAAAAAATTGAAAAATTTGTGATCTCGATAAAGGAATTTCATTTTGAAAATGAATTTTAAGTATAGAGACAATGAAAATACATGCATATGGCTGTACTAAGCTGTTAGCAAACAAACAAAATAATAATTTGTTATTAGTAAATTGATATTTGTGGTGTATTGCACTTAAATATTTAAGTATTTTATTAATTTTAAATGATAACATTAATATAAATATTTAATATTGTTATAATTTAAAAATATGATAGATAAAGAATTCTCATTTATACATAAAATAAACTATTATTATTAATTTATTAATAAAAGAATATATTATTATCAACAAAAAAATTTAAAATATTAATTATGAAAATAAAGTAAATAAAAATTCAATTTTCGTTTTTTTTTTTTATTTCAATCTTCAACAATAAAAACTTATCGAGTTTCTTGATTTTATACATTACAAATAAATATATAAATGCAAACAATTAAATTTAATAACACCAAAACATGAGGTGTTATATCATAATCATTTAATTTTATAACATTCTTTGAGATCATAGATTTTTAGTATCTACTAATGTTAAAATAAGCAGGTAATTAGAGTATTATAAATTTCACATTAATTTTTGATTTGGTATTTGTTTCGTCAAAAATTTAACTTAAAAAAAAATAGCTCGATATAATAAAAGATCAACAAATATAATTAAATTACTAACAACTAAGATTTAACTTAATAGTTATTATCTTTTTTTATGAGTGATTAGGTTCAAAGTTTAAATCTTTTTTTAATACCTCCTTAAAAAAAAAAAAATCTAAACTATAGAATTTTACTTAGTAAGTTGGTACCATTTTATGCAAATGTTGAAAGGCGTTAAAAGAGTTTTGATTTTAATAGATTAGAATTTTAAAACAAGTATCATTTACTTAATAATTTATATTTGATGCATTTTCAATATATAAATCTTATACACAATTAGTGAATCATTATACATCACTTTATTATTTTATAAAATATAATATAAATATTCTTAAATTTGTTAATTCATGAGATGTGATTGAATAACAATGTATATGATTTATAAACTAATAATACGTTAAATATAAATTTTTATTTTAATTAATTTATTTTTACTTATTATATTTTCAAATATAATTGTATTCTTTAATCTTTACTTGAGAAACAAATAAATGAAAATTTTATAGAATAAAAAATATAATAAAAATTACTACTTGTTATTTATTAATATTAATTTAACCCACCAACTCTCTTTTACTTTTTACTTAACTCATATTTTGCTTCACTTTCTTAATTTACTCATTTTTGTGTTGATTAAGTAATAGCTATTTTTCGATTAAACCTTTTTTAGAAAAAGAAAGCTATTTTATATAAATGGAAAGAAATGCTAACATAAGGCTTGTTATGGAAAATAATAAGTAAAAAAATTATACACTTGAAAAGCGCGCACATCCAGCGTATTATTAATGCCATAGTCTATAAGTACTAGGGCTTATCAATGTTCTTATAATTTATAATTTATAAGTAGACGTGCTTATCAGTTCGAATTCTCCCATCAATCCATCTCGTCTCGTCTCGCTCTCATTGCGTATTTAATTTGTCTGATAGTGGCATTATCATATTTCTTTCTTTCTTTGTTTTTTCTCTCTCGTTTTCAAATCCCTAACCCTTTCTTTCTCTCTATAAATACTTCACCAGAAACAGCTACAGAGAGGAGAGACAGACGAACCAAACGGGGGAAAAAAAAAAGAAAAAAAAGAAAAAAAGGGAAAGCAGTGAAACGACCTGTCGTTATCTTCGCTTTTCTCTAAAAATTTCTTCCGATCTGTGAAATTGAATCTGGTAATTTTTATTATCATTTTTTTAATAATCTTTTTGGATGATTAGCTTGAGTTGTTGAATTTTTGAGCTGAGACTGTAATTTCTTTAGGGTTTTTTGGTTCGTTTAAGTATAATTGATCTGTGAGAAGCTCAGATCTCTTTGCTTTTTCTCTTTTATTTTTTTTATTTTTTACAGAATTACAATCATGTCCTCGCTTAGTAGAGAACTTGTGTTCCTTATACTCCAGTTCCTTGATGAAGAGAAATTTAAAGACACTGTTCACAAGTATGTTTTAATCTCTGCGCTCTTTTTTTTTTTTTTTTTAAATTTGTATTATGACTGTGTTGATGCTATTCTTTTTGATTTATTGGTTTATTTGTCGATTAATGAATTTAAATTTAATAGATTGGAGCAAGAGTCAGGGTTTTTCTTCAATTTGAGATATTTTGAGGATATGGTGACAAATGGGGAATGGGATGAGGTAGAGAAGTATCTTTCAGGGTTTACGAAGGTTGATGACAACAGATATTCCATGAAGATTTTCTTCGAGATTCGAAAACAGAAGTACCTTGAAGCTCTTGACAAGTAAGCCGTTTTTTTCTTGAAAAGGAGTTTGTTAAGTTTGGAATGTCTTCTAATCCTGTCGTTTAGTCGGTTTATCTTACTTTTGTTTTAATTTAGTTATCGTAAAAAAGGAAATGATTGTAAGCTCATCTGTTTTTTACTGAAATAAATGCAGGCGAGATCGTGCCAAAGCCGTGGAGATTTTAGTTAAAGACCTGAAAGTGTTTTCGGCATTCAATGAGGAACTTTTTAAGGAAATTACGCATCTGTTGACATTGGAAAATTTTAGGTATGAATGAAATTTTGGTGCTCGGTTTTTGCTATCTTTGCGTCTGTATTTCATTAGTTCATGGGATTTTATGGCTTATGTTGATATGCAGAGAAAATGAGCAGCTATCCAAATATGGGGATACAAAATCTGCTAGGGGTATAATGCTTGCTGAATTAAAAAAGTTAATAGAGGCTAATCCCCTTTTCCGCGATAAGCTTCAGTTTCCTACCTTGAAGAATTCAAGACTGCGGACACTAATAAATCAAAGGTCCGATATTATTGTTTCTAGTTTCTATACTTGAGTCATTCCTTCCTTTTTGCGCTTCCTGACCGTTATTATATTGTCATTTAATGCAGTTTGAATTGGCAGCATCAACTTTGTAAAAATCCAAGGCCTAATCCGGACATAAAAACCCTATTTGTAGACCACAGTTGTGGACAACCAAATGGTGCTCGAGCTCCATCCCCTGTCACAAATCCTTTAATGAGCGCTGTTCCAAAGGCAGGGGGCTTTCCACCGTTGGGTGCTCATGGTGTAAGTAGAAGTCATAAGTTATTAAGCTGTTTCTGGAGTGTGTATTTATTTTAACTTCATAAACATGTATTTACAGCCCTTTCAGCCCACACCTGCTGCTCTTGCAAACCCTCTTTCTGGATGGATGGCTAACCCAACTCCTGTGCCTCACCCTGCAGCTTCTGCCGGACCAATAGGACTAGCTGCACCTAACAATGCAGGTGGTATTTAGAGAATCTTTTCGTCATGTTCAAAGTGCCTTTACTATACTAAGTTCTACGTTTATCATGTGGGTATGGATGTGCATGTTGTGAAGCCATATTTATATGTTAGAATTACTTATGAAGCCTCAGACAAGATACATTATGCATGAAACCTGTTAGGAAAAGATATATTTGTTGCTAATATGTTATTAAGACATAAGACAAAGTAACATTGAGAATTCACCAGAGCATGAAGATTTTTAGGATATCAGTCAGGTTGTTTTTCTTGTGAATGCATATCTTCATGGACTATTATTTTACCTTCTATATATTTTTTTTTCTCATGGTAGCTGCAATCTTAAAACGCCCTAGAACTCCTCCTGCCAGTAACCCAACTCTGGACTACCAGTCAGCAGATTCTGAACATGCTTTAAAGAGATCAAGGCCCTTTGGAATGCCAGATGAGGTATCCCATGCTAATAATACCACATTTTCTTGTTTATAAGTAGATTTACCTAATGAATTTCTGTGTGACGTATGCATATTTATGTTCATATGTATCAATTTAGGATGGCTTTGAGATGTATGTGATGCATATTTATTGAAGTTTAGAGGATAGAAATTAATACGAGTGATAAATGTGATTTAAATAAAAAATTTTATTCCGAAGTTAGAAAATTGTATTAAGACTGTTTTTGGTAATAAGTAGCAATTGAAGTTTTGCTGCTTCCCCCATTGTCACCTAAAAGATGGGTAATCAAGGAAATGCGATAGAGCATGTTCGATGAGGCAGAGTGAATTTTTTTTACTTTGCTTGGTCTTTGAGTGCCATTATGGTTAGTTTTGCCTTACTGTGATTAAAATCTCATCTTTGGTTTCCCTTTATCATTTGAAAGAAAAAAATGGTAATCTATTGCTTATATAGTTTTGACATGTTTCTGAGTTTCTAGTTTTCTTGTTTTACACCTTAAGGGTTTTTCTGCCACCAGTCTTTTGACTGGTAAGTAGGAGATGTGCACCATCTTGAAGCATAGCATCATTCTTCCGACTTCGCTTGAAATGATATTTTATAAATGATGAGTACCTGACCAGCTGATATTCAACACCAGGTCAATAATCTGCCAGTAAATATTTTGCCTGTTCCATATGCCGGACAGAGCCATGGTCAGAGTTCCTATTCTCTTGATGACTTGCCCAAGACCGTTGTAATGACTCTAATTCAAGGGTCTGCAGTAAAGAGCATGGATTTCCATCCAGTACAACAAATTCTACTTCTTGGTGAGCAAAGAAAAAATAGTTTTATGCCTGCTCAGAATTCATTTTCTTTAAATTGAGTTGGATTTCATATTTTGGTTTTAGTTTCCTTTTCCGGGTGTGTTCTGATTCGGTTTTCTCCATATTTGGTTTTATAATTTCAGTGGGAACAAACATTGGTGATGTCATGGTCTGGGAAGTAGGTAGTGGTGAAAAGATGGCTCATAAAAAATTTAAGGTCTGGGACCTTTCAGCATGTTCAATGCCTCTGCAGGTTTGGCTTTCTTTCATCTTTAACAAGATTTGTTGAACATGAAGTAATTATTCAATGGTTCTAAAAATCGAACTAATTTAACTTTTGATTCTCATTCAGGCATCTCTGGCAAGTGATTATACAGTATCAGTTAACCGTGTTATGTGGAGCCCTGATGGAACTCTTTTTGGTAATGCTTGGAGCTATAACAATTGTATTCTGATAGTGTACCATTGTGCATAGGAAATAAATCATCTAAATTGAACACTAGATTTGAGATTTTCTCCATATTTTCAGGTGTTGCATATTCGAAGCATATCGTGCACTTATACTCCTATCACGGTGGTGATGATCTACGTAATCACCAAGAGGTTTGTGTGATTAGTAAAATTCCATTACATCCTGCAAGTTTGAAGCTGAATTTCTGTCTTTCTTTCTACTAACTATATTCACTGAATTATTTTGTATTTTAGATTGAGGCTCATGTCGGTAGTGTTAATGATCTCGCGTTCTCTTATCCAAACAAACAATTATGCGTTGTCACTTGTGGCGAGGACAGGGTTATAAAGGTTCCTTGTCTTGTTAGTTTTTCTTCTTACTGCATCTGTCTGATATCGCTTTCTAACAGTCTCGTATCTCGTAGGTTTGGGATGCAGCTACCGGGGCTAGGCACTATACTTTTGAGGGCCATGAAGCACCTGTCTATTCTATATGTCCTCATCACAAGGAAAATATTCAGGTAACAAACAATAGTACGGAGATTCTATTGTCAATCATTTGTACCTTTGTATTAATTTATATTTAATCCGAGTCCACTTCCAACTTTTTCTTGTTGATTATTATCTTATCGTTCGTTTTGGAGTGGGTTGTCTTAACTGTATTCTGGAACTGTTTGTGCTGCAAATTTTTGTTTTTGACTTCTACCATGAAAACTGCTGGGGATCCTTGTAAATTCAGCTAGCTTACCTCAAATGACCAACTCTTTCTGCTTAAGTCTTATTTAAATAGATCTAGCAGGGTTAAAAAGTATTTTAAGTAGAAATGTTCTATGCAAATAAACACAACATAGTAGAAAGATTTTAAACTTTGGGATATTGAGCTTGGCATAGAGCAATCTGTTTTAGGATTTAGTGCATTCTTTCTTTCAATCATAGAGCCTACAAGTGCCTTCTGGAGACTCTCATTCGTTAAGTAGTTCTTTGCCTTTCATTTTGGTGAGTGTTATTTTTTGAATTATTCACTTTAATAAACTGTAACCCACGGTCTGCATGTTTTCATTATTGTTATGCTTAAAAACTTCCATTTTCTTCTGTTTCCTTTTTCAGTTCATTTTCTCAACTGCAACTGATGGGAAAATAAAGGCATGGTTGTATGATAATATGGGTTCAAGAGTTGACTATAGTGCGCCAGGCCAGTCATCCACAACAATGGCATACAGTGCCGATGGAACAAGGTTCATATATCTATTTGCATTCTGATTCTGGTCTTTCTTCTTTTTAGGTTGTTCTTTTGCTATCTTTCTATTTAACAGTAATACTTATCCTTTAATTTATTGGCCACTTGTAGGTTGTTCTCATGCGGGACAAACAAAGAAGGGGAATCATACTTGGTGGAATGGAATGAAAGTGAAGGAGCTGTCAAGCGGACATATTTTGGTCTTGGGAAGCGTTCTATAGGAGTTGTTCAGTTTGATACCACAAAGAATCGGTTCTTGGCTGCTGGTGATGAGTTCACTGTCAAGTTCTGGGACATGGACAATCTTAATCTATTAACAAGCACTCCAGCAGATGGTGGATTGCCGGTACATAAGCATATGCACCATTCCATGTTAGGTTACCTGATGCTTAGTCCTACTACCTACTAACTGTATTCATTATAACAAAATGCAGCCTTCTCCTTGCATTAGATTTAACAAGGAAGGAACATTGTTAGCTGTTTCAACTGATGATAATGGAGTTAAAGTTCTAGCAAATTCAGATGGGATTAGGTTGCTACGGACAGTGGAGAATCGTTCATTTGATGCTTCTAGAGTTGCTCCTTCTGCTATGGTAAAGGTAAAAGCTCTTTATATATATACATACGCAAAACTAAAAATTCATTTATTTATATACTATTTTGAGAGAATACGGATTTTATTGCCTGAATTATGTAAACAGGCTCCAAATATTGGTACATTTGGCTCTAACAATGCAACTATTGGAACAACCATGAGTGATCGGGCTGCACCAGTAGCTGCAATGGTTGGAATGGTGAGTTATCTCCCATTATCGTAACCCAAATGCTTTTGGTAGAAATTTACATACATTTACTAATCTTGTGAATGTTAATCCTTACAAATTCTAAGTCATGAATAAAAAGCTTATGATCTATTATGATCTAACCTTTTTCATTTTGAGTCTCTGCAGAGTAGTGATAGTCGAAGTTTGGCAGATGTAAAGCCCAGGATTGCAGATGAGTCTGTGGAAAAATCTAGGATCTGGAAACTTACAGAAATCAATGAACCATCGCAGTGCCGCTCCTCAAGGCTTCCTGACAGTTTGACAGCAATGAGGGTAAACCTCAGTCTCTAGTTGTGTAACTTTATAGAACTTGGAAATTATTGTGCCTGAATACCATCTTTGTGACCTTTCTAAAATCATCTGCTTGTGAATAATTCAATGAGATTTTATCCTCTGTTGTACGGAAGACAGTTATTGTGTTTTTCAGGTTATATTAGCAATTGAGTACCGAAATTATCAGTACAAATTTTGGCAGTTTGCATTATTTACAGCTGTGATTTTATTCTATGAGTAGTGTTTGATTATCAACGTAAAGAAGTAGTATATTTGATATGATAATTTTCAGTGACTTGATGAATATTGATTCATAAAAAACTGTGAGAGGTTATTTTGGTCTTTTGCCGGTATAACGAAATTTCATTGATAATATTTAAAAATATTTATTTATTAAACGACAAGGACAATGAATTATTTTTTGTTTGACATCAGATTTCTAGATTAATATATACAAACTCTGGAGTTGCCATATTGGCATTAGCATCTAATGCCGTACACAAGCTCTGGAAATGGCAGAGGAATGATCGCAACTTGACTGGGAAGGTATTGAAATTTCTTTAACTACTCTTTTTTAGGTTGCATACTTAGTGTCCTAATTTTTTTTTATCTCCTTAATGTTATTATAAGCTCGGGTATTAAGTAAGATCTTGCCTGTTGTAGGCCACAACTAGTGTAGCACCACAATTATGGCAGCCTACTAGTGGAATACTAATGACTAATGATATAAGTGATACAAATCCTGAAGATGCTGTTCCATGCTTTGCACTTTCAAAGAATGATTCTTATGTCATGTCAGCTTCAGGGGGTAAAATCTCGCTATTCAATATGATGACATTTAAGGTTGGTCCTTTCTACATTCGTTTCATTCTTTCTTTGGACATGACCACATTTAGCGCTGGATTTTTAGGCTGATAGGCTATTTAAAAGAATAAACTTTCTAAGTGTAATTGTGAATTTCAAATAATTTTGATTAAATACTAAGACTATTCAGTTTGGTTTTGAGGTTGAAATTGACTGATGATGAAGTTACTTTTTTTTTTCGGTGATCAGTTTGCAGAATTTAATTTCTTGCTTTCTTTGCATTCATTTTGTATCTTTGTGCTTTCTTAATATGCAGACGATGACGACATTTATGCCCCCACCACCAGCAGCTACCTTTCTTGCATTTCATCCTCAGGACAATAATATCATTGCCATAGGCATGGATGATTCATCAATCCAAATTTACAATGTTCGAGTGGATGAGGTCCTTTCAATTGACTTAAAAACTTTGATGGCTGTTGATAAATAAGTGGAAATTGTTTGATTAGCTGTGTGCTCCATTTTCACAGGTGAAAACAAAGTTAAAAGGTCACCAGAAAAGAATTACAGGTCTTGCCTTCTCTCATACTCTAAACGTGCTTGTATCTTCAGGAGCCGACAGTCAGGTACAAAACATCAGTGTTCATCCCATGCATTCTTGTATTACCCTAAAGCAGTTTAACAACCCACTATGAGAAAGATAGAATGAGTGATACTCTGAGATGGGAGCTTAGATATGTTTAGATCTCAAGTTTAAAGTATTGGCTGATTTTGAGTTAATCTTGTTAAGGACAATAGGCAGAAGCTTGGCTAGGGAATGATTCTCCAGAATATATACTTGCTAAGAATGTATGAATTTATTATGCTTATATGGGGTCTTTCCTACATGGTTTGTTGTTTGGTTATCCAGTTAAAAACCATATAGAATTTCATAGGAGTTACTGTATATGGTCATGTCTTATAAAATGATTTGTAGTGTTTGTTATGGAATTAACTATACATTTACATCTGCTAATTAATTTATTCCACATCCTTTTTTCCCTGCAGTTGTGTGTCTGGAACACAGATGGATGGGAGAGGCAAGCTAGTAAGTTCTTGCAAATCCCAAATGGGCGAGCAGCATCTCCTCATGCAGATACTCGTGTTCAATTTCACCTAGATCAGATACATTTGCTGGCAGTTCATGAAACACAGATAGCTATATTTGAAGCACCAAAATTAGAATGCCTAAAGCAGGTGTCTGAGTTTATTTTCTCTATTATAAGTATATATTTTAAATTTTTTATCGCTTAAAATCGATGTTTAAATCAAGGGCACTTTAGGAGGTAATTGCTTTTCAGTTTTCATTGCATGTAGTAAGAAGTGTGCCAGTGATGCCAAATTTGACTTTTAAGAAACTGCTGTGTTGCCAGAACAATCTGCTGGTTGTCGATAGTATCTATGAGAATTTGGGATTTATTTTGAGGATACTAATATCATTTTGGAATTTTTTTCTCGATCAGACTATCTATGAGAATTTGGGATTTATTTTGAGGATACTAATATCATTTTGGAATTTTTTTCTCGATCAGTGGGTCCCTCGGGAAGCAAGTGGTCCTATCACACATGCAACATACTCCTGTGACAGCCAATCAATATATGTGAGCTTTGAAGATGGGAGTGTGGGTGTTCTTACTGCTTCAACACTGAGACTGAGATGCCGAATAAGTCCTGTGGCATATTTACCTCCCAATCCAAGGTGCCTTTTCCTTTTTCTATTTATTAAATCAGTTCAGTTCTTGGATCAAGCCAATAGGTGTGGCTTCAACTTCTTTGACGCTTCTAACAATGCACCTTGAACAGCTTGAGAGTTTTCCCTCTTGTCATAGCGGCACATCCATCCGACCCAAATCAATTTGCTTTGGGACTAACAGACGGTGGGGTCCATATCGTTGAGCCTTTGGAGTCTGAAGGAAAATGGGGCACCTCTCCTCCAGCAGAAAATGGTGCTGGACCAAGTGCCGCATCTGGCGCAACTGGTTCGGAACAACCGCAACGGTGACTAGACTATTTGCAGGTCTTTTAGAAAGGATCCCAAGTATGTATCTCTTTCATGCTAATACCGCTCCATGATCCCATGTTGATGTGATTCTCAAGGGGAAGCCACAGAAGTATAATAGGTTCATTTAAATGGCATGACATCCGTTTTGCAGCCAAGGCATAGTGTTCATTGATTCCATTTTTCAGGATTTTGGTGTAAATTTAGGAGTTGCTGCATTAGAGGTGGGTCTGACTATAGACTTGAAAAAAAGGGAAATCAGGGACAAAATATGTGGTTCATAACAGCCGGGAGCCCCGGCTGTTTTCCATTATCATTTTGAGCTTTTCAGAAACTGTTAATTATTAAGTGTCACCATTTTTTTTTTTTATTTCAGCACAGATGTTTGTAGGTTAATTTTTATTCTTGCTTATGCTTAGTTTTTTTGGGTTTAGAATATCTTTTTTTATTTGATGAATGTAATAAGAAATTCTTTTAAGCCTCCAAGAAAAGCTATATGGTAATCTTTGGACCCTATGAATTTCAGCTGTTTTGTTGCATCAGTTTTGGAAAAAGGAAACCGGCGGTCTGAAGTAGATTTTATAATTGGTACATTTTTTGTTTTTGTATTCTTTCAATTCCTGTTTTAGTAGGATAAAATATAAAAATTATATTAAAATTCATATATTTTTATGTTATTTTTATACGAGTCATCGTATGAAGACTAATTCAAGGACGGAGTCGTCTCGGCCATTTTATCATTTCAAGGGGAATTGGCCCAATCTGTTGTCGCCATTCCAATAGCCTTGAAATTGTGTTGAATCTCAATGGGTTTAACAAATACGCTTCAAGGTCGAAAAATCACCGTCAAAGCCAGTAATGCCAATAAACGTATAAATTTAGGTAACTTAAAAAAGGCTGCTTCCAGATCAAGTTTCTTCTCATCCTTCATCCTCAATTCAGAAGCTTCCTTAAATGGAAAACAAAGACACAACGTAAGATCTGGAAAAATAAAATAAAAAAGAGAAAAGCCAAAAGCTAATGCATTTGAGACAAGATACAAGAGATGAAACGACTGTGTCAAAAACAGGAGAATTGCATGTGCAACAGTGCATGCATGCAATGTCATCCAATTCCGCGTATTCCACACAATGAGTAAAAAGGATATGACGTAACTCAGCCTAGAAAAACGCGATTGCTATAATTAAATTATCTTTTATTCTTAAAAAAATCAGGATAATAACTAATATTCGTTTTCATACATATCCATTTATCCTTAAAAAAAAAAAAATTAGATTTTTTTCTGAGAGAAGAGCATATATCTTCATTTAATTGTGCTAAATGAGTTAAAAAAAAAAACGATCCGATCACATTAAATACACATCAAAAGATTCTCTCTACAACCATGAACAATTTCATAATGAGAAAAATAGATATTGTGTGTTGAAAGAAAAACCGAAATAGGTGATAAGAGTGATAGAAATTTATATATATATATATATATATTAATTTTTTCTTTAAAAAAATTCATTTTACATGTATATATATTTAAACAAAACCCAATTATTAATATTTTTTTGTGCATTTATAAATCCAATTATTTTTCCTCAAAATCAGCTATATATTTAAATTTTCATTATATATATATATATATATATATATATGTATGTAAAGCAACAACGTTAGAACACAAGATTCTAGAATGACAGGTTGTTGATTTTGAATAGTATGCGTTGACAATAATCCAAGCAACATCAAACCCATGTACCGCAAGTAGTTCATTGTTTGTTATTTCAACCAATTATCTTATTGTTTCACATGCTTTGATCATTTAATCATATATAATGAAACATTCAAAAAATTAAATGATTTGATCTTTTAATTTTTAAGAAATTATGCAATATTAATTAAAGAAATTGATTCACTTGAATACTCATTTAATATCAAAATCAAATAAAAATCAAAAATAAAAAAAATTAATTAAAAAAATTTTAATCTTTTTTTTTTAAATTTGAGATATTTTTTTTTGTTTACATTTAATTTGAGATAATTGAAAAAAAGGAGTGTTTAAGAGAAAGAGGGTGCTCAACAGCTGTGTTAATTTAAATACAAACGAAAGGAAAATGTTTCTCTTTCTTTCTTTTAATTTTCAAGCCTTGGCCTGCCGTATAAAAACTTCGTGGCGACGTCGTATTATGGAACTTTAATCGGAGCGTCTCACCGTCTATTACGCGCTTTTGCAAATCTTTGCCCGCTCTCTCTCTCTCTCTCTCTCTCTCTCCTTTCTTTTTTGCTATAATACAGCGATAGAAATGGAGATAATCACGAAACTTTAGATTCTTCACTCTCACAATTCTTTTGACACTGTTAAGTCTCTTGGATCCGGTTTCCACCGACCGTACGGACACATCTCCGCCGTCAAAAACTTCATAGATCTTCTCCTCCCTTTGTCCATCATTGGGATCAAAGAAAGTCTTCAAAGGTAAACACAGGCAAACCCCATTTTATCATTTTCGTTTTAGTTTTCGAGATCAAGATTCTCTTTCAGGAAAAAAAAAAAAAACCCGATTTCAGTTTGCATAAAGATATGGTTTTGAAGGATGTAAGTTTGATAGTATCATACAAAAAACTGAACTTTTCAACGGTAAGAAGTTTAGAGTTTTCTATCAGAAAGAACCCTTTTTCCTTTTTTTGGTAACATTTTTGTTTTGGAGCGTACAGATTTGATCTTTTAATATATAAAGCACGAATTTTCAAGAATAAAAAGGACATCTGAGTCTTTTGTAAATGGCGCCAAGCACGATCCGTAAAGCGATTGGGGCGGTGAAGGATCAAACGAGTATAAGCATAGCCAAAGTGGCAGGAAACATAGCGCCAGAACTTGAAGTTTTGGTGGTGAAAGCCACGAGCCACTATGAAGATCCGGCTGATGAGAAGTATTTTAGGGAGATCATAAGCCTTACATCTTATTCTAGAGGTTATGTTAGTGCTTGTATTGCTACGGTGTCCAAAAGGTTGAGTAAAACCCATGATTGGATTGTGGCACTTAAGTCTTTGCTGCTTGTTCATAGGCTTTTGGTTGATGGAAACCCTTGTTTTGAAGAGGAGATTGTGCATGCTACTAGGGGAGGGATCAGGGTTTTGAATATGTCGGACTTTAGGGATGAGGCGCATTCCAATTCGTGGGATTATGCCAGTTTTGTTAGGTTTTATGCTATGTATCTTGATGAGAAGGTGGAGTTTTCGGTGTTTGAGAAGAAGAGTAGAGGTGGGGAGGGGCAGTTTGAGGAGAGAGATGAGAGGAATCGGCACGAGTATGGAGAGTTCAGAGATGATTATGACCATGGATTGGGCAGGAGATCAAGGTCTTATGGTGATTTGAATGATTCTGTTAGGAGAGAGCAGAGGAGGGAGGCGACCCCAATGAGGGAAATGAGGCCAGAGAGAGTTTTAGAGAGGCTGAATCAGTTGTTGAGGATTCTTGATAGAGTGTTGGGTTGTAGGCCAGCTGGTATGGCAAAAAGTAGCAGGTTAGTACTCGTTGTACTTTATCAGATTTTGAAGGAGAGTTTCGGGCTTTATGTAGAGATATGCGAAGCATTGGGGATTTTGTTGGATAAGTTTACTGAGATGGAGTATGCAGATTGTGTTAAGGCTTTTGATGCTTATGTTAGTGCAGCAAAGATGATTGATGAGCTTGTGGGGTTTTATGGTTGGTGTAAGGACATGGGAATTGCTAGGTCATCGGAGTATCCGGAAGTGCAGAGAATTACTGATAAGCTTTTGGGGACACTTGAAGGATTTTTGAAGGAGATGTCGAACGGACCAAAGATTCCGGAGAGAATTAAGGAAGAGAAACCACCAGTTAAGGAGGAGATGGAAGTAAATATTAATGAAATAAAGGCACTTCCTGCACCAGAGAATTATACCCCACCTCCTCCGCCACCTGAACCTGAACAACCTAAGACACAGCCACAACATGTGACAGAGGATCTGGTGAATCTTAAGGATGATGCAGTTTCAGCTGATGAGCAAGGAAACAAATTGGCTTTGGCTTTATTCTCAGGACCACCCACCTCCAATGCTAATGGTTCATGGGAAGCATTTCCTTCAAATGGAGAGCCAGAGGTGACTTCTGCTTGGCAAACACCAGCTGCTGAGACTGGTAAAGCAGATTGGGAATTGGCATTGGTTGAGTCAGCCAGTAATTTATCGAAGCAGAAAGCTACTTTGGCAGGTGGTTTTGATCCATTGCTATTGAATGGAATGTATGATCAGGGGGCAGTAAGGCAGCATGTGAGCACTACTCAACTAAGTGGTGGGAGTGCAAGCAGTGTTGCTTTGCCCGGCCTGGGCAAGACCGCTACTCAAGTGCTAGCTTTGCCTGCCCCAGATGGGACAGTACAACCAGTGGGGCACCAGGATCCATTTTCTGCTTCCCTTGCAGTGCCACCTCCTTCATACGTACAGATAGCAGACATGGAGCGGAAGCAGCAGTTGCTTGTACAGGAACAGCAGGTATGGAATCAATATGGAAGGGATGGAATGCAAGGCCAAGCGAGTCTGGCCAAGATAACTGCTAATTCTGGCTACTATGCCCCTGCTGCACAACCAGTGATGATGCCTTATGGGATGCCACAGGTCAATGGCATGGGGCAGCCTGGAGGGTACTACCATCCACCCTACTGAATTCACTTGTCTATCAATCCTAGTTCATCCCATCGTGCTCATTATTACTATCACATCAAGCTTCTTTGCCAACATATTTGGATTATTTTTTTCATCTTCTGGTTTGCTGCTTTTGTTTTGTTTACCTGTACTTACCAGTCATTTGCATCAGAGGGTACAATAAACACAAAAGGTTGCATTCATAGTTTGTCATAATTTCTGGTGTTTTCTTCAATATTCTTGCAGTAAAGCAATATGAAGATTTTGTGGGTCCCTTTGAGATACCCACGTTGTTATTCAGAATTGTTACAGATTACTTCTTGATGCATGCTGGTTGAAGACAATCTTAAGAAAACATTTCTTTGATCCGGTCCGACTTCTCCTAGGCTGAATTCTTGAAAGAATGTCTCGGTCTATCCGCCTTGGCTGCGCTGACCAAGACCTTGACTGGTTCCACTCTCTCGTCTTTTCCTTTCCTGACTGATTCCTATTTGTTTTGTTGGCAAGCAGTTTATCCTCAGCACGCAGATTTCCAAAGTTCTGGACGCGAAGACTTTTATAAAAGTAATAAAATAAATGATCAAAATTTAAATAATTGCATAATATCTATTTTAATTTATCCTATCAGCAATTGTTGGTAAATAAAACAGTAATTTTATGAATTTAAAATTTAATTTAAATGATTCATATAATCATTCTCTAAACTTAAAATCAAAATTTGATATGGAAAATTTCACATCAATTAAACTGTTCGAAAAAAGTTGGAATCTATGAAACCGATCAGCTTGGAGGATTATCTTTGTGAAGAATCTGACTCAACGAATGAAATACCAAATGCTTAAAGGTGAAGATTTTAGTAGAGCATGTACATCGAACTGCCATCTGTTATCACACTTTTGTTCCGACACAAGTTGGTTTGCGGACTTTGTAATTTGCTTGGGTACTTCATCTTTGATCCTGACGGAATACGAGGAAAAAACTAGCCATTTCATCGGGCATGAGGCTGAGATGGGACCCATTCCACTAACCCTCACGTTTTGTGTTCTTCCAACAAAATATTCACTGTAAATCATAGAATGCCATGAAACGACTTCACCCTAGCCCGGTCAATCTGAAAATGGCTGAGAGTCCATGCATAGGTGCACTAATTTCTTTTGGTACTCCCCAAAATATTCGCCGACTGCAATAACATCTTCATTTGCTGGGTTTAAACCAGGCAAGTCAACCAGTGTATCCTTGATTGATGATCCTGATTCATCATCATCTGACCCTACTAAATTTGCGATGATTTCTGCGTGAATTTCACGGCAAGCCAGTATGAACATAGCAGCTGTGTCAGGCTGCTGTGCTTCTCGGAGGGCTGCCAATGCCTCCTGGATTGCCCCAGCTGCAACGAATAAAATAAGAGCCCTGCATCGAACAAATTAAGCTTTAGAATGCCAATTATGCAACGAATACCTAGCACTAGAAGAAGAATAAAAAAAAAAATTCTTGTACCTCCAAATGTTATGCTCAGCATGAAGGACATGCTCGGCCCACCTTTGTAACACCCTGCATGTAGAACAATGTGAAATGAAGGTATCCTAACCATGGTTAAAGGCAGAGGCTATGCTGAAGTATCTTAAAGAATAAATCAAATTAAATGCTGTTGAATTTTTAAGATGGGCATGGATCCCCAAAAAAATTAATTAATAATAGATGAAAAAACTTAATTTGAATATAAAACCACAAGCAATCCAACCAACAGATAACACCACTTAATGAGACCCCATCGTGTGTAGGCCGGAACTAAAGTGCCCTAACACGTGACAAACTCAGAAAGGATACAAGACAGAAACAACAGAACATAACTTAAGCTCTGACCTATATTAAACATCTAATCTAAAAACTATATTAAGCTCCAAATTTAAAGGATGTGAGATGTACTTTATCACTGCCTAATATAACAAAACATACTCCATCTATGACCAATTAGTTTTAGGTTGGATGCCCATCTTAAAAATTTAACAATTGCTTGGGAACATGGATTGAATTTCCATTGGCTTACAATAAACATGGCAGATGAGCATGTTACATAGAATAAAAGGCACATGGCATGGGCAAACTTCAGCATATCTATGGAATTAGAAAGGAGGAAAAACCCAATATGTTTATCTGAAGGAAAAATAAAATAAAATCAGAGACCTTGCATAATCAGATCCCTTTAAATGTGTTGCAGCTAAAGTAGCAGCATCAGTCCAGCATCCAGCATCTTGTAGCTGCATAAGAGTTAAAATAACCATCCATCAGTCAAAAGACAAACAAGAAATAAGAACAATACATTGCTGCTCTATGCAATGTCGAGATCATTCTCTTTCCATCCCAAATACTCAGTCCCAAGAAACAGGCTCCAAATTATAAGACTATATCTGGCTTAAAGTACCCAGTGCCATGAAAAAGGCCAAATGAAAAGAATAACCATTGTAACTAAAGGACGCTTCTATCAACCAGCTATTATCATTCAATAAATTGCTGCTATTTTACTAGTAATTTTATCAACTCCATTGTGCAACTCACTTGTGGAATAGAACAGAAGATCCAAGTTGTTTTCATGAGTTTATTAGCTCAAATTTGTTCAAATCGTTCTCCAACTAAACTGTGTTTAATTTGCATTGTGGAGGCTTTCTGAAGTTATATACAGTAAATTGGCATCCAATTTTGGAACCAAATTCCCATTATTGACATTATCATAAACTTTCTCAAATAGATGGGTAAGGAAAGCAGAATCAACGATTAATTGATGGGTAAGGTAAACAAGTAATTGTAGGCCACTAGTTTAATAGTTGCAATGCTATCATAGGGGCGTAAACAAGCGAGGCGCTCACTTACTCAGGCACGGCTCAACTAATATTACCAAGCTTAAACAGAAACTGAGCTCATCTCAAGCTCAAGAATGACTGTCCGATCTTGGCTTGGATAAATTTGTAAAGCTCAAGATCTTCCTAGATCATGTTAACTTCTAAATGATATGAAAGATACTTTATATCGGATTTGTATCAAGAGATATTAATATTGATGCTCAAAATGGTCTACTTCAAAATAATGAACATTCTCTTATTGTGCTTGCTTATGAGCTGCTTGTTCAAGCTTTGCCAGTGAAGATAAAAGAGCCAAGTCCACATATATTCAAACTCTTTTTTTAAATTTGTCACCTTTAAATTTATAACCCATAAATGTTTTATTTAGCCCTAAGCCCTTGATGAAACACAAAATGAGCTCTACTCAAGCTCATTCATGAGCTAATCAACACACTTGCACCCCTAGCCCCTACGAGCTTCCGAAGTAAAGTGGTGATAGGTGAAATGCATGCCAATTATTCACAAATCATACACAAGTAAAGATTAAAAAACAACTAAAGAATCCTGGTGATTCTGTTAGACAAAAATCAAGAAAAGAAACAAACATTGGGTTGGACTTCGATGATTCTTCAAGAAAACAGAAAAAAAAAAAAAAAAGATTTGTTTAAACAAACAGAACTAAACCTGTGAACAAGCTTCTTGATACCTTCCAACAGCACAGAGAAGATGAGTACCAGATAGTGACCGGTCAGTTCTGACCATGTTAGCAGCAACAACCTAGATGATCGTGCAGCAATAGAGTAACAGCCAAAATATATGAGAGCAGTTTGAAAGAATACCAAAACCGACATGTAAGAATGTAAACCTAGAAAATCACATTTTTAAACTATAAAAAGCATAAGACTGTAAACCTAAAAAATCACATTTTTAAACTATAAAAAGCATAAGACTGTAAACCTAAAAAATCACATTTTTAAACTATAAAAAGCAATTCAAAGTTAACCCTCACTTTCACTGCCAGCTCAAGAAGTGATCTTGACACTGCAGACGAAAGAGCAACTGCACGCAGAGCATTTGGATAGAAGTAAGGGCTCTCCGGTGAGGTGGAAAGCAATAAACTGACAGCAGCTTCCAAGTTCCCAACTGAGACAAGCCTGCTCATAAGAAATACCAAGTATAGTTACCAGTGTGGCAGCCACAGAATAACACAGACATTGCCTAATGGACGTTATTCTTAAAATGAAGGATTAAGTTTATGATTCAGCTACTCGCCCCCTCCCTACCCTTGGGTCCTTGTCCAAAGGTACCCCCAGAGAAAAGGTGTGGCCGACACAGACTTTAGATAGTAGATAGTACTACTTGATTTTAGGAATTAGTACATTAGGAAGAGTGCAACAGTGCCATCATAAATACAAGGACTTGCACACAATCAGATTAAAACACATGAGAAAGTTACCAAAGTACATATTGCATGCACTTGAACTCTTACACACTTCAATTAAGCAAATTGACCACCTAAATAAATAAAGTTACCACAGTGCACAAACTTTTCTAATCTCTGCTTGGATAGAGGTCTTTGATAATAATATAGACCGTCAATTCTAATACTGCAGTTCAAGTAGCAGACTGGTTGGGAAAAGGTAGTAGTTTCTGAAACAAGGAACTTTGGGTCATCCCAAGCTAAAAGAAACGAGACCAGTGGCAGTCATGACAAGTAAAGTTTTCCCATTGTCTGATGCTGATAATGTTTGGAATCTTCAAACTACAGTGCCATAATTTCAAATCAAAATCAATGGCACTATGGGGAGCATTAAAAAGGATTGGAAGGTTTGCTTTTCAAGTTAATTAGGCTGATTTTGAACCTGATCTAGAATAAAACTAGATCAGTTCCATTTTGCAATAAATTAACACAAAAATATTATAACTCTGAAAAAGAAACAAACGTTAAATGGAGAATAATAAAACATCATCATTGGAAACTCCACGCACCCTTGCTTGCACAAATTTCGTAAACTCTCAAATAGTGTACCATATATCTAAAAGAGATACAAGCATCTAATGTTATTCATAACATGGAAAGTATTATTGAAAAAAATTAAAAAAAAAAAGAATCACAATCTCAATTATCACTTATGAGAAACTAAGGCAATATCTGGTGTTGTTTTGCTGCTTTCTTTTTGTGATTTGCTTTTTATATTTTCAAAAGTTTTTAAAAATAAAAAGCAAATAGTATAAACAAAATAATATTAGATTTCAATGAACAAATAAGTGAAATGCAACAAATTCCAACATAATTACTCCATATAAAGTAAAATCACGCATTTTGCTATACACAACAAAAATACTTATCGAAAATATTATTTGTTTTTATATCCAAATGCAATTTTTTGCTCTTCTCTTCTGGAAGCAAAAGATGTAGCAAAAGTAACAAGGTTCTAAATTGACAAAAATTTCAGAAAATCTTGCACATTCTACAAAGATATTTTAGCAACTTCATTGTTCAACAGTTAAACATAGCAATAAAATAACATAAAGATAGTAAACTCACTCATGTACACGGTTCTGAATTGCCTCTTCTCCTTCCAATTTCTCGTGCCAAGGGATTCGTTCATTAGCACTTTCCCACAAGTCTTCTTGCTCAAAAGCCATTAATCTAAGCTGACCTTGACTCTGCTAACCAGCAAATATGTATCACGGTCAAAAGTTTTAAAGTCACAAGATATAAGGGATATACAAGGCCAACCTAAACAGTATTCTCACCCTTTAAACTATTTGTACATAGAACAACTAAAACCAATAAAGACTTACCAATGCATTCCTCTGCCCAGTTTCTGATGGTGATTTTCCCTTTGACGTTATTCTACTAAGTAGAAATGTGTCATCAAGATCCGAATTTGGCACTGAAATAGGCGCTTTCTGTGGAGACTTATTTACTAATTTATTCATCAAGTGGTTAATAGCACGAGGCAACTGCAACCAGAAAAGTGCTTCTGAGACCTCACCAAATGTAGCAGCTGCAAAGGCCAACCTTGCGGCACTACCCTTGTTGACTATGGTAGCATACAATCTAGCTCTTTCATCATCAAGTAAGCAGCCTTAAGCAATGAAACAATGGAAAGGATATTAAAACTAATCAAAGGTTTAATAGAAGTATTAGGCACACTAAATAGGTTACAGAAACCAACCTTCCTTCCGGTAAGGTTCTAATACTTTAAGGAGCAATTCTGGCACTACAGAATCACCAACAGGTGGTAATTCAATCATGTAACTGCGGAGATCCTTTGATGATGAAGCCATTCCTGGAATGAAATGGGGCCTCTTATCTATAGTTGTACCAGAAGTATTAAACCAAGAGGGTTTTACACCCAATTGTAAGATCATCCGCAGTGCCTATAATAAAAGAAATGACATGAAAATAGAGTCAGTCGTAAAATAATTCTTCAAATGCTCATCTAACTGTTGAGACAATAAACAAATAAAATGAAGCTTCGTGGTAAGCAGAACAAGGGCAGTAAACCTATTTCAATAGCCATCCTCAACCTATCCTGGATTGTGAGGGAAACTCCAGTGCGTTGCCACTAAAAATTTTGTTTATGGCTTTTCTTTTTTTTTTTAAATTAATATTTAAAGTAAACATGCTCCATCAGTCTATTTAGTTTTAAATAAACGTGCATCGTGGTCTCCTTAATTTTTAACAGTTTAATCCTCATAATCTTTAAATTTTCCACAATCAAGGTAATTAGTAATGCAGTTGCTTGTCAGCCAACGGTGCTGACTTTGGTATTTTGTTGTATTTTAATCCTCATACTCTTCAAATTTCCTACAATCAAGGTAATTAGTAATGAAGTTTCTTGTTAGCCATTAGGGTGCTGACTTGGTATTTTGCTGTATTTTAATCCTCATACTCTTCAAATTTCCTACAATCAAGGTAATTAGTAATGAAGTTTCTTGTTAGCCATTAGGGTGCTGACTTGGTATTTTGTTGTAATATTGAAATCACATCTAGTAGAACTTGTTTAATATTAGAGAACTAAAACTGCAGTGCACATTCCATCAATGTATGCAGACTGGTGGAGCATTTTTACTAATATTCAAAAGGAAAATAGTGTTTTAATGTTGTACACGTCTCTGCTAAATAAAAATGATCTAACATATCATCATCTGTTAAAAGAACCTTCAGTAATTGACAGGTTATAGATGAAAAAACTAAAAAATACTAGTAATATCAATTAGTAAGCCAAAACTGAAAAGGCAGAATAATTGTTACCAGGGCATGGGGTATAGGAAGTAATACAGGACAACATAAAGGCATCGGCCGAAATCTCTCCTTTATTTTTCGTGGCGGTGGCCCAGGGCTCATTTTTTTGTCATTTCTGCATGAAAACAAGTGACGTTACTAAAGTATAAAATACATAACTTCATATGAATCATATCTTAACTAGCATAGCATTATCCATGTTACTTTAAAACTAGCCAGTCCACTGATTGTTTCAAAACTGCCCCAATCTATCCATCTCCTTGCTAGCCACCCCAAACCTATCACACCTTTCATTCTAATAAAGCAACCAAAAGTCCCATTTACAGCTCCAACAAATTGTATCAAAAGAATTTGTGTACACTAATTTGTACTAACAAATATATTATACATAGGACCTCTTTGCATCCTGTCATATAGAGACTAACTAAGAAGAAATGTTTCAGAACTGAGAACTAATCGTGGCACATACATGCTAACCTCAAGAAGACGGAAGCTACTATCAGCTCCTGCAATGCACAAAACCAGTGGATCATTCTTGTCAGTCCGCAAATGCAACCAATCCAATTCCAACACAAGGGTTCCAGGAAATTGAGGTTGTAAAAGAGAATTAGCTAATGGATCAGGCGAATCCTGCAAATACCAAATATTAAACATTAAAGTCACATGTAGAAATAACCTCCAAAAGGCCCATTGGTCCAAAAAGAACCGGTTAAGTTGACAAAGTCAACTTCTATAATTTTACAGAACATGTACGTTGAAAGGTCCCAATCAGAAAAATATCTAGCAACAAAAACCATAAATGAGGCTTCCAAACCTCTACTGCATAATTTTAAACATAAACTTAGAAAGGCTGCAATGTTTGGTGAGCACGCAAGGTCCTAATAAGAAAGATGTCTAGCAACAAAAACCACAAAATGAGGCTTCCAACTTCCAACTCTCTAGTACATAATTTTAAATATAAATTTAGAAAGGATGCAAAGCTTAGTGACCAGGCACAAAAATAAAGGCTTCCAACTTCCAACCCTCCGGTACATAATTTTAAATATAAATTTAGAAAGGATGCAAAGCTTAGTGACCAGGCACAAAAATAAAGGCTTCCAATTTCCAACCCTCCGGTACATAATTTTAAATATAAATTTAGAAGGAAGCAAAGCCTAGTGACCAGGCACAAAAATAAACTTACTTTTTTTTAATTTATCTTCCAAATTTATGAAGGCAGAGGCCAAAGAAAGTTCACAAATAAAACACATAAAATAAAAGATGGTAGTCATTTCTCAGTTCTTATAGGAAAACAGAATCCAATTTCTTTCAGCTACACAACAGCTCCTTAAAACACATAATAAGTATCAACTGCTAACTGTAAGATAATTGCAGATGATAGATAATGGAAGTGAAGCAGAATTGATAAATGCATTAATACTTACAAGATCAAACACAGAAAATGTATTGTCATAAAATAGTACAGCAATACGTCCTCGACTACGATCTCCAGCAACAACAGGTGAGAATTTGATTCTTCGAATTCCTTCTCTATGAGTAGTGAATGAGGAAGAATGGCCAGTAGTGACATCCCACCACCTTATGTTACCTGACCTGTCCCCCATGACCTGAGAAACAATGATGTCAGACTACAAAAATCTTTAAAGAAACAAGATAACATAAACTACCAATTGGATGCAATAGTTTAAAATATGATACATACAACATGAGGCAAGCGGTAGGCCATGGCTGTAATCAATCCATCAGATGAAACAAATGAAGAAGAAGGCCATTTTGGTCTGAAGACAAGCAAAGGATCCTTATTAGTGCAAGAAAAAAAAAAGAACAAAAAAAAAAAAAAGAGGGAATGTTATTATAATATGTGATCAGAAATGAATCATAATGTTTTTGAATAAAAAATTAGATATTTTCTGTAGAAAAAAAAAATAGAAGGCAACCTTAAGGGGAAAAAATCTATTGCATAAATAGCAAACTAACACAGAGTCCTTTTTCTCATTAAGTACATTAATACAAACTACATGAAGAAGTAATAATTTTCATTCAACAAGATATGGATCTTTCCTCCCATGTTGTGGACATCATGAAAAGTCACACATGGCAAGGTTACTTGTCGATATGTTTCCCAGACAACATCTAAAGAACCCGTCTTGCCATTGCAACTGTGGAAACAAGTATGCATGTGTTTGTGCATGTCAGAGTGCAAAAATAAATTTACCCAAGCTCCAATATAACTGTTGATTGCGATCCCATCACGAAAATATTATTGCTTCACAGCTCAAGTAAGTTGGTTCAAACAAATACCACTGCCCGCATTAGTTAAAACATTAAAACGGAATTCTACTAAATTTTCAAGCCAGCTACCGGGAGTCAAATTCACGGAGGACAGATGTAAAGACATAAACTAGAATAGAGAAGAATATACATCTTACATTAGCATGTGGATGCAACCTGATTCTACGACGTATTTAGCATGTAAGACAAATTGTACCTAAAGTCTCGGATCCTCCGGCCATGAACCTCAAAGACTCCAAGTGCACCATTAACTAAAGCAAATGCAAAACTCTCAGAAGTCTCATCTTGTGAGCCATCTAAGTTCCCTGCCTCTGCACATAGAAGTTGCAGTTATAATCAATCATTTGGGCCAGACAGAGGTCTACACAACAAGTGATGGCAAGTAAAGAAGCCCACTAGAATCTGATGAAGATGCCATTGTGGATGAGGCTGCCTCTTCTGGTTCCACAGCTGTATTAGCTTTAGGGGACAATGAAGATTGCCTAGAAGGACCATTTTGAACTGGGCGGGGAACTGTTGGAAGAGTCCATTCCATCACCGTGAATGGAAGAGCTAATGATCTAAGCTACATGGAAGTATATAGCATAATAATTATCTAAATTATAAAATTAGGCACTGTTAACCAAGAAGAAATTTAGAACACATGTCATGTTGAATATAGAAGTTCGAAAAGAAAATTAGAATAAACACAAAAATAAATGAGAAACATGCACTGAATTTACCTATTGGCAATATAATTTTTCAAGGAAAGTGAAATATAAAGATACAAAATAAATCAGCATGAAAACCACCACAATCAAAACTCACGGGAAAATCATTAGTGTACCAGGGAACTCATAAGGGAAAAGCAAAAGGAACTACTTCGACCCATGGAATAGTTTCAAAAATAATAAAGTCTTACTAAGCAGAAGGAGCAACTAATATATCCAGAGCAATAGGAACCCATAGAACTTATGAACTGGTCATGGAGCTGTGAAGCCCCAAGCCTATTATTCACTTTCATTATGCTTCTTCGAGGTATGCAACTACGAGTCCATTTTGTTCTTCTATAACTTCCTATAAGATTTGGACTTCACAGATTTCAAGATGCACTAATTCCAACAGTCAGTTATGACCTTAATGACGTGTTACCACTTCAATTAACAAACAATATATTCAAATACACTGGAAAAGAAAATGGGAGGGTGCAGTTCCAAACAATATCTAGCACTTGATTTTCACAAGAAACAGAAAGATAAATGGTGTTTTGCTTCCTCAAAACAAAGACCTCTATACACAAATTAAACAAATTTCATCTTTTTGCCCTTCCTTATGTAAGATCAAGCAAAGTACTCTGTCTAAATTTCACTAGTTGAGAGGTATAAAATGAGCAAAATGATCACCTTCTTCCTTATAGGCTAAGATAAACATCATTAATGACACTATTATGACAAATATCATCATTTCTTTTAATGTTGGGAAGCATCACCAATGGTTCATTTCACGTTAAATGGTGAAAAGGTTCTGAAATTTGAAAATCACTCTCATTTACACATACCACCTCCTTCAATGTGACAGCGTCATTTAAGGTTTATAAATGATGTTGGCAGAAAATACAAATCAGAGTGAAAATTAAAGAGATAGGGGAAGAAAAACAGAACATTGGAGGAGACCAGAACAGGAGTTTCCATAATGCATAAACTCGAGTCACTCAAAAAAATAGCCCATCAAAGTACTATAGGCATCAGCCATAAAACCCTGATATAAATGCCAAAATTCCAAATATATTCCTAATTAAAAAAACTAAATAAAACCTTAAGGTGTTTCTCCCCCAATAAGTCTACAAGAAACATACAAATCCTTCTATCTTCACTCTTGCTACTTTATTTCTGTGTAACAACAACAATACTGGTAATTTGGGAAGCCTAACGAAATACTGAATGAACAAAATAGGAGAAGGATAGAGACATCAAATAAAAATTGCTTAAACCTTACGACACTAAACTAAGGGAAAGACGGTCATCAAGTCAAAATATCTCCATAAAGAAGGCTATACAGTGAAATGAACAAGCTTGCTGGCAGCAACCACAAAATAAAACAAGTTGAATTATCAGAATACTACAAGCCAGATTGAGAAAAACTTAGTTATCAAACTTACCATAATTGGACTTTTTGTCATTGCCCAAACCTCAACAGGTGCATCACGAAATAAAATCAGAAGATACCTGAAAAAGGTTTAAAAATGACAAAATATTACGACATATTCCTTAAGTCAAAGATAGAGCAGGTTACACAAGAAGAGAAAAGAATTTGAAAAATATCAGCACCACAAGTCAGCCATATGGGTCTAAAGTCTGAACATATAAAGGATTATAATTATCACATTATCAACAACCTAAGAAACCTCAAACCTGTTTTGAAAAGTCGTTACACTTAAATTGCTTCTTAAACCATTAAATCAGCTATCCATACCCTAAAAACTTTCAGAAATTTTTTTCCTCAGTAAATGTTTTCCATTTCTTAAAAAAGCTCTTTCCTGATGCAAATTATTTTATTTTTTAACCTAGTGGATATTTCACATGAACTCAATTTGTTGTCAGATCTTTTGCCACTTCACAAGACCTGTCCACCCTCTCTGACTGAATGAAAACTGCATTTTTCAAAAACCAGGATTATTACATATTTCATGACAAGAAATGAGTTATTTGACAACTAGCAAGGAAAGAAGGTCCATCATCTAATAGACAAGAGTATATATCACATACTTTGTGAGATACCTTAGCTACCAGCAATAATAAACCAAGCACCTCAACCAGGCGACTGCCTTCTCTATCGTCAAAGTTTGATATTATGAAGTATTAGCTTAAATTTTCTATTCCTGACCTTCATGACCAAACCTTTTGTTCAACTTCAGTTTCATTTTCTGTCCACATCTTACTGAATTTCCCAACATTATCATGCATTACAAGACCCAAGTTCTGATCACACATAACAGAGAAAATTTACAATTATATTGTTTCTAGCCAAAATATATTTGCAACATAGCATTTAATGCTGGCTGCATTGACTATGTCTAAGACAACGAAAAATATTAAACAACAATCAAACCCATATTGCAAAGCATAACAGAAACATAAAATACAGGAGTTCATTATCCATGTTATAGCCTCTCCTTTTTTGTCATAGTTTATGTTTGCATGTGTTAACACACACATCTTAAAAATCATACATTTTTTAAATATGTGGAGACAAATGGCAAGTTGGCATATTGCAGGAACAATTTTGGCGCTAAGGCAAGCATGAGTAAACCATTATTAAATGATGCGGCCAATAGATGAATTGAGTAATCAAAATGAGAATTTAGGAGTAAAGAAAACCTTCCAGATGAAGAAGTCCTTAAAGCTCTTATAGGTGCACGTTCTGGCTTTTGTAAGGCCCGAAAAGTTCTATTAAGCCCACTTCTTAGACAAGTCACAACAAGTCTATTAATATAGCCTCCAGTTTTCTCACTCACCTGAGACCATAGAAGTACTACTAAGTATTAAACTGTCACCACAAAGCAATGACGTTGAACAAAAGGAAATGATGGCCTACAGAGAAAAGAATTAATGAAGCTAACTATAATGCACCAGACAAATACGATTCTTCGAATCTTGATATGTTACCTGTGTGTAAGAAAATGAAACCAGTCTTGAATTACCAAGCCATCGTAAACCCCTCACTGTACTATTATGAACTGAAAAACTCGCAGCAACAGCATTAGCAGAGACATCGAAGACATCAATTGTCCCACTTTGAGTACCCAAAGCAACTAGTGGAACAGCTATTGCAGGATTGTTTCCCCCACCTTCACATAACATAATGTGATTAATCAACTTGTAAAAAAGCTTGCACTGAGGATAGTTTCAGAAGTTTAACAGAAACTGAAATTCAGGGGGTGGAACTCACGAGCCAAAGTAGCTGTTAAGGAAGGGGATGGAACAGCCAGCATGGTCACTGTCGAAGAAAGAAGCTGGAGCTGTCCAACTAAGCTGACCTGCACTCATGTATTGGCAAATAAGTACCAATGAATAACCTAAGTAATTAGTAGGGAGACAAAAAAAAAGTTGTTCACCAATCGTTTTTAGTTCCATTATCAGTAACAACTAAAAGGGAGAAAATCATAAGCTTCTACCTAAGCACCTAATCCATTCTTGGTAAAGAAGAGAAACTCATGGAACTTTACTATAATAACATAACGCAGTTATGTCAACAAAGTTCCGCCAGACCAAAGCCATCCACAATTTAAAGTTCATACAATGTAAATATCTGGTAAGCAATAAACTTGCAGTCAAATAACAATTCTTCCATTTTGCACAGTTATCATTTATGTCTTCCATCTGGTTCAAATATGTTTGATATTAACAATGCAATAGTTACTGCAATCTCATGTTATCATTTTCCCAGCTTAACTTTTCACCATACATAAAAAGTAGGTATATATTTTTCTCTCAATTTGACAGATCAACAATATGATGCAGCAGCAAGTAGATAAGAAGTTCAATAAGGATATATAATAAATTAAATGCTAAACATCTCTCAACATAACAGTACTAATCACCTAAGGTTGGCCATGCACTGGGTTGGAGAGAAGAGCACCATATATTACTAACATGCTCTTTCCCAATACAAGTCCAACAACAACATCTGCCCAATATTGTGAATCACAGCCCAGCCAACTAATATATGTTGCAACCACTTCATTTTATCACAGTTGCTGTCAGTTCCACTTGACTCATTAATCTAAAACTCATAAGGAGACAAAAATATGCTACAAAAGCTAATAGCTATTAGGCCCAGCGAGAATCGGCCAAGTCTATCAATGTCAAGTTCATGCCTAAGCTTCTATCGTGCCAGGTCCATCCATGCAGCTATGCATTTCGTTTTGGCATTAAGCAGGCCACTTGATTTCTTACACTCCAAGGGCACTAGGGCACTAGAAACAAGGCCCAAGAAGAGTTGACATTTCTAAAAAGAATCCTTCAGCTCAAAATGCCTTTTTAGCTCAACAACTTCCATAATCTACCACTTATTGACTGTTAGCTGTTCCTAAATCACAATTGCATCATCTAACGGAAGAGATTTGGTTATCTGAAAGGAAACAATTGCCACCATTTTGGAATGCAATAACTCTTCCTTTATCAGAGCAGTCTTATCACTACTTTCCTATTTGTTTCTCCTTTTATTTGGTGCAGCAAAGATTAAGGTTAAAGGGGATTGAGTCTAGAGATACATGTATGGTAGGAAAAGGAAAATTTACAAAATGCATATCTTGAATATTAGAAAGTGAGGAGAGAGAAAAAAGAATGAGTGCAAGTTCATAAATTGGGTGGCAGAGCAAGGAGCCAACTAAACGGGAAAAGAAATGTGAAATTTTCAAAGTTTCCCTTTGTTCAATTGATAAAACTATAGTCTTTCAGCAAGAACTATGAGACATTCAGCGTGCCAATTGGAAAGTGAAACATTTATTTGCAAACCTTAAATGTCACATCAGCCAGGCCATTGGTAGAGTTTGACAGCTGAATTCTGCAACCATTTATGTTGTCCAGCTGCCTGCTGCCTTCTGCAGTGAGTCCATCCTTAGAAGAAATTATAGTGTTTGTATTAGTTGACTCTTCAGAGACATCAGCAATTTTTCCAGAATCTATAACGTCCTTCTGCACATCTCCAGTCCCTTCAGCAGTCAAGATCCAGCTCCATAGTTTGCCATCGTCAGAAATGGATATCAAATGTGTCTTAGAAACAAGAAGAGTATCATCACAAAAATCGAAGGGATTATCAAAATCCACACCAGATGCATGAGTTGATATATCAGAATAAAGCTTGCTAATATTTTGTATAGTAGACTCTGACTGGCTGATAAGGACAGCAAGAACTGACGGTGAAGGAACAGATGAGCCAATTGAGGGCATCAACTCTTCCATTGTGCACATTATATGTATCTGTTCTCCTCTGTAAAGATATCCAAATGAGTACATTCCCTCGAAAGCAGAAAATTTTTTGATTTAAATATGATTAAAACAGACTTTTTTTTTTGTCCAAGCATTAACAACTCAATGAATATATATATATATATATATATATATATATAGACAACAAGAGATCAAATGTAATAAATAAATAAATAAATCTGAGGCTTCAATTTGCTGTTACAACAATGAATATCACCATGGAAAAGAATTCAACAGCTTTAATTGGTTGCTGATACGATTCTAGCTCTACTAAATATTAAATTAAGCTATATAATTTTCCAATCAAAGTCCATACAGCAAAATAAGGCAACCAACATCCTTTATTCTTTTTCTTTTATTTTTTATAGACAAAAAAGTGTCAAATGTCATATTATCGCACCAATGGATATAAAATTGACATATTGATAAAACCATATCATAGTTCACCCTATGATGTAGATTTAAAATAACACTCATCAACTAAAATGATTTTATGTACAGGAAGCCAGGAATCTCTTATTATACCATAAACTAAAAGGATGTTCCAAAGTCTTTCCAAGTATTTCACATTGCTTAGTCTCCATCTTATCAAAACCTACTCTGCCTCTCTCCTAATCTAGTTCCAACATTTCTGATTCCTTAAAAAACCCAAAGTACTGTGCATTTGTAATAGCTATTCAATCGCGTCGTATTTAAATTTCAGTGAGGCCAGTTATTGCAGAAAATAAGATGGAGATATAAAATGCTTACTCTTTCCTTCGCCAGATGCTGAGCTTCCCATCAAGGTGAGCACAATAAACCAATTCCTGATTTGGATCGGGCAACACATCAAGAAACTTCGCGCACCCGCGCGGTAATGCCGCAGAGAAAAGCGTCGTTTCATACTTCAAATCGAAAACCACCAGCTCCCTAGGAAACGTTACGTAAATTACGTGATTCCAATGCGGCGAAAACGCCAAACGCACCACATATTGAGGGAAAGCAGCAGAAGCAGGAGAAGAAGAAGAACCTCCTTCAGCAGCAGCATCCTTTTCTAGCTTAAGTAACTCAGTACAATCAGTTTTAATCTGGAGTTCCTTAAGGGCAATACTGTCTTCTGTTTCTCCCAAGACTTTTATGGAAAGAAGAAATCCTTTGAGTCCGATCATACACAAATGGCGGGAATCGAAAGGATCGCGGCGGATACAAGAGAGATATTCCGGTGAAGCGTCGTATTTGAAGATGCAACGAGAAGAGGGAGTGTTGTAAATTGAAAGACAAGAAGGACCACGTATGGAAGCAAGGAGGAAAGAATCCGGCCTGGCTTGGGCCCAACAAAGGTCCTGGATACCGGATTTCGAAGAAGGATCGGGTGTATCAATGGAAAGGATGACAGAACGGAGGCGTAAGTCGAGGAGAGAGATACGACCATGGCGATCAGCAGCGGCGAGGATGAGGTGAGAAGAGGAAGGTTCGGAGGAGAGAAGGTCGCGGCCAAGGGGGAGCGGGGTCCACCGTACGGAAGTGACGAAGGGGGAAAGAAGAGAGGAGGAATTGGAGGGAGAAGAACCGGAGAGAGATGAGGAAGGAGGAGGGAGAGGGATTGTGGCAACGAGCTGGAGGGAACGGGAATCGACTACGGAAACGGAGGAGCCGGAGGCGAAAGCGAGGAGACCAGAGGAGCTTAGGTCGGCGGATCTGAAGTTGTTGCGGCTGGGTGGGCCTGGAAGCATGCAGTCCCATGAGTCGTTGGGTAACGGTCGATGGATCGGGATCGACATTTTTGGAAATTGAAGGTGAACTTTCAAAATTCGGTTTTAAAATGGGGGATCAGGCTCCAAAGTAACTACCAGTCTGCCTGCTCCAAGGCCTGTGTCATACACTCGAGAAGGCTAGCATGCTTTGCTCGACCCTGCATCCCGCCTGAGACTCTAGGCTGAAGATGCAAAACAATGGTTTTTTTTTCCTCCTCTTCTAGGGGTAGAGAAAACGGTAGAAACGAGGGAAATTGATTTTAATTTTTTCACTATCCTCCGATTAGTTTATTTTTTTTTACCTTTCAATACCGAGTAAATACGACGATTTTAAACACGAGAGGGATGTATTTTTATCTCAACATAATAAATATATATATATATATATGATTAAATTTAAGTTTAATGTCAAATAACAATTATATTAAAAATATAATAAACATAGAAAAATAAAATAAATAAATATTATAATAAAATTATTATGAATTTATATTTATGAATATTAATTTTATATTTATTCATATATATATATGTTTACGATATTTTAAACATATTTTTTATATATTGATATTAAATTTATATTTAATTATATATGTTTATGTTTACTTTAACAACAAAATTAAAATTTTCGACTTTATCATATAAATTCTCAAAAAAAAATTATTCAAATTAAAATTTGATAAATACAATAATAAATTTTGATTTAATGATTGATACCTTAAAAAAAAGTTAAGCACATAAATTGATTTATTTTTTTCATCCAAAATTCTCTGCACAATTTTGAAATGATTTGTTTTGAATAAAAATGAAAAATAATTTTTTATTTTATTTTCTATAATTTTTTTCTTTATCACACATTAATAAAAATCTTTTTCATCCTACTTTTTCTTCACCTATATAAATTTTTTAAAATTTTCATTTTGTCGCACCTTTTAAGTTAAAAATTGTCTGGTACAATGGCTAAGATGGTAATTAGAAAGTGGCAATACAAATGAGTAATTTGAATTAATTCATTCTGATTAGATTAAAATAATAAAAATTTTAATAAAAATAAAATGATGATTTAACTTTAAAAATTTTATTTTTTGGACGAAAGTCATTGGCCCGTGACTCCCCAAACCATGCCGATGAGTCAAATGGGCCACAAGCCCATGTAAATTTTCCGACCATATTGCCAAGTATGGTAGTGTATACAGTTGACATATTAAAAAAAAAAAATTTCAGTGTCAATGAGTCGTTATATAATGAACCAAATGCCAAACCCGTTGGCAGCAGCCAGTTGGGGATATCATCCCCACACCACACACAACCTTTTTTAACAAACCGCAGGCGTCGGCGGTAGTCTGAAAGTTCAGTAGGATATTGGGAGTGAGGTATTCAGTACACTAATCATCCAGCTACTTAATTAGGCCTCAAAAAAATCCTCGTCTTTCATCTGATGAATCACTGGAAAGCCAAGCCGAAGAGTTTAATTGTCCAAGTACCGGTAAAATATCATTCTTAACTCCTAAGCAGAGAGACTCGAGAGGGTCCCGTTCAACTAGGATTTATGTGGCTGCCATCAAATTGTTGACTCTGACGATCAGACGACAACTTGAATGAGTGAATCGCCAGGCCATAAGCCCTTCTCTAAAACTGTCATGTGCTCATTTGTTTGTCACGATTCATGAAAGCTTAATACCACAAAATAAAACGACTTTCTGTAAACCATTTTATTTATTTATGCTATTTCTCAGGTCTAGAAGACCGAAAAATCAACTTTGATTTATTAAACTTAAACCTACTTCCACCTGCTTTCCCCCACCAATTTCTTCTCTCTTTCCTTTCTCTGCTTTGGTTGTTTCAGCTGATAAACCATGGCAAGAGTCGTGGTCGTGGATGACAAATTCTGTTTCCAAGAGGAAACCCACTTAACAGTTCACAAGACGTCTGTGTTTTTTCCAGGAGATGGGTTTGTCGTATACGATCCGAAAGGGGAATTGATCTTCAGATTTGATTCTTACTACGGCCCTGGTTCACTACCCAAAGATGAGCTGGTTCTGATGGACGCCATTGGCAAGTGTCTCCTCACTCTTGTTCGGAAGGTCAGTCATTTGTTTGTCTGTTTGCCTCAATGACTTGAAATCTAATTTAGGTATGTATCCTTTCAATCATGCAACTGTATGCTGAAAAGCAAACACTGTTGGTTGCCATGCCAAACCCTGTGCCTGTCTCAGCTCTTTGATTTGGAAAAAACAACTCACATACAGATTGTTAGAGACGTTTGTATAGTCATTTTCGTTCACATCACGATACATAATCTTTGATAAATCTTTTAAAATAAATATTTATTACTTAATTATATATTATAAATAATTAATTTTTTATGATATAATTACATTATATAATTTGAATAGAAAAAATATATAATAACAGTAAAATTATGGGTTCATTTAATCTATTTTGGAGATTGTATGTAATGTAATATTTTTATTTACTTTCTTTATATGTTATTAGAAGATTGTTAGAGTTCTCCTCAAAATTAAAAATATTAGAGTTAATAATTAATAAACCAAAAGCTAGGTTTAAGATTTTTTTTTAACAATTATTATTTTATACATATTAATAGAATTTTTATACACCACATATGTATATTAAAATGTTATCACATATCTAATCATTATTTTTAGTAAATATACTGCAATAATATTTGCAATAATATTTTGATTTATTGGTGAAATGTAATCCTTTTGTCTGGAGAGGATTTTGCAATTCAAGGGTAACAGGAAAAATGGTAGGCGTTGAATTTGTTGAGCTTCAGATTTATTAAAAATCAAATTTTTTTTAAGGAGTTGTATAAATCAGAATGATTTTATTTTGTATTTCATTTGCCCTTCAATTTTTTTAATATTTTTTTATTATTATCCAATACATTATTAATAGAGCTTTTACAAGTAGATCAATATGATAATATATAGTTCACTTGAAATATTAAACAAATAAAAAATAAATAAAATGAGGTATGATTCATCATCTTAATTAGGGATGTAAAAAGTATCACTTAAACAAGTACTCAAAATAATCCGCCTCAATTGAGTATTGTATGGGTACCTTATAATTGGGTTTTAATTGGGTGATTTCATTACTTGTGTCGGTTCATGTAGTACTCTTAGGATACTTTAAACTCGAACTCGATTAGAATTTTATTAAATATATTTGTGTTTTTATTAAATTATGTTTGTTTTTATCAAAATATTTATATATATTTTAAGTGTATAACTATTAAAGTTTATTGAATTATGATGAACTTGTATGTTCTTATTTAATTTTTAGATTTTTAATTAACAAAAAGTTAAATATTAGAGTAATTGATTTTTGGATTCGAGTCAATTAACAGATTTGTCAAAAATTTTGGTTGAATAATTAAACAAATTCGGGTTATATTAAATTTATTAGAGTATGATTCAAGTAATGTTTTTAAAAAATAATTGGGTTCGGATTCTTTAGTTAATAATCGGATTCAGAGTCAGATACTCAAAATTAATGGGTATTTGACATGCTTACATTCTTAATTTTAACCTCGTTTATAAATTTAAAATATTTTGTATTTAATAATAATCTTATTTTTTAAAAGTACAAATAAACTAAAAAATATATCAAACTTTTAAAAATAAATATATATATATATTAATTTGCTAGTAAGAAATTGACATTTTTTTATTTTCTTATTAATAAGATGTTAAACTTATTCTGCATTAATGTAGTGCAAAAATATAAAAATCATTATATTGTTATATATATAAAAGCTCTACTGTTACCTACGATATTATAATAATAAATTTCAAGCGTTAGGAGTAGCTTGCTAAAGAGTTGATTGATGTTTGCTAACTCAGAAGCCAAGTCTCCATCAAAGGTGGGAAGGATTATTAGGAGAAAAAATGGAAAGCGAAAGCCCAATTTTCTGTGTCCGTCGATCATCCATCATCGGACGGTCAAACGTGGTGGTGGACGTATACGGTGATCCAGGCGAGGAATACCAGATAGAGGGCTCGTTTCCCCAGCGTTGCTGTACAATCTACAGCACTTCTTTAGCGAACTCATCAAAGGAACCAATGGCTGAGATCAAAAGAAAAGTGGACCCCTCCACTCATGTGATGTTAGGCAAAGATGTGTTCTGGCTTTGTCTTCAGCCAGGGTTTGATAGCGCGTTTGCTATGGGATTGGTGCTTATTCTTGATCAAATGTTTGGGGATGGTGATATAGAAGGCGACGATGAGAATGCGGATCCCGGTCCTCATGTAGAAAATTCTTCCTCTTGACTGACTTTTTTATTTTCTTGTTGAAAGAAAATTATAAATGTGGTTTGAATTTTCATAAACTAAGTTAATATTTTTAACATTTTATTATATGGATTTATTATTCCTTCAATATATTATAAATATTTCATAATTTCGAATTCATTTAAAAAATTACAAATGATATAGTAAATAACTTTTTTACATTTAATAGTTTAGATGTCACACGTGGCTTTCCTTTGACAATAGAATTCGAAAGTTCTTGAAGATCGAGAATGAAAAATTACTAATCTTATTCAGATTATTTTTGAAATTGGATACGAAAATTTTAATATATCGATACAATTTAATCTAATTAGATTTGACAATTTATTTTAAATAGTTAAAAGTAATAGAGTGATATAATATAAAACGATATGAATATAACAAGGATTATAATAACATGATAAAAATTATATATAAATTTAATAAATATTTAAAAAATATTTAACTTATTAATACAAACTTTAATACAATTTTTCTATATTTTACCTCATATAAATAAAATTTAACATAATAAATATATATATATATATATAAAAAATTATCGACTACAAATTCGAGTACTCTTGTGATTGTAACCCTAGTTAACCTAAAAGGAAAAAGTTTGCAAACATAGAAAAGCCTAGTAAAAGACTTGACAGTTAACAGAAATCGAGGCGGCCACCATGCTAGGAAAGGGTGCGAATCAGCCACCAATAGTCAGTGTAGAAGTTTCCAAAAAAGAAAAAGGAAGAACAAAAAAGAAAAAAAAAAAAGATTGAAGTTATGAATCAGAAAAAGAGAAAAGGGAGAGGAGGATGCAGACATAAGAAAAGTCGAATTGCATAAAATTGCAAATTTACTCACAAAAACAAAATAAAGTGTGGAGAGGAGTTTTTTATCCCGAATTTGATAGCTATGATTTGGCAAAGAGAATCTTCCATTCTCTAACAACACATCAAGTTAGTTGATTTTTGATACTGACGTGAGTGAACACTGCTTTTCCTCTGTACAACAATCTTTTGGCTTTGCATAATGGAAATTTTAGATCAAAAAAAAGAAATGAAGCAAAGACAAGTTGTGGAGTTTACACTTAAAAATTGTTATTTCAATTGCCTAATTAATTATCTTTAGGTTTCAAAATTAATCATGGTATGGTCCAACTTTGGGATTTTTAGTCCGTATTGAAAGCATATTATTTTGAGTTTATATGCAAATTAGGTTTAATCATGATTGTGTCTTAATTTTGAAATTTGATTTGAAAAAATAATTTGGAATTGATTGAAGTGTTTTTGGGGCCTCTACACTTGTTCTTTGAGGATATGGTGTTGGGCGAGCAAGTTATAGTACTCTTGATTCCTAAAATGAGAAAAGTAGGGTTAGAAGGTATTTTTCAATATTCAAGTTAATATTTACTTGAAATAAAATAGAGAAAAAAATGAAAGAGATAATGAGATTGATTTCGATACTGTTATTGAGAAAATATATTTTTAAATAAAATAATAAAAAAATTAAATTAAAGAAGGAAGAGTAATTTTATCATTTTCATTTTGTCTATTTTTATACAAAGTGTTAGACTTACAATGAATTGAAGGTCTAATGGATTCCAAACAAACCATCAGTTGATAATGTCTTACAATTTTTTTATATATCTGTCTTGTCTATATGTATAAGTTGTGTTTCATCACTTTACAAAATGTACAACTCGAGGTGACGAATTGATTGCGGTGATGGAAACTTAACATGGGCGGGTCATGAGTTTGGTATTCGATTTGTGGATCTAACAAAAATAAATTGATTTAATTTTAAAATTTAATTACGAATTGATTTAAATTAAAAATAATTCAAATATCAAACACGGTATCATGGAGTGGAACCTAGCATACTGGGGACGACTATTCATCATGCAGAATCGAAAACTGGATTTGTCCCAAAAAGTACAGAAAAGGGTAAAGTGTATCAGTTTTTTTGCACAGCCAAGTCCAATAATGGACTGTGAACATTGCTGCATTTTGTGGGGATAACCCATGCATTGTCAGGGACATGATAAAAGTTATGTTAGGCCATTCTCACAAATAAATGGATAACTCACGGCGCTTTTATATCACCACTGAGGTTCTTCTTTAGTGAATGCACTCAGCCAATCGCTTTCATTGCTGGCCATACTTGCAATTTTGAATTAACCCTTTCATCAATGTTGAGCAATCCAATCAATAGTAGTACCAGTTCTAAACAGTGATAAAAATATATTTTGAGTTGAGTATTGATTAAAATGTTAACGTTTACTTTTACTGTGGGAAAATTTTACGACTTTTAATTTTGTATATGTCATGATTTCCACTAATTAGGTAGGTCAAAACAAGTATTTTCATCAATGTTAGTGCTTTTTTTATTATTATTTTATTTTAAGACTGAGAATAAAATTATTCTGATTTGAATTTAGATTTTATAATATATTGTAATTCTTTTTAATCAAAATTTACAATAATTTTTGTTATTAAAAACTTAAAAGTAAAAAAAATTATTTTATTTTCAAACTTTCAACTATAAATCTTTCGAAATTTATATATCATCTATCAATAAAAATAATGAAAATTAAAATCTCAAGAGAATTTAATAATATTAAATGTTAGATTAATTTTTATTAATCGAAATTGATTCAAAAAAAATTTAATATAAAAAAATTCCTCGATATAAATAATCGTGGTTTAAAAATTCATAGATACTTTTAACAAATAAATTTTCCATATTTGGCTTGGCTGTTTTTGTTTAAGGTTACTTAATATTTGAGAAAAACAAGTAGAAAAGGGTTAAATTTTCGCATCATGGAATGCAAAAGCTATGTTATGAAAGTGAAAGAAGAAAGGAAGAATATAAAGCAAAATCATACTGTTTGCCATCATTATCGTGATGCTATGACTAAAGAAGCAGAGGATTGAGTATCAAAGCTAGAGGATAGGATGTCAAATCAATTGAGTGCCCATACTGGGGGGATATTGATGTGCCAATTGCTCAGGCAGGGGAGGCAATGGGCATGGCCAGGGAGTTTTAATGGTGGCTTTTTTAATACTTGCAACCCAACACCCTTTCCTTTTGATACCCAATCCCCCAACTCTTTTCCCATCGAGGAAATGAACTGAGACTGTAAATTCAATGGTAAACTCTTGAATTATTGGGGCAAAACAACAAAGGCATGAAAAGAGAAAGCAACCCTCTCTCTCCTGTTGTTCCACTCCCCGGCCAAAAGGAAAGAAAAGAAAAGAAAAGACCCCCCCATCTCTGATCTCTCTCTCTTCCATTGCAAACTGGGAATTGAAAAAGAAGCAGAGCAAATGAGTTCATAAAGAAAGTGGCTAATCCATCAACCCCATGTAAAGAGCACTGGCTTACCGGTAAAGCACAAATATCTCACCTTCCCTTCTCTCCCTTGTTCTCTGTCTCTTTATTTTGTCATACAATACTTTCTTTTTCCATTGAAGAAGAAAGATGCCAAGGCCAGGCCCTAGACCTTACGAGTGTGTAAGAAGAGCTTGGCATAGCGAAAGACATCAGCCCATGAGAGGTTCCATCATTCAGAAGATTTTAAGGTCCTGGGTCTTCTTTCTTTTCATCAAATTTCTTACATTTTCAGCAGCATTTGTTGTTTTTTGGGGTTTATTTCCTTGCCTGATATACGTTTGATTTTAGGCTTGCTAGCGAAACTCATAGCACAGCTACTAAAAAGAACAAGGAATGGCAAGATAAAATACTTACTGTCATCTTCAAAGCTGAGGATATTATGTATTCCAAAGCCAATTCCGAGGTTCTTTTCTGCTTTCAGTTCTGTGGATCTTTTATTATTTACTTTTTTTGGACTCGTTTTTTTATTATTGTTTTCTTAGGCTGAATATATGAACACGGAAACCTTATGGGACCGTGTTAATGATGCCATCAACACGATTATCCGTAGAGATGAGAGCACTGAAACAGGAGAGCTTTTGCCACCTTGTGTTGAAGGTACCATTGATTTCATTTTGGGATATTTCTAGATCCAAGTTTCTTGTTTTGTTACTGGTTTTTCTCGTTTTGGATACACATTAGCTTAAACTTAATGAAGTTTTCAATTTGAAAAAGTAGTTTCACGTACAATTTGGACTGAAAGATTGTAGTACATGTATGTTGTTTAAGCGGCCCTTAATCTGGGGTGCTATCCAGTGAGAGCTTCCAGGAGCCAACGGAACTGCAATCCTAGGACTTACCTTCCGCCAAGAACACCAGAAGCCGTTTCTGCCGCTCCTGTGAATTCAACCATTTCGGTTTCACAAACTAGTCATAGTTATCCTTTTCTCTCTGAAAGTTGTCCTTCTGGTCATGACCAGTTGATGAGGTTTGGAACTAACACCCCGCTAAACCTGGGTCAAGTTTATCCCCTTTATTATGGAATTCACTATCAAGGTGCAGAGTCCCAGACGGGCTCTCCAGTTCAGGAAATTATAGCGTCTGATACCATAATTGTTGGTAGACCTATTGGTACATCAATTGCAGAGGCAGCTGAAATGGGCTCCTTGCAGAATCTCATTTCCTCTTCTGATGTTGTTGCTGGTGGTAATAGAATTGGACAGCAAGATATAAGGCACACTCATGAGAAGTCATTTGGGACAGAGTGTGATTTGTCCTTGCGTTTGGGTCTATTTTCTGACCCTTCTAAGCAAGTGGAAAAGAATTCAATTTTTGAAACTGGAGATGTTGGTCCGAGCAGCTCTCAAGTTGGGGGCAATGTTAATGAGGTTTTTCAACAAAAGAGTAAAGAGTTCCGATTTTTTCCGGAGAGGATTGCTAATGACAATTTTGAATCCTTCTCAAGAAAGTGGCTTATAGAAAGTGAAGGTCGCAATTTGGGGGCAATAATGAGAAAGCGTAAGGCAACATTCGGAGGCGATCCGGAAGATGAACAATTTTGCTGGCAACCAGGGCCCTCATCTAATAATTGAAGAAATGGCCAGGTTTGTAGACACTAGTTTTGAGCTGTAGTTTGTCTTTCAAAATTAATGATCTCTTGATCATATTGGTGAAACCCTTTTGCAATATTTATTTTTTTAAGTAGATCCGGTTGTAAAATTTAAATGCTGACCATGAGTTGCATTGTTCTGATGCAGCAGAGAGTGAATTGTAAATAAAATCTGAGTATGATTAGTATCTAATACTGGATGATTTAACTCTTATGACATATCTAACTACTTATAACCTTTCAGTAAATATTTTTTTTCTGTTGATGGCCATATAAGGAATATTTACCTTCTAACCATAATGCTGAGTGATTTCTAGGTTTCTACTTTTACACAGATCCGAAGCAAAATGGAAGATAAAAAAAATTATGTACTATAGACAAGTTAATTAGCTATTTTAAACTATAAAGAGGAGTAAAATATAGACCGGAGCTAACATAGAGTGAAGTGAACCAAATTTAGAGTTGATTATGAAGGATATATCCAACATGCAGCTTTCATGTTCCCTGTTGCCGTAGGAGAGAATGCCCGAGGATTGATCTTTGAATCTTTTTATCACAGTATACATCTCTTATTGATATGACTGTTTTTTGACTTAGCCACAGGAGGGTACTTTTTAGTTCTCTGCATTAGGCTTAATTGAGCCCAATTTTCTAGTGCGGCTTGCTTCTTGTCATCATTGCCAGGTGAGGAATTACCCACTACATTGTCACTTATGTGATGCGAATAACTCTTTGCTAAATCACTTGTTGGGAGATCAAGATGGCAAGAGGCATCTTTGTGTTCTTAGAAATGGAGGTAGCTCGTAGGAAGGAGTATACTGCATTTGCTGCAGGTGCAGGGGTAATGGGACTGGACAGGAGCTAAGGGTCTCATGTCTATCTCTGTGATCTGATACACTTGAGTAATTAGATGCATTCAGGCATAAGATGATTCCTGGGAATATTCCTGGTTAGCATTTAACTTATTAGGTTTTCAGGTGGTACTGATGCACACTTGAATGATTCTTTGGTTGAGGACTTGTGTTTGGCATTTTTTAGAAAGAGCCTTTATGTGTTACTGATGAGTGGAGTTTATGTTCACCTATTTCAAGAACCTATTTATGATGGTGAAGCGACTTGCAACAATAATGGCGTAGTTATTTTCCTTCAGATGGGGAGGGAGGCAGATGGGGTGCCAGTGGTTTTCAGTAAAGCCACAATGATGAATACTTGCTTTGTGGATTTCTTCATTTATGGGTTCTGATTTCAGGAACAAGGCAAATTTTTTACTGATGTTGAGCACCTTCATCCATGAGTTGTAATTGGTGGTTGGCTTTATTTTCTGATTTGGTATGTTGCCTTTTAAGAGTACGAAGCCTTCTTGCAATAATAAATGTTGTTCATTTCTGACTTGAAGGTCACAAAAATAGTCTCTCCATTAATATAGAAAGAAAATTTTGTATACATGATTTTTTGTTCAGATTTCACAATTTCTAAGCCCTGTACATTGGGTTTGCCTTTTTCTTTTTTGCTTTAAGGTGTGTTGCCTTTTTTTCATTTTTATTCCATCCTGGACCTTGGAAGCTTATTGGAGATTCCTCTCGAGCCTTGGCAGAGTCCAACACATCCCATGTGGTCTGTGGTGGGGGTGACTCCACCAAGCTTTAAATTTGTGGTTGGTAAGCTATCCCATTCCTCAATGTGAATATGACAATGGCTGACGGAGTCATCTCCCATTTTTAAGGATATTCATTTTTTCTTTAATTCTTTTCTTTCTTATCTCAATGCACTTTTTGCTTTACCTTGTGTTATGAACCTGTCACCACAGCACAGTAACATCAGCTCAATAACTTGAGTTTACAACCAGAGGTCTTCCATTTATTAGTTTCGGGCAGCCATTCCTCAGCCGCAATGTAAATAAGTTGTGGGTTCCAGCTGAGACATCCTATTGGTACTTTAATAACTCGTAAAACATCGCATGTTTGGAAATCCGGACACGCCAAGAAAATGTCCTAACTTGTAGCAATTGTCTGTCTCTTAGATTAAACAACGTGATGATGCTAAGGTTGTGCCATTTGGATGCTCCAAAGTTTCAAAAACGACAGAAACCGTTGACAGGGAAGATTTGGTTAAAAGCAATGTTGAAGAAACCGTTAGCAAAGCTTTTATTAATTTAACTTTCACTGCTTCAAGTATGATCTGGTTCGGCCAGCGGTCTTTAGACAGAGTTAATAAGAGTTTTAATATATTATAAAATTTGATTCAAATCTAAGTAATTTCATCTCTTATTTTTTATTATAAAAAAATAATTTAACCCGTTTTAAGCTTCTCGGGTCAACAATGATAATGATTCAAAGAAGATTTAGCGCATAAATATAAGTTTTATTAAACAAATATATGAGATCATGTCAAAGAAAATTTGGTTAAAAAAAAAGTATAATGGTAGCTAAAGGTAAGCACAAATATTTTGACTTTCTCATTTTTTAAAGTCTAAAATATTCTTAAACTCATGCTTGAGTGTTGGAGCAAATCTTACTAAGAAAAATTCAACCTTTTTGTTTTGTTGATTGATCGAAAAAAAGATCAGTAATTCATCCAAAAGCCTATGAACTCTTTTTTTGGGCATGAACAAGTTCAATATTAATGCAATAGTAATTTATCAAGTAATATCTTTTTTATTGATTCCTAAATTATTGAAAAGCTTAATAATCAAATATGTTTTCAACCTTTCACACAAAACAGATATAAGTTTTCAATCTTTTAATTTTATTGTAAAAATTTATAATAGATTTAGATTTAATTGTGTTATTTTAAAAAGTAATAGATAATACATGTCCTTTAAAAATATTAAAAATAATTAAAAATAAAGTGAAGTGTGTCACAATCTTGATATTTTTACTGATAATGAAATTAACACTAAACATTTTCGTAGTTGTTCAATTAATGACTAGGCAAAAATATATTTTTATTCAAAGAAAATACTGTCAATAAGTTTTTAGTTGATTAGTCGCACAAGTATTTAACTCTCGATTGACTTAAATAGAAGAGTGTATCATTTAGTCAAAACTCAATACTAAAAAACATACATATTATGGAAAAAAATCGAATAAAACTTAGTAAAATATAAAAACTTATTTATTGAATATAAAAATTTATTTTTTTCAGCCAGTGGAGGCTTAAGCACTAAGGTTTATTGCCAAATTTTGACCCACGATGCAGTGGCCAGGAACAGTGCAAAAGAAATAATGGCCCCCATTTTCACTGAGGATAACATTTGCAGGACTATTTGAAAGCAAAAGAAGGGGACTACTAGTCTCGCAAGCATCAAAATTTGCCTTTGTAACTTGATATTCAGCCTTTTGTCTCCAACTTTGAAAGTCTTGTTTGCTGCCCATGTGGTGTAAACAGTGGGATCTGAAGGAATTGTCCAGCCTGAATCATCTCCAACGACATAAGCTGTTTGTGCCAACGAGCTCTGCAACATAGCCTCGATGGCGATGGTTGCAAGAATTACCATGTTCAATCTTCTTCCCATTTGTTTTTCCCTGTGTTCTTGATAATCAGATCGCCCCTTCTCGTTCTTACTATGTTTTTGCTTTCTAGGAGAGAATTGAAGAGGTAGAACTGCATTTTTATTTTCTTGTATTTAACTGTAAGTGGTTCTTAATGTTATAAATAAGTCTTTAATTGATCACTTCTACAAATATTTAGTACTTAATTGACTTTAATAAAAAAATTGTATCCTTAATTAAGAAATGAGCTGAAAAATAAATTTCAAATTGAGCAATTAAGCTATAATCTCACATTCCAGTTATGCCCGTCTTATTTAAGCTATAAAGATGGGTGTTTCTGTAAACTTAGAATTGGAATATCAAGTATGGGATCTAGCTTATAGAGAAAATATTCCTCAAATGTTTATATATATATATATATATGTATGTATGTATGGAAAAAGATATTCTAGTACAAATAAGACATATACATATTCTATTTTTATAATTTCTTTTATATTGAGGGTATTGAGGTTGGAAAAGGAACTATAATGATATTTGAATTCTTACCCTGCAAGAAGTTCAACACTTTAGTTGATTGAGTGATCTGTTTCGGTTAAAGTCCTTACTTTTTATTCTTCTCGACGTTTGAATAGAGATACCATTGTATTTAATTCAAAACAAAAATACAAAAATCTTTTTGGTGACCTAAACAGGTCCTAATCTTGACCCAATTGATATCCTAGTCTATTCTTATTTAGTTGTAGAAAATGACAGACTCTAATAAGCAATTCCTACCAATCAGAAGGTGAAAAGAATCTGCTTTCTTTTTCTAAACTTGACAAAAAATGCCAGCAAAAGATTAATATAAAATAATATTTATGTTATTTTTATTAATTAGTACCATTTTCATATCTTATATTTTATTAGTATTATATTATTCGTGTTTAAGATTTCTATTTAAAAAAAGTGCCGTGCCAAATCCAAATTTCTCAATTTTCTTTGTCATTTATAACCGGCCATAAAGACCTGGCAAAAGCAGAGCAGAGTAGCTTACTGATTTTGGAGGTTGAAAATTCTGCAATGGCGTTACCATTTCAATCCAAAAATATTATAATTCAAAACCCTCATCAATTCTTGGCAAAATATTCAAAACTGATATGTCAAATTTATTGTCTCTCTACTGCAATCAAAATCTCAAATCTGTATGGTAAATAAGACATCGAAGAAAAATGAATGCTCTCTCTCTCGCTAATTATTGTTTACTAGCTAGTACTATGCTTTAATTACATGAAGAAAGCTACAATAAAAGGCAGGAAAGTAGCGGACAGACCAGCAACGCCTAGAGATGTTGCTGAGTTGCCTGGCGGTGGGGTGACATTATCTCCGGTGGGAGGTGGGGTGACATTATCTCCGGTGGGAGGTGGGGTCTCTGTGGAGCTGCTTGTGACGTTGGTGGCGAGCTTTTGACCAGCAGCGCAGTGACCTGAGATGGTGCAAATATACAAGTGCTCGCCAGGGGTTTGGAGAGTGATTCTTGTTGGTCCGGTAGTGTAGTTAGCAATTGGGTTGCTTGAAGAACATGATTCATAAGCTTCCCTGGAAACCTCGAACACATCATGAACTCCGGTGGCATAGTTGAAAACTGCATAATTGGGATTAAAACAAACGTTGGAATCAGATTAATTTGTTCTGATCAATGTGAAATACTTAAAACGGTATGCAATTTCAATTAAATTAAGATCTTTCACTCTTTCAATTCCTTACCTAAAATGTCTCCGACCATGAAGTTCTTTCCATTAGCCCATGCTTGGTAAGTTGAAGCACCACCGGAAGGCACAGTCCAACCCAAGTTTTCTCCAACTGTGTAAGTCATCGGTGACCGAGTTGGAGCAGGGGTTGGTGCAGAGATAGGTGGAGGAGAGCCAGCTTGGGGAGTTGGAGCCGGGGCAGAAGGCTGAGGAGTAGGAGCTGGTGGAGGAGAAGCAGGCTGAGGAGTAGGAGCTGGTGGAGGAGAAGAAGGCTGAGAGGCAGGTGAAGGCTGAGGAGCAGGAGAAGAAGGCTGAGGAGCAGGAGACGAAGCTGCAGCACTAACGTTTACCGCCAGCTTCTGACCAGCACCACAGTGGCCGGGAATGCCGCAGAGGAAATAGTGATCCCCAGTTTCATTGAGGGTAACATTTGCAGGACCGTTTGGAAGCGTAAAAAAAGGATTAGTAGCGTTGCAAGCATCAAAATTGGCCCTGTTAACTTTAACCACGTCGTGTGCTCCATTAGCAAAATTAAAAACTGCACAAAATTTCACAATAACATGTCAAATATTCACCCTGATTCGTTAAGAAAACTAACCAAAAAAGAGGAAACAAGTACTGCTATTTACCAAGAGTGTCTCCAACTCTGAATGTCTTGTTTGCTGCCCATGTGGTGTAAACACTCGCACCACCTGGAGGAACTACCCAACCTAAAGCATCCCCAACAACGTAAGCTGTCTGTGCCGCCGAGCTCTGCAACATAGCCGCTATGGCCATAGTTGCAAGAACCACCATGTTCAATCTTCTTCCCATTTGTGTTTCTCTGTGTTCTTAATATTCAGATCGCCCTTCTCTCTCTTGCTCTGTTTTTGCTGCTTTCCGGGGGAGAACTCAAGTGGTAGTACAGAGTTTTTCTATGTCCCCTATTTATAGGCAAGGTGCTTTGATATTGTAATGGAATGCTATCAGTTTGATGGATGACACGTGTATTATAATATATTGGTCAACAAAATGAACACATGGAGGTTGGAAAATAGTGCAATTTCGCCGAGTTTTGGGACTTCTTGCCGCGTGAAATGTCAAACCAAAACCGAAGACTTTCTTTGATTTGTCTATGAAAAGGCTTTATAATTTAATAATTTATACTTTAATTTATTCTTTTTTAGGAAAAGAGAGAATATTTAAAGTAAAAATTAGGGAAAATATGTAAATAAAGAATTTGTGGGAGTAGGGATAACATGAGGAAGCTTCGTTAGAATTTCCACATGGAATATATTATCCTTCAAAGGAAGATTGAAATATGTGACTAAGAGGTCTTTTTAAAGGTAAGTTGCAATAGTCCAATTTGTAAGGATTTCAGTTCAGGTTCGACTAAACTAACTTGAAAATAACATTAGTTGTCTTATTTTCATACCCATGAGAGAACTTTGTTTAGTTAAATAATAATATTTTGTAAGAAAATAGGGATTCTTTCATTGTTCCTTTGGTTAGAATAAACCCTCCAATACAATAATGATGTAAAATTAATGGATGGCATGATTGCATCATTTTGAAGATAATTAACGACTAAAGCCGTATGATTTTTCAAGATAATTAATATTAATTTTTTTTAAAATCTATAAATTAATTAAATTTTTACTCTATCAAAAAAATATTATGAAAATTTAAACTTGAATGTTTTATATATAATATTCGAACTTTAATAATTTGTGTTAACTCGCATTAATCATCTATCAATGGATAAAATAATGGGCAGATATAAATCTTTATGGAACAATGAATTGTAATCAAAATTGATATTTAAAAACTAAAAGCATTGCAAGGAAGTGCTAAAGAAAAAGGTCAGGAATTTGTGAGGAAGGCTCCTCTCTTATTGTGCCATTATTAAATTTTATAAAAGTTAAAAATTGTAAATTTTAACCCATAACTGTTGAATGTGCATGGTTGACTTGACTATAAGCAATGCTAGACCACGTTTTGGTCGTGGCACTAGCATATACGATGAAACTATCATTCCAATGAAGAAAAAAACATTTACTATGGTCCAATGATTGAGATAGATGGGATAATTAAAATGTTATTATCCAATATACAATTAAATTTGTAATACATTTTTATTTTTTGAATATTTTGTTAAAGATATATAATATTATGTTGATTATTTGTGAGGTTTAAAAATTAGACTGATAATTTATTAAATAATAATTTATTATTAAAAGAGATTGTGCAACTCAATTACATGAAATAGTAACAAATGATGTCATGGCTATAGATGTCGACTGAGTTCTTTTTCGTATGTTAAAAGAATGTCATGGCTAGAGATAAGACGGTGATGAAGAAGCCGCCTATGAGCTGATCAGATGGGGCTGAGCTAACTGGAGAAAACGGGGCCGGCGCACCGGAGGAACCTTCAGAAACTGGATTTGTGCAGCTGGATGGAGGCTCCGTAGAGCTACATGGCGGATTGGCTGAGTTACTGGCTGTAACATTTATGGCTAGCTTCTGACCCATGTCGCAGTGGCGTGCAAATGTGCTAGTGAAGAAATGTTCACCGGTTGTGGTGAGGGTGATATTCGCAGGACTTGAGGTCAAAACTGTGATTTTGTTGTTAGTATCACAAGTTTCATAGGCTTCTTTTGTCACCACGGCAACGTCTTGTGTTCCATTGATGAAATTGAATACTGAAAAAAAAAAAATCCATGATTTTGCACATCAAAGCTTTGAATTTGCATTTTTATAGGAATTTCTTCAATAAGGTTAAAATATTTTGTCTTAATGCAAGTTTATGTCTATTAATACTAAATTTACATCTATTTTCATGTATCTATTTTTAATAACATTAATTTTATGTTTATTTTTGGATAAAGTATTAAAAAAACTCTCAACAAAAAATGGTTTAGCAATTGAGTTCTATATTTTTTCGCAATCAATTAAATTCTTATATTTTTAATTTTCACTTAATTAATTGCTTACATTTCAATTTTCACTTTCTTAGATTTTAACATTCACTCAATTGAGTTCTTACATTTCAATTTTTTACTCAATTAAGTTCTTACGTTTTAAATTTTAATCAGGATTTTTGTTAGTAAAAACTGAAAAATGATCTAATTGAGTGAAAATTGAAATATAAAACTCAACTTATTGTGGAAAAAAACATAGGGAATCAATTATTAAATCATTTTTTTGAGGTTTTTTTTAAAACATTTTTATCTTTATTTTTCATGTGTTTAACATAAAAATAAATATAAATTTAGTATCAATAAATATAAAATAGTTTAACCTTGCTCTATGATTGAAATTTTAACGTTACTATAAAATTTTCTATTTTCTATTTTAGGCGAGTAGAGAGTTCAAATTCTTGCATTTAATTCATTACCTAAAGTGTCTCCCAGAAGAAAAGTCTTCTTGAAAGCCCAAGAGGCATAAGCAAAGGCACCGGCAGGAGGGACAAGCCATCCCAAGTCATCACCAACGGTATAGGTAATTGGCCCTCGTGGAGAAGGAGGGCTAGGCCTAGGTCCAGGGGCAGAGACGTTGACGGCTAACTTCTGTCCTAAGGGGCAGCGTTGGTCCATGGTACCTATGAAATAGTACTCGCCAACAGAGTTCAAGGTGAAGTTCGCTGGACCAGTTGTCTGAAGCGAAATGGGATTAGTTGAATTGCAGGTTTCATAGGCTTCCTTGGTCACCATTGCCACATCCTGCTCTCCTGTAGTGAAGTTGAAAACTGAAAATACAAAGCAGAAACTTAGCGAAAATAAACAAAATGAAATTCAACAGATACTGCTGCATTTAAGCAGATGACAGAAAAGTGTGATCAGAGTTACGTACTAAGGATATCGCCAACAGTGAAAGTTTGCATGGCAGCCCAAGTGGAGTAAGCTATAGGTCCGCCGGGAGGGACTAGCCAACCCAACTCGTCGCCGACCACATGCGTTGTCTGCGCAGCGGTGGCTTGCAGAATAGCAGATAAAGCTATAGCCATAATCGCTAAGCTAACACTTCTTGCCATATCTTTGTCTGGTCGGAGTGATTAATTTATGTTTTTTATGACTTCTTATAGAGGTCGCTGAAATGATTCAATCAATCCTGTTTTTTTTCTTCTATTCATAGTTAATTATTATATCATTGGTCAGCAATATTGTATTGTGAAACCAATGAAAATAAACGATTAATTCTAAAGAATGCAACTGTGGGAGACTGGGAAAGTTACAGAAACACAAACCCAAATCACCAAAGATCTAAATTAATTTGCAATATTTCATAATTTTTTTTTCTACAAGTTTTCTATTTTCATTTCTAGAAGATTGATTTTTCTAATTAATTTGAAAATTTCTACATTTCACTAAGCATAATAGAGTCCTTAGTCAAAGTTTTCATTTTCTTAATTATATTTGTATAATTCTTGACGGATTCATTGGACACTAAAGAGAGAAAGAATTGTTTTGAGTTGGACTTGGGAATTTTTTTATTATTATTAATTTTAGTCCAATTCCACACCTTCTTCCACAATTTCTCTTTCTTAATATGTTAATTAAATTTCATTTTCCTCAGCTAAAGCCCCAGTTTTTCTGAGCTTTTTCGATGACACCAGCATGCATCTTTCAGTGAGTAATATAATTGTTTATAAACATGAATTTTTTTTTTTAATTTTATATAAATAAGTCAAAATTGAAAAAAGACATATAGATACTAAAATTTGAATTTTAAATTTATAAAAAAAAATTATTTTAAAAGAAAACTACATAAATCAAATAGAGTACACTTAAAATTTTTAAACATGAAATTTCTATGTTTGTTGTTTAATTTCTTGTGCAAAACAATGATTTCATTATTGCCATTTCTAATATGCATGTATTTGTTGTTCAAAAACTGAATTCCAATCGCTTTTTCCAAATATAAAAGACACAAAAAATACACCTTTTTTTCTGGCTTTCAACAAATCCTTGAACTTTAAATAAATTAAAAAAATGATCTTACATGAACAAAACATGTAATATTCCATGTAACTACTCTTAATTTGTTTTCTTTCTACAGCTTTCATCTAGACTAACATGCATGTTGGCTATTGCATGAGCCCGTGACTGCAGAATATGCTAGTGTTCATTGTTTAAATTTGTGGTTCAGAATTTCAATTCTAATTTTCAAGAGGTTTGGTAGAACTGGTTTAGTGGTTAAAAATCAATTTCAAGTTGCATAATAGACACAAAAAAAAAAAGTCTAATTTCAACTTCCCAGATCATTGTCAAGGCACGAGGTCTGTTCCCATTAAGAAAAACCCCTCTGTTTGCAGAAAAATTAACAGCAACAGTCTTATTTCTTTCCCTGTTGAATGTATTCAAAATAAAAACAATAAGGTTTATGTAAAACTGAGTCTTCTGGGACCGAAAGTTTTGGTAAGTCAGAATGTCAAAGTATACAAGCAATTGCAGGGTAGGTAAGGAGGAGATTTGGAAGTTGTAACCAGGTCAATTGGCAGTGTAAAGTAAGTTCTTAACGTCAATGAAAAAAAAAAAATTAATATTATGAAACAATGAAAGTTTGATCCATCGGTTATTACCACTTATTACCACTCCATAAGAAAAATTACATCTAATGTTTCAATCTTTCTCCCCCTTTCCTTAAGAAAAAAATTTAATATTCTTGGCAAAACTTGATCACCATCCCACCAATGTAGGCAGAGTATAATGAAACTATTAACAATTAAAATTTAATTTAATGATTGTTACTCTTCTTTACGAGGAAGTAAGTTCAAGATTCGATTTCTCCTTTCCCCGTTATACATTCCTATATATAAAAAAAAGAGTTTAATGAGAGCGTTGGGACCTGTGCCTAATCTAACAAGTATTGTTAATTTTAATAGAAAGATTTTATGATTTTATCACACAAAAAGTACTTCACAAGTTTAATTTCAAGTCCTTACTTATATATATATGATAGCAGCATAATCTCTCTATAAACGTTACAAAAAGTTTAGGACAAACACTGAAATCAAATCCAATGGCTTGTTCAAAATCTAATTAATATATGAGATAAGAAATTTGATGTAAATTTTTCTTCACTCAAATTCCTCATGATCAAGCCTGCATTTCGGATAGTATGGGGAAAGCTCACCTGCAAAAGAAAACAGAAGAAAAAAGTTTTTTTGGCAGGTCCCCATGCTCAACTCAAAGCAGCAGCTGGACCTACAGAAAATTATCAAAGCTTAGGGGGTAGCCAGGCCTTTTCCCACAGCATCAGATTGGGGATGGGAGGAATGCTTTCCTACCGTGGGATAACTTGCATCAAGATGGGCAACTTGTCTCACACTTTCAACAAAAGAATTTTATTTGATCAAAGGCTTAATTAAAACGCAAAGAGTAACAGGTGTAGTGTCTTTTATTGGCCATTCGCAAAGATCAACAGATTTTGCAACTATTAATGATAAAGTTGTTTGAGCAGCTTTCAAGAATCTGGAAAATTCAGCACTTTTGAAATTTGTAATGCTATTAGACATAAACAACCTAAGGTGAATTCGCACAGGATCATTTGGTTTAAGCTTCAACCGCCTCAGCACTATGTTATAGCTCGGGTGGCTTTTCTTGACAAGCTCCGTAGTCTTAGTAGGTATCATAGGGTTAATTTGAATAAACAATTAAATTGATTTTGAAAAAAAATTAAAAAAATAAAATGATTATTATAAATATAGATTTTTTAATAATATAATAAAAAATTTAAAATTTAAGATAATTTAAAATCCAAACCACCTTAGAGTTGGGACATTTGTACTTGCCTAGCAGTAAATGTGGACATCTATTCTTCTCTTGTTCATGCTACTCAAGCATGTAAACATCTTTAGTATTTGTAGATTTGCCATATTTTGGTTTCTGCATTAATTTCTCCTTTAAAAGAATTTCTGGCAGGCCTCACCCACCATGGGTCCATTCAGAAGATCAGCATTACTAAAACTTGACGTCAGGGTAGAAATCAAGACTGTCTTGACAATCCAACGTTATAAGCGCGTTTTTGATTCATTGACTGAATAAAAGTAGACAAAAAGACATGTTTGTTTGAATTGATTGGTGGTTAATCCCGCACTATCTTTCACACATATTCTCGCCGCACTCCGCAAACCCTCCGTCTTCATCATATTCGGACGACGTTACACGAGGTACTTTTTAAGCATTGTTCAGAACATCCTTTGAATTTTGACAAAGATACTTTATTTTGTGCATGAGAAGGCATAAGGTACATCCTTACATCATTAGAAAGACTAAATAGTTAGTCTGTTGCAGCCCTTTCACTACCTCATTTTTTACGGTATGTTCTGAGTTAACTATCAATGGCTTTTTCTGGAATTCATCACTTTAGCCAGATTCACCTAATTTTTCTTATGCCTCTCCTTTGGAAGGATTTTGGTAGCAGAACAACAAAAACATTACTAGCTCTTTTATAATTAATAAGGTTATTAGCTCAAAAACCAAAGGTTATTAGTTTAAAAACCCAAATACAAGGATCAAACATCAAGTCCAAACGCCATCAAATCAAAACATTTATCACAAAACTTAGGTTACATGCCAAAACGAATCAATCGCGGTCAAGTCTAATCATCCACTTACAAAATCACTTGAGAAAAAAAATTGGCAGAGCCGTAGCAATTTGATAGCCATCTAGGTCACTAGGCTTTTGACAACCACATGAGCCACTTAGTTAATACATAAAGCCTCATGAAAAGGGATGCCCACGACAAAGCATGCCACACTAGTCAAGTATATAAAGATTAGAGCATGGGAGGGAAAGGACATTTGAACACATCTTCTATTACAAGCACAATAACCTTGTACTCCTCCAAGATTCTCAGCTCTCTCTTTCTCCTCTTTATCTCCCTCTTTATTAATTCATTATCTCTCGAACCCCTTTACTGGCTTGAGCGTTAGAGTCAAAATTTCGACTTCCTCCTTCATAATTCTTATTCTGCAAAACGAACAACAGACTCGTCCAAGACGATCAAGACATCTAACGACTCTCACATCTATGGTTGAAAACATCAACAAGCAATTAGCAAAGAAACTTTGGTTTTGACTTTGAGTCTTCGCTTCCTTCTAGATTAAGCCTACACCGGTGTATCATTAGTCAATTAACCTAAACCTTCAATTCTGGTGGAAGTCTGAACATTTTAATCTCTCCAGTACTTTTGAATTGGTAAATATACATGTTTTTCCACATCAAACCTTGGGTTTACGGTATAATAATTGAACGAGGACATCACCAGCAGTACATGGGTCTTCTTGTTAGAGTAGTAGATATTACCTTACGATTCTCATATCCTGTCGCAGAACTTCTGTAAAGCTATGGCAGCTGATAAAATGAAAATGAAAGGAAGCTCTAGAGTACCTTCTTTGTACACGTATATACGATGATAAGATTGATTTAGAAGCCAAGTTGTCCTTTGCCATTGTAAAGTCAAGCGGAGAACTCTAGAGCAGTTGAAGTGTCATTGTTAAGATGATTTTGGAAGAGTTACTATAAAGGTGTTGAAAAAACTGGGGAACTCGGGCTAATTAAGTACTTCATGCAACTTCTAGCCAACCAAGCCAAGTATTTATAGGGAGTTGATGATAGCTAAAGGTTAGAAATATAGGTAGGCCTAGCAAAGGGTTTCAGTTCTAAGAAAGTTCTGAAAAATGTATGAAATCAAGCTAAGGTTTGGTTGTTAATTAGTGGCCGTGGTGTCCATTTGTTCATTAATCATGTGTTTCAATTAGTATAAAAATCCTAATTTATAATGGAGATTTTTGAAAAGCTGAGCATGTCACTTGTCACCGTTAGCCCAAGAAAAAAAAAATCCCATCTTATCATTTTTGATAATAATATAAAATTAATTATTGTAATAGTAAGATTTAATATTTTTAAAATTAAAATTAAACATGAGACATGTATTTGAAAGTAATCACAATAAATAATATATAATGAAAAATAAAATTTATATTTAATATATTATTATTCAATCACAAAATATCACATCATTATTATCAAAATTAAAAAAATAAATAAACTCTTAGAAATAAATTAAAAAAAATTATTAATATTTATTTTTAAAAATTTATATTATTTTGTGATCGAGCTATATTATGTACAGCTATATTATGTACGAATATAAATCTAAAAAAAAAAACCATTAAGAATTATTAAAAATATATTTCATTGTGCAGTTAACACCAATCAACAGCACAAATAACTATAGGAAGTGCAATGATATCCAAATTATCCCACAATTATGGGATGTTGGCAGATCATGTCTGTCACTGGCTATAATTCACAGCAAGGCTCTGATCAATCACATCTATATATCCAGAAAACAAATCAAGTTCTTATTCATAATATCAGTCCATCGGTCATAATAAAACGAATGAAGTCTATCTGGTCTGGTATGCGCTACAAAGTTTGAACTGACATAATTATATCACATTACAACAGGCAAAAGGGTTAACATAATCAGCACAGTAAAACCAACGCAGTGGACACGAAGACAAGAGAGAGGGTGGCCACAACGGATGAAGCTGAGCCGGGAGGACTGAAGATTCCGGGTGTGTAAGAAGTATCGGTGCCATTTCGGACTTCAACCTTGAGCTTTTGGCCTCGGGAACAGTGTCCAGGGAAAGTACAAATGAAGTAGTGATCACCAGTCCGCCTAAGGGTAATTCTTGCAGGTCCTTTGGTCTCGGTAGAGATGGTATCGGTACTGGTGCAGGCGTCGTAAGCAGCTTCTGTCACCTCTGCAACATCATTTTCTCCGGTAGCAAAGTTGAACACTGCAAAAACATGAACAAAGTCGAAGAAAGATTGATTGATTCTCATACGAACTCTGGTAAGCGCATAATTAAAGAAAAACATCTATGTTGCTGATGATCAAATTCTAGTTGAAATGCTGAATTAAACTACTTAATCAAGTTGGATTTTGAGCTAAGAAACTCACCAAGAACATCCCCTTCGACGAAGTCTTTATTGTCAGCCCATTCATCATACGAATCAAAACCGGTAGGGATTTGCCAACCAGTGGAGTCTCCCACAGTGTAAGTTTTACCATACGTGCTTTGCAACAGGGTTGCAGCCGAAACTACAAAGAGTGCTGCCATGCTGATCTTCCTAGCCATTTTTTCTCTCTGTATATTCGCTGTGTTCTCTTTCTGCAGTAATGGTGAGGTTGTTTATCCATCTCTTGCCCTGTAGAGTATATATAGAGTAATGGAGAGTGACAACTTTCTGGGAGCAGTTGAAAAAGCCTTTCGGTAAATTAATTACAAGCCATGTGAGAATCACTTAATAACATTTTTTATTTGGTTGAGAAAGAAAATTAATCTGCATGTGTTACCTTTAACCTTCTAAACCGATAACCAAAAGTTTTGCAGAAACTTTTTAAGTCTAGCTAACAATTGTGTATATAATTTGTATTTATTTGATGTTATATTATATTTATATTAAATTTTATAATAATATGTTTAATATATACATTTTTTATTTTTTATCAAATTTATATACAATTGTTATTAAATTTCTCGTGTTTAGCCAATAATTATATCATACCGGCATCCAAAATCACCAAATATGTCTCATGGAATAGTCGGAGTTCCTTGAAGAAACATAAATCAAAGTATCAACAACATTAAACTGTGTCGAGAATATATATGTCAGCGGGGCATTTGTGCTTTGTTGAGTATATGTTACAAAATATAAGATAAAATCTAACATAAAATTGGATCAAATTCAGGTGTATATGTTTAGCTTTTTTCGTTTTTGGAAAAGAAAAATTATTTGGGGAGACAATTGGAAGTAATATATATTATGGCTACTAAGAAAAATGTTAGACAAAATTGCAATTAAAAATCTGGAAAAGTAATTATGTTTTAGCTCTCAGGCTATGATTAAAATAAATAAATAATCTAAGATTTATTTTTTCTAAATTCTTGCAAATTAATCTATTTTAATCCTAATTATAATATGATTTTGTCATGTGAATAGAAGATTTCTGTTCTCTTAATAACTCAAAAAGGTCAGTACCATATATATATATATATATATTAAATTATTGATTACGCTACATTATATATATATATATATATATATTAAATTATTGATTACGCTACATTTTTATAAGAATATCTTATAAACAAAAAGTTAACTAACGAGAATAATAGCACAACAACACATATTTCTTAAGATATATTAAAAATAAAAAACTAGTAAGAAATAAATGTGACATACGATAATCTTTTCAGCTCTCATGAAATTAAAAAAAAAATGTATATTGTGGGAAAAAAGATTCTAACCTTAAACTTAAACACCTCTTAAAGAAGTGTAAAAATCAATAAGCCATGCCTTGATTGTTAATATATATATATATATATATAATTAATATATAATATATATATATATATATATATTGTCAATGTATAAAAAATGAACTCATTATATATAAATATATAAACTTGATATTTATTATAATTTGGTAACATTATAATAAATTCACAAGGTCAAACTAAAAAGAAAAAGTTATTAATATAGTATATGAACTTTTTAGTTCTTAGACCCGTCGGCTTTGCTTAATTAGAAAGGAAAAAGTCTATAAATAAGGCCAATTAGCCTAAAAAGTATCCTAAATGGCTGTTATAAGTCACAATTCAATAGGTTATTAATTTTTTTTTTTAATTGCTGTTTAGAATTCAATGGATTACATTGACTTATCTTTTATTTTTTCTTCTTGATGTTTAATCTTTACAAATTTTATTTTGGATTTATTGAAAATTATCCTAAAAATATATTATCTAGGTCATAGACTCATAGTTTCTTCTTCTTCTTCTTCATTTTCTTTCTTAAGAAAAACCAATATAACTTTTTAGGTAAAGGCAGCCTAGGTCATTAATCTTTTAAGCTTTTATTACCAAGGAAAGAAAACTCTAAAGCCAAGGCCCAAGGATTAGCCTCTATTGCTCTTATAAATCACAATTCAAATAATCAAATGGTTAACATATTTCTGCTTTTGTTGAAAGTAATGTTGGAAATAATTATTTAAAGAGTTTATATTTAATTCATTATTAGTATACAAAATTTTATATATTATCATTGAATATTAATGTGATATTTCATTAATTAATAAATTTGATAATATTTTTTTTAATTAATATTTTGTTTTAAAATTTATGAATTAGTAAGATGATTTGTTATCATCCAGTGACAATATATATAATTCATACATTGATAACTAAGGGTGCAATCTAACTAATTTGAGATGATCCACACTAAGATTAAGCTTGACTCAACTTAAAAATTCAAGACTCAAAACTCGACTCGAATTCGAATTAATAAAATACTCGAACCATTTTAGATCAATTCAATAAGGTCGATTTATAATTTTTTAATTATATATTATGAAAATATAACAATAAATTAATAATAAATATAAAAATATATACCAAAACAAGTTCAATTAAGTTCACGAATTATTTGAGCTGAGTATTAAGATACTCAAACTTAATTTATTTTCTTAAAAAATCATCAAATTGAAATCGAATAGCTTATGAATAACTTGACTTATCTACGCTCCTATTGATATCACATCAAATATAAATTCATATTCAAAACCTCTTTATATCTAGCTTCCTTCAATCTGATGCATGAAACCATGAACAAATTATTCAGCTAAAAGAAGCTCACCACCCCCCACCTTTGCATATATACCGACTAAAATAATAAGAGGGATTTATTCTGGCTCAAGAATTATACATTTTCTGAGATTCGTAAAGAACTAGTCAGCAATTTCAAGCTTGTGCTCTAAAGGTACAAAAATCAGGTGTACTGGTTTGTTCTCTGAAGTGTGACATGGAAAATAAGTCATAAAACCTATAACTATAGAATTTCTGGGTGCTGGCTTGGCATCAAATGCAAAACAGAATGAGCCCCAACACATGTTCAATCACTACCTTGAGAACACAAGCAGTAATGCAGTAGAAATTGTTAATATCATCGAATAGGAGCCAGACCAACCGCGAGTTCGAATATCCTGAAAGAATACATAGAAACATACAATTACGTAGGAGACAGCATATTTTACATTTTCTATGACGTTAAAAGAGCAAGACATCACAAACAAGTGAATCACTGAACCACATATTTACTATATTCAAGGCTGCATTTTATCAAGCTTTAAGCTGAAGCAACATCTTTTTATTCCCTTCTTTGGCAAAGAATACAGATATATGCATGGTTACTGAAGGGAGATCTTGTTCTAAAGTAAACCTACGAAACAGAGCCACAGAAAGACTACCTTTTTTGTCTATTAATTAAATAGTATATCGAGGGTTGGAGATCGAAACTGAATGAGGATTTCTATCTTCACCATTTTAGTATTTTTCATCTTATTTTTTCCTTTCCTTTTTACTTGGAACTATTATTGAATTTGCTGCATTGGGGATGAGGTAAGGTGGTAAGGGACATGGTTTGACAATTAGAAAAGTTAATTCTTAATCGAAAGGAATCCCATAGGCTGATTTGCAGTTCATCCTTCCAACTGTACTGGGGAAATAAGCTACCCACTGTTCTCAATCCTCTAGGTGTACAACCAGACTCCAATACGCATCAACCCTTTAGCTGTTTGCGATCATTTAATTTACTCACATCAGGAATTGTTGTTCATGTTACCAAGAAATCCATCCCTCAAGGCAACAAGTATGAATACAGTACTAGTAAGTTAAAGACTATGTAGAACATACGGCATCTAAACTATTTAAGTGTTTCCCATGTAGCATTGTTGCAATGGTATGATTATTCAGTTTACATGATAAAAGTCCTTGCGCTTTGTAAAGTGGGATCCATGGTAACGCTTGATAATTAGATCAACTGCATAACTGAACTCAGTAAGAAACCTTTTATCATTTTTGAAACTAAAACTCAGCCAGTCGTAATGATTAAGAAGTTGTCTATGATGATGGATTAACCTTTTGCAAAATAAACAGAAGCAAATTTAGCTACACTGGTTGCAGGTAAGTTCTGGAAAGAGTTGGGCTGCATTTGTTAGGCTGGGGATACTAGCATTCTGCCACCAAATTAACCATATGCACGTTAAAGTGCTTTTACTCCAGTAGCTGCTAGTCCGAAGGAAAACTGGCAAATTGGAGAAGCTTTGCATCGCATAAAAGGAGGTTAACCTTAACTAGGAGGACCTTATCCAATCTTTCAACTGCATTACTGTCCCTTGCTATGATTTGCTTACTCACCAGTTCACACAAATTAGAGAAATTTCCTTTCACGCAGGATGGAGAGAGGAAGTACACAGGATCACTACCTCTGAATTTTAGGCATAGAAATTATGAGTTTGTTAATCTGTTTCTTAATATGTTTACGACTTGCACCATGGCCTTTCGAGTTTAAGCCTTTCCCCTCCTATAAAACTTGTTATTATGATTTTTGGGCTTTAGATTTTATTAGAATTTGAAATCATAAATTCTCTCCATAGTCATTCTTGTTCGTCTACCTCCCTCTACTTTCTCCCTTTTCTCTCTTTTTTCTCCTCATCATGTTCTTTCTCTTCAAGCTGCATTGGGAAGTCAAAGAATATTTCGTGGAAACGACTTCAAAAACAGAAATTAGTCATTCCAACTAATCAATAATTGGATCTTAGGTGTCTTCAGACAAAAATAAGGCATTTACGTAAAAACTATATGCCATCTAGTTTTGAATGGTTCAAGAACATGAGGAAAGGACCATAAAAGTTGTGCAAAACAGGCATTATGAAGCTATTCAATGCAATCAAGAAGGTATAGACATGTTAGTTATGTAGTGCAGACTAGTAAATGTGATCTCTGTTGCTTTATAAGATATGCGACGGTGAAATACCCCGAGGCAGATAGTTAAGGAGAAGATAAATCAGAATCACATAGTGGTAGTGTCAGCCCCATTACATAGCCTCTTCCATTAGCACGAAGAAATTGTTATTAAGGTCTGTCTTTCTCTTTATCAATAAACATTATTCCTAATGCTTTCACCATGTCTACATTGTAAAATTAAATTGTCTAGGTACCACTGCTATCTATCCACCCAATTTCACTCCGATGTAATTTCATCAAGTGGAAACCAAAGAAGAGAAGACAAGATAATTAGCACACCAAGAACGAGATAAATTTATAATGTTCTAAGAATATGCTTCTTCTGTCTAAGAATACTCAAATCTAATCAGCAAAATGTTAGCATATCTATTCTATGATGACTTATGTCAAGGGCGGGAGAGAACCTCATACCTTCAAAGACGACAGTGATGAATCCGCAGACGAAGATTTAAGTCCATGGAAGCCGATATCATACGAGATGCTCCCATCAGGTTTAAACAGTCCAAAGTTCCTCTCAGAAGTTGGACCAGGCTTCAAATTTTCATTAAAGATAGCAAAAACATATGCCTTAACAACATTTTTTGGCCTGAGTGGAGTTCCTTTCATCTTTGCCAGCCTTTTTCGCAAATTGTAATTATATGTCCTTGCATTATCTGCTGTTGCCGCAGATTCATTCTCATCTCCAAGCGAAGCCCACCCAGTCTCTGTGACAATAACTTCCATCTTTTTAAATCCAGCATTTTCCAATGCAGCATAGGCTGCATCCATCTGAGCATCAAGCAGGTTATCATAATGCAACTTAGTTTTGGGATCATTTGCTCCCTCTGTTGGTAGGAAGAGAGCATAATTAATATCAATATCATCTGGGTTATACATGTAGGCTAGAAACGGGTAAGCATTTAAACAAAAAGGGGAGCCAATTTGAGAAAAAAACTCTAAAAGTGGCTTCATGTACTGAACAACATTATCTTTGAATACGCAGGATGAGGGAGGGAAGGAATTAGCAAAAACAGCCTGTGAATGTGCCGTGGTAATCTGAACTACATCATTTAGCTTAAGCTTATTTACTGCATTGTATACATTCTTAACCGCGCCTAGCAGAAATCCTGAAAATTCATCACTCCCTCCTAAGACTTCATTCCCTATAGCGATCCCACGAATATGTGTATCAGGAAGAAATGCCTGCACATTGTCCTTGACCCAATTCATAGCATGATCTGCATTGACACTCACATCTCTCAGATTATCATTTGGGAGTCCAACCACAAGTTCCAGCCCTGTCCCACTAAATGCTTTGAGGACACTGTGATCAGCATCATAAATTCGAACATTCTTTATTTTTGCTGCCCTAAGAAGTGTGACAACTTGATCAGGTGAAGGGATGTTATTTGCAATTCTTCCATAATTAATGCCATATGCTCCGGTGAAAGCTTGCACAGACACAAATGCTGGAGAAAAAAACAAAGTAGTTCTTTAATCACTGTCATTTTATTTCCAAAACACCATGTAATAAACAGGATGAAAATCATGATAAGTATAATATTCACAGGTCAAAGACAGAAGAGTACAAAATTTAAATTTGACTAGACTTGAGTAACTGTTATGGTCAATGTTTTGGTAGAAAAAGAAAACTAAAGCTGTTCTTTTCCCTTATTTTTGGCAAATGCATTTGGTCGATTGTTTGGGGATCAATGAAACAAAAGGAATATTTTTTTTTTCTAGGTAAGATCTCTATAAATTAAGATGTCCATCATAACTTGTAGAAACAATTATCAGAAGCACCATTTACACTGAATACACAAGCAAGTTCTCAAAATGATTGAAAGACAGGCTTCTGAAGAAATCTATCAAGAGAGAGAGACACACACACACATATATTGTACAAGCCCAAAGCCAAACAGAAACATCGGATTAATGACTTATATCGCATAGTTTGCAATTCAAAACATGAAAAGATTTTATGGCATAAAGTGAGTGAATTTAAACCTTCAAAACTATCAGGATTTTCGTTTAACGAATAGCAGATCTATAAAGGTTTATACACAAACAAAATAATTTCAGCAAGGAAAGCAAACGATTGCCATTAGCAATTGAACAATCCATTAATAAGAAAATTAATAGTAAAACCATCCTTATGGATGAAGCTATACTAAAGAAGAGTCGAAAACTCTCAAATTTTGATGAGACAAGAATCAAACACGATCCACCAAACTAAATTCCAGTATAATCCACCAACCTTAAAAGAAAATTATAGGATTAAAATCCCAAATCCAACCAAAAGAAGTAGCAATTGAAATACAAGTGCATCCTGAAAAGGAGTCATCCTCTAATTCAAGAAAAACAGATAAATTTTCATTCAAAGAGCAGTTTCTCAGTTGACAACATCTTGGAACAATCCCTCAGCCTAAGACTATCAAACTATAAGAGCAACCCAACGAAATTCATCATTAAGAAACGAAGACCCCAATTTAAGTCAAGGTGAACTTTCAGTAGAAAAAGCATATACACTGATCCAAACAATTAAATTCAACAAATTCTGAGATCAATTCGATTCAGACAACATCAGAAACTAACAAAAAGTTAATTCAATTATAAACATTGAAAAAAAAGAGCAAAGGAGAAAGTACCAATTGGAGCAAGAAAGACCAGGAACAGATGAAACCCAAAACTTTTCATTGCCTTTTCTTTGTCTTTTTTCTTCAAGGAAGAATCAAATGATTCAACTTTTGAGAACGATCCTTACAAAGGAAAGACAAAAACACAAAACCAAAATCGAAAATTGAACTAACTTCTTCTATGCAATGCTCCTTGTAACTCTGCCATGCCATAACACAACAAATATTCTGCCTTTATACTTCACTTTCTCTTTTTATATCACACTCTTGCCTGTCTCCATACCTTCGTTTTTCAATATTTTTTTTCTTCAACTGAAATCTGGGTAAATCTGGGAATGAAATTTGTGAAGTGATCTTAAGATAGAGAACAAAAGCCTTTTTGCCTTTCTTTCCTCTGGCGGTCGTTTTCTGTGGGACTTGGCTGAGAGAGAAGGGTTCTGGCCTTGGGCTTTTGATTAAATTCAACTGTTGAAGAAGTACTCCAGCTTAGCTTAGCTACAACTCCTTTTAAATTACTTGGTACATGTTTTTATTACAAAAAAAAAAAAAACATTACTTGAGTTTTGTAGTAAAATAATTGTCTTGCATTGATTTGTTCTCTTTGGTCAATGCTTTACTAGCCAATTCGGAAGTGTTGAACTTTGGTTTTTACCCACTCGCTTACACTAAAACTGTCTCCACTCGCCACAGTGGCAAGAACTAAAAGCTGTCTTTAGAGAGGTTTTAAATCCATCCCGTTTTCTATTGAATATGCAAACGCACTTGCTATATTTCATTCAACGTATCAACTAAATTATATTTTTAATCTATACATGAGATATGAGTAATGATTTTTTAAAATATACTTCCTTTTTTCATATTTTCATACTTTTCATAAATATCATAATAATTACTTTTATTTAATTTTTTTAAATTTTTATTATTTTTTAGATAAAATTTTAAGATTTGAAGAATATAAAAAAAAATGAAAGCAACTTTAAAATAGAAAACAGAGAAGATAGAAAAGAAAAATTGTTAAAGAATGAAAAAAAAAAAGGCATTTTTATCTTTTTATTTAAGAATATTTTTATTATTGTTGGTTTAAAATCTGGTAATGAAGTCAAGCAATGAGCGAAGCGCGTGGAAGAATAGTTTCATTGTGTGTTGAAACGCGTAGACCACTGGCATTTGTCAGGAATGGCACACGTAAGAAAAGAAAATGGAGAATTTTCTTTTTCAAATTTTTGCAAATTCCATTCATAGATTCCAATTTTATTTGTGAATGCCCCTAATGGGCCAAGCCCACCTAAATCTAATCAACCAAACTAAACTTCCCACTCTTCCTATTTTTTATTAGGTGTTGGTAAGGGATTATAGCCACTTCACTTCCATTCAATTCAATTCAATTTTTATTATTATATTTTTATTTTGATATTTAATCAATATTTTCATTATTAGTAAATTTAATAATTTTTTTTTATTTTCATAATTAATAACTAATAAAATATCATAATATGATTCAACGACAATATATGAAATTTATACATAAATGGTGCATTAAAGATAAATTATTGAATTTAAAAATTTTTATTTTAAAAAAAAGAGTCAAGAGATTGTCACATGTCTTATTCTTTAAAAATTATTTTTTATTTTTAATATATTTTAAAGAAATATATAATCTTTTTAATTTTGTTTGTAAAATTTAAAAATTTTACTATATATGAAATTATTTATGTAACACTCTATCTACATCGTATTATTAGGAGAATTTGTTATGATATATATAATATTTGAACCCATACTCTAAAAATATTGATTGAGAGATTTTAAGTTAAAACAGATAATATTTTATAAATTGATTCTCACCATATATACGATAAATTAAAACCAACCACAAAAAATATTGTTGACGCTTAAACTTTGAATTTTCATAATACACAAAAATGTCAAATGGAACTCATTGAAATGGACAAGAAAAAAAATAAGGTTAGTTCAATATGAAATGGGAAATTTATCATTATGATTTGGTAGCTAATGTGAAAGCTAATGGAGTGAGTATATCATCAACTTTGTCGGCTATTGGCCCCCCTCTACCTCCAGGAAAAACTTGCCCGGTCTTCTTTCTGGGCTTGCCTTTGTAGAATGACTCACAAATAGTATATGAAAATGATAAATAATAATTTTATAAATGCTTTTTATTTATTTATATTTTGCAAATACGGACAAAATTTAGCATTTTCTTAAAAAATTCCTTAGCGAAGTTGCCAATTCAATTATTAATTTGGGTCTCCGTGTAAGGGAAAGTGAATGATTGGAAGACAAAAGAAGGTTCAAATAATAAAAGTTGTGAATCAAAACACTTTTTGCATTTGGATTCTGAATCTTCGCATATATACAACACTTTTTACACATATACATATTAATATATATATATATATATATAATTTATTTGATATATTAATTTAGATTTTATAAACGAAATTAATTCAATTTATAAATGAAAGAATTTATTTATTTTTATTAATCTGGAATTGATTGCGGTATAAAAAATATTTTGATTTTGAATGCATCAAATCGATATAAAAGATTATATTAGTAAATTATTCAAAAAAATTAATCTTAAATAAGATGTAGAATATAATTTGATTGTATCAAAAATAAATAAATGAAATATTTTCTTACTAAAACTTTGTTAAATTTTCGATCTGACTAAAGTATCGGAGTGCAAAAGGATGCAAAAGGATGAAAAGTTTTGCGTCTCTCTTATCATTATTTTTCTTGCAGAGATTTCGACAGTATATGACACAAAAAACGTCAATAATTAATCATTATTGTTTCAGACAACAACAGAAGCCATTTATCAGCTGTTGATTGTTGAACTTGAACGAAAGTTGGGCATATGAGGACTCATTGCCAGTTGCTGAGAATTTTACACCTAGTTTGGCTGGTTGGGGCTGCTGATCGGAGATGCCCACTGGACATTTGACAATAATTAAGAAAGCTTTCACATTCTAGGTATCTGATTTAGATAACTAATAAGTCAATAATTTTCAGGTAGAAAGAAAAAAATTGTAGTAATTATTAAAGCTTACATTAATTGTTGTTATATTTTTAAGAGGATTCAATTTAAAATTTGATTTTTTTTGTACTTTCTTATGAAAAAAAATAAATATTAATTATATTTTCTCTGATGAAATTAAAGTACAAAATTGAAACGAGATATTAATATAATACTCTTGATGACTTCAGAAATTCTAGCTAGCAAGCTTTAAAATCCACATTCAAGAGGCAAATTGGCCTAGCCCTTGTAGATATGCTTATATTTTGAAAAAAATGTTATTTATTTATTTTTTTTACTTCTTAATCTACTCTGAATTTTTAAATTTATAATTCATTTAACTCATTTGATAAGAATATTACGTGTCTAAATTCTCTTAAATCTATAATCTTTAAGTGTCTGTCATCTGAGTTAATCCTCAATTGTCAAAAAAGAGTTATAAGTTATTTAACTCTTGTTGTCTACTTTCTATCATTGCCTTAACTGACAAGAAACAAGAGAGTTGGCTATGGCTGCTTTTACTTCACTTGATAGTGCAAAACTGAGATAAAAAAAATACTAAGCTGCGGGTCTTCTGATTAAGGACGCAAATGGTGATGACTTAAGAGACAAGATCATTTTTCCAAGTTTCAACTGACATTTTGTTTCTTTTTCTGAAAGAAAGTGAATCCATCCTTTCAAATAAAGATGTTAAAGATGCCTTAATCCTTAGGTTTAATCCCAAGAAGAAGCTAAGTTATTTTCCCATTAAAGTGATTAAGTTTTGTTTAGTCCCAAAAAGAAAACTGTGGCATAAAAAGGGTAGTCTTTAGAGCTGGCTTTGAAGAAATATAGCATTTGGTTATGGAGGATTGGTAGCTTTTGTAAGACCAAACGCAATATTCCACGTAAGGGAATCTACTTTTCCATCCTCTCCTTCGTTGGAGTGGGAAAAGGTAAAGGAAAGCAGTGAGATCACATCACTATTAAGAAAGCTAGCTTCAGAATTTCCTTGCTAGTTCTTAAGTGGCCCATGTTTTCACTGCATTTTCCCTTTTCTTTTAGTTTACCAGAGAAGTATGCTATGACTGTTTTGCTTAATCCTAACTGGCCATTATAGCTGGCACTTGATTTGATGCCATTATTTGTGATGTTTTGGTTGTTTTAAGACTTGCAACTGTGGTTTTGTATTGGTGTCAACAGAGGAGAGCTGTTATGATGAATCATTTAAAATTCAGTACAATTTGAGCCTTTTAATTAAGAAAAGTAGTTACAAATCATGCATGCAAGCTGGAATTAGTTGAGCTTTATCTCCATCATTTATATGTTCGTAAATAAGAAAAAAAATGCAAATTATTTTTCTTCTCACGTGATCATAACTTTTTCACTGGTTTAACCGAAAGAGGTTAGTCTTGGCTGGGAATGTTTGCTCCAATGCCAATGCACCAATTCTAGAGGCCAATGATGATGAAGAACTATTGGAGAGAGTCGATAGAGATGGAAAGAAGAGGCTTGAAAGACAAGAAGTAATCAGTTCAACAGACCAAGAGAAAGGTTGGTTGTTGCTTTAAGTATATGTTACTTAAAAGTACAGAATTAATGTGCGTAATTACCATTTCCTTGTTTTCTGCGTTTAGTTGAAGTTGAATGAATCTTGTTTGTGTCTCGATGGAATTCTTCCTTCTGATAATATAGTTTATCCAGACTTGAAATTAGATGGTAATGTGCTTGTTTGAGCTTGCTTAGTGATCCAACCGGAATTGTATTGTTCTTGTGTATAATGAAAATTTTGCAGGAGATTTGTTTCAAAGCTTATAATTAGTTGCTACATTTGATTCATTGATTGTTTCCATTTCGGGTTAGCAGTGGGAGTTCAAGTACTTCACTCTTGGCGGGCTACCAAAATGCTCTCTTTTAACCCTGGTGGTTGAACCTAAGCATGGAAAATGCTCCTTGTGTGTTGTATTTGGTATTTGGGTTGCATTTATGATACCGACATTCTTTTAAGCATGCATGGCTTAGATCAGCTGACTAGTGGAGAAGAGCCAATTGCGTAGCCTGAAATTGAATTTGTGATTGGCTCGTTCAACCGTTTTTCATGGCTTTCTTAACAGCTAAGCTCTAGTCCTGAAGAAAAGACTCAGGTGGAGACGTTATTAGCTTCATTAATCTCATCAGGTGGTCACTCTTGCAAATAAAGTTTGATATTCCAGCATTGAAATCAAAGTTTCTTGCACTTCTATAAACGCATAGTTGCCATAATCCAGGTGAAATAATCACAGAAACAGCAGTTTCCGACCATCACTCTCTTTCATATGAGCTGTAATACTCTACTCAATTTACTTCGCTTGTTAGTAAGATTTCTCGATAACCACCACAGGTTCTGGTGCAATCATTCAAGTTAGCAGCTTGGTTGCTCCCCTAAACTTCCCCGGCGGAGGTGAAGAATGAAATAACTTTCATCCAAAAAAATACCCATTTAGAGGAATGGGTTATCAGACGTTTCTGCAGAATGTACAGCTTGTCATCAAAGGTTTACCAAATCAATTAATAACAAACAAAAGCAACATAGCAGAAGAGCTTTAGGAGTTTCATCCACTACTGTTAACTTGTTTACTTATTAATGCATATTACATCCATTTGCAGTATTTAGATGCCATAATGTTGCATATATCACTACAAACTACAGGTCTGACCAATACATCAGAAGCAGATACCTTGTACAGATATCGACCATTATATGGAAAAGATATCTCAATGAACAATCAGTTACTATCTTAACAAAACTAACAGTCATTTGAAGGAATCCAAAAATCTAAAAAAGGGTTACTAGGAGGTGAAAGAGAATTCTGCATCATGTTAATCTATTGCATATAGTAACTCAAGGCTTGACCTTGCCCGCATTGCTTCCATTACCACCATTCTGAATTGATTCTTCCTCTTTCTTGTTATTGTCATCGAAACCTGTACTGGTTTGTCCCTCCTTGTAATTTGCTGATTCTTTCTCCTTGATTGCTCCTTCAGATTCAGTAGTGCTTGTATCATGTTTCGCTTTTTCTTCTCCTTCCACCTCATCTTTTCTTTCCTCAGTGATGGCTATGTCCGGTTTGTCCTGCTCCTCAGATCCAAGCCCTTTCTCTGCTTCAGCCACATTTTGCTCAAGCTTTCCCTGAGAGGTTGCACCCTCAAAACCTTCTTTTTCCTTATGGGGAACTCCAGAAGCATCAGCTTCGACTACATCCTGGGGGCCCTCCAACTTTTCAGGTACTGCTTCAGCATTTTCCTTGCCTTCTTTTATATTAGTTATATTAGCACGTTCTCCATGTTTCACTTCTTGAGAAGTGGATTCAGTTTTGTCCTGCTCCTCAAATCCAAGCCCTTTCTCTGCTTCAGCCACATTTTGTTCAAGCTTTCCCTGAGAGGTTGCACGCTCAAAACCTTCTTTTTCCTTATGGGGAACTCCAGAAGCATCAGCTTCGACTACATCCTGGGGGCCCTCCAACTTTTCAGGTACTGCTTCAGCATTTTCCTTGCCTTCTTTTATATTAGTTATATTAGCACGTTCTACATGTTTCACTTCTTGAGAAGTGGATTCAGTTTTGTCCTGCTCCTCAAATCCAAGCCCTTTCTCTGCTTCAGCCACATTTTGTTCAAGCTTTCCCTGAGAGGTTGCACCCTCAAAACCTTCTTTTTCCTTATGGGGAACTCCAGAAGCATCAGCTTCGACTACATCCTGGGGGCCCTCCAACTTTTCAGGTACTGTTTCAGCATTTTCCTTGCCTTCTTTTATATTAGTTATATTAGCACGTTCTCCATGTTTCACTTCTTCAGAAGTGGATTCAGTTTTGCCTTCAGCATCTTGTGTTTTATCTTTATTCTCATTTTCATTTTCCTTCGCATCAACCTTTCCAGCCTTTCCCTCCACATTCTCTTTCTCAGATTTTTCAGCCTCTTCCACATCAACATCTTTAGTCTCCTCAGTTCCTTCAGGGGCTGTCTCTGATTCCTTTTCATCCTTCTTTGGAGCCGATGATTTTCTGCCTCGTTTTCTTGGAGGTTCACCTTCTGGTGTTGGCACTGTTTTTACCTTCTCACTAATTCTAGCTGATCTCCTTGGGGTCTCATTAGAGCCCCAATTGAATTCTGATGCTGCTGGACCACCGGGGTTTGCCTTAAGGTACTGTTCCAATTTTCTCTTGTTACTGATTTCCTCTCCTGTGGGAGCAATGAATACGATCTCATTTTTCTTAGAAGTTCCCCCTTTCTTTGGCATTAACTGCAGAACAAAAAAAAACACTAAGAATGCATTGCCTTGTTGATCGGAAAATTATACTGATATAAATCCAAGGATAGAAAATTTTATATGAAGGTCATCGACTCTAGAAATGTATCGAGCAAATGTAAGATATAAGTTAAACGCATGTTGAGTTTGCACACATCACAGTCAGTCAAATTTAATGTGCCAACAGATGAAGCAGTCAGTCTGCTTAGACTGCTGTAAGTTAGAAGGGTATTATAGACCGGCTGATGAAAATTAAAAAGAAGAAATTCTGACTCCCTACCACAGCAGAAAAGCATTATCTAAACTAAAACAACACATAGACAATGCATCCATCGAAGAAACGTGCAAAAATCTATGGCAGGTTGATGACCAGGCATCTAATTCAATAAAATTATGCAGAAAAAAATATAAGATAATTCATAATATTTTCACCAACCACGAAATACATGCAATACTTGTCCTGCTCCCAAACTAAAAACTAATTTACTTGAAGGCAACTAAAATAAGCAGTTTAAGTTGCCATTAAACTTATGGCCTTTGGTAGTCAAGAGGTGAAACCAAATAAAATGCTTGAATATTTTCTATTTTGCCCAATCTTTCTCAGGTTGAACAACTGAAACCATAATCACCACATTGGGGCATTCACACATAATTCATAAAACCCCCAGTTAACATACCATTTCTCTCATGAACATCACATCGTCCAACTAATAGCACAAAAATTCTCTGCTGGATGCCCACTTTTCTTACTTGTCTTTTCCCCTAAAATTATTTAAAGATAGAAAACCAGAAATTACAAAGAAAGGCCTTCTACAGAACCCTAGCTTTCCTTTGCTTCCAAGAAATTGGGAAACCCAGAAATATTCACAAAAAATAAGAGAAAAAAAAAAACCTAAAATAGAAAAATTACTCACAATTCATCATTAATCCAAGAAGAACAAGAAAACAACCCTAATTTAAAAATCATCATTAGTTCCCAAAATCCTACAACAAATTCCCCTAGAAGAAATTAGAGCCATACGAAACCCACTTAAGTTAACAGAATTGAAGCACCTATCTAAACAAAAAATAAATCAAATTATTAGAAACCATGTTAAATGAGAAGCCAATTAAAATTTTTTTTTTAAAAAAAGAAAGAAAAGGAACCTTTTTCCTCCAACCAGGAGGAGCAGGGAGTTCTAAGCAAACAACGTCCTCTTTGCCAGTCTCCATTTCCTTCTCCTTCTCCGCCGAGCTCGCCATTTCAACCTACCAATTTCCCATACAAATTATTTATTTATTTGTTTATTTATTTAGTATCTATTTATATGTATATAGCGACATGAAGTGAGATAGAGAGAAAGAAAATGCTGAGGTCAGCCGTTTTCTCTCTCTTGAAATAATTATTTTAAGGATTTTTTTAATATTTCTTACAGGAAAAAGAAAAGGTTTATTTTATCTGTTGGAAAATTTTGGAAAATTTTTTGGTTATGAAATAGCACATGAAAAGACACGCTTTCTTTTGCTTATTTATTTATTTATTTATTTATTTATTTATTTATCTATGAAACACATTTCCAAGAGAGGAGAGTTTTTGGTACCCGCGTTAGGTATTCTTCAAACGCGACGGTTCTGGTTCTTTCCGACACCTGTCTCATCTCTTAATTTTTTTTTTCTTTCTAAAAACTAATAATTATAATAGACTGATTGATTTTGATAAAAAAAATTATTAAAAATATATTTTTTAATATAATAATAAAAAATTTTAAACTACAAGTGAAATGATAATTTTATATTTTGTCTTATATATTAAATTTCATAATGCAAGAAAATTTAGAAGGCTTATAAATAAATAATTATTTAAGTGTTATTATAAATGATAATTTTCAAAATAAATGAACTTAATTTATGAGTTTCAAATCCTTTTTCGGAATATTTTTCAACATTTAATTCAATTAACATAAAATCAAAATTAGTTAGTTGAGATTTGAGAATTAAAATGTAATTTATTTTGCATATCTATTGATTAAACTAAATGAAAATGTTATGAAGAGTGTATATGAATGCCGTAGAAGAATTTTGTCAATAGGGAAGTAAAAGAGAAAAATGATTCAAATATTATATTTAATTCATTCTCAAAAAAGTATTAATCATTAAACTAAAATTTGATTGTTCGAATGTGATAAAAATTGTCTATAAATTTAATAAAAATTAAAAATATTAAATATTAAATATTTAGTATGTCAGATAAATAATTTTTATATTTTATGCAACAAAATGCATGGAAATCTTGTTATATTAGAAGCCCAGCCCAAATTATTGTGGATTGCTCAATTTGGTCCATTTAATTTGTGGTATTGTGGGTCATATTTTTCATGGGCCTTCTTCTAGACTCAGGCAAATGCATGGGACCATTTACAAAGCATGTCAATACTCAATGTTCTTATCTTTCAACAGGAAATTAACTTTTGAACTCCCACCTTTACAAATTTACAATTTTCTGTTCTTTTTTTAGAAAAAAAATTTGAAATAATTTGAATTCCCAGTTTAGCTTGAGTGATTTGAATTGTAACACTTATTTCTCTGATTTTTTTTAAATAAAAGAATTTTTTAAAAAAATTTATGATGTCGATACCGATGATTCATAAGAAATAATATTTAATTTTTAAATAGTAAACAATATTCACTTACAATTTCTCATAATATGTAACTATAAGCATCAATGGAGAAGTGGTCCAAACCCATACATTATCTATCAGCTCACATGATAAATATATAAAGTGGGTCCTTGAAAATGAAATATAACATTGATTTAATGGGATATCCTTAAATATTTCACCTTCAAAAGAAAATTTTAAAGGGAAGAAAAAAGGGAAAACAAAAGGAACCACAAATTCTGTCCTCTTTTATGGTCCCTCATCGGCAAGAATGATTGAATATGTTTTCAAGTTGAAATTTGGTGACAAGTTGAAGATGATTGCATTATATTGATAAAAAAAAAAAAAAAAATAAACAAATAAATAGCCAAACATACTTTTGATTTTGGAGAGACCAAGACCCAGAAGCCATTGCTGCAGGCCGAAAACCTGGGCTGCACAGCAACTCCAGTGGGCTGAAAGAAACCTGGATTTATTATTGTAGGCATGGCCAGGTAATCATTGTATCTTACCAGTGCTACCTTCAATGCTTATCTTTTACTTTCTTTCTTAAATCAGAAGTGTTATCTGTCCCACTTTGAGGACTTTAAGATTGGGTTTGTAATTAATCATCTTGAGGTCTTTCTTTAGATGGTGGGATGGATATTGGTTGAATCTATGGACGTGTTTTGTAGGATTCTCTGTAAAGATAAAAAAAGGGGTCAAAGAAGGGTGTCAAAGGTATTATTTTAGAATGCATTTTGATACTTAAATTAATTCAGGAGGAGTATTGGGAAGGAAAGAAAAGAGGGAAGGCGAATGCTGGACAGGGCTTACGGCCTTACAAATAAAGTTAGTAAGAGTTTTGAAGATGATGCTTCTCTCCTGATACAAGTTTCAAGCATGTAGCTTGCTTCCTATTTTAGAATTGTTGATTATGTGGGTGACTTTGTTGTTTCTCGCTTAATTATTAATGTGATTGAAATAGTTTTCGCCTTCTAGGGCTTGACAATGTGAGCCACAAATTATTATTTAAAAAGAGAGAGAGAGAGAGAGAGAGAGAGAAACTCATCATCAATCTCTCTTTTGCAAAGAGAGATCAGAGTATTTGGACTGGCTATTTTATATGTTAATTGAGCAAAGCAAATGAAGGTCAAAAGATTTGTTGTACTGTAATTCAGGTTAATGGATATCACCTTGAACATGTTTAAATTAACTCTTATTATAGAGTTTTTGGGAAGAACAAGTAAAATGCATACAAGCATTTTCATATTTCAAGAATGATGATCAAATAATTGATGTTATACTTTCATCAATAATATTATAAAAGAAGAGAGAGATGGTAATTAACAATTAATGACCAAACTAGCCAGCTCCAACACCAAACAAAATATAAGACATCTAGATAGACTGTGACATGCAAAATTGAACAATTATATTCCAAATGTCTAACTAAACCCTAACTATGGACATTTGCGATATGAACATACATGATATTAATTATTGATCTGTGCATCCATCATTTGACGACAAGCCTAGCTATTTCAGCATCATAATGAAACTAAATCACATGATGCACATGCAATTTCATGGTGATGATTTTCACCTTCCAGGAAGAGCAACCAAATATGCATATATATGCTATGTTCCTGTCATCACCATCTTTGATAGAGTAATAATACGGTGTGTTTCCTCTCAAGCTACTGTCTTTGTTTACGTTGAAAAATTACTGAATTTAACAGTTCTGTTGCAATTAAGGAGAAATTTAATTACAAAACCGAAAATCATCCTGGTCAGGTGTTTGTTAGCATAGCAAGACTTTTACTTTAATCAGAAGCTTTTAAAAGGGTAGAAAGAGCTTTTTAAAGCAGTAGTTTAAAACCACCTTTTGTGTTTTGGAGTTGAAGCTAGCTAGTAGTTTTAAACTTTGGCTTTAACCAGTAGGGACCAAAAACAAAATACCAACCACTTACTTGGTATGAATGCTGAAGGACCAGCATCATCAGGTTCTTCATTTCTGAAACATGGAAAATGTACTATTCTCATCTGTTTTCAATCTGAAATTAATGTTCATAGGAAAATTAAGTTTCCCTTTGTTTTTTATGGGATGTTTCTATGCTTTGCTAAAAGATCTAATAATATGATCCATTAATCATTAACTTGGTAGGTGGTGCCGTGGTGGAGCCATTCGCATATGCCAAGTTGCATTCCGAGATGACATGAGATTATCAGTGCAAGGAATTCAAGAGTTCTTATCCTATTCTCACCTTTCAATTTCATAACTTTTTTTTTTTTTATTTGCAATAAAGGAATTGTAATCCTGCAAGATCGTTAACAACATGTGATCATCTGTTGATAGAGTACTGAACTCTTAGTTTCAATGATCGGCCCTAGTTTTTTTTTTTTTTTTTTAAAGTCTGCAAGAGCCTCTACGGGGGATTGAGAAATGTCATTGAGAGGGTGAAGACAAATGTTATCTCTTTCGCTATGTAAAGGAAACTAAAGGAAAATCAAGTTGTAATGAAAGTGGATCAAAATTTAGTTTGCATGATGATGCGGGCTTAGCTAGGTCGCCAACTAATGCAGGCAGTTGTTAATTTCTAGAACTCAATGGATTTGACACCTTGATTTTATAGCCGCAGAGTTTATGGGATTCAGACATTTCCTGTTTCAATACAATGTTTTGTGTATGATATTCGCCGAGGAAACTTATCTTGTCTGATGTTTTTATGAACTAGACCAGTGATTAATTTTTATAGGTTACTCTTAATTTGGAATTGAGCGGAAGTTTTTCAAGCATCAGAGAAAATGAAAAATAAGGAAATATATCTGGGTCCATTTACCATTATGGATGCATCCATTGACATATATTGAATCATAAACAGATGAATTGCAGATATCCATCCAATATTGCTTGCAAACATTCATTAAACTTCATGCCTAAATCTAATGTTTTATCGACCAATCTAACCATTACTTCTTGTTGATCAAGATTAATCAAGGTTCTTCCTCTGCAAATTAATTTAACATTCATATGCATAGAAGTGAGGATGAGTGTTGAAGAAATAGGAAAAATTATTCTTTTGTGACGTAGAAATTATAAATTCAAATCACGAAAATAATTTTTTTATTAATACAAATAAAAAATTCATTTTATATATAATTTTTTTTAAATCTCATTCTGTGAGAATCTTATACATCGATCTTGTCTTTTACACTTATAAAACTAAAAGAAGAGACGAAGGAAAGGAATGAAAAGTTATTCTTTTGTGACGTAGAAATTATAAATTCAAATCACGAAAATAATTTTTTTGTTAATACAAATAAAAAATTATTTTTACATATAATTTTCTCTAAATCTCATTATGTGATAATCTTATACATCGATCTTGTCTTTTACACTCGTAAAACTAAAAGAAGAGACGAAGGAAAGGAAGGAAAAATTATTTTTTTGTGATGTAGAAATTATAGATTCAAATCACGAAAATAATTTTTTTGTTAATACAAATAAAAAATTACTTTTACATATAATTTTCTCTAAATATCATCCTATGAGAATTTTATACATTGATCTTGCCTTTTACACTCATAAAACTAAAAGAAGAGACGAAGGGAAGGAAAACCAAGGGGCGAGGTGTTCGGAGTAAGGATTTGCAGGATCCTGGAAAAAACTAGAACTCGTGCAACTTGGTATTAGCAATAAAGTAGCATGTGTGAATGCTTTCAAATATGAAGCAGACATATAAAATCAACTAGACAAAAAAACACCACCACATCTTTTTTTAAGCTTTTTAACAGTTTTCTGAATTGATTGGCTGGTGAAGCTTAAAGCAGACCTCTCTTTTCTTTCGAGGAACTATCTAAATCAAGCTACTCACATGAGGTTTGACCCTCAAGAACACTACATTCCACATGAGGAACATCATGAATCTATCAATCCCTTCTCAGACTGAATCACTGGATTTTCTATATGATCTATACATCAATTATCCACACATTGCAGTTGGAAATCATTGTCTGGAAAAATAGAGTTTGCAATTCCAGGAAGAAGAGGGAATCAAAACATTGAATTCTTACTGGTAATGTGGCGCTATCCTTGATGTTCCATTCCACTGGGATAGAGACAGCTTCTACCTTCTAGACCTTGTAAAAAGAAGAAATTGATCACCTCTCTACACTGAATTTGTTTTAGCCAGCGACAGAAAAATAATAAAAGAGCATAAGTAGATAAATAAATGTTTTTACCTTGGGTGTTCATTCATTTATTTTTAGTATTGTTTGTACTTATTGAACTTTTTCATAAATATTAATGAACATATTCAATTTTTTTTATAAAAAAATATTTTATTTGCTAAGCACATATTCAAAAATGTGTTTTTGAATATTAAACAAACATCTTCATAAAGATGTGCTTGTAACACTAAATAAAAAATTATACAAATAAATTTTATTTATTTTAATATTATATATGATGTCAAATTAAAATAAATTAAAATAAACATATAATTTAAATAGTTAAATATATTAAAATAATATATAAATAATTATATAATTTAAAATTTTATTATTAGAGAACAATAAACTAACAATATTACGTTAGTTTATATACATAAGAAAAAAATTATATTATATGTGACCAATACCGGCAAAAATTCATGAACAAAAAAAATACCGGCGAAAGTTCCATGAAAGCTAACCTTGTAGCATGTAATGTAATAAAATATTACCACTGCTGCAAATAGGCAAATTATACCATCAATGACAGTAAAGGTAAGTGGCAAGTTGGTGGAAAAGAAGGAAAGAGAAAACTTTTTCAGGTCTATGAAATGGAATGGAGAGAGCGCTACCCACGGCCAACGAAGTAGGCAGAGTTTTGCAGAGTCCGGGCCATTAAAATGGCAGTTAATTTTATTTTATTATACATGAGATTCTGTATTTGTTATGGCTTTTTCCTTCCTTCAAAGTAGTACGTACTACATGCAGCAGGCAGCAGGTAGCAGGCAGCAGCAGCAGGAGCTTGGTTAAAGTCAAAAACCTTCACAGTTTTCAAGATACCATTTATGTTTTGTTGCAGTGAAGGAAGCTATAGATTTAAAGCTTCCTATTTTCAAACTTTTATTTGGATACTTTCTATCGAAGTGTTACATTAAATGGATAGGATTGCTAGCAAACTCCCTAGTCCTTAAAACAAAAACAGTGATGGTAAAAGCATTTTTGAAGGGTATTTTTTTTTTTCTTGAAGAGGATATTAGAATAGAATGATGATGATTTTGTAAGTACCAACTATTTCTCTTACAAACTTGAGATTTTTTTTAATAATTGAAAGAATAAAATTAAAATTATTGAAATCAAACTTTACGTTATATTATAAAATTTTTATTAATTTTTAATTAAGAAGTTATTAACACAAACATCGAAACCATTCGAAATTTCTAACATAAAAGTTCACCACCAAGAAACAACTTAATTTGAGTAAACATTGCTAACATAAGCAAGGGTGTAAAGTGAAGTCTAATTAAATTGCTAATCACTAAGAGGCAGGACTTATCTACTGTATGATAATAAATTATGATACATCTTTGAGACAAGACATCATTGCCAATAGAAGCTATTTTGAATGTCATTCTCTCTACTATGCATGGTAAAAAAATTCTTTAACTCCCGTTATGCTCAAAATTTGAACTCATCATTTGATTTAATTATCTCTCTTTAAAAGGGTTTTTGTGGTTCAAAAAAGATTTTAAATTTTTTTAATATTTAAAACCATTAAAATTTGAATTTTGATCATTGGAATTAAGAGTTTAATATTATATTAATAAATCATAAAATTATGGAGATATTCATCCTCTTTTAGACTTCAAATGTAGCTTAAATAATCTGAATGTGATTCAATGTAAACAAAAAGAAAAGAACCTCATGAATTCTGACTAAACACTGTGGTCCATGATCTATAGCTAGATTCAAAATCTAGACATTCCCCGCCCAAAACATTCCCTTGATTATTGAAAGAAATGATACATTAAAATTGTAAATTAATTAATTCTATTGCTTTTAACTCATGTATTTCACAGCATAACCTAATAGACACAGCTATGCTTTTATTTACCATGAAGAAAACTCCATTTTCAAGTCTTGTTTCTTACCTAACAAGAAAAGAAATAAACCCTAAAACAATAGAACCTTATCAAGTCTCAACCCTAGCTAGCATTTGGTATCTTTTTCTCTTTTCCTTGACCCAACAATATTAAAGTGCTACAGCTGCAGCTAGCTATTTCAGTATTTCGCTCCATACCATTCAATGTGTGCTGGAAGAGACATGAGGCTCCACTAGGCACTACTGTAGGTTAGCTGGTTCTTTTTATTTTCTTTTGTGCATGGATAAAGCCTATTCACACAGGACAGGACCGGTTAATTATGGGGTGCCCTTCAAATCAGGATTATCTCTAGGGAGCACTCTTGTAGGACTCCCTCAAATTGTAGGAAATTTTTCAGTAACTTCTCTAAAAAAACTTCTGGTTTTGGCCAAAGTTTTATCCCAAGATCTTTAAGGAATTTTTGTTGAAAGATCTAGTAGTCACAAGAAACAACTTTAGCCTGCTTTTAGGAACTCTTTCCGTTAGTCTTAAGTTGAGAATTTGATTTTTGTAATATTCTAAAAACATTTACTTTTTCGTCTATTAATTGGTGACTAAAAAGGAGTAAAGGACCAAGTATATATACAGAAAAAGAGTAGAACAAAATTGTGAATACTGCGATAAATGCTCGTATATACAGAAAAAATAAAATGATAAATGAAAATATTTGTAAGAAGATAGGAATGACATTTATCGCAAATAAGATAAGTAAAAATCATTTATATTGATTTGTATATATACAATGTAAATTTATGGACACTACACTTAAAAGATTAAAGGTTATAAGTGATAAAAAAAAAAGTATTAAAATTAGAAGATCGGAAAAGATTTGGAAAAAATTTATTTAGAAAGATATAACGGAAGGAGAGTTTCAAGAATAAATTATTTTAAATAGAAATGAGTGAAGTAAAGAAATTCATGCTGATAATTTAGTTGAGTTCATATATAGATTTAAATGATTTATCTTAATAATGAGATAAAAGACACGATAATAATAAATTTCTTTTGTTACAATATATACTCTAAATGATTCAAATTCCAAAATAACGATAAAGACTAATTAAAATTGCAATATAGCATACAACTTTAGAAGGTAATGCATTGGGATTGAAACTCTTTAACATATTTTCTCTTAAATTCTTGCCTTGTTTCTAAGTTAAATTCTAAACTGATCGACTTTAACCTTGTCATATTCCACTTTATGAATAATTCAAAATGGAAACGTACGTACCGAAAAAGAATATTAATAATGTAAATGAATATATATACATATATATATATATATATATATATATTTGGATATTTTATATAACGTAATTATGACTTGGAAAGCAGATGAGATATTTAAAATGGGGAAGCAGCTGACTTTCTTCAAGAGAAACTCTTCAATGCTTCTGGTGGCAGCTATGGACGGTTGACAAAGAGAATTTGGAGAAATTTATTGCTGTAGCTACCCATCAAATGAGAAAACCTTAATAGTTTATATTATATATATATATATATATCAAAGGAAAATAAAACTAAGCAAATGTACCTAACTGGAAATAAATAATCAATTATACAGTTAACATCTAATAATTGTACATAGCCCTCAATTTCGATAGATGAAGGATAGTAAATTAAATACTCTTCCTTATTATTATTTTTACATGTTTTAAGATTTAAGTGCATATGACTGAAATGCATATATATATATATATATATATATATATATATATATATCACTTGCAAATAATAAAGAAGATATAATACTTTTTTTATTATGATAAGATTTAGGATATTCTCAAATATTGTCTGAATTTAATACTTTGATTGAAAATAGGAGAAAAATTATGAATAATCACTCACTTTAGTTCGATGGATATTAGTACTTATAAAGGTAGAAGGTAGAACTCATAAACTTCACAATCGTGTTTAGAGAACTGAAAGTATGCATACTCAATTATAAATACATACGTAATCATCAAATTGACATAATTATTTCAGTGAAAAAATTTCTCTCTTTTTTTTTTTTTAATAACTTATGAAATTTTAAAAACTCAATCACAAGACTCCTTCCCAAAGAAGGAAAAGTAATTCTTTCATCCAACACTTCCTCTTACTCACTCACTGCTTGCCTTCTTCTTCCAAACTCAATCTCAAATGAACTTATGCAAATGAAAATTAACCATAGAGTACTACAAACTAAAAAATAAAGATTACATGATTTGGGTGGGGAATAGGTGCGTGTGTTATTATCCTATTAAACCAAATGAAGACAGGCTAACTTGGAAGGTTGAGAGGTTGCTCTTTCGCCAAGCAAATCATTTCAACATCAACTTACTAATTAATTGTTCTTTTCATGTAGTCGAGTCACACAATTTTGTGTATTATAGAAGTATTGAAGGTATAAGTAATATATGTGTCACTTTCATTAGTTACAATAACTAATAATATTTGTACATTAGTATATATATGCTTATTTAAGTCTGTTTTATTTAGATAAATTAATTATAAGTTCAATTTTAATAACAAAGGTTAATGCCCCAATTTGGTGAAGTTCATATATTTTCTCTAACTCTAGTCCTTAATTATTTCAGATAATCCACCTAAATACAAGAGTTCATATAATTGACATTATTAATGCTAGTAATTTATGCACAGAAATTCTACATCCATATTAAAGAGGTTAAAGAATGCACTAACTCAATTTGGTTAGCTGGCTGTTTAAGATTACCTTTACTGCACATGGGTACTGTGATTCTTGTAAAATAATCTTGCTAATATTAAAGAGGAATATATTAGTAGACAAAATTGAGTAAGGATTAAAAAAATAATAAGGATGGATAACTGATAAGATAATAAAAAGGAATAATTAAAATTTTCTCTTCATTTTTTTTTAAATTAAAATTCATTAATATAAGATAGTAAAAAAAAATTACAATCAAATTATAAAATCAAAGTTTTCATGGACTCACATCTTAATTAAGATGTTAGCAAAATGATTTGCTTCCTTGTATATACATGAATGTCGAATGCAAAAATTTTGTAACTTGTTTAAAATATTATTGTATTTCCAAAAACTCTCAAGAATTCTATTTAACCCAAAGATTTTCCCTCCATTAATTCTCGTTTTACCCTAACCATTAGACAATGTATAGTAATGATGTTATCCTCTAAAGCTTCTGTCAGTTTCACTTTCTTCAAATTAGACAACAGTGATGGGTGATATACAGAGATCCAGACGCCATTACTTTCCTGCCTCAAATGCTTGGTTCAAAGTTCGAACTACAATGCAATGCAATATTTCGGAAAGATCATAAAGAGAGGCAGACCGAACATAAATACATGTCAAATTTAAGTTCGTCACTTTCTGTTTTACACAACAAAACCCCGTACAACATGAACTTAAGACACTGTAGATATGGTCTTTGGCTCCGCCGATAGTCCAACTGTGCAAGGACTAGAAAGAACACTGCACGATCTCCTCTAACCTTTTTATTTATAAAGATCATACTTATCAGTAAAACTTTCTCCGTATATTTACAGCAAATACAACTTGCCTCATGAGCACTCATTGCTTACTATGATCAAGTTAAGAACCTTGGGATATCCAACTGTAATAGGGTCCATCACTCCCCACCTTGTCATTGATAATCAAAGACCCTCCACATGATACAATAATAGTTGCCATTGGCTTCGTGATGTCAAATATATATATATATATATATATATATATATATATATATATCACTCTTATTTCAGTCCAACTTAGCAAAACTTTGATAAGTTTTGAATAGATTTAATTACTGGACATCGGTCTTGTTGTTATAATCCCGTCACTAAAGTGAGCTAGATAAAGTGGAAAAATGGAAGAATGGATAGAGATGTGTGGAAAATTTGAAAAAATGATTTTTGTTGATCTAAGAAGGAAAAGTGTGAGAAAAAATAGAAAAATTTGTTATTTTTTTCTTTGTTAATAAAATCAAATCACTTAAAAGGATTAGTAGAGAGAAAATAACAAAGATATAGACCAAGTATATACATTTTACAATTTTTTTTAATTTCTTGTTATTTTAATTAATTAATAATATAATGGTAAAACAAGATAATTACAATTCGTTATGTATCACATAAAATCATGTTTGTATTATGTAAAACATAAATTTTTTTATCAAAATTTATATTGACACACCAAACATAAAACTTATTCTTTGTAATTTTTTATTAATATTTAGCTCTTATTACTTTCGTATTTTTTATTTGTATTGTCCAAATTTACAAACAATGAATGGAATGAAAATATAATTTTGTTTCTAGTTTTTCATCTCTTCTACTAAACATATAATGAAAAAAAATCATCTTTTAATTTTTCTCTTGTTTCAATTTTTTATTTTTCCATTTACCAAACAAAGTCTAAATTAATTATATACAAGATTATTGAAATAACAAAATTTTCATCTTTCTTGTTTTCTCTCTATTTCCTATCAAACAAAGTTTAAGTAAGCAAAAAGGAAAATTTACAAAATAAAAGGTATATTATACATGTAAATATACAAGTAATTAATGTGCATATATGTAGTTGAAGAAAAGAAGGAATATTGGGATAAAAATTTCGCCCCCCTCGTCCGCTTGAGGTTGCAGCAGGGGTCAGGGCCTGGGTCACACTCATTTCATCATAATGGCAGCAAGCATAATCTGGACAAGGTTGGTAATACTGCCAAAATTTCCCCTTTTTCTTTCTCTTCAAACCCTAACCTCTTTACTGACCAATGTAAAGTAATTGAACCGCTTTTATATCTCTAACTAAATCCGGTTTTCAATAAGAAACCACCCTTGATTTTCCCTTCCAGGACCCAGCATTTGCTGCCTGCTGTGGGCACTACTGCTAAACTCCACAGTCCATCCCTTTTTCACCATAGTGGCTTGGCTTCTCTCTCCTTGGATTAACCCTTTGGATCCTATCTCTCTCTTTCTTTTTGCCTTTCTCTCTCTCCGAGTAAGGTTTTTTTTTTTTTTTTCTATATATAAAGGACATTGGCTTACCGTTGTGATACATAGCCCGGTTTTAAAGCAAGGGAATAAAAGCTCTTTTTTTTGGTTTCCAACTGTTGCTTTCTTCTGGTTGTTTTTGCTACTTGTAGCAGAGGAGCCATTGGTTCTCTTTTCTTTAACTTTTCTTTCTTGGGTTTCTTTGTTGCTTTGTTCTTGGAGTTGAGGAGAGGTAGCTCTAAGCTTTGAATTGGGTTTTTTGCTTGAGAGACATGTCGAGCTGCTTCGATGTTGCGCCTGAGCAACTCTGCTATATCCCTTGCAACTTTTGCAACATAGTTCTTGCGGTATCTGATCTTACACATCTCTTCTTTGTAATGGAGGGATCTGCCTTTTTTTCCTTAATATGCACAGTTCTTATCAACAGGCCACTAACTTATTATGTTTTGCTTTGGTATTTTCTTTATCTTGCAAGAAAGAACATTTTAGATCCTGATAAAAGCTGTCTTTGCTTATGCGATCAGAGCTCCCGTGTTCTCTGTACTGAAATCTATTGATTTTCTTTTCTGAGGTTTCTTGTTTTTCTTACCAGTCAAGTCTCCATCGTTAGAGTTTTCTTTTTCTTCTTCTTTTGCAGTCAAAGAATTTTTTATTATTATTTTATTTATGGATTATGGTAAATGAAAGAGAATTTTTTTTTTCAACGTCTAAAGTCCAAACTCAGGCATTTTGTTGATAATCTGATGAGGACAACTTCTCAACTCTCTTGGTTTACTAAAATACTGCCATAACTCAGTTTCTTTATCTGATGGGGAAAAGAAAATGAAGATCAATCTCATTAGCTTTGATCATTTCCAAAACACCCGCCTCAAACAAATTAAGAAACCCACCTTTCCATAAAAGGAAAACCAGAAGGAAAGAAACCCATTTGTCTTCTTTTTCTTCTATCTCCATGAATTCACAAAGTCTATGCTTCTTCCTTGACCACAATTCTACTGAGATAGTCACCTTCTTCTCTGTTTCCTGCTATTTTTTCTTTAAGCTGATTCAATTCCAGTTTTTTTAGGATGTTAATCAGCTGATCTGGGATTTTCTTTCGTTTGTTGTTTACAACTTACAACTGAATTTTGCTTTGCAACAATTAATATTGATAATATTAGAGAAAGGAAGGCTTAATTATATTTCCTAATTGATCGCTGAATTAATGCGCAGGTGAGCGTTCCATGCAGCAGCCTGTTTGATATTGTGACCGTCCGATGCGGGCACTGCACCAATCTATGGTCCGTGAACATGGCAGCAGCATTTCAGTCACTTTCATGGCAAGATGTTCAGGTGAAATGATCCTAGTCCAGATAATTTATTAATATAATTTCAGGGCCTTGAAAGCCTTTGAAACCTAGGGCTTCTCGGGTAGTCAACAAATCTTCTTTTAGAAGAGAGAAATCAAAGCTTTTCTAAACAGTTTTTTCTCTATGATATAGTTCCCGTCAGTGCAAACCCTAGCAGCCGCCATGATGAAAACCTATTTTATTCGCTTCTTTCTGTAGAGCTGGATTTTGCGGCCGTGAGTCAGGGGGCCTATAAACATAAACAAAGTATATTTTGATCTTTGACCCTGACCCATCAAAGGCTGAGGCATTTTCTAAAGATTTTCTTACTTCAAACATTTTCTTAGCCACTTTTTAGGTAGATTGATTTGATTGACATGTAAGTTAGGGTTCTTAGGTTTAATGATTTCTTTTCGAGAACCTTGTCTTCAACTGTGGAAACAAAGGAAGAAAGGGTTTCTGAGAGATCCTTTGGTTAGAAACTGATTTAGAGAGTAAGAGGGCCCTTGTTTTAGGGATTTGGCTATCTGGGTATGTAACTTCTGCAACCTATCTTAAATGATGCTACAATTCTAACTGATTCAGTCACTTCAATGCTGGTTTTGCTCCTTTTCTCTCTCTCAAAACATCATTTCAGTGTACTCAGCTTTATCTTTTTTCTATTTGTTTTAATTTTTCTGTCTCAATTTATTACTTTTCCTTATATTTTTTTACTTAAAACTAGCTAGTTATACACACAAAAATACTAAAGTGGAAAGCATGAAATAAAAGGACCCCAAGAGAGAAAACATGACTTGATTTCTCATCAGGTTGATTGATGGAGAATTTCACTTGAGTTCATGATTGTAATCAAAACTTGTCTTTTGTTGTTGATCTGATATTTTCAGGCACCCAGTAATGCAACGCAGGATTACAGGACCGACTTGGGTTCCTCTTCCAAATGCAACAAGCTCTCAATGCGAGGTCCTGCAAACAATGGTACTGAGGAAAGAGTGGTGAATCGACGTAAGAACTTAATGACATATCTGTTAATTAATATGCGTATTTCTTCATCATTTATCGTTACTCTCACCTTCTTTTTCCATTGTTTCTTTGTATTTGTCTGCGTGCATCATAGTTTAGTGATTAAGAAATGATTAAGGTATTGTTATTTTCATTTCCAGCTCCCGAGAAGCGGCAGCGAGTGCCTTCTGCATACAATCAGTTCATAAAGTACGAAAACAGCAACCATTCTCTTTAACTTAGTATATTATTATTAATATATAGTTTCTTAGATTATTATCATAAACAATACCAGTAAAACTTTTAATATTTTTCAAACGAATTAAATTAATAATACATATTTTAGTTCATTTATATGTTTTATTATTTTGATCTCGTTTGTAAAGTATAATACTTTATCGATAATGCATTGAGCAATAATTTTTTGTAAGCATGCATGTGGGCATATATATATATATATATATATATATATATATATATATATATATATGATTGCAGCTTTTCTATTTAATAACCATTTATAAGAAAAACTATGAAATTAAATGTAGGGAGGAGATCCAAAGGATCAAGGCCAACAATCCTGATATCAGCCACAGGGAAGCATTCAGCACTGCTGCTAAGAATGTAAGTTGACAAGGCTGCAAGAACTTGATCAGAAGACAAGATAACAGACTTTTAAGATTTCTTTTCTCAGATCAAATCATTTTGGTTATTCACCACCTACTTTTGTTCCTGCAGTGGGCTCACTTCCCTCATATCCATTTCGGGCTGATGCTGGAAACCAACAATCAAACTAAGCTGGACGATGTAAGTAATTAATTAAGTTGCTGATAATACAGAATATGAACAATATAATCAACTAATCAAGCATATGTCAAGGTGTTTTAATAGGTTAACTGCATGAATAATCCTTTTTAATTAATGATTTTGATTATTGAATATTGAAGAACTTGGTTTTGAATTACAGGCTTCTGAGAAGCATCTGATGTCAAGGACTGCACTGCTGAACAAGTGATTGTGCTTAAGATTCAACAAGAACAGTTTCCATGTACTGAAGGCTATGGTTTGGCTTTGAAGAGTAAAGAAAAATCTGGATCCGATGTGTTTTTAAGGACATGAATTACAACCCTAGTTTTATTTTTTCTTAAGTTGTTTAGAACATGTTATTTACTTGAACTGAGCTACTTTCCTCTGTTGTTTTCATCATCCCATCCACTTTTCAAGTGAACCATATATATTTATATAATCACAAAATAATTTTACTGTGCTATTAATCTGTCAGCCTGTAGGAATATAATTTTTACAATAGATACTTTTCTCCATGAAAATTATAAGAATCTTTAGTAATTAGAGTATTTTAAATCTTAAGTTTGTTTATGATACACTAACATTGAAAAATTTTCAATTTTACAATCGAAATTTAAAAAAAAAAAATATTGCTGCATGTGTTACTTCTTTTTTAATAATCTTTAAAATATATTTTACAAATTATGTATTATCCTGCTAATTTCATTAATGGAATCTAAAAATTTTACTAAACCGTATATGAAATAATTTCTTTAAATCTTAATACTAAAACGAGCTAACTTTGAGCTTCATTAATCATGCAGGCATATTTAGCTAATTTAGTTAATTAATATAGTTACATCCATTATGCCAATTATTTAGATATCAATTAATATCCATTTCCCCTCAAGTTGAATACAATTAAAAATTAGCCTAATATCTATCTGCAAATTTCTTGCATCATTATTAGGAGAAATCAATTAATGTTAATAAATATGATATTCAATAGAAGATAACATATTATATGCTAGCATTTGGTTTATTTGAATAATAAAAAATAGCTTAGTTGATACTACAATGTTGATATAACAATGTAGCTTCAGTTATAGAGATTTAATTCTTTGTAAACTTGAAATTTAATTGATCTCAAAGATGATTTAAAATAAAACATAAGATTCCATTTAGTTGTTATTTAGCCACTCATTTCTTAGGATTTGTTATTTTTTCCATTATAAAAATTACTAAAAATTGACTTATATATATCACATAGAAATTAACTTGAAAATTTAATTGAGCCCAGGAAGTACTTGGTGCTGCTTCCATGAAGCTATTGCTTTGAATTATTGAAATTCTCCTTTGGGTATTATTGTTATTATTAATATAATTATTATTATTTGTTTGCTTTGTTTTGTTTTGCTTTCAAATTAAAGAAGGAAATATCTAGGAAAAGTCTTTGTCTGTCCAAGCATAGAGTACAACTTAGAAGCCATAACCTGTGTGAAAAGTAATATTTGGACCACCATTTTGCTCCTTTGACATTTCATCTCAACATCCACAGAATCTCTAATACAAAGCACTAAAGTTATATATAGAGCAAACACTTTTGCATACATTTTCCAGCCTCTGATTTTTGCATTCAACTGTTTGACTGAAATGGGTTCAGGGTTTAGAATCATTAAATTTCCTTTTTTTTGTGAACAAAATCATTGAATTCATGAAATAGGAGAGGCACTATTATTATGCAGACTGCAGAGTCATCCATTAGGGCATCTCTCAAAACAGATGGAGAAGTGGAAATGTGGTCTCCCCAGTAGTGCTCTATTCTCAAGATGAAAGTTATAACTTTCTATGAACAACTATATATATAAACACCCACCTTTCTCTTTGATTTGCTTAAGAAACCTTAATGAATCTAATTTTCTGATTAGTAAAAAAATGAAAATCTATACATGACATCATCATATATAGAGAGAGGGAAACAATTAGTGTAATGATAAAGATTGCTCATTTGGTGACCCGAAAATTATGGATTCAAGCGAAAATAATTTTTCTGTTAATATAGAGGGAAGATTGACCTTTTTCAAACCCTACAATATAAACTTTTAATGCATTAAATTATCTTTTTTTTATAGAGAGAGACTAAGAATAGGAAGCTTGCTTTTAAAACTAATCACAGAAGCCTTACTATGAACTTAATTAATTGTGAAGGAGCATAGTTTGGTTTGTTTTAGTAAAGGGAAAGAAAAGAACAAAAATGGACGGTAAAATAGTAAAAATTAAAGAGAAGAAACTAGGAGGAGTAGAAGTATGATTTTTTATTTTTTTTTACAGGTAGAGAGAAATAAATGCATGTAAATTGTGAAATGTAAATAAGGGTAATAATGATTGAATGCCCTCGGGATCAGCAATTGGATTGTAGTAATATTACAAGCTGGAAAATGGAATTTCTTGCTACATGCACTTGTTATTTGTCCCAAGGGAAAAAAAAAAAAAAAAGAGTAGTACATAACAGCACAAAGGGGCCCTAATGGTTGGTGGTGGTGATAGTGGGTAGTAAAACGAAAACTTGAAAAGGCAAGAGTTGCAGCACCTCTGACATAAGAATCTGAAATGTCAAATTCATGTTTGGTGAACGCATTCATTTTCATTTCATTGTCATTTCACCTCTCAAGCCTAACTAGCTTGTTCTATCTCCCCCACACAAACAGGCACGCACCCAACTCTCACTCTCTCTCTTTGGACTCTTGATTTTTGGAGCTTTGGAGTTTGGGGAACTCCCCTTTCCCCCCTTGCACAGTAATTTCTTTTAAGACTTCATGCAACACATGAAGATTATATCCAAATTTGTACCGATAAATTAACATAAAATCATCTTTTAAAACTTTTATGTATTCACATGGAATTTTAATAATATCATTTTCGTATCGATTTCCATTGAAGGTGGGTCCAACGGGGATAAATTCTTTGCCGTTAGAAACAGGTGCAATACCCCAACATGTGATTCTCATGGCATCCTGTTCGATGGGTAACTTTTCCGCTTTGGGTGTCCGACATGAGTCATGCTATGTGTGAACAGGAATTATGCCACGTCCAGCTCCAATCATCCAAGGTGATCCTCCTTTCTTGCTTTCTTATCTAGAGACCAGACAGGAGGATCCAAAAGCTGAAAATGGCCGGAACAACGCTAAGTTATAGTTCACTCCCCTGTACGAAAAGGGAGAAAACCGCATATTCATGAAAAACCAATCAAGAATTTCGTCGCAACTGAAATGGTTCTGTAATTTAACTGGTCACTGATATAATTCTTGCAGTATGTTCTTTCCATCACCCCTAAAACAGAGTTTATCAACCTGTAATTTAACTGTAATCAAGAAACAAGGAGCCCTGAGTGCTATTTTTTTTTTTTTTTTTTGTGAATCCAGGTTTCAGCTTTAGACAATTCTTTCTCACTAATGAAATTTGGTCTCCAACTCAGTGAAGTAAGAAAAAGGAAATAAAATGATCGTTTCTGTGTCAGTAGCATTTGGTATTCTTTCCTATTGAACCGAAAGATATTCTTGATGAGCTATCAGTTCCGAAGTTGAAGGTAATGTCTGACGCATCAACATGATTAGGTGCACTGCTTGTCGATGGGAAAGAAAAAACAAGTGCAGGGGACGATCTGTTTGAGCCAAAACTATATGAAGGTTCAGTCTGTTCCTCTTTAGGCTGATGCACACTGCTACCTGATAGCAATGGCATGATCGACGGTGTTGGGGGTTCGGAAGACACACCAGAAGATGCAGAAACGGGGAAAGTGAAACCACTGCCATTATCCGAAGTAAACATCCATCTTTGCTCAGGCTTGCTGACGGAAATAGAAGCCAAAACTGGTTTGTTTCCCAAAGAGTTAGATGAAGGCTTTTGTAGACCCTCAGACACAGTAGCATCAGTAACCTTTGAGAGATCCTGTCCAATAAATTGATTACTATGACATTCATTGATGGAAACTTGTGAACTCTTGAAACAGACACAAAAAAAGTTTAAGCACTTGATAGACCTAACCAACTTGACAAATGAGACACAGAGGAAGTGATTCAATACCGCTGCTGCATCATATCATCATCACCAGATTCGAAAACCCAACCAAATTTCAAAGTTGATTTGTAAAAGGGAGGTAAAATGATACTATATCTTATCACCAATGTACTTGGTATACATGAGAGAAGAAAAAATTGATAGAAAAACTTTATGTTTCTTTCACTTTCCAAGTTGGGACAACAAAATAGAAATTGGATGTTGATACATTGGCCATTGTGCACTTGTTAATAAAAAATGATATATCGTCTTCTATATAGTAACTCCAAGAAATTGGGGGAAAACAGGTTAAATTTCCTCTTAAAAGATACTGAGAGCCTGTAATTTATATACTTCTTGTTATAGCTAATACTCACTAGGAAAGTACATAGCAAAATTATTAGCATTATAGCATAAGAATAACGAACTGCTAGAGAATCCATAAAGACCTAATGAGAGCATGCATGGTCACGGAACAATAATATAAGGAGGAAAGAAATACCTTCTGTGAAGTCTTGATTTGAGAATCCTTAGTTTTTCCAAAATCTAGTGAAGACCCTGCATTATTGCCAAACACTGTAAAAGTGCTGTCAACTTTTAAATCTGAAGCAGAGGTTGTTTTGTTCACATTCTTAGCCTCAACGGTACTCTCTGGAGAAGCCACAGATAAATAGTTCGCTCTATCTTCATTCCACTGAGCAGGACTTTTATTGTTGATTTGATCCCTGCTTTTAGAAGAATCAAGTCCAAAATATGGCAAGCCGTTGTGCCCCTTTGAAACGACATCATTAGCATCTGAAGATTGAGATCTTTTCCATGAAGTGGCTATCTTTAACTCATCAGACTTCTTCTTAGGAGTGGCTATATTTCGCTCAAGGTGCTCCAATATTGTCCTAGCCATCTGACTGGAATGTGGATGAACAGGCGGGATACCCATTTCAGAGCTTCTATTACTCTCTACTGACTGAAAAACTGAAGACCTACTGGTGCCTCCTTGTTCCAAATTCTTCTTGATAGAAGGATATAGACCTTTGGAAACATCGGAATTTTCCACTGGAAAAGGACCATTTAATGGTGAATGAGAATAAACAGATCCTCTCGATGGAGTTTCTGCAGTGCCCCTTTGTCGAATCCTGCGAATGGGTCCCACAGATCCATGGCCATCATCCACTATGTTGCTCTTCAGCTTCAGTTGTGTGTTCAAATAACAAGCAAAGGACTCAAGTCAAATAGATGTATTGATAAGAGTTTAATTCATCAAAAAGTAAAGGACTCCAGTAAAATTTTAGATAAATGATTATGACATAATACAGAGAGAGTACATCAGAAAACATAAAACATGCTTATCCATACATCGGAAGTAACCAGGAACCCATATTGAAGAAGCATGATTGTAAAAAAAATAAAAAATAAAAGAATAAAAAAAAAAAAAAAGGAGAGGATATAATTCAAGCTTGAAGCTTGAAATACTAGTTAATACCAAACCATTAGAGGGTCAAGGTTTAAGGTTCAATTTCCCCCTCATTATCCAAATGTAGTCTTTTTCTTCTTTTTAAGAAAAAGGAATTCAGTTCCAAAACTTTATACAAGTCCCACCTCCCAATTACCCAGTTAGTAGTTTCATTCCTGGTGCTTTGCCTAAAGATCACATCCAGAAAGAAGGTCGAACAAGCCTTGGGACTTACTATGAGTAAAGCTATTTCTTTTTCTTCAGTATGAAGGTAGTAAAGCTATTTGTACAAATTTAGTTTAATCTCCCGAAGAAGAGCTTATTTATTACAAAGGGCCATTCCCAATAGAATTGTAATCCTAGTTTACGCATTTCTTTATAAGCTAGCAGCTAGTTTATAGGAATCTTGTTCTGTTCCCAAATCCTTGTTCAGATGACAAGTAGCTATAAGCTTAAGCTTGTCTATCCATGCATCATATGAGCCATATGAAAAACAAGAAAGTTGTGCTTTAAAAAGAGAAAGAAGACAACAAAAGCCTGCAAGTAAAATTTTCGGCTCAACATTTCATTATAGAATGTACTAAAGCCCAAGCCACAAATTCTTCATCCATCTAGGATAACTAGCATATGTCATCTGATTCTCTTCAGCCATCTCCTTTTTCATTTTAGCCTTCTAAGCTAAGCAAGATATCATTGTTAAAAACACTTCAAGAACATTGCATGATATGTGACAGTGTTAGCTAAGGCATTTATGCACCTAAAATTATCAATCAGTAATGAACAATGAAGATGGCATGACCTCAGCAAGAGACATGCATACCAAGAAACAGAAAAACGTGTGCAAAACACACACACACACACACACACACACATATATGGAGATAGAGTAAGCAACATATTGGAAGTAGACCTAACAATTCGTGTCCGTGTCATGTAAAATTGTGTTTGTATAGTGTAAAACACGAAAATTTCATCTCAAAATTCATGTCGACACGTCAAACACAACCATTTTTTTAAATTTTTACCATATTCATATATAATTTTTATCAAATTTTAACATATCACCTTCGTATATTTTATTCGTGTAATTTTCGTGTCACGTTTAGGATAGCCAGGTTTAACTGGAGTATAAACAAGGGTACCATTACAACCACTAATCATGAAAAATTACCTGCCCATATACGGGAGTTTGTGAATGCTGCAAGGGAGAGAATGAACCATTCAGGAAACCATTACCCTCGTCTCGTACTTGAGCCAACTGATTACAAGCAAGGAAGAAGGAAAAAAACCATCTCTCGTGCAATCAATCCAACGTAAATCATAATAGAATATATACAAAATATTAAAATTCCACACCTTTGATTTAGATTTTGAATAGATAGATCTGGAGTAAGGGGTTCTCGGAATATTATGAAGCCCAAATCTGCCTCTTTGACTTTGTGGAGTTATATAACCACGCTGATCCTGTACCATGGAACCAGGCCAACATGTGGATGGCTTTGGTGAAGGCAATGAAACAAATGGTTCTGATGCATCAGCGAGCATTTTCGCTCTTTCATCTTTTGATATAATACTCTTGGAAACTAGGTTTACTTCTGATGTCCGGCTTGCCATGTAAGCTTTTGCAATTTCAATTGGTGAAGATCCAGTTTCATCTGGGAGCTACAATGTATCATAGAATTTAAATTTTTAAATAAAAAAAAAATGAGACAAGAACATCAAATTTCAATCTACCTAACAATACATGATATGTGACCATGCCAAAAGATTGAACTGTGTGCATGAGCCCTCGTGTGTATACGAGAGGAGAAGACAGACAGAGACAGAGAGATGAGATAAAAAATGATATACGTACTAATAAACTTCTATCCATGGGCAGATGAGAGACTTCCTTTTTTGTTGGCAGTTCCCACAAGGCTCATCCTAACCAACCTTCCTCTTCCCAACCAGCCCAACAGATCAAAAGCTTCCAGAAAAACATTTAACAACTATTTATCTATCACAAGCCTATTCAAAAGTTTGCTACTTAATATCTTCGATTGAATTATTAACTTAACAAGTATATGATAACTGCTTCTAATTACAGGGCACTGCATTGCACCTTTTACCTGAGTGAGTACACTAATTAGATATCCACAAATACGCACCTAAGCATCTAACTCCTTAAAGTTAATGAACAAAATTATGAGAATTTTACAGCTGCTATTCTCTCTTTTCAATTCATGTAAAGGAATTCCTAGCCCAAAGTGTGAAGTATTTAAGCTATGGTGAGAAGGCTAGATCTTTTATCTTCTTTCTTATCCAGCATTGTTTCACATTCACAACCAGCCCTAAGTAATTCTATTAAATCCCTGGGATGGTCACCTATCAAACCCTAACTGAATCCACTTCAACATCCATCAAGTTTCAACACTAACAACAGTCCAGGGTACTGTTCACAACCCAAATCACCAGGGATACGTATTGCCATTTTGCTTGCTTTGCTTTCAAAATTCAGTCTTTGCTTTTAAGCCAACCAGAAGACTATAAATTATACTCTCCCATCCAGTTAAACCCTAAAATTACAAGCTCTTGCCCACCATACAAATAAATTACTTAATTAGAGCAATCCCCTTTCTTGTCCTGCATCAATTCGTTAAAGACTAAATTACACTACTTAAAGTGATAAATAATATGACAGTATGAGTTCAAATTATAGATTTTAAAAATAAAATCTAAGGGTTTCTACAAGTTATGTTACTCTGATTCAGGGTGAGTGTCGGATATGGGTATGTGTGTGAAAGGGCATGTACAATTTTTTCTAAAATTTTTTCCATATATATATGGAGGGAGGACCACAATACCATGTCTATCAGATATGTGTCGCAGATGGATACTTCAAGGAAAATAAAGAACCGAAGCAACATACTCCAATGTATAATTCTCTAGAAATGGAATAATCTTTCCATTTTTGGCACAAACATCATGAAAAAAGAAGCCACAGCATTCAACCTAAGTGTTCCATGCACTTATCATCATTCCAAAATCAAGTTCATTATGATGTTTTCACTCACAGTTGGCATAGAAAGTGGGGTGGCCAAGTGTTTTTCTTCAGTTGGTCTTCTCGTGTTTTGAGCAACTATAGGTCCCTTGGCACGTTCAGTAGACAGGACTAAATCCTTACTTTCTTGATCAACTGTAGGAATGTCAACAGCCCTTGCACTTATAATCCCTATCAGACGATTGATTTCATCCCTGGATATAGATTATATATGTCAAAACCCATATTAGATAATTAACTCTCCGCACTAACTGAATGATCACCCTGAAAGACAGAGACAAATGCGGATATGAAAATTGAACAGACAGGAATGAACAGATCATTAATTAATAACATCAAAACCAAGTCCATTCATGATGGGCGGGATACAGCTGTAATTGATGTTCTAGACTATTTAGACCAGTAATCTTGGTAGAAACAAGCAAGTTTACAATTTATGAACAATGGAGAGAATGTAAAATCAATAACAAATCACCTTGAAAACGTTTTCCCCTTCATCAGCTTCTCAATTTCTGAAAGTCCGTCATCCTCAACATCACCCTTATCGCCTTTTCTATTTTCAGCAAAGTCAGAACCAGCCTTTGATCCATCAGTTGTTCCACTAGTACCAACTGTTTCGGACACTCCAATCTAGAAGAAGAATGCAAATATATTCATTCATGATAAACCATCAAGAAAAGCTCAAATTAACAAATTTTTGCTTAGATAGAGCCAGTGCAATGAGATTTAACAAAATTTAAAGTGATAATAAAAGCCCTTACAGTTGAAGAACAAGTTTGGTCTTCACCATTAGCATGTTTTTCTATGTCTTCATCCAAGTTAACTGTTTCCAACAGAAATAGCAAACTTCAACCAGTAATAACAGTAACTTAACATTTAATTAACTAAACAGCAAAAAGGAAACCATTAAAAATCTCCAACTCTTTTAAACTACAAAGTTACTCACTTTCAATCCTAAAAAAACCCTAATTAATCCCTAAGAAGATAAAAGTTTAAACAAAGAGACGTGTTTGTTATAAAAATAAATAAATAAATAACCGCGAGTTTGAGGTTCTGGCAGCGGGAGGGAATCGCTGGTGAGTGTTTTGGAGAAGAGAGAGGGAAAGATCCTGGTGGCGCCGCCAGCTATTAGACGGTAAGCCGGATCGACGAGTTTAGAGAGAAAGCGGCCGCGTAGGGATTGGTTTTGCTGAGGGCGGGCGTAGGGTGCAGCCGGTGGTCGACGCGGTAGTTGTCTCCTTAGTTTCCCGCCAGCCCCGAGCTCTGTTCTTTCTGGGTCTTGCATTGAGTAGGACGGCGCCGTTTCCTTGGTTCTTTCCATTCGAGTCTCTTCTCCGTTTGTCTCTCTCTGTCTCAGCACGCACTATCACGCACCTGCTCACTGTGCTCACTGCGAAGTGCGGAGCGCGCTTTTTTACATTTTTTTTCTTTTCTTTTTGCTCCTTATTAGCTTGTGTCTACAACATTTGTTCTTTTTTTCCTTGCATTCTAGGGTCACTTGTACCCATCATAACTATAACCAATAGGAACATGCCACATAAGAAATTTTTTGTAAATATAAAAATATAAAATAATATCCATAAAAATCCGTCAACTTTACTAAAAAAATTAAAAATAAATTTAGATTTTCTATTACATGTATTAAATTATAATGTTTATGTTCTGTTCAAATTTTTTTATTAAATTTGATAATTTATATTCATGTTATATAAAATCGTATTAATATTATTTAAAATATAAAAATTTCGTATCAAAATTTACATTTAAAATTATCAAACTAATTTTAGAAAACTAATTATTTTTTAAATTAAAATAAAATTAAAAATTATTTAATTTAAACTCAAACATTATAATATTTCATAACTTCTTTTACTCACTCGTATTCATATAAAATATTATCACACGAGAATTACATAAATTAGGGTTTGTCCGGGAGCTCAGTTAACCTTTAATTACATATATTCCCTCGCCTCCAGTGAATATGGGCAGTACAGTTTTCCTTGAGTGTGCTGAGCCATATCTTTGGTCCATCAGTTTAATGGTAAGTAGCTTGGTCTGGAACTGGGAACACACCATCATAGGCTCAAGTAAGTTTATTGAAATCATTTTTTCAAAAGAAAATGTTTATTGAAATTATCATCACTGCCCGCATGCCTGACTTGTTTCAGAACATGAACAGCTATAAGTTCCTACCAGCCAAAACATGCTCTCTTTGAAACCCGGGAAGCCAAAGATGATCAACTTATAAAAAGATGAATTATCAAACCATCATCTTCTTCATCTCATTAAGAACATACACGATAACAGTTTCTGGCCTTTACATGTCTATGGAAGATTACAGGCATATATACAAGAAAGGTGCTGCAGCTTATTGGCTATATAGCTTAAATTAGTGTTCTTGTCAAGAAACCGTGCTTGAAGATCAGTTTGTTTTGGCAGCTCTATTATTGCAGAAAACTACGAGTTCTAGGAAACAGATTGCCAGGTAATTCATGTCGCCCAGCACTGCAGGCACATGCCAAAAATGCTGGTGCACTGATGTATTTGTTGACCATAGCCAAAAATAAAATCAATAATCAAATGTCAAACAATCTGGACTGTGGTAGCTGAAGATCACTCTGTGTGTTAGGCCTAGAAATATCACTTTAATCATCAGAATTGCATACCATATATAAATATACCTCAAAGTTACTACTTTCTAAGTCAAAAAGTAAGTAACCACTCATTACCAGCAAGCTTGTTATCTTGTATTGCTATGAACACTAGCATTAAATAAAAAAGCTTAATCATGACTCCACTATTTCATAAAGCTATTGATATTTAGCTTTTGGTTGGGATAAAGGCAAATTCAACCACAAATTTCAGTGTACGCAAACTTTCTTCATTAACTCGTATTAATAGAGAGATTATTTTCGTAACTTGAACTCATAACTTCTAAATAAATAAAAAAATTAGCTTTTACCGTTGCATCAAACTAATCCTCTTGAATTAATGGAGGGTGGGATTTGGCTAGTGCAGGGCTATGAAAGACTTAAGAGTATCAGATAAAACTAAGTACTGAAGCCATTTGCTTCTCTGTTAGCGTCTTTGTCACAGTCATGAGTTTGAATTCTTGAAGGAGACAATCATGAATATCTAGCAATCATAGTTATACTCATCATGAAAGCATTATGTTTCAACAGTGCAGCAACAGAAATCTTTTCCAATCAAGTTTGCTTTTTCAAACAAAAAATGTGGTAAAAATCTTGAAGTTTCTTCTTTCATAATACGTGGCTGGTTCTGCAGCAACAATCCATGGGTGACTGTTTTTCATGTGCTGTCATTAATCAGCTTCCTTAAAGTAAGAAAAAGTAGGGGAGGAGAAGGGTGGAGTAGAGAGGGAATAATAGTAGGAGCAAATGGTTGAAACGGCACATGTCAGAAGAGGAGGTGATCAACCTCTCTGGTGAAGATCTTTTGACATTAGAAGATTGGAATCAAGTTCTGCATATGGATGGCTAACCAAGAGATCAGAACCTGTTCAACATGCCGAAAGGACTTCTGCTTTCACTTCTGATCTTGACACCAACCTCTTGGTTCTTCTCCCAACAATCTCATTCAGCCTATCAGCATAGTCTGCAGCCACTGATATCTTGCATTGTCAAAAGTAAGGAAACATTTGGAAAGGGTTTGGGGTTTAAGAAGAAAAGTGTTAGGCAAATATAGAATCCAAGAATGCTGAGAAGAACAATGTACCAGTAAATATATAATTGTGTGATTCTTTTGGCTTCTTTCTCAGTGAATGATTGTCTCACGAGGTTACAGATATTTGCCAGCGCCTAGTAGTTCTGTTAAGATTCCGATTATTAACTTGCAAAACCATCCCATGCTAACCCATGTGTAGTAGCAGTACAGAAATGAAAAAGATACTTGTAACTGGCCATCCATTGCTGTCCCTACACAGCGCATATTTTCTCAAGCATGAGCCCCATCGATTCCAAATCCCAACCCATCAATCAAATCTATTGTCAAAATTAGTAGAGCTGTCAGCTAACCAATTGGCTCCGGCTTTCCTCCCATGGTTAGTCAAGCTGGTTCAATCTTTGTAACTAATTTCAGAAGGGTATTAATTTTTGCATACAAATACCACATAAGCTATTGCTCTTGACCGGCTAAGATTCTCAGTTAGGCAGTCTTGCTCGATCAGCTTAATTAGCTCGCTTATGCCTTTCTAATCAACAAGTCAATTCATCTAGCTCTACACTGCGTATTGGGAAGCTTAAATTCCAACCAGTGACTGCATATACAACTTGTAACTTAGAATTAGAACCTTGAAGCCTGCAAGAAATGCAAAAAATGGAAAACCCAAAGGCTTCGGCAGATCAGCCTGAGCCAAGGGACACCTACAAAATTGCTTATATAATTCATTTCTTGCTTGGTGCAGGAAATTTGCTTCCATGGAATGCTTTTATCACAGCTGTTGATTACTTCGGCTATCTCTACCCTGCCAAGCATGTTGAAAAGGTTTTCTCTGTAGGCTATATGAGCTCTTCTGTGCTAGTTTTAGTTGTTATGATGAGTTCAGGTTGCTGCAGCAGAAAGTTGACTCATAGATTTAGAATGAACATGGGATTTTCCATGTTTATTCTCTCCCTAATGGTTGCTCCGACTATAGACTGGGCATCGCGTAGCAGTTGGTCAAAAAAAAGACAGGATGCAGCCTATTTTGTGACAGTTGCAGCAGTTGTAATATGTGGTTTAGCAGATGGCTTGATAGCAGGAAGCTTGATAGGATCAGCTGGAAAACTTCCAAAACAGTTCATGCAGGCTATTTTTGCTGGAACTGCTTCTTCAGGTACCTTGCAACACTTTCACTATTTAATTCCTATCCAGATTCTCCTATTGCTTTTCTGAATTAAAAAATCTGGAGATTTAAAGTATATTGATAACAAGAATGAAATGACTTTACAGAAATCATATATAAGAAAACATGCCCTTGCAAATCAATGCTTTTAAGTTTAGAACATAGAAAAGAAAGAGCTACTTGTTTCTTATTCTAGTGATGGAAAAGGTAAAGCTTTAATTGTAGTTCAACAGAAATTATGGAATAATCACTTTTATTAGGGACTTTTTTTTTTCCTTTTAAATAAGCTCAAAAGTGCATGCTAGCTTGAGGTAACATATGTACTAACCTAGAATGTAGGAATACAGTAAGCTAATCTCATATTCAGTACTGTCTGTCGGAAAAAGATCCCTTAGTATACGGAACTCATTCCATGCCAGTGCATCCTTTATTCTTCCAATCGACGTCTAGGATATTTATTTTAGCTCTGACTACCCTTGTTGCCACCCTTGTTGCCGGTAGGAAGACATTGTGACTCAATTATCTAACTAAATCCATCATATCTGATAACAGGTGTGCTGGTTTCCATCCTGCGAATAATAACTAAGGCTTCACTTCCGCAAACCCCACAGGGCCTCCGAGCAAGTGCTCACTTCTACTTTATAGTCAGCACCACTATCCTGCTTTGCTGCATTCTTTGCGGCAATTTGCTCTACAAGTTACCAGTTATGCAACAGCATTACAGACTTCATGGAGACGAAGCATTTTGCTCCAGGCCACAATTTTGGACCGTGGCAAGAAAGATATGCTGGCCAGCTCTTGGGATTCTCATGATATACGTAGTGACACTATCTATTTTCCCTGGATTTATAGCCGAGAATCTAGAATCCAAGCTTCTTCACGACTGGTATCCTGTTCTGCTGATCACAGTGTATAATGTCGCAGATTTCATGGGAAAGTCTGTGACTGCAATATATGTTCCACGGAGCATTAAGAAAGCTACATTGGCATCCATATCTAGGCTTTTATTCTATCCACTTTTCACTGCTTGCCTCCATGGACCAAGGTGGCTCAAGGTTGAAATACCAGTAGTGGTTCTTACATTTATGCTCGGACTGACTAATGGATACCTAACAAGCGTGTTGATGATCCTAGGCCCCAAGACTGTATCAGAGTTGGAAGCAGAATTATCTGCAATTGTATTGGTTGTGTTCCTGGGAATTGGTTTGGTCAGCGGCTCAGTTCTTGGTTGGTTTTGGATCATTTGATCCTCTTCCCTGAGCTCCCCTAGTCTCCAACTCATGTAGCTAGCTTTCCTTGCAAAATTAAAAAGTTAGTTCTGCACTTCTCTCTGTGTTGATTTTGTAAACCTGAAGTTAACTCTTTAGGTACCCCAATAATGATGAAATCTGAAAGTTCTCTTCAGAGTCTGTGAAAACACCAAAAAAAATAACTCAATGAATGTCATGATTAGCAACCAGGTGGCTTAGCAAAATCTATAAACAGCTTGGTGTTTATCTTCCTTAGCTATACCATACATGAGTAATGAAAAGAAGAAGAACTCTAAAACTGGATTAAGCCACAATCTTGATAATGAAGTGAGAACGATTACCTAAAAAGCATCGAATATTCTCTCCTACTCAAATTTCATTACCAGCCAAAAGCAATGAACAATAAGATAACTCCAAAAAGAAAACAGTGCCGTTTGTTTTTTAATCTTGATCAACTAGGAATCAATTTCAGTGTACAGGAACTAAGCAATCATGATAAGATCAACAACTAGGAATTAATTCCTTCAGTAACCTTCATGCTTGTTAATATAATGAACAGAAAAAAGAAAACGCTTAGTGCAAATTAACCTTATAACTCTTCTTTGAAGAAATTAACTCAACATCATCATAATCAAGCCTTTATCCCAATACTTACGAACTCAAGTTAAGTTATCAAACTCATCAACATCATCAATAACCAGAAAATCTTCAAAAGATAAATCAAAGAGAAGGGAAGATTCCAATGAAAAATTCATTTCCATTTATTATTTTCCATTTTACACGGTAAGGCGCGCAAGGCTCCATGTTTGGGAACAACAAAACAGAATTATTAATTACTACAACTCTCTCTTTTATACAGGGGCAAAAAATCTAACTAAAAGAAGCTTGAAAAGAAAGGGTATATTAACAGAAGTCAGAAAAGCCAAATACAAGCTATGTCACAAGAGTCTTAAGTAGAAGCAGCCAAAGGAGGAGCCATTGGAGGAGCTCCATGGAAGAAGCTTTGCTCTGATCCTTTACTCAAACTTTCCCCAACTACTTCTTCAGTGTCCCAGAGAAATCGAGCATATGATGCTAGCACAAAACTGCGATTTGATCAAAAAATGATTCCGTTAAATCATTGTGGAATTAAACATAAACGACAAACCCACTGTTTTGAATTTAGTTTTGGGGTATTTACCAGTCGTCAGGGGCAGCTTTAACAGCTTTATCGAAGTAGGTTTCAGCTCTCGAACCATCTTTGTGAGTTTGCCAGATTAAATCAGCGTACATAGACAGAACATTCCCGTCATTTGGATTTGCCAAGATTGCTCTCGCACAGTATTCCTCGGCTTGCACGAAATCCTGACGAACCTGTCCGGTTTTCCGACATGATCAAACTCAAACTCTTTTACCTTTCTTTTGTAAAAAAATAAATAAATATTGATAAATTTAGTTACCTCTTTCAAGAATCTAGCGTAATTGCTGAGGAGAAGTGAATTTCCAGGATTAGCCTCGATCATCGTCCGATAGTACAAATCCGTATTATTAGTTTCGTTATTCGAATCCCAAGAGCTCCTTTCGTTATCACCACGGCCCCCGCCGCCGCCGCAGATATTTCCTCCAGCACCACCTATCTCACACTCTTCCTCCACCCCAAGCGACGACGTTCCCCACCACTGAAATCCAGCTTCTTCTTTTTCCACCGCCTCATCTTCCTCTACACAGATCCCATTCAAGATCCCCTTATTTTTCTCAACGGTTCTCATCTTGGGAACCACCAGGTCCCTCAGATCCTTCTCCGCCATCCTCCGACTCGAGCTGTCGCTCGTTCCCACAGAAATCGAGCTCGAACACGAAACTTTTAACGGAACGGTTCGGGTTCGAGAAATCTGGTGCCATACCTCGGGCTGCAGCGATGCCTCCTTCGATTGTGAGACCCATGAGTTAAGAATCGGCGTTGATGCGCTCCTTAAAAGCATGTTGCACTAAAAGAGAATGCCCAGAAAATTGAAGGGTGATTTTCTTAAATAAGCCAAATACCCACTACCCAGCACTACTTTTTAGTTTTTTTTTGCCCTCGCTTCCCTGCAGCAACGTTGGGAAAGAGGAGAAGCGGCAGTGGTGGGCTTTTATAGGGAGACTGAGTAGATGTACGGGAAAGATCTGGGCCGTTGATTTGAGTGATTGAATCCGACATGGAAATGTACACGTGCTTTTGCTCAGCTGGCTTAGTAAAGAGCCGTTTGGTTTGCGATAAATTATAGAAAGCGTGAGGCTAGCCAGCTTAAAAGCTAAAAATATGTTATTATTTATGATTGTTATAATTATATTTCTTATTCTATTTCTCCTTTTCATTATTATTTTAAAAATTTAAAAATGAAGCAATAACATAACTTAGGTTTTAGAAACGTGTTTTCACATATCTATATGTACGAATATATATATAATTAATTTAAGCTTTTTTTGAAATGTAAATTTAATTAAAACTTGATTTCAAAAATATTTAGAATAATAGCAAGAAATCAAAAAAATTATTCGCATTTTATATTATCCCAGTCTTAAATCTTTTTTTTTAATGTTTCTATGATAGAAGTGTAACATGAAAATAGAGGAATAGATTGTGAAGGTTAAAATTTGAATTAGAAAATTATTAAAATATATATATATTTTTAAATCATTTATCATTTAAACCAAATCTCAAATTATTTTTTAAAAAAAATTGAGTACGCCTAAAACTAATACATATCTCATATAAACTTTTATTAGAAAGTCGTCCGAACCAAACCATATACTTCCAAGTCCCAACTTATAATCGTTTTATTAGTATTTCATTACTAATGTGTTGATAAATTTATTGATGATGGATTATTTGTTTGCCTTGATATTCTAAAGGAATTTTTCTTAAAAGTAAAACAAAGTATTCCGTTTTATATTTTAACTACTTCAATTTTATATTTATTTTTGAAAAAAATTAAATTCATATTTTTATATAAATAAAGTGATATTTTTTATTAAAAATAAAAAATTTATTTTTTCTCATATAAATTAAAAATTAAATAAAATAAGATATGATATGAATTCTAAAAAATCTATTGAAAATATATCAGATAATAATCATTAAAAAAATAACTAATCAACTTAAAATTCACAAAAAAAAATTAATGCCAAACAAACCCCAAAATTGGCGCGACAAAAGAAGTTGGGCTTTGCCTCCTGCGTGCGCGGTGGACGGAAACAAGTACACGGTTTTGATATACAACGACAGTAGGCCCCACTTAAAGAAATCACGTGAGCCGAGGCCTGCCATCAACGTCGGATTGTCCACTGACGTACTTCAACGGTTCCGATTCAATCTCTCCACGTGACACGCACTCACAAAACTTCAGGCATTCCATTATCCCGGGAAAGGGAGAGTGCCGCAGGATTTTTATTTTTTTCCCACGGTATTCGTATTACAACTCCCCAAAGAAAAAAGCCCCGAGTTTGAGGTTGATTTACGGGAGTGGCATTACGGGACATGAGTGGATGGACTTTCTAATGCGGTGGAGCCCCGGGTGGGGCCGGGCGATTGGGCTCAACGGTGGAGAGTTCGAACTTCGAAGCCATCAATCAAGAGCATGACGTCTGATTATGGCGGGCCGTCGTTAGTTGGTGAGAAGTGGACGGCTGCAGCTCCTTCTTCGCAGATTTTTATGGTCCCATCCAAAGTTCTTTTGTCTTTAGCCCAGCAACTTGCAAATCTAAGGCTAATTTCGTCTTTTTGATTTAGCAATTATTCGTTTTACGCTTTTACGAACTCAAATGGCGGACTCGGGTGGTGACAACCGACAAGCCTGACATGCTCACCACTAAGATCTCAAAAGTGGAGTCTATCCTTCCACGGCGGGCCAACCACCACCCTTGCAAGGGTCACTTTCTCTCGTACTTCCTGATAGCAATAATAATAATACTGTCAAAGTACACCAGAGATGTTCATCAGTGTTCATCTTTCAATTTTCAAATCATTGTTGGTTTTGAAAAGTTTCTCAGCCCAAACTCTCATATAACAACCCTGGCAAATTCCAATAGCGTTGATAATTAGTGATTAGCGTGATATATTCTTTGTTTAAATAGTGTAAAATACAAAATTTATTGTATTAATTAAAAATTATAGTTTGTATGGATGAGGTAAATGTTATATCGATTTTTTAACTGAATTTATAGTTAAATATTAAAATTAAATTTAAATTTATTATAAATTTTTACACTAAAATAAAAAATTGAAAGTTTATAAAATTTTACTTTTTTATTTATTTTATTTAATTATATTATTTTAAAAAATTAAAAGTTTATTTACAATAAAATAAAAGTTTATTAACTTTTAAAATAAAATTAAAGGTTAATAGATTATATTTATTTTTTTATAAAATTAGATTGAAAATATATTTGACTATTAAATTTTTTTAATTTTTATCAAATTGAGATATATTTTTTGTCAAAAATTTAATTTGTATTTTTTTATTATTTTTATGTCATATTATATTATTATATTATATTTAAAATTATCATATCTAATTAATTTTGGTAACGATTTTATTTGATCAAATACATAGAATCTTATGTTCCTTTTATTACAATACTTCTAAAAAAAATCCTGAATAGCTTAGAAGTTTTCTTATCATTGATGATTTCCATATTGATGCAAGTGACAATATCAATCATGACTTTAATGTGAAGCTGGAGCTCCTATTTCTGTCCGTTTATATATACGGTTATTAAGTTTTGAATTAAATGATTAAAAAAATTAAAATATGTAATAAAATTTATGTTGGAATTTAAATAATTTTTTTTTTCCATCGTTATCCAAAAATAAATATTATAATACGAGAACCAGAAGGGAAAGAAAAGAGACAAGCCAGATTGTTTTCAGTTGAAAAGGGAAAGGAATCTATATGTTCTGCAATGAAATTGATTGAAAACCAAATAACCCCAGATGTACAAAAAACAAAAACCCTGTAAAAAGGACCTCCAGATGAAAGAATGCTCAAAATCTTGACAAATTAGGGAACAAAAGTCTCAATCATTACATGCATTTGCATACATAAAGATTACGAGAACTCTGTAAATTGGTTGGACCACCATGCAAGAGGGGGCAACAAGAAAGAGAGAGACGACTGATGAGAGATGTGAAGTACATTTTGTTTGAAAATCCTTTAAATGGATTCACTTATATTAATTAATAGGATATTATTAATTATCAAATTTGTTTTATTTATTTAAAAGTGATCATATAAAGTTTGAATTATTAAACTTTATAACATCTCAATTAATATAAATTTTACAATGTGTAAAAATTTAATATTTTATTTTATTTTAATGACAGGTAAAAATAAAATAAAATATGTTACAAATATAAATAAGTTATAATCCCTAGTTTAAATATACGTTATTCTAATTTTTTATATTTTATTAGTGAGTGAGTAAAATTTTTTTTATTTCATAAAGAAAAGTTAAAACGTAGAAAACTGTTATCCTCAATGAATCAATTCCAATGAATCTAAATAAGTTTTAATATTAATTTTCATGATAATTAAACATTAAATCTTCAAAATGATATCCGATTAAATTTTTTGATTAAATTTTGTAACATATTTCGCTTAATCGAGATTCCACGGGGCTTTTTGGCAGTTGAATGTAAGGTAGCGTTTGGTATGGTAAATGTAAACACTTTACGCTGTAATTTAATTCGGCGCAAAGTGATTATAATATTTGGTATCAAGAAAGTTGGATTTACATCCAAAAACTGCAAAGTGATTGCAGTCCAAGTGGATTGTAATCACTTTACAGCCTTAACTGCATAGTTAATTTTGCCTCGATTACCCTTTTAACAAAAATACCAAAAAAATACATGAATTTAAATTAATAATACATAAATTTGTAAATTTAAATTAATAAATGAATTTGTAATAATATACTAATTAAAATTTAAATTAATAATCATGAAAATTTAGAATTACAAATAATAAGCAATATTAATAATATAATTTTATATCATTTATATTTTCATTTTAATTAATTTTTTTATTGCATTGAAGTTGTTTTTATAATTATGGACGTTTTTGAAATTTGTCACTACTTTCTCAGTAAAGTGAGTGCATACCAAACGCTTTAAAATTACTTTCTCTGTAATTTAAACATAACTTTACTTTACATACCAAACACTACAAAATTACTTTTTCAATAATCACTTCCTTAACCATCACTTTTTCAATAATTATTTGCACTAAAATCACTTTCTCTCTAAAAATATCAAACTCCACCTAAGACTCCGCGAGCATTTTCAAGGCTGCAAAAGACGGATTGAGAAAATCCGAACCCTGCAGTCAATTGAGAAAATCAAATCTGGTAGGTCACATTGCTCGTGCTTATCATGCAAAAATAATTAAGCAATTCAGCCTGGGTTGTGCTTGCTTGCTACAGAGAAGAGGAGGGTTTGGGCTGCAATTTACATATGCAGCTGATGGCTTTTGGGTCGTAGGGTTTGGGCTCTTGTTTCGGTTCTTCTCAATTTTTTTGATTTGGTTTATCAAAACTGTTAATTAAAATAAATATCAATAAATTTTGCTAGGTTTTAATATTTACTTTTGAAATTTTGCATTTTTTTTTAAATAAGTCGCACTCCGTAATTGATTAACAGTATATACATTAAACATTAAGTTTATATTTAAAACACTATTAATATATAAATTTCATACAACATTATTCACACACACCTTATTTTAAAATTTAAAATATATCAAATATAAATCCATCAACTATAAACTCAAGACAAAAAAAAATCAAGGCCATTTTTTCCTCTTTAGCCAATCTCAGATGCCAATAAAGCACTATTTAGTTTATTAAAAATAATTTTCGAAAAATGATTTTTAAAAAATATTTTTAATTTTTTTAAAAATAAAAGATTTTTTACTGTTTAGATTATTCAATAGAAAATATTTTCTGTTATTTAGTTTCTCTTTGAAAATTTTGTTTTTTTAAAATGATATTAACTAACTAATAAAATATTAAAAATTATTTATTATTCTTAATTAATTAATATTAAAAATAATTATAAATATAATATTTAATATTAAAATATTATATTATTAAACATTAAAAATACTATTTATTATTACTTATATTATTATTTTTAAGAATTTAAATTAATATTAATATTTTATTAATATTATATTAATATTTATTTTTTAAATATTAAAAATATGTATAATATTAAAATAATTATATTTTTAATGAAATTATTTTTATTAAAATCTTTATAAAAGTATTATTTATTTATATTTATTGCTAAAATAGTAAAATAAAAATTAGCAAATAAAATATAAAAAATTATATCTTAAATTAAAATATTAATAAATTATGAAATAATAAATATATTATTTATGAAATGATTATTTATTATTTATTATTAAACTAATAATATAATATTTTTATTATTGAAATATTAAAAATATTTTAGATTAATAATATACAACATAAAATATTTAAACTTAAAATGTTAAGAAAAATTCAATGCTAATAGTTTAATTTTTAAAATTTTTAATCTATTTAAATAAAAAAAATTATAAATATAATAATATTTTATATAAAATTAAATTAAATTAAAATTCAAAAAAATTATATATAAGATATAACTTGAGTAGAATCATACTCACGAATTTGATAAATAAATTTACATATACATAATTATGTTTTGAAAAATATCTTTAATTTTTAAAAGTGTAAGATAATTTAAAAAAAAATGATTTAATTTTTTATTGATAAAAAAATTATTTTTTATTTACCAAATAATATTATACCAACTAAATATTTATAAATACAAAAATTATTTTTTAAAAACATTTTCAATGAATCATGCAAAGCCTAAAATAGCTTCCCTCGGGGATGAGTTAAACCCTAGCATTCCTTAAACTTCTAGAATGTATCTATGGACTAATATTAATGATTTTTAACAATTGCAGGTTGTCACGTCTGCCTAACTTTGAATATGTTCATCTAACGTCAAACCTGGCCCGCTATTTCAGATTTTATTTTTCTTGGCAAAAGAAAAGTTTGATATGACAGAACACCATACTTGAAGTCTTATCTTCAGTGATCAGTCAGGAAAAAATCATTGTGATGATGTGGATTCTTTTTGCTTTCTGCATTCATGAGTAAGTTATATACATTTTTTTAATTTTTAATCTATTCGAATTCTTTCTATTTTTAAATTATTTAAAAAAATTATTATGTGTTTAAAAGTTAATTTAAGTGTGTAATGTGATTAATTTTAATAAAAATAAAAAATAATGATAATAATAAAATTGATGTCAAATGAAAAGATATTTAATTTCAATTATATTAAAAATAATAAAATAAATAATAAAATAATTATTAATAATATTACATTACAATTAAAAAAATAAATTGTATAAAATTAAAATTACGACACGATAAAAATTTTATAATATTGTGCTGTAACTACGGTTAATATGTGAAAACAATAAATAAGCAAGAATACACTATTTTTTAATATTTATTCATTATTTCAAAAAATAATTTTCTACTAACATATATAGTCATTGCCTCATTGATTTACTAATAATGGGTTAGCTTAATTAATAAAACTATTAATGGTTTGTGTAATTTTTTTTGTTTGAGTAATAATGGAGCATTTATAAACTTAAAAGCTTAATTATTAAAAAAAAAACCCTTCAAAAGTAAGGGGTAAATAATTAAAAAGGTGTTTTTCATTAAATAGCAGAAACATAGAACATCAACTCACCGTTGAAGCTCAAATAAAGCAACTCCATTGTACATGGTCCCAAAATTTTATGATAAATAAAAATTAGTGATTTATTTTTATGAAATTATCATAATAGAAACCAACAAAATTATATATATATATATATATATCAATTTATATTTGATACACTCTCGTTATAAATTTTTCAATGGATCATAACATAACCCTCATTGATTTATAAATTTTAAACTAAAAATTCTTAAAAATTAACATTATTATATTTACTAATAAATGAAGTTTCATAATATAATTAAATATTAAGCTATAAAATTATACATAGACTATGTATCAAATATAAGACGTATATATAATCATACAATACTTAAGAATGTCGAAAATATCATACCTCATCATGTCAGCCTCGAATAAAGAAAAAGTAAATATCGTGAGTTGATCATTAATAAATTATTAAAACAATTAAAAATTTATATTTAAATATATATTTATATTTAATACATTATAGAGTATAATAGTATTATTATTCAATTATAAAATATCACTTTATTAATGAATAAAATTAAGAATTACAAAAAACATTAATAATAAAAATCAATATGATTTTTTTAGGTCTTAATATTTATTTTTATGAGTTTATATATTTTTTAATTTTATTCATTAATGAGATGATATTTTATAATTAATTGATAATATATAATTATTATATACTTTCAGTACATTAAATATAAACCTTTTAAATATTATTATAAGGATTATTATTTAAGATTAATATTCAATACATGATCAGTGGAGTTTTTTGATTCCATAAGTTGGGTTAGAATAATAACACATATCTTTTAAAAATATTAAAAAAAAAATAAGACATGTGTTATCATCCTAATCTTATTTGTTGAATTAAAAAGCTCCCTTAACCGTTTATTGAATAATTATCTTATTATTTAATACATTGACAATATATTGAATAAGATTTAATAATCAAATATACTCTCCACTTTTTGCACAGAATGAAAATAGACCTTCAACCTTTAATTTTATTATATAAACACATAATTTTTCAAAATAATACAATTAAGTCTAAATCAATTATAAATTTTTACAATGAAATCTTATTTGTTTTATTTAATTGCATTATTTTGAAAAGTTGAGTGCTTATTTTATTTGTAATAAAATAATAATTTATTGACTTTTATAATAAAATTAAAAATTGAATATTTATATCTATTTTGTACAAAAAAAATTGAAAGTCATATCTGGCTATTAATTAAGACTATTGGATAATAATCCTTATAATAGTTGGTTATTTTTCCTTTCACATTTTTACATTTGACATAAAAGATACCAATACTAAATATTTCTTATCGAGTTTATATTTGATATATCGATACCATATCAATTAATAATAAATTACTAGTTTATTAATCAACAAACTTAAAAATTAAAATTATTATCTCATACATTAATAATTAAATTTTTAAACTTCACAAATGATATTAACATGATGAACATATTCATTGTCTTTTTTAATTAATTTCTTATATTTTATATTTCGTAAAGAGCATACGTCATTCTGTTCATCACTCTCATACCATTCCTGAAGAATTTAAAAATTTTACTTTCAATACATGGGATATTATTTTTAAAAATCACACGTATATATATATTATACACACACATAAACTCTTAACAATTTATTGGTATTTATTTCTAAAATTTAAATATTTTTTAATTTAAAGAGTGATAATGTGATATGTAGTTGACTATCTGTTACTTACTGTAATTGTACTAATGTTATGACGAATATCTATGTTACTTTCGGTTCTTGATATGCTCAATGTCATTCAATGTACACTCCATCTGTCTATCCATATGACAACTGACGTATAAATACGAAAAATGTATGTAAAACTGTAGAAGATTTGACTTCTGAAGTTTCGTTCATCGACGGACTAGCTACCATACAACCACACATGTAGTTGTCCATGAATATTTCGGTTTATCAGAGGTTTCAACTTTGAAATAATGTTTGCATGCTGTTTAAGGTTGCCTCCAATATTAAAGTTTTAGATTCTATCCTTTTTTTAGAAAAAAAAAGATATCAATAAATTTACGATCTAGTTAATCTAATTATGCAAATTATATTAAGTATAATTATTAAATAAAGATGAGTACGAAAATATTGTAAATTTATAAAAGAGTGTGAAATAAAGAAAAAATCCAATCTTTACAAAGATTTGTTTTGTTTTGAGCACGTTGAATATGATAATTTATATATATTTTTTAAATAATATCTTTATAGGTATTATTTATTTTCTATGAGATTGATAAAAAAATTCAAACCTCCCCATAACAATGATTTTTCAATTATGTTATAAGGTTATAGTTATTAAAACTCATGATTATGAATGTAAATAAGTTAAATTATTCGTGAGTTACTCGAATTTAATTAGATGATTATTTATTTAACTTATTCGAGTTTAAGCTAATCGAATAACAAGTCAAGAGTTCAAATTTCTTAATATTTAATTTGAATGATTCACGAGTCTAATTGAAAATTTTTTAATATATATTTTTAATATTTTATTATTAATTTACTATTTTACCTATAATATATAGTTGAAAAATAACAAATTAAGACTAATGAATCGAGTTCGAACCCATTAAATAAAACTCGAAGGATTCGAATAATTTGTCGAGTCGAATTTGAATTTTAAAAATTAAATTTAATCGATAAATTTCAAGTTTCAAAATTTTAAATTGCGTCAAACTTAAATTTAATACTAAATAATTTTAATTATACTCGATTATACTCTTACTCATAATCCTTAATTGCAAACTCATAATAATTTTGAAATTTTCAGTTTAGGCTTTGAAATAAAATATAAGAGGAAATTATCTTTTGTTGAGTAATTATTTTTAAAAATTATTAAAATGTTTAAAAGCATAATTTGATTAGGGAAGTTTCGTTGATCCCGTAGAAACGTAGAACATCTTATTTCTCAATCCTGTCGTTAACAGTGTATAAATTTCTTCTCTCCAATGGCTGAATTGTCCAAAATACATCGGTGATTGTTTCTTCAATTTCGTTTCTTTAATCATTTTCAAGCAGATGACATTGTCTAACCAAACAAACAACATTTTTGTTCTTTTTTTCTTCTTCTTTTTTTGGAATAAAGAATACGATTAAACAAAAGAAATTTTAGAAAGGTTTACTATCAAATCTGATATTACGTGAATCTAATTAAAAAATAAATTATTTGAAAAGCGTTAATTTTTTTTTATTTTTTTACAAGCAATATTAATAAAATGAAATGTATCTAATTATTTCTTAAACTATACTAAAAAATAAAAATTAATTAAAAATGAGGTATGTGGTAGCCTTTTAATTTTATTTATGATGTGAAATTAAAAACTTTTGTTATTAGTATATTAAATATAATTAAGTTTAGATTATTATCTCAAAAATTGAAAGCAGAGTTTAAAGCTGTCATTGAATGAGACAATTTCCTATATTTCAATAAAATTGGAATACAAGAAATTTAATTAACTTTAATTTCACTTAAATAATTAAATTTAACCAAAGAAGCACTTCTTTTTTGCTGGTTATACTTCATTACTTTAAAATTAAATTTTATTTTATTTTTATTCCTGTATTTTATTGGGCATTTATGCTAGAATTATTAGGACATTAGTTTTGGCGCGCTGTTAAGAAGCTTTATCATAATAAAACGTTGATTAGTAGTAAATTAAAATATATATTATAATAATAGAAAGAAAATGATTATTACTCCAATCTTTAATTTAATATATTAAAAATCTAAGACATGATTATTTAATTTTTTTTAACTTATTTATTGAATTATAGGATTTATACATACTTTATTAGAATTTATATAAAAAATTAAACAATAATATGGCATATGATTTTATTCGAATTTTATTTGTACAATTTAAAAAAATTAAATTAATATAAAAATAATTTTATATTAAAATACGGTAACTGGTAATAATATGCTGATACTTGAAATTTTGAAATAATACTTTGTCTAATGTATTTACTTTTAAAAATCCCCTTAAAAAGTATTTAAACTAAGCATTATTATTTAAGACATTATCAAAAGAATTTTTTTTTTTAAGAACATTATTAAAATGATAATATATATTTTATTTTATTTTATATTTATTTTTTTATATTTTAAGGAGTTGTATTATTATTAAATAATATTTTTGAATTTTTTTTAAGTTAAAAATAAAATTAATAAATTTATAAAAAATTGTAGAGAGTGATGTATGTTAGCATACAAAATATTATATTCTAGTAACAATTAAAGCAAAAACTTGTCCGTACCAGGAAATGTCGTAATTAATTATTTACTTAAAGCAACTTTTTACCCAAAGAAAGAGAAAAAATGCGTTTGATTTGCCAGAAAACGAGGGACGTGAAAACACGTGGCAACTGAAAAGTGAAAGAGAAGGTTTCATTTGGATTTTATATAATAGAAAACAATTAATTATTAATAAATAAAAGAATCTCCTGCGAATTTCGGCTTAAACGCGCGAGTGGCCAAAGCAATTTATTTATTTATATTTGATTCCAAACTGTCTGGCCACAAGCAAAGAGAAATAAAATCGTGACAAGAATTCCGACTCTCTTTTTCTCTTATCTTTTCATGCTCTCATCAACGATCAATTTAGCGGCCGCCGGCGCCGAATCTTTGCCGATCTTTTTTTTTTTTTTTTTTAAGTTTTCTAATTCGAAAAGTTTGTGTTAAACTTCACTAGTTTTCTTGGCGGTAAGTTTTCGCCGGAATATTCCTCTAATTATTCGTATTTTCTCTTCTGTGATTGCGTTATTCTATTTCAATTTCCTTATTCTAATCTCGAAATACTATTTATCATCTCTTAAAATTCTTGTTTTGTTATTAAAACCTATAAGCCCTGCTTATTTTTTTTTCCTTAGTTTCTCAGCAGCCAAACAGAGGTTGCCTCTTTTTTTTTTTTGAATGATAATTTTTAAATTATCTTCGAATTAGTTTGGAGTAGCCAATGCAGCATGAACTGTAACTTGTCAAAATTTCCATTCCTTTTTGGGTTTAAGGTGTAACTTTTTTGGTGTGAAATGAACGTTGAAGAATGATGAAGAAAGGAACAAGAAAAGTAGGAAAGTATGAGGTTGGACGAACAATTGGCGAAGGTACATTCGCCAAAGTTAAGTTTGCGCAGAATACAGACACTGGAGAGAGCGTGGCCGTTAAAGTTTTGGCCAAAACCACTATTCTTAAGCACAGAATGGTTGATCAGGTAATTCTTTAAAAAATTCATAAAAGCCTTTGGCTTTAGATTTTTAATTTTTATGCAAAGCATTTATTGAACTGCTAATGTTTTGTTTGAGCTATTGGAGTAATAAATCGAATAGGATTCGAATTTTTAAATTCCTTACTTGAATCACTGGCAAATCTTATGAAAATTTGTTAATATATATTTTTAATATTTTATTTATAATTACTATTTTACCTTTTATAATATGTAGTTGAAAAATAATAAATTGAATTTAATGAATCAAATTTAAGTTTATCGAATTGAGTTCGAATGGTTTGAATACACTGTGGAATCAAGTTTAAAAAGTTAAGTTCTATCGAACTTAAGCTTTCGAGTCGAGTTGAAGTCGAGCTTGATATTAAATTGTTTTAACTCATTACGATTACACTTTTATCTCCCAATTTTGTTAAAAATAACTTGAATTCACTGCAAAATGATAAGCTATATTGCCTTTGCCTTTACTTTTTTTTTTTTTTGGGGGCGGGGGTTGGAAACCGTGTTTTGGTGTTTTTCGTGTTCTACTCGAATTATGGGAGGTAGCAAGATTATGGCTATGAGACATGCTATTATAAGGGATCCATGAGACAACAGTGTTCTGTAGAATGTAAGTATAAAATTGACCACAAGCATGCATTCGGTAAATTCTCCCAAAAAGTGGAGTTAGAATGACTTTCAAGGCATCATGAACCTTCTGATTCTCAGACATGCACTGCATGTAGAAATAACTTCGTTAAAGTTTCATTTACTGGCTTCCAACTGGTAGAGCGGTCTTAATTTGCTTTAACTTATAGAGTGAGTATTCAAAAGACTCTATTTTGATTCGGAAATATCTTTATATTTCTGCAGTTTATAATTCTCAATATTCTGACCGGTATCTTTTTATTCTTCCAATCTCTTATTTTCTTGTACTCTTTTTCTCTGATATCTCTTATAGTTCTTGCTATTTCTCAATATAACTTTCTTTTGTACCCCTTGGACTTGTTCTAGGGACACCGTTTTGATACAGGATTGATGTAGGATCAGGAGGATTCTAGTTGAGTAGAAGAAGTCTTTCTGATACACTAAATAGCTTTTTTTTTTTTGGCTCTGGAATTTATTTATTGAAAAAGTAGAATCACTTTTCAGAAATCGAGCAACCAAAGGTTTCTGGAGTTTTTTTTTTTCCCCGTAAAATATGGTAGTCTAATATAAATTCAAAGTCATATTGTGCATATAGTGCAAGTGTTTGGGGGGAGAGAAACCTGCTGCCTGCAGCACAGCATGGACATACTAAATATGTGAGAAGCTTGTGCATTTGAATCCATGCTTACTTGGTCATTCAAAAATAGTCCCAAGGATTTTGAATTTTTAGCTTCATAATATTGAGAGTTTCTATGAGATTGAAATTGTAGAAGCATCTTATCCGCTTGATTGACGAATGTCTTCCTATATGCCAATGAGTTGGCTAACCCTTTTTTGGGGTCTTTTATTGGATACAGATTAAAAGAGAGATATCCATAATGAAGATAATCAGACATCCTAACATAGTTAGGTTGCATGAGGTATGTAAATTCCATTTAATAATGTGCATCATACATTGATGTTCCTGCTTACATTGTTGATTTTTACCTTGTACCTTTTTTTTTTTCCTTTTAATTTAGGTATTGGCAAGTAGGACAAAGATATATATTATTCTTGAGTTTGTAAGTGGAGGAGAGCTGTTTGATAAAATTGTAAGGCATCCCTTGTCTCCTAAGTATTCCCAGCTTTTTGTATTTCTCCATATTAAGTGTTTTCTTTTTGTTGTTGGTTTTTTTTCCCCTGGAAAAAAAAATGTATCCTCTTTTAACTTTTTGTGTAGGTTCACCGTGGAAGACTTCCTGAGAATGAATGTAGAAAATACTTTCAACAGCTTATTGATGCTGTTGCTCATTGTCACAGTAAGGGTGTATACCACAGAGACCTAAAGGTGCAATATTTTCAATTCAACATCTTTGAAAAGCACTGATTTCAAGATTCCATCTTTTAATCCTGACTAACTTTTTCTTTTCCTTGTAATTTATAGCCTGAAAATCTTCTTCTTGACTCTTACGGAAATTTGAAGGTTTCTGACTTTGGATTGAGTGCATTACCCCAGCAAGTAAGCATATTGACTTCTATATTGGTTCTATACAGCGAGGAGTTTTCAGTTATAATTATTCTCTCTCTCAACACGTTCATGCCAATGAACAGGGGGCTGGACTTCTGCGCACAACATGTGGAACCCCAAATTATGTTGCACCAGAGGTACATTCCTTCAAGCAACCTAAGGGTTATGTTGCAAATTTGTCTTATTGTCTACTATGCTTTGCGAGTGTGTTTAACTTCCAAAATATAATGGATTTTTGTTCTTGTGACTTTGGTCAAATTAATTGTTGTCTATTCCAGCTTCTTACATTCTGAACTGCTGGATGTTTGAAATTGCTTACACTAATTTTTTCTTTATAATATGATTCTGCATGTCAATGGCCCTAAATAATGTCGAAACGACTTCTTATATGTTGTGTGTCTACAGCTGTTTTAACAACTGATCTTTCGCTTCACTGCCTTTGCTGTGTTGTGCCATCAAATAATTACCCATTCATTGGTTGAATATACCTTTTATCAATTATTACAAGTATTGAGTCAATAAATGCATATTAATCAGCATTACATTTCATGTTCTATTACTGTGCAGAAACTGATAAGATCCCAGAAATCTCTTATCATTAGTTTATGGTGTTTACTAGGAATTATTTAAGTTTTTTTGGCTAAGAGGGGGTGGGGAAGGGTCTGATATGCCAAGGTGCCAGGGTGTTACTGCTGAATTAAATTGAAGAATGCAAGCCAAGGAAAATTGGTTAAGACTTTCAGCCTTTTTCTTGATAGGCGCTTGTTTATTAACTTCTATTCTGTTTATGTCTTTTGTATTTTTATCTTTCTCATAAATTGTTAAATATCTTTAGCAGTGATAGTTGACTTTTTGTTTGTCATCATGACAAGTTTACTAATTTCTGTAGTTTTCTTATTTGCTTAGAGCTATTCATGGCTGTAAACTGTAAGCATGTTGTGTAACTTGTGTTTAAATCTGGATCAGTACATTTAAAGACACGCTTGTGTTTAGGTTTCTTCTATGTAGTTAAATTTCTCATGGTAAATCATTCCCATCAGGTGCTCGGCAACCAGGGTTATGATGGTGCAGCTGCTGACGTGTGGTCATGTGGAGTCATTCTCTTTGTTATAATGGCGGGGTATCTCCCCTTTGATGCGATAGACCTTCCAACTTTGTACAATAAGGTTGTTACCATCATTTTTGCGTGGTGGAAATTTCATATATTATTAATTTGCAAAGTGCCTCTTCATTGCGGGTGAATAATTTTACAACATTTGCCAACACTAACAGCTATTAATCTATTTGTCGACAGAAATGTTGCAATGCTCTAGCAGCTTTTTCCATCATTATTTTGAGTTATAATGAATGCTTTCCGTCTTATTTTTGTCCCATTTTGTATCATGTTTTGTACTTGTAATTTCTTTGTCAGACTTGCGTCCTGTGCTGAAACTGGAATTCATGTGTCTTTGTGCATAGAATAATGGAGGCTGCAAACCCAATATTTAATTATTTGTCTCTCTTGTAAGATCCTACCATTTAGTATATGTCTTGATGAGAGAAGCCACCTTAACTGAACGTAATGTGTATAATTTAGCACTTAGTAAGTGCACTGATATAACAGTGAAACTTCTAATTATTCCTCTGGTCAATGTGCAGATTAATGCTGCCCAATTTTCTTGTCCATTTTGGTTTTCTCCTGGAGCAAAATTATTAATGCAGAAGATCCTTGATCCCAATCCTAAAACTGTGAGTATATTTAGCTTACTTAGCTCTATGTTTTATTTATTTGAGTGTTGTCATAATGCATCATATGTATTGCATTATCCTGTATGTCCATGTATGCCTAATATTTTTCCACAGCCTTGAACTAATCAATGCATTGGCTTTGACATCCCATCAGATGCAATTACTAAGCTCAAGAATGCTTTGATATCTACCACTCTGGGATCTGGTGGATGTCCGTTATATTGAAGAACCAGAAGATCAGGATCCTTCAGACAAAGCAATGCCCTTGCATTTATCAAATAAATAGACCAAGAAATTGTTTTTGCATAAAAAGTCCATGAATTTTATAAAAGTGGTAGTTTAGGCGTGAGAATCAAAGTATAAGATTTCATTACATCTGGTCTTATTTTATTTATAAAACACTATCATTTGTGACTATTTTTGCCAAACTCTTAAATATATGATGTTAGGCATTAGTTAGATGGAGCAAGGTGAATAATGCGAAGTTAAGAACTGTTTTGATGCTTGTTTGATGTTTCTGAACTGCTCTCTAACTGGTTCCTGCATTACTACAGCGTATTCAAATTGAGGCAATTAAAAAAGATCCATGGTTTCAGAAACATTATGCGCCTGTGAGACCTAGAGAAGAAGAAGTTAATTTGGATGATGTTCGCTCAGTTTTTGATGACTTTGAGGTGGGGAATTTATGCCTTTTTTCTTTGTATTGTAGTTCCTCTTCTTGGCCTAAAAGACCTTCTGATAATATCTTACAGATTTTTAATATATTTCATGTCACCAGTAACGGTTGTTATTAGAGCTGAACATGTTAATTGCAACCTGGCCTTTAGAACCCTGTTCTCTGGATTTTTATTCTGTTTTATATTTCTCTTTGCTGAGTAATCATTGATATTTTGCAGGACCAGTACGTAGCTGAGCAGCAGTCCGTAGTTGATGAGGGGGGTCCCTTGATAATGAATGCATTTGAGATGATTACGCTATCTCAAGGCTTGAATCTATCAGCATTATTCGATAGGCAACAGGTAGAGCAATATAAGTGGGTATTTTCTGCTGCCACATGAAATTGTAGTCCTTGCTGATTTTCTAGTTTGTCATTCAATTCTCCATATTGCTGTAGTTTCGTAAGATAATTTTGGTAACATGTGATCTTTTATGTTATTTTACTTAATCTCAAAGCATGATCAATTCTTTCTCTTTGAATCATGGTTATTGGTTGGTTATAGCCTATACTTTCGATGTTTGTTATGTTTGGTTAAAATACAATAGCCTATTGAGATGCTATCATCTTGCATAATATTCAGTCAATCAGAAAGGATGGATGAGGTGATAATCTCTTCTCTTTTTTACGATATCAATGCCTGTCTATGCTGTTTGCTGATAATTTTCATTGAGAGAATGAAATTATACCATTTAATGCTAGTTTGAAAACTGTAGACCTGCTTTTTTCTTTGCCAGGATTATGTAAAACGGCAAACTCGTTTTGTATCACGCAAACCAGCAAGAGTTATAATCTCAAGTGTTGAAGCTGTTGCAGAATCAATGGGTCTCAAGGTTCATACACGTAATTACAAGGTATGTGAGCATATCTTCATAGACAGAATGCAGGACGCTGTTGGGTAGTGGTATGCTTTAGAGACTTCCACAAAAAGTGAAGAAATTTTATTTTTTACTCAAATAGTTTTTTGTTTTATCATATTTTTTTTGGCTTAATAGCCAAATATACCCTTCACCCTTAGTACAAGATGGATATAAGCTCCCCTCCTTTTATTGCATGTAAATCAGTCTACAAAGTTTTATTTTAATGTAAACTAGATCACAAAATTTTAATATCACATTATTAAGTCCAAATTTGTTAAATGACACTAACGGACTTTTGTTTGCACATGTGACATCTTACATGGCATGCTGAGGTGTAAAATTATGTTCACACGACTCATTATCAGTTCACGTGGACAATTCTTTTAAGCCCTCAACATTTTATTGCATGCAAATAAGCTTTTAAACCTTTTTTATTTTTATTTTTATCTAAATGACATGTCGTTAGTCCCTGTTGATATTTTTTATCCATGTCAGCATGCCATTTAGGATGCCACATGTGCAAAACAAACGTCTATTAGTTTATTTAGCAGATTTAAATTTAATTACGTGATTTTGAAAATTTGTGGTTTTTTCAGTAAAATATAAGTTTGTAGACTTATTTGTATGCAATAAAATGCTGATGATTTATATCCATTTTGTACAAAAAGTGAGGGTATATTTGGGTATCAAGCTTTTTTTTTTTTCTAAAGAAATGGCTCCTCTGTTGTAGGCAGCTAAGCTAATTTTGACTATTAATACTTCTCAAAGACTCTCAGAAGGCTTAAGACGTGTGGCCATGCACTATGTATTGAATGCCTTTGCCTAATAATAGTATGTATAGAAAAGATTTATGAGGGTACAACACCGTCTAGGTTAATTTAACTTCTTTATGTTCTTAGAAATGTAAGATATGTTGGGGTCACCCTATTGTTTGATTGGATGATCATGTTTCATATTGCAAAAGAACATTAAGCATACAAGTGTGCTATATTTTTATTATTTATTTTTCCTTAAAATTTGTTCTTTCCTTCTAACCACAGACAAGACTAGAGGGAATTTATGCAAATAAGGTTGCGCAATTTGCAGTTGTCCTGGAGGTGATTCCTATAATTGTTTTTTTTTTTTTTTCTTCTCTAATAATCAATGCATTTTTACATTGGCGGGTGAATTTCAATTTAAATTTTGTTTTAAAGTTAGTTTATATCTATTATGTAGGTTTTTGAAGTTGCACCATCCCTGTTTTTGGTAGATGTTCGAAAAGCTGCCGGAGATACTCTTGAATATCACAAGGTTGGTCGTACGTGTCTTGCTCCTCATATTTTAGATATAGTATGCTGCACTTCTATTATCATCCTGCTATACTGCTATGTGTTTTCTCATGTTAGTTGTCTTCTGCCATTTTCATCTTCGTACTTTCCAACTTGTACCTTGCACCATTCATGCCAGTACTCAATCTTCTTTGCACGAGACTAAAACATCTCCCTCAAACCTTTTCTCTTGCTGTTTTATGCACCAAGGGTGAACTTATGGCAGATTCATTTCACTTTCTAGTATTCTCTCTAATTTTCCATTTCATGATGTAATACGGACATGGCTAGTCTTTTTTCATAGCTGGGCCCTATGGGCTATGGCAAAGCAAAGAACTTTTTTGACTTTAATAAGAATGCATCAATCGGGGAATTAATTGCCCGTGGATTTTTCTTATGAGTTTGTTTCATACACGTAAAGTGTATCATCTAATGCTACTACCTTCTTCATGCTTGATATCTAACCGTAAACTTTCTATGAATGCCTATCAGCAAACAGTGATATGTTTACCGTTTGCAGTTCTACAAGAATTTCTGTGCTAAACTAGAAAATATCATCTGGAGACCGATGGAGGGTCTTGCAAATCCCAGTCTTCTTTGAATGATGACTTGCTGATCTTTCTTACTGTGGATATGATGCAAGTCAGTGACCAAATGGCCCCAAGGAAGCTATTCCTCTTCTGCTAAGCTTCACCAAACCGTGGTCTTGCTATAAGTTCTGTCTCTTCCTCGATGTTGAATTATAAGTTCCGTCTCTTCCTCCACTTCCTCCTTTCACTCTTCCACTCCCCATAGAAACCTTTGGGGCAAGGCTGGCTCAATACCTGTATTTTATTTAGATCTTCTTGTAAAGTGTTAATATCTTGGCTATAATATATAGATTATTATTTCGATAATAGAATTTTTTAATTTCATAAAGGAAATTAAAAAACTCATGTTTTTCATTTTTTAATTAGTTTTTTTTTAAAAAAAAAAATAATCCATAATATATTTACTGCAATAATAATTCAGATTAAGCTTCATCTCCTTGCGGCCGATGGAGCCTGTCTTCTTCGCTCCTTGGATTTCAGCTTTCACTTACATTTAGTACATATTTTACGGAAGTACCATAAAACACTTCTTCAATCATCGTGAAACTTTCTATGGTTTCTCAAGTTGCTTTGAAACATCTCCAGAGAGCTTTAATCTACAATGATTGGAAACAACAATTCTACCATACTGGTTGCAGCAGCCAGCGGGCATAGTTACTTGAAAGTCAGTCAGGTCACATAATTTTTTTCTTTGTTGTTCCATCGAAATCGCCATCTGCCGTGATTGTCAAACAAGCAAGATTTGCAGTTCGCAGAAACTACCAAGTAGTGGTAGCAGTAGTGTACTAGGAGTACTATTAGCCAACAGGGCTACCTTAGAGTACCCTCCTTCATCAGCCTTCAGCCATGTGGGTCTGAACTTTACCTATGGCTATCATTAAATAGCCTTTTGAAATTGTGAATTGTTTAGCATTTAGGGGAAACCACTGCCTCTTCCGACTTTTCTGGCATTCTGGCTTTCAAACCTACAAGCAAAATAAAATAATACGACCTCAGACAGAAAGTCTTCTTTTCAAGCTTCTTCCTTAATTTAACCACAACAAGAAACCAAAAAAAAAAAACAAAACCCAGCTAGGTTTTTTAACAAGAAATACATCCATTAGTACACAAATTTCAAATCATTTTAACAATCAATATATCTCTTACTCAAAACTACGTTATAAGAAAACATATAGTCAGCGAGACTGTGACTATGACAATGAATCTGATTTCCTTTTGTCACTTCATGATGTTGTCCGGAAGAGAGATGTGAAGTCTGGTCTCTACTTTATTAGTGTTTTGTTCCCCGAAAGGACATTGCAAGTCAAATTGGCAGTGCCAATATTCAGATTTTGTTGTATTTCCCTTCCCTTTCTCGAAAACCAGTGTAGACTAAGTTGTAACTTTGATCCATTTGTAACAGCCTGCCATCCTCTTGCATCCACTTTGTTAACTTGCTGTTTTGTTCTTAACAAAAACTCAGCCCTTTCCACGGCTTTGCAAAGCCTCTTTATCTTAATTATTCTCAAGATCATGCTTATCTACCCTGAGAACTCCACATATACATATACATATACATATATGTATATATAAAAGATTACGAGGATATTATGAGATTTTTTTCATGATACTTATGTAAAGATTTAAATTTAAATTTATGAATTATTTTTTGAGATAAAATTATGTAATTTTTGAATTAAAATGGAAAATACTAATATTGTAAAGTTTTGATAGAAAGGTTTTGTGTTAAAATCGTATCACAAATATTTGTTTAAAACTTATTTATATATTATAATAAAATCAAGTTAAATCTTATATATAATATATTTAAATTTGATTATATACGTAACAAAATCTTACGTGTAACAAAATCACGTCGGATCACGACAAAAAGAGATGGCATTTACTTTTACATCTATTTATATCTTCATGCATACAGAGCTTACAAGAGATCAAAGAAGATGTAACTTCAGTCAATTCACCCTGAAACATGAAGACAGAGTGAGTAACTATTTCTTGATAGAGAGACTTCAAAGTCTTTGAAGTTAGTCTATGGGACCCCCCAAATTCTGATCACAGAGTTGCATTATATTTTTTCTTTTTCTCTCACTTTTTCCAAGTGATGAGAGATGCGTCTTGTCATCCATTCTTTGCATCACCATTAACATCTTCCTAATTCCTTCCTTGAGAAATAAACAAGCTCTTCAAACTCTATGCTGCAGCAGGAATTCATACTCTCTCTTTTTCACTGCTCCCAGACATGACTGATGGCCTCCTTCAAAAACCACCCATTTGAGCTAAAGATTGCGGTCAGTGTTGTGCTCATCTTCTACCTCTCGTTCTCCCCCTCCAAATCAGGTATATTAAACTTATTTCACACTGCAGGATTCTATTGTGTTGTTAATCTGTATAACATTGATTTCTGGATCGTTTTGGGCAGTTGGGTCAGTACCATCTGTCACAGATAATGACAGTTCCAAGGAAGTGAAAATGGTGGTGGGTTCAAGGCCACCCAAGTGTGTCAACAGGTGCTTCAGTTGCAGGCCTTGCATTGCTGCTTTAGTTGCTTCTCCCCACCATAGAACTGTTCGAACTTCTTCATATCAAGGAGATGAAAGCTATTATCTGCTGGTGTGGAAATGCAAATGTGGAGATAAGCTCTTCCAACCTTAAGCAAAGATTAATGAATAAAATGTCACAGCCTAATTCTCTGTTAGCTTACATTATACAACTTTGTATTGTATCTGCTATTCTACTTGTACTTGTAGTGTGCCATAAACATTAATTTAGCTCTGAATTCTAATGCTATTGCCTCTTTTTCTCTCTCTCTCCTTGATAATGGGGAAAGTTAACAGTAACAAACATGGTGTTTGATAAGATATGACATTGCCTATATGTTTTGCAACTGTGCATGCGATGATTATTCTTGCTGTACATTTTGGTACTGTTTTGATTTGAAATTTTCTGCCCTTTCGGAGTAAAAATGGAAAACCACAGGAGTCTAGGCAGAGCTTTCTTAATGCAAAAGAATCAGGATGTTTCTTTTAAGCACCAAAATCATTAGATTTGGTTAATCTTTGATGGAACTGTATAGTTTGCCAGATTAGCTTGTCAAAACAAAAAAGAATTCACATTTATCATTTAGAGAAGATTCAGATCTTCATCAGCACGTACAAGCTCTGAATTTGTTTCCATTGTTGTAGCACAGTTCTACAATCCTTGCACAAGATATAAGGTAAAAATATTCAGCTTCATTGATAATAACAAGGGTAGTTGCAGTTGTGTACAATCCATATTCAAGGAAAAGCCAACTAGACTAGTACTGTGAAAAAAACAACCAAAATGAAGGTCGTTTATGGCAGGTGAGTGAATCCACTGCCATAGCCAAAGACCACTAATCTGCAGCACCCCAGACATAGAACTGCCCAAAGCAACCACTAGAGACACACTGACAAAAAGAAACACAGGACCCATGCAGTTCAAACCCTTAAAAAAAAAGATGCTTAAAACTAGGATGGATTGATCCAAACAACAGACTTCATAGGACTGAAAACAAAGAAATTAAAGCTTAGTCAAGTATTCGAATAAAGAAATGTATGACAAGCTAAAACACCGAGTAGGGACATATCCAGCAAAATAGAGAACCAAAAGCTATGATTGATCACGAGTGGAAACTTAGAACCATGACTTGATGACAATACTCCAGGAACCACGGCTATGAGACTGCCTCCCGTAAAATGGGGGCTCGGTAGTTGCAACAGACTTTCCCACGTAGAGATAGCCAGCAAAAAATAGGGATGGACAGACCATCTGCTAAGCAGCCATACTCCCCAGGAAAACACCAAGCCACAGAGCAACCAGCATGACCACTTTGTCGGACCAAAAAACTGCGCTGAATGTTGCTACCCTTGTGAGCTGATATATGAGTTTGATATTTCTACCATCTTTTATGAGCAAATGGAGTTGTTCGGATCTGGCTCAACAGCCTTCTATCGGTGGCTAGAAGAGGATGTCACACCTCCACAAGCTTTCTACGAGCAGCTCAACAGTTCGACTGCTTATTGAATTGCAGTTTTGGAGATTCAACCCTACCAGAGTCTTGCCCAATTTTTTAAGGAAAGGCATGCTTTTGTTTGACACTCCAGAACAACCTGAAAAAGAAAGGACTTGCAAATTGAGTTGCTCTGCATGAGACAAGGCAGCAACACCAGAATCGGTGATTGCACACCTTGAAACATCCAGATCGCTGAGGAAAACACAATTGTCTGCAACTGCCACCAAACTTGCATCAGTGATCCTCCTGCAACCATCAAGAGTGAGCATCTCGAGGGTTCCGCCATGTAGCCTAGTCAAGGCCAGAACTACCTCATCAGTCAAATTTAAACAGCTGCTCAGATTCACCTTCACTAGTCCTGCCTCACAACTCTCTATAAGAGGCAGAAGACCTGCATCTGTGATGCCATAAAGCCCTGTCAGATCTACATGCTGAAGCTGAGGGCATAATTTGCCCACCATAGCCAGGCTGCCAGTTCCAAATCCAGGGCAGTTCCTAACAGACAAGGATTTAAGGGAATTATAAGGTGAGGACAAAGGACCTTCCAAGGATATATCCTTAATTCCCATGCACTTTACTAGGGTAAGAGATTTTAATCCACAGTTTGAGAGAAGACTAATAATCCCGGATTGAGTGACCCTGTTGCACTCCTCCAATTGCAGGCACTCAAGAGAACCTGCAGACTTGGCAAAGGCCACCAATCCATCATCAGAAACAAAGCAGCATCTGCGAAGGCACATCTGCCTCAGGTTTGTGCATCCCTTTCCCATGGCTTCAAGACTCACATCTGTTACCCCCCAGCAAGAAGTAATCATCAAAGAGCCCAATTTTTGCAAACCCTGCGCATTACCCATGACCCAAAATCCCTTCTCGCTCACATTTTGTAGACCACTGAGCATTAGATTTGTCACGGACTTGCCATAGTGCCCAATCACAGCAAGAGAAAAATCTGTGATGTTCAACCCCTGAAGCTTAACCTTTGAAAGGACAGAAGATGCTGATAGCAACAGGCTTGATACTCCATGATCCCCAACAAGTGGGCAGTCCTTGATAGAGATGGACTGCAGCTTGGGGCAAAGCTTTCCAATAGCTTGGAGGCCCTCGTTACCAATCTTTGGGCAGGATTCAATGCTCAGAGCGATCAAATTAGGGCAGTTCTCCGCGATTGCAATCAAACCCCTGTTTGAAAGGGAAGGGCACAGGCAGAGGTCAAGCTTCTCCAACAAATGGCATTCTTTAGCTAACTCAGACAGACCTTCATCTCCAACAAGAGGGACATTCCACAAAGAAAGTGACTTGAGAGAAGGGCAACCACGGGCTATGGCAGATAGCCCAAAATCGGTTACTCTGCATGAAGAGCCGCTTCCCCTAATAGAAAGCTTTCCCAGCCCACCATGACCACTTGTTCCAACAGCAACTGCAGCAAGCCTCATATCAGTTGCTTTCTTCCCTTCCAAGCACCTTGTAAGATACCCATCATCTTCATCAGATGAGATCATCCCAACGTCATCAGAAACCGAATCAATATTCTCCTTGACCACCTTTGATGACTCATATTCACCCTTACGAATACTGATCATAAGCATAAGCCAGTGCTTTGAGACACAAGCACAGGAGCTCCTTTCCCTGCCCCCAGGAAGGCGTTTGAAGATCTCAAAAAGGCATTCATCAGGAAGAACATCGATTGAAGGCTGCTTATTCTGCTCAAACTCAGTTTCCCCAAAGAGAAATGGGGCAGTAATACGAGCTCTTTTATTAGGAGGGCAGTAGACATCCACTTGGGAACTGATTGAGCATAATTTACCCAAGTCTGTGGAATTTGTATAAAAAGACCCCCCAGAATAGAAATCATCATCACCTGAAATTCCAATAAACAATAACTACAATTAGCTAAAATTACGCAAAAAATGTTTCAATAAGAAAAAAAATAAAAGTCAGCAGAAATCAGACATATTCCCACAAACATTTTTTTTTTTTTTTAATCTTCCAGGAACAATCACACAGAACACAAAAAAGGACTTAAAAATAGATAAAGTTCCATTCTTTCTACAAAATATACAAATTATTTAGTAAAAGCTTTCAACTTTGATCCAAATCTTCAAGGATCTAATCCTCACAATACATATTCACGTAACTATTGACTTCTAAATCCTTTGTCTTGTTCAAAACTAAACTAGCCAAAACCGACAAAACCACAACATAAAATAAAAATCAAGTCTCTTAAGTTCGTTATATGATCAAGCATAAAAACCCAAAAACGGATTTATATATCAGCATAATAGACTATTCTTACAAGTGATCTCCATACAATGCTTAAAATTTCAAACAATATCATCAATCTATGAATTATAAACAGATGTATAAATTCAAAGCCAATCTTCGCCCATAAAAAAGAACAAAAGAAAAAGAAAAGAGCTTACCACTGTAATTAACAAGAGCAGGCATGGTTGAGTCTCAAAGAGGAAACCTTTCTGAGAAGCTTCCAACCCAAAAACGCAAAACCCAACAAGAGAAAACGCTAGAAAAACCCAGACCAAGTATAACCCTTGAAAGCTTGAATGCATCAGAACTTGTTTACAAGAAAGAATTCTGAAACCCCACTAAGTAGGGCAAAAAAAAGAGATTGAGAGAAAGAAGAAGAAATAAAAGAACCAGATGTGTTAGCTGGAACACAACAAAAGGGTCCTATATATTTGGTTGCAGAAAAGAAAGAAGATGTCGTGTTGAGAAATTTCCATTTTATCATTATTTTAATATTTTGTTGCAGATTCATTAACTGACAACTCCTGCTACATGCAATGTATCTTCCCATAGAACCTGTTTCTTGTTTTCTTCTCCCTCTTTAGTTTAGTCCAACCAAACACCCGGTTACCACTTACCAGCTACAACCCTTTTTTGATAATTTAAAAAAAAAAAAAATTATCCAATTTTACTTGCCTTTGAAATAAAGAAATTCTTAGTGTTGGCTTTTAATTAACATCGAATATAATTCACGGCGGTGTATAAGTAATTATTTTAGGACTTCGCATGCAATAGTAACATGCAAAGATTCAAGTAATACTTTTCATTTTGATTGATTTAAATTAAGGATTTATTTAGTTTAAATTAAATTAAATTTTTGATAATGTGTTAATTTAACTGTAATGAAATTCTTTTAAACTTTCACATATCATTTTTTGAATTAATTGAGTCAACAAAGTTTAAAACTTTCACTAATTTATTAGTGGAGAAAATCATTACATCACTATTCTCATTCAATACTTGGATTAATTAAAGTATTATTTATTGAGCTAACTGTTGTGTTAGGGAAAATAAGAAAACAAAAACAATGATTTTTTTTTCTCAGCCTTTTAAATGAGAAAGGGAAAATGGGTTTGTTGGGAAAATATTAAAGGTGGGTAAATGAGAGTTTGATGGTTAAAGAACAAGTTGGACAAGTGTGTGCTTTTATTATCTTTGGTTAATTGTATTTGGTCTCATAGATTATGCATTCTCCAAAGTTTCCAACCAAGGGAGCTTGGGAATTTGGAAATCCAGCTGCAATTCCTTTTTCATATCTGTTTCCTAATAAACCAATTTGATTTAAGAAAAGAGGTTGAAAGGATTGCCCTGTCCCATTGGAATAGCATTTGACAAGCTAGAAAAAAGTTAGTGATACTTTATCAAGGAATTGATTTTTGGCAATAAATCTATGGACCCTGGATTAGCATTTGGTATAAGGATAAACCAGGGATTTTTGTGGTGTGATTAAGGAATCTTTTTCAGTTTTGGGCATTAATTAAGGAAAATTAGAGAATTTAAAAATAGCAAAATGAGTTAATTAAAAAAAATAAAAGAAGGTTGCAATGAGGTCAGTCCAAAAATAGTACATACAATACTTTTTATATAGAATAATTCTTTCTATCTGTCATCATTTTCATTAAGTCAACTTGTAACTTGAAATTTGATTCATATATCTTGTACTTTTTTTAAATAAGAAGATATCATTCAGATAAAAAGAAAAAAAAAAAAGTTGATTCATTGTTGTTAGTAATAAAGGAAGTTATGTCTGTCAAGTTAATTTATGGTTTTAGATTATTGGAATTAATTTTGGATACCTAATAGGATTTAAGAATGTTGTCTGTCTAATCAATTATTTTAGTTAATGTTACATGGTTAATTATTGGTCTAGATGGGCAATAAGAAGTATTTTTCTTTATATTGAAATTGTCATATTATCTTGAGTTCATATTGAAATTATTGTATTACATTGAGTTTTTCATTTTATCATTTTACTTTTAAGAGTTTGATATTATTTTATTAATTCAAAATATATTAAAATTATGAGTTTATCATTTTATCATTATATTTTTAAGAGTTCAATATTATTTTATTGATTCATATTATATTAAAAATCATCGTATTATATATATATATATTAAATTTGTCTTTTTATTTTTATATTTTTACCTCAAAATATTTATTTAATTTAGATACTTAGAATGTATTTAAATTTTAAATCAATCAATCAAATTATTAAATTTTAATTTTCTGCCTTCCATTTATAATAACAGAAAATAAAATTTTTAAAATTGGAAGATTTCTTCTGTCTACGTCAACAGAGTTAATTACCCAAAATTCAATCACTACTAAATCGAAAACCTTTTGGGCGGCAGCAGTCAAAGTAGGCCGACTCAGTGAGCTGATTGAGCAAGAGTCAAAAGTGTCGAGCCTCACCAAAAAGGATAATACTAATACTACTAATAGTGATCCAAAATCAGAAGAGAAGACAGAGTCATGGTTGTTGGGTTGACTCGGGACAAAACGAAAAGAAATAAAAAAAAATAAAAAATAGTAAACTGGGAGAGAGGGGGGCCAAAGGCAAATGGGGTTTGCCAAATGCATGTGCTTACACAATTGGAAAACCATGTACAATGCATTTGGTTAGTGTTCTTAAATACATTTATATTTAATGTATTTTCGGTATATTAAATTTTTACATTATCAATTATATAATAAAATTATATTAATTAAAAATTTAATAATATTTATTTTAAAATTCATTTTTTTTGTAAGGAAAAATGGATAAAACACTATGCATATAATTAGCATTTTTAGATGGGCTTACGCGTTTTTCTTGCCTTTTATTTTCTTATTTTCCATAATATAATTAGCATTGTTTATTTAATTGTGAGGGAATATTTTAGATACTGCATGGCATCCATAGGCATGACTATGTGAATTGGACGAAATATTTGGTAATTTAGCCGGCCACGTACATGTCTTTGAGTGGTCCTTCCCTTACTAATTGTCGTTGCCAATGTTAGATGTATGCACCAATTTCGTGGTCCAAAACTCCAACCATTAGTCTTAATGTGCTTAAATTCAATGACACCAACTTTTCAAGGGTCTTTTTGCATTTATCATTTGACAAAGACACGTGGTTTGATTTAATCATATTTTAGAGGCTCATCACAATCAGTGACAATGGGTATGGCTTCGGGTGATTAAAACAAAGCAAAACCATCATGACCAGTTCCATGGATAATATTGTCATTTTTTTCATAATTTAATGCACAAAATTTTTATTTATGTTGCATCAAAATTTCTCTCGCTCAATAAAAGGTTATTATTATTGATGAGAAATCAACTTCAAAAGGATGGAAAGAGAGAGGTGGTGCATAGATGCCTTGATTGGCATATGGGATTGTATGTTGGTCACATAACTTGGCATGGGCTGAAACTGATGGGAAAAAGGAACTTGAAAAATGTGACTCAAGAAAGAAGGGATTGGAATTTATGTATTGTAAAAATGACAAACAAGGCTGAATCATTGAATCTGATCTCTTCAAACATTTGCATGCACTTGCCATCTTCCCAACTGTAAGACTTGGTAAAAATCATGACTATTATCGATCTAAAACTAGTTAAAATATTTGTCTTGAGATCCATATATCTTTTAACTTATTCTTTTAGATTCAATCCTCGTGTTTATGGCCATTGAAAATTCTCAATTTCTCACCATCTTTCTGATGTTAATATGCTGCTGTTGCGGTTTCATTATTATTCTCAATGGAATCATGTAGATTTGACCCAAGTTCATGCTTCTAGACATCAGTCCCTCCTTGAATCAATAATACCAGCAACTTGAACTTTTATACTACTACTAGTAATAAAGAAAAGCACCAGCCATCTTCTTGTTCCAGAAAGATTTCATGATTTTGTTTTGACGGATATTATTGCATGGCAATAGTTGCTGTCACTCTGTTTGCCTTATCTCCCAATGCCACTCCATTTCCCATCCAAAGTAAGCAAACCCATCAGTCCGATAAGCCGTGTAAATCGCGAGGTATATAGATACGACACGAATAAAAAATATAAAAAATATAAAAATTAAAATTTGATAAAAAATAAATATAAATATAATTAAAGTTAAAAATAATTAAAATTTTATATTTTAAGAGATACAAATATGATTTTATAAAATATAAATATAAATTATACATACGAATTTTTAAATTTACGTATAACTAAGTGATACAAATAAGATTTAAGTAAATAAATAACTAATTAATCCAACGAAATTCAAGTGTTTAGCTGTGCAAATGCAATCCCAATTGCTATTTTCTACGTCAAGTTGTGCATGTACATCCAAAATCATTTCTAGGAGTTGGCTTTTAGACATTTTATTGGAAGATTCCTTGAAGAACAGTATCAATGGAAGAACACGCAATATGAGAAAAATAAATTAGTTGGAAAGAAAGAAACAGTTGTCTTGGTACTAGGAATTAACCCAAACTGCCAAGTCCATCTGTTTTTTTATTTTATTTTATTATTATGGACTAGGTTGGCTGAGATGGTTGCCAAGTGGAGGGATAATTGTTTATAATTGTTTTGGGTAGCTTCAACCAAGATGGGGGCTTTAAGTTTAAAAGTTTCTAAATTATTTACTTAAATTCAATGACTCTTATATCACATACCCGTATCATGGTTGGTAGAATAAAGAGAAAGCAAAGACAAAAAAAATTGAGGGTTCGTTCAAATAGTTGTATTTCGTTTATAAATTATAAAAGTTATTATAAATTTAAAATTTGAATTTGAATATCTATTTTTATTAAATTTATAAAAATCTATTATGATATATTAATAAATACGAAAGTCGCAAATTATAGTTTTCATGATTAATTTGGACATTAATCAAGTATTACATAAACTTTCCTTTATCTCTTGATTCAAGAAAAGAAATATCCTTACTTTCATTGTTTTAATTTTTATTTTGCTTCCATCCACATTATACCCTTTCTCTGTCCTATCAGACCAAATAAAAAATTATGCAATTATATAAAGTAGACAAATGCACATTTGGCCTTAGAAATTAATTAATTATCTAATCTTCAACTCATTAGGTATACAGCAAAAAAAAAAAAAAAAAAAAACACATGTGGAAGAGAACATGGTCAAATGAATCTGTTGAAGACACACACATTCATGCAATCTCAAATATCCTTTCTGAGAATTAAAATTGTTCTTTTCGTTTATTTTATATTGAGATGAACGTGTTATTTTTATTTGATTTTTGGGGTTTAGAAATATTCAGTGTATGTACAAGAATGTCTAATGTGCATGTATTTATCCAATTTTATCTTTCTGGGAAAAAATCATGCAAAAAATTCTCTCATGGAGGGCTTGATTTTTTCAAAGATAACATTCAAACATAATCTTTGTCCTCCAATTTTTTTTTCTTTTTGAATTATTTCTCGTGACTTACGATTTAAATTAAATTACTTGATATCTTAATCGAATCACATTCAACTCAAAATGATTATTGAAATCGACATTGTTGGAACACATTCAATGTAAAATTAATGAAATCAACATTGTTGTAGTCAAATCATACGTCTGTAATATATTTTTACCTTCGTAAAACAACTAGATATGTTTTTAATTTTTTATTACATTAAAATTATAAAATTTTATATCATTGGGTTTAGATATATTCATTGTATGGACAAGAATGTGTAATGTGCATGTATTTATCCAATGTTATCTTTCCGGGAAAAGATCAGGTAGAAAATTCTCTCATGGAGGGCTTGATTTTTTCAAAGATAACAATCCAAACATTATCTTTGTCCTGCAAACGTTTTTTTTTTTCCGTTGAATTCTTTTTCATGACTTGTGACTTGAAATAACTTGATATCCTAGTTAATTGAATCACATTCAATTCCATATTAATGAAATTGACTTTGTTGGATCACCTTCAATTCAAGATTATATTAATGAAATCTACTTTATTGTAATCAGATTATACGTCTAATGTAGCTGTATCTCTACTTTCGGAAAACATTCAAATAAATTTATAATTTTTTTTAATTATTTTAAGATTGTGAATTTTTATATCACTATAATTATACTCATTAAATTTTCAAAATAAATTAATAAAATCTCGTGTTAGAATTATTAAAATAACATTCTTTTAAATACTTATCATTTGAATTATCGAAATAAATTCAAATAAACATTATAGACTATATCAATCAATCAAAATATTTTAAGGAAATATGAAATGTGAAAATCTCATTGATAACTTTAATTTGAGTATTAAAACATGACTTTGATTTATCATTTAATTATACTAATCTTATAATTGATGAAAATGTGAAAATTGTTGATGAAGTGGGCTGAAAAAGATATAATTTAAAAACATTTTTTTAGATGGCAGGCAAAATTAAACCTACTCCAAAATTAGAAAATGACCCATTCCCGTGATGCGCATAGGTTGCTTTCGATGGCGTACCGTCCTAGCCGAGTACTGCGGAATTGTTCTTGTGATGTTTACCCTTTGTGTTCATGCATCTATTAAGCTGGATTTCTTTTGAAAAATTCCCGTCTTCTCTTTCACGCTATGAATTTATCTACATCATTCATTATGTATGATCATGTTATGTGTGTGCATCTATTTATATATCAATATTTTTTTATATTTATCAATTTTTTTTCTTGAAAGTATACATACATACATACATATATATATATATATATATATATATATATGTAATTTACAAGTGAAAATTTACAAATATTTAAAAATATATACAATTAATGCAAATTGCAAAGTGAGATGTAAATTTGGATCACCTTTATAGTTTTTGATTTTAAGTTTTTTTTTTTTGTTATTTATATTTTGAAATTTTCATAATAAGTAAATATTGATGTAGTCATGTCATAATTAAAATGCTTGTAAACTCTTTTTTTTTTTTTTTAATTTCATGATATTTATTGAGAGTTTATTAGAAAGAGTGATGAAAATTTCTTTTATCTTGTTGTAAATATCATTTTATGATTGAATCTTATAGAAGAAGAAAATTCAATAAATCAAAGAATATATACAAAATACATATGCATGATTGAAGATAAGAAAGAATATAAAAGATAAGATAAAAGAGAGAGAAATTCACCTCATCATAAATGTTGTTTTATGATTGAATTTGATTTAATCTCATAAAAAAACAAAACTCAATAAATCAAAGAATATATGCAAAATAAACATTCATGATTGAAGATAAGAAAGAATATAAAATATAAGAGAAGAGAGAAACTTTTATCTTGTTCTAAATATCGATTTATGGTTCAATTTTATAAAAAAAAAAAAATCAAAAAATCTATACAAAATAAAAATGCATAATTGAAGATAAGAAAGAATAGAAGGAGAAAAATCATTAATATTCATTCATGTATTAGTTGATTAATTGTCAAGATTCATTCCGTCTTTCGGATGCATTTTGTGATTGTGGAAATGGCAAGTGGCGACGTCAATGTGAAAGAAAACTAGTATTATTCTATTGGATCAAGATTCATTACAACTTTTGGCGTCGTGAATGATAATAATATTCTATACTCGTATGAAGTTGACAGCCGTCATCATCTGACGTGTACTCAGACACGCCGGATGCTGTGCTCCAAATGCTGCCTGCCTTCATCGTCAGCTTCGCCCGACGTAGACATGATACAAAATTCGCATGTAAATATTAAAATTTTGCGTTAAAAATTATATTAATATAATAGATATAAATATTTCTTAGATTGGATATTATTTATATAAAATTTTTATATGATATTTATATCTTTTTTTATATTATGTTTAAAATTATGGATAAAAATGAACGAATAAATTAATATTAATTATTTTACGACCACCTACTCATCTTTGTTTTTCTTGGTTCACCGAATCGGTTAAAGACGGTTACTTCATTAGGTTAACAAGAACACTGGAGCTGGACGCCAAAAGCCGTATTCAAATTCCGTACGTTAAAAGGGAACAAAGATGAAGAAGGGTCATCTAATCTTAGGTCCAGAATTCTAACAACGCCTCCTTGCGTATCCAACTCTGATTTCTCAATCGGTGAGCTACTCAATCAAACTTTCCTAAAAGATTTTGATGTTTGTGCAGGCTCTTCTACGAGTTTCCACTAGATGTCATGAACCCCAGACCTGTTTTTGGACCTTGTTAGGTTATGTTGACTTTCCATTGCATATGAATGTGCCAATTCCAAAGGCTGGTTCTTGCAAGTCCTGAGGATGACACCATTGTTTACGTTTCAAGAAGAAAAATAGAATCAGAAACTCCTGTTTCTTTATCCACTTCGAATCGTTAATGAAGAAGTTAAACGGATGTTTAGCAAGGGAACAAAGAAGAAAATGAAAAAGCAGGGGAGGAAAGTGAAATTGAGAGAACAGAACAGTATGGAAAGTGGTTAGCGAAATTATTCAAATGAAATAGAAACTGTACTTCGATCACTTTATTTCTTCCTTTCCTCACAGCTATATACAATTTCTCCAAAATGTTCAAAATTACAAAGATGGACAGTTGTTAAATAAGTAAAAAAACAGAAACGTTTTCTTTCTGATATTAACTTCAATCATACAATCCCTCCTGATCCCAAACTTCCACCAGAAAATCAATCATTTCCTGCTGATTAACTCATGGTTAGAAGTAAGCAAAAGGAAAGATGAATGCAGGGCAAGGAAAAGGTACTTAAAAGCCAACAATTCGGAGTATGGACTTACAGAAAGAGGAATTGGCCGGGGGAACCGATTTGTGGTCCCAAGTAAACTTTCGTAAGTTGCATTCCAACTGTAACAAATGTCACATTATGAAATTAAGCATAACTAGGATGAACACAAACTACTAAAAGATTACTTCTCAATTTCAACTAGGCCTTACTCCAGATATTTCAAAGTCTCTTCTTAGCTCAACACATGTATTCGTTACCTTGTTTATTCATAGCACAAAACTTTCCCACTCAGCATTATATCCCATCACTTATCGCTGAATTCATCATAACAAAAAGCTTTTGCCACAAAACTATATTTTTTGTTAAGAGTACAATCAGGTACAGAATGGGGTAATGTATTTTTTTTTTTTTGGTCATGAGGGGTAATGTATTCATAGACAAGCTATCATGCCTTATTAAGATGACCAGGTTTCGTACTCTCAAGAAGTAAAACTCCAAAGCACCTATATTTGCCCAATGAACGTAATCTACTCATTTTGAAAGTTCACCTAGATTCAATGTACTTTTATTTCAACAAATGGCCCAGCATTTGGTTCCAGTGGAAGCATGGGATTGTCTGGTTGATTAGAAGGAGCACAGTACAATATAGCAAGACTTTTCCTTTTATTTCAAAACCATTTTTGGAGACAGAAGTTTGTGTTAGTAAAGGAAACTGTCTGATAAAAATTTGCAACTACTTTAACAGATGGACACTTATCATGTAGGAAGACAGAATATCAAGATAATGAGTGACACACCTTACTTTGGGCTCTCGACTTTGTTGCGTACGATTCCTAGGCCTACGACTTCCAATCCATTGGAGTCTGGTCTGATTCCAGACAACAAGACCTGCAATTAACAAAATATAATTGCAAATTTAATTTTAAGAATCTCATTAATATCATGATTAAAATTTCAATTATCTATCCTTGGTTTTGCATATTTTCTGGATGACAAAAAATATATAACAAATAAAACTTGCCCTGATTTACAAAATCAGACGGGTTGGATACGCCACCAGTGCTAATGTATTGACTTAGAGTTGGGTTTGATACGCTGATTGATGACAAGCTTCTTTGAGATTGAACAGCAGTGTTTTCCAAATCATATGTGCTGCTGCTCCAAAAATCATCTGAAATGCTAGGCTTCCTCACTATACGCCCTTGAATTCTCAATCCTTTTGACGGTTCATCCACAGCAATAATCGGTGTAGCTTTAGTGCAGCATCCAAAACAACCACTGCTCTGTTAAAAACCAGGTTAAACCATACACATGATATAAAACATCTAGCATGAAGCTAATGCAGAACTGAGTCCATACCAAAAGGTTTTAACATTTTCAACAAAAACGTTCAGCAGAAAGCTACACTTTTCCTTTTTGCTTTTCATCTTTGAGCAATAGGACTATGTCACTGAAATTCAACAGTTACACAGCCCAGATTGCACCAACAATGTCACCATAGGTACGCTCTAACTTCAAGGAAAAATTCCTGTAAACTATGTCCTGAAGCAATTTGCCAACTATCTCCAAGAAGAATGATATCATAGTTGGAAAGACAATAAATGAATGAAACTCTACTTCTGTTGGACAGCTTGAGCTGCTAGACTAGTATTTACAGGTCAGATTTCCATCAATGAAATGGAGAAAGTTGAAAGATTGGCTAACAAAAGGGATGAAAAAACATATTACAAACTTGAAAGCCCAAACTTTTCATAAAGAAATAATATTGTAATTGGTTTCCCAGCTGCTAAAGTTGGGAACTTCCCCCAAGGAGATAAAGTGCACTAAATGATTTTCTTTACAGAAAATTTAAGCCCAAATATACAAAAGTGGGAGCATGACATAAAACAAGCACTTAGATTAATTCATATCTTACCTTCTTACTATATGCTTATTTTTTCTGAATATAAGTCATGAATGAACTGAAGGAGTCAAAAGATCATGGCGTGTAAAGATAAGGGACACCAAAGGTTATATTCTACACGATCATTTCTTAGCCATTCTTTTATGAGAGTGAAAGAGGCATGTAGTTGACAAACAGATTATTTTGCAATTTTGCAACTAAGCAACACTTTGTTCAAGCTGTGTGCATATTCCACTTTGATATATCTTTTCCTTTTTAATCAAGACGGACTGGAAGCCTTCTTTCCTAATTATAGAAATTAATGCTTTTTCATACGTAAGCAGCTGCTAAATCAGGCCATACATGCAAGTTTGAAAAACCACGTAGTGTAGCAACCCTTAATACAGCAGGTATACTATACTTTATACGAGATTGATTTGATAGAACATAGATTTCCCCAAGTATAGGAAGTTTCATTTGGTCAAAGAGATTTGACCCTTTCAACCGATTCCTAGACAGACCAACTAAAGGCAGTTTTCCTGTGAAGAGGAGAACTACCACTAGCTTCAGTAACAGATAACTAAAGCCGTAAGATTTGTCTATTTTATACTTTCCCTCTAAAAATCTCTTTAGTACTACTATCTTCTAATGGTACTAAAGTTCCATCCTTAAAAAAATGATAACAGTAATACCAAGAAAACCTTATATGCTTATCTTTAAGGATTTGTACTTCTGCATCAACATTTCTACTTGGTGATTTCCTCAAAAACCAGGCTTTCATCCTAACTCATAATAAAGACTTTCCCTTTAACATGTTCATGATTCTAATAACTCATGTTCAATCAAATTCCTAATCTTGAGCAAAAATCTAGTGCTAAAATTCCACAACCACTAATACTAGTATCATTTTCATTTCTATTAATAAATAAAGGAAAAACATTCAATCTGCGTATTCTGAATCCAATAATATGAAGAGAAAGAAAATGTCAACAATCAAACAAGCCATCTCTATCCGATTTTAAACCACGCTTTAAGTATTTACAGTGAAAATACAAAATAAACAAAGAAAGAAAATCCAAAAACACATCCATAAAGATATTAAAAATGAAATCGTTGAGAAAATGAAATCAAATACTTACCCCATGCAAGCGAGAAGGTCAGAGATCCAAGTAGTGACCAAACTACTAACAGTCACCATGCTTTTTCCGGCGAAACTACCAGACAACACCACTCATCAGTGCTCCTCGCAATCCAAATCAAAAACCCATGTGAAATAGAAACAAGGTAATCCGGAAATGAATTATTGCGTACTTGAAATTGTCATTTTCTTTTCCTAATTTTTGGATAGTGGGGAGGCCGACGGTTGTCGCGGCAACTTGATTGGGCAATTAAAGAAAAAAGAGATTAGTGAAAGATGAGGAAGTAATTTATGCTGCCGGGTTGAGGGCCCGGGTGGGTGGGGGAAGATAGCTTTGAAGGGGTCTGGACTGCACGCGCCCTTCGTGATCAATTGGAATAAAGATAATTTATATATATGTGTTTTAAAAGAAATATTCAAATCCTTCAAATTTTAATTTTAATTTTAATTTTAATTTAACACTAATTTATTAATTTAAAAAATCAACCTCCTAATTCAAAATTATTAATTTGATATTTAAGAAAATCATCCCGTTAGGTGTTGGGTCACTATTGAAAGATTTATTATACTAAATATATGCTCCCCATATAATGGTTATAATTTTTTATTAAGAATTAAATACAAACTAATTTTAAAAATAATAAATAATAAAATTTATTATTGATACTTTGATATTATTTATTCATCATATTAAAAATAATATGATACTTAAAAATATTATTATGACCGATAATCCGTTATGTGTGAATTTTTTTTTTTTTTTTTTTTTGTGATTTCGGAAGGAAATAGCTATTTTCGAAATTAATGAATTAAGATAATTGAATCGAAATAATGGAGTGACGTGTATTTTTTTTTTCTTTGATATGGGACAGAAACACATGGAATAATATTACCAGCTATCAGCCAAAAAAATCGTCGGCGGAGATCTTCCTCGCCGATAAGGCCTCAAACTGTCTGGTTCGTCGGCCGAGTGGTGCCAGATCAGGCCTCGGATACTCCGGTCGAGCACTACAAGGCCAAATCACGACAGCAGCAGCGATTGATTTTCTGGAATTTTGGTTTTCAAATTCAATTTCATTTTATAGCTTATGTTTTCAACTCTTCATGATGATGAAAGATGGCTTCGCAGTTTTACATGGATGGAGTTGGTGTGAGTATAGGCAGCAGACATGGATGGAGTTGTTATACTTGATGGTTTTCGGAGCACTGGTAACGGCGGTGGCAGCATTAGAGCTAAGCAAGACTAGCAAGGATTGAATACCAATTCCCTTGTTGTTTCCTCTCTCAAGATGAATCAAACTTCGTCTATATTTACAATCATCAATGGAGGCTCCGCATGCTGTAACTGGGCGCAATCGCATGCTTCACGTTTGTGATTGTCGTTCTGGAAAAGATTCAACAAGCACATTACCAGATCACCAAAGCAGTGCTTAACTGAAATGGTCCAAATCTTCGAATAAAAAGATTCGCACTTGACAAATGTGCACAGGCTGATAGGCATTTTGATAGCAAATGGCTAACATAGTAAACCATAGCTGGTAAAATACAACAAAATCTGATCAATACCCCAATTGAGCACCAACATGTTCAACCAAAGTTAAGTTATCATCAAACTGTTCAAATCATATTTAACCATAACGCAATCACCTAAGATTTCAACTAGAGATAACCAGTGACTCAATGAAGCATAAAATTCTATACTACTTTTCTACTAATTCTAACAAAAAAATGGAAAACCTAAGGAAGATTTACAGATTAAAATTGTTAACTGGAACGTCACAAAGCGAAGAACTTGTACATGAAATGAATCTCGATCCTTATATTTAAGCAAGGGAAAGTTTTCGGAAAAAGAAAGGACGGGAAGTTGAAGAAACGTAATTATATGCCAAACGGATTGTGAACGGTGTGCTATTGTTGCAATGCGGACTGTCGGCTAATACCTATGGGCTCTCCAGGGCCCCGCAAATGTGATGAAAGTCTAGGGGTTTTAGGGTGCAATGGGTTGATCCGGTCCACTTCCGATTGGAACTTGGATATGGGCCCAATGGTACCCGATTTGGTCCGACTTCCTTGAGTACTTGGACGCCTGCTATATGGGTGCTTAAAAAAAAAAAAAAAAGTGTTTTGAAAGGGAAAAGAAAGTTATGGATCTTAAAAACTATTTTATATTTATGCTCCGTTGGTATTGTATGGTTGTATATTATTAGTCAATAATAATGTGTCATTTAATTATTGAGTAATGTTAAAAAATAAAAAATATTATCTTATAAGTTAAGTTTGAGGTTCAAATCTTGAGATTAACATTTAAAAAAATTAATTTATTTAAATGAGTTAGGTAGATGTGAGGGGTGCACCATTTAGAACGTAAGAAGAGATATTAGTCTTGATGTGCTTGCAAACTGATTCAAATACGCTCTAATTATAAAAATAAAAAAAAAAGATTAAAAAATAATTAAGTCATTTATTCATTAATGAAATAATACTATGTGGTTGATTGACAAATATATAGAATTTACGTATTATCAATCAACTATAATATGTTATTTTTAAAAATGCACAAACCCTTAAAATTAATTTTAAATTTTTTATAAATATTTGAATATTTTTAAATTTTTTTTTAATGAAGTAGTGCATTATAATTGACTGACAATATATATAAATGCTATACACCTTGAATTCATTAAATATAAATTCAATTAGTATATGTTATATGTATTAAGATAAGAGGTAATTTTCTTTTTGCAATTACCCAACCCCAGGGTTCTAATAAGTGTTACCTAAAATATGTTCCCTGCCCTTGGGTTCGAGTAATGATGATGGAATAGCAGTCCACTAAGCTCAATTATCACGGACTGTCGATATAGAATAAACAAAATAGAGTCATGTGCACTTGACACTTAGCTCCATCCCAAAATTAAAAAAATATATATAAAATAAAATGTCGGAAATATTAAATTTTATTTATGTTGTTTATTATTTAAAGGAAATCCAATACTTTTGTCAGGTCAGGCCCAAAGTGGGTGACCGAATGAAGTGCATAGCTTCTTTATTTTCCATTCATGTCATCTGACTTCTCTTTTCCTGCTTCTCCTTTTGTCCTTTTATTATCTTTTGAATGTAAAAAGCAATATTACTTATAGAGTTACAAATCATTTACTAATAATACTTAATACTTTCAACATACTATATTATTGGGTGAAGTCACCATTTTTAGCCATGATGATACTCATTGAAGTCCTTTTCAATTTCATATTCTCACTAGGACAGAAAGGCAAACAAATTTATATAAATTTTAATTATTTATTACACATTATATTAAAATGCAACCATTTTGTCAATTTAAATTAATTTATACTCATTTTACTATCTTAGAAATTATAATTTTATCGAGAGAAGAATAGGAAATAAGTCTACAAAAGAAATTATTTATCTATTTAATTTTTTGATGTTGCACTTATAGATTTTATAGTATTTTTTTTTTGTTCATGATGCTAAAGCTTCATGGTTTGTAATCTTACTTTCCAACTATTTGGAAAATTAGCCATTTGAAAGTGGCAATGGCCATAATTGCAATTACTTCCAATTACCAGAAGATGGTGTAATTATAAACTCATCCCCAGTTAATAAATTGGGAATTAATCCGTACAGATTCCAAGATTTTGTTGGAAAACAAGAAACAAATGCCTTCCATTTTAGCCAATCTATGAATGGTTAAATGTTAGAATTGTTGCCAACATTAGACAATTGGGCAACGTCAACCCTACGTCATTACCACTAATCAAATACCCAATACAAATGTATATTGTAGTTGATTTAGTAATTAAGATCGGTAATCCTTATCTTCAAACCGCCTTTCTCAACATTTTATTAGTAAAGAAATGAAAGCTTACCTTGTTTAGAGCAAGCAAGACAAAAAGCCACTCAACATCTTACCTCACCCATCTAAATTCCCAAAAGAAAATCGCTTTTTCCTCATTTCTTAAAAAACCAAATGCCCCTTTCACTAAATAATGAACATAAAAGCTAAAGTAGAATAAGGTTGGACGTAAATCATATATGATTCGATAACAAAATATTAAAATGATATAAATTCAATTTAAAATTTATTAAAAGTTGAATATAAATTTGATAAAAATTAAAAAATTAATTTATTATTTGACATTTCAACGCTAATTATCACATGATAATTTTTATATTTTATATAATTTGATATAAAATAATCACGACACAAATTAACAAATTACCAAATTGGAGGGTGAAAGGAAAATGGGAATTTGATCAAATTATTGGGCGACTATATCTAAAATTGTGTTCGTTGGTTGAGAAGGCTAAGTTAAGCAAAAGCATTGGCTCTTTTTTTTGACTAATGGTAGAGGGGGGCCGATGAAAAGAACCCAATGTTACATAAAAGTCATTGCTTTTCTCTTTTTCTTTTTTTTTTTTTCTTTTGATATAAAAGTGGAAAAGGAAAACCAATGTTTAATAATGTTCAAAAAAGTTGGTGAGGTAATGGTGGCAAACCCCTAGTGGGATCTAGGGGAGCATCTAAATCAGCATCCAACCATGACTCAATGAGATTCTTGCGTATGTCATTTTCCTTTTTGGCGATGTAGTGATCCTTGATTGAAGCATTCTTGAATGGGTTTGAGTTATACTCCACTGCCCCACTGCGGCAGCTGTCGATTGAGGATTTGACCATTCACGCACTCCTTTAAAATATGGTTTTATTAGTATTAAATTTAGCTTTACCGTCGCTACGATTATGTCACTAGTTATATATTTTTAACACACCTCGTACATTTTTTTAACCTATCAATTTATGAATGAAATTAACGTGTGCTCGGTCTTGTTTGGGTTCAACGAAACAGCATTTTTCCTGTCCAATATTGACGATAACAAGACATTGCCTTCCTTGCACGAAAGCAACCTTTATCAAATTAATAAGCCTTTGGCTAGGGCATTGAGAGTGTTTAGTTTGTATGATTTATATATTCATTCTTACTTTTAAGGATGATATTTAATAAATTTGATATTAAAATCTTAAAATTCATCTTATATATATATATTTTCAAAATTTGATCTCATTCATAATTAAAAAAACTTATCTTAAGATCTAAATAAACACACATTATTAAATATAAATTTAATATCATTAAATATAAAATATGTTAATAATATCTAAACACGTAAAATAATTGTAAAAGTATAATTAATTGAAATGAACATATGATATTTTATTATATGTTTTTTTATATTAATTTACAATACTTTTAACATATTTTATATCTAATAACATTAAATTTATATTTAATTATATTTTATTATAAAATTCACCAAATCAGATCTCCACCTTTTATTGTGAAGATCTACATTCAATTTAAAGAGATTATCCGCTTCAATATATAAATCTAATTATTCTATCTCTCAAAAAATAAACTCACAAATATAAATTCAAAATTTTAATTATGTATCATTACATAATATTCTGAATTAATGTTAAGGGTGCACATTGTGTGAAAATGGGCATTGTGTACGTCTCCATCAACTGATAGACTTATTAAGGTGCTTTCTCGTGAACTTCGACCAGTGAGAGAGAGAGAGAGAGAGAGAGAGAGAGAGAGAGAGAGGGGCGTTGGGACACATCAATGATCAATCTCCAACTAAGCTGAATTAAAGGGTATCTTTCCCGTATCTTTTCCAAGATTTATTGGTGACTTCTAAGAGCTTAGGTTGGAGAATCGTCTACGAGCTAAGTTAAGTGAGCTAGCGGCAAGCATGTTTCACGTTCTTGTCCAAAGGAAGTTGCTTTCCAAGATCTTAGGGTCTGTGGGAGATTAACTCAAGTTCAATTTTCATGGAGAGTCATCCAAAGTCAAATATTTATTAGAGAGTATTTTAAGAACAATAAAGCATAGTTAACTTAATTGCACATGAAATTATCACTAAGATTGACTTTTTCCGATTGCCAATGACATTTCTCATTTGGTTACTCAGTTGAAATTGGTTTCATAATCAGGCAGAATTTGTAAGAACATTGAATCTTATTCTTACTTGGCCCATACATACTTGAAAAAAGAAAAATGCCTGAATTACACCATTTTTTTTAAGAACAAATAGCTTTCTATTTATAATACTGAAAACTTCTAAATTTATAATTAAAAATAAAAAATCTTCACGTCTTTTTATTTAATAAGTTTTTATTTTATAATATATCTTAAAAGATAAAAAATTTTATAATAAAATTAACTTATTTTATATTAATTTACATTAAATTTATATTTTTTTAATTAAAAATATCATAAATATATAAAAATAAATAAAATTACATGAATCTCCTAAAAAATACATATGATTATGTAAGGAGAAATCTAATTGGTCTATACTTGAAAAATGTTCACATGGCATTGTCCAATCACAGCTCAAACAAGTTGGGAGGGAGGGGCTGAGGGGATAATAATAATAATAATAACTCCCACCTTTCTTTCCATTGGTTAGGCTGATTTGGTGAAACACTGAAAACCATTTGGAATTTTTGAACCATATGGCCCTTACAACTAACTGCATTTTTGGTGCATAGAAAGGACACGCTACAAAAATTGAACGTGAGGAATATTTTTATTCAATTATTTAGAAAATTATGGAATTTTAAATAACTAAAATAGGGGACAAAGATGCCCCCACAAGGAACACACTTGCACTTCCAAGATAATCTATGCAAGAGAAGAGACAAGTCATGTTATGCGAATAAGGACTCTTCCAATTTTAATGCAACTCTTTCCAACTAATTTTTCAGTTGCTAGTATTTCTCTTTTGTGGCTTTCCTTCTGTTTATTTGTCTCCGTCGCATTCCCGCCAACTGCCAAGTGTGTTCACCCAACATTTTCCTTCAGAGGTCCTACACAATTGCCAATTTGATCCCCAAATGAAAAATAGTTAGATAAATGGACCATCAAATAAATTATGGCTTGATTTAATAAGAAAATTTTACATTGTATTAAAAATATAAAAATAATGTTAATTATCGTGTTGTAATTTTTTTTTAAATTTTTATATTTGATTCATTGTCAATATATAAATTTTATATATTGTTAGTGAATTATGACATGTAATCTTATTAATTAATAAAATTTTAAATTATTTTATTTAAAAAATTATTCAATTTACTAATTAATGATATGTCATGACATGATTGGATGATAATGTATAAGATCTATATATCAACAATTAGAGGTGACAAAAACTGATTTAACTCGAAAAATTAGTTCGATTAATTCGAACCCAAACCTAATTGATCCTATTTTACTAAAAAAGTTAACAACTTAAACCTAACTCTAATTCAGATTGATTTGAATCCAAATTGAGCTAAATTCATATCAACTCAAATTGACCTGACCTAAACTTGAACGAATTCAAATTGATCCGAATTCAAATCGACCTTAACTCGACTTGATTTGAATCCGAATTAATTCGAACACAAATTGACCTAACTCGAATTGATCTGAACCAAAATTAACCAATGTCCGACTCGAAAACAAATCAGACTGACCTAATTTGACTAAAAAAATCAACAACTCAAAAATGATTTAACTTGAATTCGAATTGATTCGAACCCAAATTAACTTGGATTCAAATTGACTCGAATCCAACCTGATCCGAGCTCAAATTAATCCAAACTCGATATTATCTAAACTCGAATTGATCCGATTTTATTTAATCCCAAAATAATCCAACCCAAAATATATAAATCTAAACTCCATTCGATTCGCCCACTCACCACTTATGCATTAAAGATAAATTCTTTTAAAAAAGTGATAGCAAATTATATGTAACAAATTTCTAATATTTTTAGTTCATAATGAATGATAAGCTTCTTAACCAATTCAAAATATCAATTAGGAAATATTTAATTAATTTGATTGACCTAAATCAAGTAATAAAATGAGCCTCTCACTATTGCTTGAAAAAAATTAATTTTAGGGCTTCATGAATGTTTTGAACCCTATATAGGATCCAACATTTGCTTCTTAACTGTACGATAAAGATTTTTATGAACAATTTATGACATAATCTCACCTTGGCATAAACCTTGGTTTTGTGGGTTTTTGTGTTTTTTTTTATAAAGTATAACTCAATTTTCAATTATCTTTTCTTTTTTTTTTTTTGAAAGTAAAGATTTAAATTTAATTAAAGATTCATGTTTTCGAGATTAGCTTTAATAACAATAACATAATAAAAAATAATAAAATTAAAGATTTAGTCTGAATTATTCATTCATTCTCTTAAGAGATGAATTTTCATAAAATTATAGTTCGATCTTTAATATTTTTAATTTTTTTTATTTTCTAAATTTGAACTTTTTATGTGTAAAAAATAAAAGTACAATTAATGACAAGATCCGACAATTTATATCACTAAAAAAAGTTAAAGCCAAGTCGATGAAGTGGTCATTTTGTATTTAGTTATATTCATACAATTGAGTAGATGAGAAGCATATAATTGTAGGCCAAGACAATATAAATGAAGCGTCTAGCACGTGTTTGAGTTCACACTTCACACTCACGCATGAATTCGGTTCAAGATGTTGTACATGCATGTCAATGTGAAATAGGTTTCAATGTCTTGTCTCCACAAAATTAACGGTTAAGAAATAAGACACTCTCTCATTTCCATAAACAAAGCCTAAATTATTTGGCATTACAGGAAACTTCATGCTCAACCAAGCTAGGCTTGTCCTTTGGGCATTAGAGGGGGTATGCAAAATTTTTTATTCTTTTTGTGTTGGATCTCTAATTTAGTGTTCTTTGTTTACTTAAAATCGAAAAAATTGAATCAAATTATTAAATCAAATTGATCTCGTTTGACATTTGAACTTCGAATATTTAATTGAATAATAGATGCATATTTTTAAATAGGATTGAATTCTTTTTTCTTCTTGCGTAAAAAAGGGTCTAGCTTGATTTGAAGATTAAATTTTTCTTAATTTAATTTATATTATTGAGATAAAATCAAAAAAAGGAAATTATCATAAAAAATAAAAACAAAATATTTGGTCTAATGATCTGAATGTCCTTTTTTTTTTTTTTATAATACGACCAAGGGTATATTCAAATTTCATTTGTGTCTATTTTTTAATCCTAAAAATATATTTTTATATAAATTTATTATATTTAAAATCTTATTTTTAAAATATTTATTCCAAAAATCGAACTTAAATTAATAAAAAAAAATTCTTTCCTTATCAAATAAATTAACCATTGGTGGATTCAAATACCATGGATTACCTAATAAGAAAATTAAGCTTTTACCGGAAAAAGAGTGTTACCGGTTACAAGGAAATGGTAAGAATTAGTACTGTTCTAGACGTAACCTACACATCTTTTTTTCTTTTATAAATATAATTTGTTTGGTCCATCACTGGGCTGAAATTTTTTATTAAAATTTTTGTACTTTAATTATTTATTTGACTCAGAATTTTTTTTCCAGACACAAAGCTACATAATCAAAATAATAAAAATTCAGTCTTAAATGTAATGATTGGTGAAGCATACGATAAAGAGTATGATTAGAATCACTTTCTTCCATTCAAACAGAAATTAGTCAAAATAATAAAAAAAAAAGTCACCAAAAAAAACTAAAAATAGGAAAATAATTAGACTAGCAAATACTAAAACTTTTTACAAGAATTGAAATGAAAAAGAAAAAAAAAAATTATGTTTTTACAAAATTACAAACTACGGACACAAACTGTAGTGAAAAATAAGCATAATCTTGATTGAACGAAAATAAAAATTTGTACTTCTTTATATTTTTTTTCTCAGTAAGAGTAAGCCAATCGTTGAACAACACGATCCCTTAGAATTCCATTGTAAAGAGCAGCTCTGTTAGCAGGCATTCCTCTATCTTTACCACCGCCAATTTTCTTGAATTTGGTTACTGAGTTTAAAGCTGCTGGAGAATTGTTTTTGTTGCTACCGATTCTAAGAGAATTCTTCATCTGCCGCCTGAACTCTTCTCCATCGCCTCTTGGATCCATCACATCTTCTGCAAAGTGCACTTTCTTCTTCTTTTTCTTCTCACTTTTCTTCCCTTCTTTTAACCAGAAACAAACCCAAGAAAACAAACGTGAATACCATGTTAAAACATATGCATGCAATAGTATAGCTCGAAGGCCAACTGTTTATGGAGGCTTACCAGGAGATATGCAGGAGCGGATGACTTGTTGAGAGGGCTGGAGGATTTGATCAAGAGGGAAAGATTTCTGAAGGCGAAAAGCAAGGAGAATTACAGTGCCGGAGACTGCCATAGCTGTAGCTAAAACAACTCCTTGTGAGCTCAGTATTGAAGCCATGCTTTCTCAGAATTTCGAAGGTTGGGGGTTGGGGGGGGGGGGGGGGGTGGGGTTAGTTTTGGTGTTTACCAAGGATAAATAGCATGGTAGTGGTGCATATAATTAAGCAAGTCTGAATGCTGAATAATATATTGGAATTAAATGGGCAATATTTTATTACATTTTTTAATATTTGGAAAGGAAGTAAGGTCTGATTGGTGGGTCTTCGATCTTTTCTTCTTTCCTGGTGTTATTTGAATGTGACAGAAGAGTTTTTACTGTATAAACTACGCAATGGAAGGCAGAAAAAATCAATATTTAATTGAAAAAGGTTGAAATGATTTTTTTTAAGTATTTGAAAAAAAATTGAATTTTAAAATTATTATTATTAAATTTTTTTATTTGAATACCATACAAAAAAAATACCAAATAGTAAAATAAACGAAGATGCTTCTAGTTGGAAAAAAAAAAAAGAAAAAAGAAGGGCCAAGATAAGCATGGTGGTTTGGCTTTTGGAGGGGACTGTGGGGTTGGGCTCTCTTAACTGCTGCTCGTGCATCACACTACACGGCAAGGCCGATGAGGAAACCCTTCTTGTCGACGTCAGTTGCTTCTTCTTAGGCAAAATCTTATTGTCAAGTTCAAGTTTTTGTACAACAAATATTGCAGCGCGTGATCAGGACGCTTCATTTTTAGGTGGATTTTCCTTTTTCTTCATAATTTCCAGATTCTTCGGAAAAATTAATGCTGCCGTCCATTAGTTGTCTGATGGAATTTCTTAGCCAGAATTTAGAAAGCGATTAGATGTTGTGGATAAGGATGCTTTCATTCATTGAGCATCCTTCTTTATCTTTAAAGAAATCATTTCCCGCAGGATTTCTCTCAAGTCCATAATTCTAACATTTTCAATTAAGACCAGATGACAATACGAGTGGCTAAAGACTTGCAAGAAACGTATAATAACGTGGATAGAGGCCAGTAAAAGATCCGCTAACTTCTGCCTGCGGAGTAACATTCCACCAAGAGATCTGGGGAGTGGATATCACGTTCTAGGAAAAGAGCGTATCTAGAGTACTTTGTCGCTTAATTTACCTTTGAATATACAGTGTCCTGTGTCATCCATGAGGTGTCAGACTCCCATTCCCAAAGATTGGACAATAGAGTTTTAATCTGATTAGATTTGATTCAAGATAGGAAAATGACCGTGCCACCAATAGGCCAAGACCACAGATGAAACAATTAAGTTGGCTCTCTTGGGTTGATTGGCACAACTGTGTTTAATGTCTACTAGCAGTAATCCAACCAGATATAGAGCTTTGTTAGGTTAATTTCCAAATGGTAATGGATTCATGGTTCAAGATTTCAGATAAAGATACCTGTTTTTCATTTTTATTTTTCATCATACCATATTACTAATTCAAAAAAATTAGATTCAACAACTACTATTATTCAAAATTTACTTATATATCGACAAATTTTAGATCTTTTTAATTTCAAAAATTAACTCGAAAAATAAATAAAATTCAAAACTATACACATATAATTATTATTTTTTATAATCAAAGTAAAAATCTCAATAATATCAACATCATGATATCAACATCATGAAATATAATGTATAGTTAAGGTAATAAAAAAATCAATAATAAAGTTTGAAAAAGTGGGTGCAATGTGTTTTTCTAGAATAATTTTTGTATAGATTCCTTTCTTGTCAGAACAAACAAGCAAGAGATTGAATTCGGATAAGGTGAGGTTTTTTCTCGCCTTTCTTTTTGGCTTGGCATTAATGAAATTAAACACTTTCTTTATAGTAATCAATAATCCCAGACATAAAAATCTAGAAACAGTTGAGGTAAACTTCATTCCTATTCCTGAAACTTATTTGTAGCCACACGTTAATGACTTAACGAGGCAAACGTGCATATACGCATTGCTGTTGTTTGAGACTTTAATGAATGGTTATGTTGGAAAATTGTGGGCGGACATAATCATCTAATGCAAGAAAAGGAGGAAACTAACCAACCAGGAACGTTTTTCCACAAAGAAATTAATATTTTAGACTACGGATGGAAAGGCTAAGCAATTATAGTCCATCTTATAGTCAAGACTTGGTAGAGAAATGTTATTTTCTTACTGTCACTGATGGAATTCACCAGCTATAGTTTTCACTCTTTTGCAAAGGCTATAATCTAGAGATATCTATCGATGAAGTCATAAGCGAAAAAAAACAACTAAACTTTGGTAATGGTTTTAGAAGTAGCCTGCTGGCAACAACAAGTTATTGAGAAAAAAGAGGTTTTCTGGAAGTAGAAAATGGGTTTGTTTAGAACTTGGAAATCAACAGGGTTGGAGTAATGAGTTGGCAGATTTTGGTCTAGATGTTGGTATGTAAAATGGATTGGTTATTGTTTACACATTTTGTCAAATATTTAAGAGGCATGGAAAGTTTGGAGCTTCTGTTCCAAAAAGAGACGTATTAAAAGGAAAACTGTAGCTATAATGCATGGTAATTGATGAGGCAACAAGGGGCAGTGGTGAATTCATGGTTGGAAGAGGATCTCACCCTTCCAAAAATTTTGTCCATTCTTTTTAAAATCATCATGAATCGGATTCAGTGGATAGAAAATTTTTTCTTCTAACATGATTTTAAAGTCAGATTCTATTTTATGATTTTAATCTGTTATTCCTTTTGAATTTTTTTTATCTTCGCTTACAAGCTCTACACATAATAAAGACATGTTAAGCAATGTTACCCTGCCCCTAGTAAATATTACTTGTATTTAAGTTAGACTCACATTTAATGTTAAACATAATTTCATAAGTAAAATTATATTTAATGTTTAACATATTATCTAAAACAATTATGTTATCAACATAATTAAAAAAATATACATTAATAAATTACCTGAAGGAAACAGAATGCTTATTGTCAAAGGACAGAATCAAAGTGCAATCATTCTGACTAGGTAGTGAGAATGGCAGGAAGCACCTCAGATTTGGATCCAAGAACTCGAGCCTTGGTGTCAGGGAAATGTTCCAACCCTGGTGGTTCTGTCACCTCTCCATTCTGGGTAACTCGAATGGGATAACTTAGCAAATGCCCTGGCAAGTCAGAATCTAAAGTTTCACATGCGTAGAGATCCCAGTACTCCTCAGCAATCTGGTTCAACCTCCGTACGCATTCCAAGCTCTCCGGTTGCAGAAAGGAGTTCTCAAGCTTGCCTAAGTGCTCATACCACAATGCCATACGCAATCCATGAATCTGCCCCCTGGCTGGCTCTCTGGTCGCTAGGTGATACGGTTGGTAGGCCCCCATGGCAATTTCTGTATCCCTGGCACCATCCATTGATCTTTGATTGATGTTGGCAGATCCAATAATGATGTATTCATCATCTACTGCAAAAAGCATACGGTCCCAAGTTTAGCATGTGCAGCATCCCTAGCTAATGGAGTGTGTCGAATTAACTTACCAATCATCATCTTGGCATGAACATAGATCATGAAACGCCTTGATTGCTGAGCTCTACTGTAATCACTATCATGTTCAGGTCTTTCTGAAGGTTCATACTCCCCGCCAATTTTTCTCTCTCGGTTGCCAAGGCAGAAAAATGTCAAGTAGTCCTTGGGGTTTGCCGAAAGTCCCTTGGCTTGTAGAGCCTGAACTACATCTTTGTACATCATCTCCATGGTTTTCTTCTGCCAATTCAATATTGCCTGAACAGATTGGCTGTGGGGGACACCCTCTGGCCACATTGGAATGACAATGTAGACAGTAAACCTGTCGCCTGCTTCAATCTTACTAATGATCTTTAGTGACAGTTCCTTCGGAATAAGCTGTAAAGCGCCAACCTCCTGAAACTTTAAATCCTCTGAATTCCAGCTGAAAGAGCTCCCAAGAAAGTATTGATTTTCGATGTAAATAAAATTCTTTGCTCGACGAATTGCATTAATATATGCATTCTGAATGCTTCGGTCAATAACATGATCCTTCCCGCTGACAAGACCTGATCTGGCTGCATCCTCAGGGTTGTCAAGTAATCCGAAGGCAGCTCCACCATCAATGGACCTGAATAGTTGAACATTCCATGTGTCATGATCTTCAGGGAATGTTACTGGAGATGGAGGTATGAATATGTCATCCATTTCTGGTAAATGAACTAACAAGTTCTTCTCTCCTTGCTTCCTCCACCTCTGCTCAAAATTGAACAATACGTCCCATGCTACATGCCCTTCCAGTCGGCAGTGCAAATCATGCCAAGGCTCCCTTGGTCCTCCTTTAGCAATTGAGGCATCAGGGAAACAAGGTTGATGAAAATCATCATGATGGACTGTGCCTAAAGTCCTGAAAATAGGATGAGAAGGAGTATCATATCTCCCATCGCAAAGGTCAATGCCACCAATGAAGCTCACAATCCTCCTTTTCGATTCTCCATCGGGCAATTCACTGTCTACGATCACAATCTTCTGGTGATGAGTGAACATAGTAGAAATCTCTATATCTTGAACAATGCTTTGCGAATTATCAGGGTTGCGTGGACATAAAACACAATGAACTTTACTGTCATGGAAATAGTGTCTTGTATCTTCATCATGAGTAGCCATCACTCCATCTTCCTTAAATAACTCAACAGAAGTTCGGTCATCCCAAACAAGCATCAATACCCTGACACCTTCATTGGCTTTCTTTTTAAGAAGCTCACCGAGTGTCAAATCTCCTTCTGGTTTTGGCCTCTTCAAGTCCCGGATCATGGTTATTTTTGCATACACAGACCAGCCTGCTATGTAAATAAAATGTTTTGCATCAGAAATGGCAGTGAAGATGTCCTCCCAGCATCGTTGCGGTTCATAATACTTTCCCTCAGCAAGAGGAATGATTCCAGAAATGAATTTGTCAGGAACATGAGCATCTTGGTAGAGGGTAACCCTGCAGCCTTCTCTTTGACTGAAGAATGTATGAGGGACTCCTGGAAAGTTAGGATTCTTAATTCCCTGAGACCAATTAGGGTGCCGAGTTTTATCAAAAAACTGCAATTTGACACGGATCTTGGACCCTCTATGAAGAGGTCTGTGGTCTTCATCTACAACCTTAAGCCATCTATCTACTTCTCCATTCAGTAGTTCTTCAACAGGCAGGTAAGCTCTTCCAATCAGGGATGCTCCAATGGGATTATTTTCTTTGATAGAAAAAACAACATTGGAAGCCTTATGGGCACAGTATATGTGAAATGACTCATGCCATTGTGGATCGGAGCATTTATTTCCTAGCAGCCTAGTTCGGCCAACTCTGGTTTCTTCTAAGTCAATGGTCACATACAGTTTGGAAATTCCTTTATCAATGCCCGCACTTTCTTCAATGTTTTGCAGTAGCTGGAGGGAAGAAGACCAACATTTAATAGTAACTTTTCAAGATAATTAGATTTCTTAGATGATTATTTGGCTGCACATCAAAACTTGTACTTAAAGTTAAGTGCACATAAATAAAATGTTATATCCTAGGTTCAAGTCAATGCAGAATCTGTCCAAAATTTTTCCTTTTTTTCTTCGCAAGTCTAACAAGTAATGAAATATTGAAAAGTAGAAAGATTGCCAAGAATCTAGGAACCGGTTGGAAAAACAGACCGACAGCATGTGCTTGATACGAAACTATAATATTGGGATTAGTATAATTCCAGAAAATTGGGAAACCCAATGTTTGTCTTTCTGGAAGCAATTGAAATTCTGAAATCTTGTCTGTAATATCAGGAAGAGTTGAGATAAATGAGGATAAGTCATTATTCTCTGTAGTTTTAAGAAGATTGATACATCAAAGTATTGTCATGAAACTTGGAGTACAAACAATAGGAACTAGTGTTGAAGAGTTGAAGAGAAATAATCTACTTTGGGATGAAGAAGTCTTAGGTGCTGTTTCGAGCTAGTGTTGCGATCCGGAACTGTACAGGTTAATGACAGAAAGACAGAAGGCTTTTGAAGATTAAGTAAAGCATTCTCTACTGATCTGCCAATAGCATTCTTATCGTTGACCATATATTATAATGTGAAAGTTCAACATGTTTAAGCTTAATATAAGATATGATAAATAGCTAGATGATGTTATCTTAAGACTCTGAGTCCCTATTTAATTCTAAGTGCTTGGTACAAATAAAGAATGTTATAGCAGTTAATTGATCTAGTAGCAGGTACTATAGACAATCACTTCCCGTTTTATTAAGAGCACTCCAACAGCATGGACTGGAGTCTTAAATTTTGAAAGCTGCAAGTTAGTACTTTCTGAAGGAGTGGGGTTTAAAGGATGGAAGAAGATTGATATTGTCTGCTTCTCAAATTGCTTGTACTAAGAATATAAAGTACGGCAGATTTACCAAGATTGTAAACATTAATCAACCAAATCAAAAGGAGTCTACCTTGCAGAAAACATCACAGCAACCTGTTCCACAAAGCCTGTCGACTTCGTAAATTGTCACATGTAGTGTCCCATGGAGCAGAAAGTGTGCCATGCTTTATCCTCTAGCTAGCTGATCTTCAAAAATCAAACAGCTTAATGACCTATTTATAGCAGTCTAACCTTGAGAAGACAGGGCATAAACAAACATAAAGATTGCTGATATGAACTGTAAGGCTTTAACAAAACCTTGAACCGTAGAGACCAAGTCAAGAAACCTGGATAAAAAATGCTAGAAAAAGAACCAGGCTCGATGAAGAAATCGGGGGTCAGAGACAGTTAAGCCTCGTACAAATTGCTTAAACATTTACAGAAAAGATAGAAGCAATGCAAATATGTTGAATGGCAGTTAACTCAAGTTTAATTTATTGGCTGCAAAGCTTTAGCAGGTAAACGTAATTAGTAAAAAATATCTGCTGATGTTAGACAAGGTTCCTAGTGGCTTGATCTTATAGAATTTGAAAAAAAATAAAAAATGCCCTTCTTAACAGAAAGATTGTGATTGGAAAAACAGTTTTCATTTCTTGGAAAGGAGAAATCCTCATAGTTGTCTGGATTAATTTCTTGGAAGTTGCAAGAAACAGTGGCCATTATATAAATAATTGCCGGCCTAGTAGACTGGTTTATTTTCTTCTTATTCTCTGCAAGTCAATTATAGCTGGCTGTTTTGGCTATGGCATTATAGTTCAGCCTGCATTATTACTATAGTTCTGTTAATTTGGATCTTTCTCCATTTTTTTTATGTGTTTCTACAACTGCAAAGGTGGATAATTTTCTCCCATGTTTCTTTTCCTTATGTATTCATTTATTCAACTTGCAATGTAAATGTGCATTCATGGCTAAACATCCCTGTTTTCTTACTGGCATTCTGCTCATTTGCTGCCGCTAAAGAAGGAAGGAGAGTGGAAATTGCTAAAATGAGAGCATTCGAGATTATTTTAAAGTCTCTATCCATGTCTAGTCATGTTACAACTCGTTTCATTTCCTTCACCGAATCCATTGTTTAGTTTTATCAATACAATGTCAGCATAAACAAACTGATGGTTGAAAAATTCAAAATTAGATCAGACGTAGAAGCAACCACCTCAATGCCTAAGAGCCAGTCAATCTCGGCGTCACTAAGGGATTAACAAGAAATACAGATGATTACTTGAAGTGAAAAGTCTTAGCAGTTTGTTGTCTTTGCTGTTGTTTTCTTAATGGGTTTTTAGAAGTATCCAGCATATGACTTAAACGGATAACATGGCAGCAAGAATTCTTCCTACAAATCTGATTACTGCTTTCTTACTTGGCAACTATTCTCAGTTGACCTCGTAAACGTATGCTAAAAATTCAACTGCAATGTACTGCTGGAGATTGTGGGTTCGAGAGGACTTAGCCGATTTCATATAATCTATGACAAGGCTCATATATATAGGAAACTTCAGGGAATTGTTGGTCAGTAACATTTTCATTTATTTACCTCAAGAGAGAGAGATGAAGGTAATTCAGTCTAGGTCTGCTTCTGATTTCCATCCTTAAAAACATGATGAAAAAGTTTCAGGTAACAGCTTCTACAACAGCTTAAATATCGTTCAAGATTGCAAATCATGTAAAGAAATGCCTTCATGTGCAAAGTGCATGTGATTTACAAAGACAAACGATAGGAAGAAGTGTCCGGACTAAGATACCGGGCTACTTGTAGAAGGTGTTCTATATTAACATCAGGATAGTGTTGTAATAGCTTTAAGTTAGCTGCAAAATCACCGTTCAAAAGCCTGCTTTTCACACACAACAGCATGGCACAGCAAACGCGTAGAAGCATATCCTGCACAAGGGACAGTTTGCTGTTAACAGGTAATAGGACTATTAGCAGAGAGAGAGAGAGAGAGAGAGAGAGAGAGAGAGAGAAACCTGCACACCAAAAGGATTACCCAGAAGAGAATCCCAGATTCTTAAAATAGATTGGAGATTGAATTCTTGAGTAAGTAGCAAAGTTATCCATCGGAATGCATAGTACTGAGGCTTGACCTGCTCATTAGGAATGGTTGTCACTTACTCTTTGATTGTATGGCTTGTGACAGGATTTACCCCTGCTTTGTTTGGATAGTAATGAATACCACTTCTCCAAAACAAAACTTATGAATGGTGACTTGATGCAGCGTGATACCAAGCAGAAATCAAACAATGAGTGGCACAATGCTTAAGAACTAACCAAGCATGCTATGCATCTCAAACAAAAATAACTGAATATGGTATGTATTGAATAATTGAATGCTCAATAAAGCACATCTTGTTATTCCATTAAACTTGCCTTAGATGTGAATTCAAGATGCCGCCACAGTTCCTCATCATTGGCTTTTAATAGCTCTGCCAAGCGGGAAAGAGTAGAAAGGATGCCCACAGAACTATTATCTAGTTGTTGACAGAAGTGATCCACTGAATCACTCAAGAGCCGGACAAAGCAAGAAAAACTATCCGCTTCTGCATTAGACTGCACAATGGAAGTAAATGAATATATAATTATCACTTAGAATTAAGCTCTTCATTATTTGTGTGAATTTTCAATCTTCTGCACTACTTATTTCTCATGATGTTTAATCCATGCCTGTAAGGAAATATAAACAATCCCAATATTAAAAGATAAGTTGAGCTATTAAACAGTCCCTCTCCCCTCCTTTTGATTCATTTCCACCGTGAAAAGGAAAATAGAAGTAGAATTCAGGTTAAAAAGAAAAAAAAACAACAGAAAGGGAGTTGTTGATGTGGGAGTGAAGTTTTGCAACCTAGAATAAGTGGTTAGAACTGTTGCCAAATAGCAAGCACTACTCAATGCTCAGAGAATTCCAACTGATCACATTTCTTCATTTTCTTTCCTGAAAGGCAAAGGTTTTTATGTTCATAAAAAGAAATACAACGTTCTAGGGACCGAAAAATAAGCACCATAATGATACTAGGAATCACATTTCTTCAGTTAATTGAAACTATATAGCCAGGTAAGAAAAACTATTGATTGAGAACTTTATATACTCAGAAATTAACTTCTATAGAATTTAAGCCTACTACATAAAGTAGTCACAGACTCACAGTCGTAGATCATAAGCTAATGTGAAAAATTTGCAATAATAAGTTTAATCCACCTTAGCAAATAAATATTAATTTACAGTTCAGATGTTATTCTCCCAAAATTCGTTGGATTATGGTGTCCATCAATGACCTAGGATCATATGACAAAAGGTTTCATAAATGTTCTCAGGTCAATGAAAACAAGGATAAAGTTGATTCTTACTGCATGCTGCTCATCTGTATCAGTGCTAAATACATAGTATATCGGTGCCAAGACCTCATTCATGCCTTGAACATAACGAATAGCAGGATTGAGTTTTGAAAATAGGAGAAGAATATTCCTCATTGATTCCTGTAAATTGAAATGCACACAGCACTGAGTGGGAATTCAAACCCTAAGTGTCATGACAAGAAAATAAATAATGTTGGGAGGAAGAAAGAGGTGAGAAGTCATGTACCCTGTGTTTCCTGCTGAATGATGACTGTCCCGAGAAGAATTTCATTTCAGGATGTGTGCGTTGCAAATCACGGTCAATCTGTTCTGCAATCTCTGTATGCTGCAAACGAATGTATCCATTATTTTAAACATAAGCTAACTTATAGCATAAAACATCAATTGATGATTGATGGCTTGTGAGAAGAGATTTACCTCGAAATATTGATGCCAAACACTAGCCTTACCAAGGCTCAAAGGGTGATCTTCATGAGAAATTTCATGCCGTGGTAGTGGTCCATCAGTTTTACGATCAGCATTATTATGCTCACTACCCCGCAATGCTTCTTCTTTAATCCTTGCAAGTTCAGACTAGAATCAATATTAAGATTAGTGCGAGGCAAATCTCTTGACCAGGCCAATACTGCATGATGAGGAGTATCTTACGGGAGTTAAAAGAAGCTCCTCTTTCAGCTTAGCATATTTTTGTCGATTTTCAGTCAGCTCCTTCTCCCACAAGTCCCGAGATGGAGGTAAGTAACCCAGTAGCAGCTACAAGAATCAAACATTGACAGACAAGAAGCAATTGTGCTGATTATAAAACATGAACAAATCAAATAAGTTAGATTCTGGTTATGAATATAATCATTAGATTTTGGAACTCTACAATGTCTACAATGTCTACAATGTCTACAATGTCTCCTGCTAGCCATTGCAACCATGCAAAAATGGTTCTTTGGGAAAAAGGATGGTTCAGGCAAATCTTAAATGTTCATTAAAATACCTGAAATGATTTTTATACTTAGAATTGAACATATCAAAATGTGCAGAAGTAATTCACTGAATCGATGCAACATACCTGAAACCCAGGTAATACTTTCAGTCAAATGGAGAGAATAATCAAAGAAAATGTACCTTCCAAACTGTTGCACGCAAACCTCCTCCATCGGGAAGCCCTGTGCTAGCAATTCTCTGCAACTTTTCCAAATTTATCTCCTTCTGAGAAATCTGAATTATACAAAAAAAAAAAAAAAAGAATTGAATTTAAATTAAAAAAAAAAAAAACCACAATTTCATGCTAAATGTATAATGAGTACCAATTCAATCTCTCACCTCATACACAAGATCGGACCTTTTCTCATCTGCTTCAATAATTTTCATGGCCGAAAAATGGCCCGACCTGTCTTTTTCCTGCCTCTGCTGCCGCCCGTTATGTTCCATTTCTCCATCCACTTTCATTTTCCTCTTCACCATTATTTCCTCTTCATCTTGTTCATCTTCATCACTCTCGCTTTCACGATCCGAACCGAATCCGTTTGGTTGAATGATCTCGAGCTCTTCCCCCGACTCGAAAACCAAACCGGATCCTCCGCTATCGTCATCCTTGTCGTCGAATCCGGCGACTAAGCTGCCGAGTCGATCGGGAAACTTGAGCTTTTTGCCTTTGAGCATTGAGGTGGACGAGTTGGGTTGAAAAGTTTCTTCTTTAGAGGTTTTGAAGGAGATTTCATGACTAAGAAAAGTGAAAAACTCGGCTTTGGGTTGTGATTCAGGGGCTTCCCCCCAATGGAGAAGACTGGTAGTTATAAACGGTTGAATGGTAGGTGGGTCCATTTCTAATCTTAGAGCCAATAGGGAAATGCCACGTTAATTTGCTGATCTGTTCTGTCCTTTTTTACAAAAAATTTACTCAGCAATATCTATTTTAATCCTTAATTTCTTTAAAATTGATGGTAACAATTTTTTTTTTTTTATGTGTAACGAATATACGATGATGAAAAAAATAAAAACGTAAAAGTAAAGTTTTTAAAAAAATTATATACAAATTGATAAAATTTTAGAAATTTTAATTTGATGTTTGCTTGTCGAAACCTATTATTTATAAATTTTTTAAATTTTATAAATAAATTGGATAAAAATTAAAAAATTGATTTAAGGTTTAATTATCATATAAATTGTGATAATATAATTTTTGTGTTTTTGTATTGTTTAAGACAAAACAATAAATGATCTGTGTGTATAATTATTTAAGTATTGTGTGTGTGTGTGTTTTTTTTCAAGTAAATAATAATAATTTTTTCAAAAATTATAATGGTTATGTTTCATGATAATCTTTTTATTTTGTTACTTAAATACGACATTAAAAATTTTATGCTTTTATAACCAAAAGAAAAAAAAAATTATGCTTTTCATTTTCCATTTTATATCTGTTGGAGGAGGGGGGTTGATGCTCTGCTGCCGTGTATAAATGGAATGGTAATTTTGGCCCCATTGCTGGTAATGGCTTACGATCGGTAGTGCTATTTCAACATGGGTTCCTCCTATAAGCTTTTATTCATGGTGTGGGTCATGACTTCTCTTTGTACGTAAGTTTTCACTTGTCAGTTTTTATATTTCCGCTGGTTTTTTGGGTGATTTTAGTTATTAGTGGTAGTTACATTTGAAAGAAGTCAATGCAAGATCCATGCTTTACTTTCTTCAATGAAAACCCAGTTCTCAAAATGCAGTTAAAGTTGAAGTTTGTCTGGTTTTAAGTGGTTTTAGGGTTAGGAGACAGACCGCAGTGCAAGGTTTGAGCTTGTGCACGTTTACGCTTTCTTGTGATCATGAGCTTTTGATCATAAATGTAAGAAGGGATTACTACTTTGCAGAAAAATCTGCAGTTTAGATTGATGAATTCTTAAATTGAATATTACTTTTGGAATGATTACATTGATTGTCGAAGTGGGGATTGCTAATTTGGAATTTTGAATTTCTTTCTCTTGAAATGTAACTTCTATGCTTAAAACATGACTAGTTCTTTAATTTTCATGTTTCATTTCTATTTTGGCAACAGGTGATGGTTTCATTTCAAGATGGAAATGCAATTGGCGCTCTTATTCTTATGATTCCAATGCTTTGAAACCATGTCCATGTGGATAAATTCAAGTCTATAGGCACTTCTTTAAAATTAACTCATCTGGTTCGTTATTCTCTTCCTGTTCGACTTATTGGTAGTTGTATTAGGTTGGAAATATGCTGACCATGGAGCCCAGCAATGATGCCTTTTCGACCGCAAACTGTTATCAATATTCTTTTTTACTTTTGACTTTGTCATGACGAACACAGACTTCTGCTCTTATTGTCATGGAAGATGGAGTTTGTCACTTGCCTGAGTACTTGTTTGCATCATGGAGTAAAAAGTTCTCTAATTGTCCATACTTCTATTTTCCAAATTATTACCAGGTTTTTTAAATCAAATGAAATAAGGATGATTTACCTTTAAAGACCAGTATGACAGGATGAAAACAAGCTTTTAAATGAGGAGATTGTGATTTAGTCTGTAACAAGAAATTGTTACCTTTCCTAACCACTCCAGATAAGTCATGTGCAGATGCCACAATTGAGCTCAGTGATACGATTCTTAGTTTTTGAATTTGCCTATTTGTGTCTTTCTTTTTGCTTTCTTGTCCAAGGTAATAATTTCTGACTACCCATGGTTGATGTTACAGGGCTCTCCTCCAGCAGTTCCAAGCTTTGTAATTAACCACCTTATGTTCTTATCTTATTGGTCTATGAGAGGTTTGGGACTATGTTTGTACTGCACTGTTTTAGTTGCTTGCTTCAGTTTCCCTATCACCCATAAGGAAAAGGGCATAACACAGTTTTGAAGCATCAATTCTTTTTATGTGATGATAGATCCTAATTAGAAAGAAGAATGCAACAGGTGGCTTATAACTCATGTTTAGCAGAATTTGAGGAGTCTGATAAGTTGTTGGGTTGCATACAGAGACAAAGACTAGTGAGATTTCATCTTTATTACACCAGGTTAACATAGTTTTTCTTCAGGAAAAAAAGGTGGGTAGGGGGTGGAGTTCTGAAAGGATGACTTGTAATCACACTACCCAAACATATGTGATATGACGCATAGGTTAAAGCTGCCTGGTGGAGGAAACGATTGAGCCCACTTTCTCAAGAGAATTTTCTTCTCCGAGCCGAAAACACATAAAAATCCAATTCAGTCAGGGCCTCTCAATCTTTCTTCTTTCTTTGCCTTAAACTAATCTGCCACACTTCCACCTTTCCATCTCTTACAGAGACTGAAAGATCAGATTCAAGACATGTCTAGCTGCAGAATGGCATCAGCTGCTTCAGGGTTCTTGCTAACACCCAATGTCACAGGGAATGCAAGCTCAGTTTCTAAGTGCAGCATGGTGTTGTTCCCTTCAAAGAACAACAATTCAAGGCTTGTTGCAAGGACAGCTGAGGAGGTTGCAGCACCACCTCCAGTTAGCAAAACTGCACCAGAGGTCGAGAAGGAAGTGAAGCCGCCAAGCCTAAGCCTAATCCAGCCTAATCCTTCCTTGTTCTACAAAGAAAACAAAGTCTGAAGAATCTCTGTTATGACAATCTTGATGGATTGGTGTGCAGTTTGTGATTGGGGGCTTCCAAACACCTATGCTGTGAACGCTACAGTCGCTGCTTACATCCTTGAGTTCACTTTTTCTAGAAGTATGGGAGCTTAGGTCTTTTTAGTCAAAGATTCTTGACATAATTCGAATTCTTCTCCACATTGATGTTTCAGAATGGAACTGAAACAAGAAATGCCTTAGTTCATATAAGAACATTGCCTAAAAAATGATGAGCGCTGATGTGGACACAACCCCGGCAATGAGGAACAGGCCCGAAAAGCTCTCAAGACCAAGACTGTTTAAAGAAACAGAGAGGTTAATCTGGCATGAGGATCAGGCGGTGATGGAGGCTTTTGGAGGATGGGGACCAGAGCTTCGGGTTATTTTTTCCTTGAACAATTTTTAATTTTTGCAGTTTTATCCAAAATAAAAAAATAGCGATCAAATTGACCCAATTAAAATATGAGGGACCAAAATAACTCTTTTCTGCATAGCTCAAAAGCCAAAAGTGTCAAGGAAAAAAAGAGAACGAAAAACACTTGCTTTCTACTTCATAAATATGCCTCAATACTTGACTGACTTATGGAGGAAAATCTTGGTACGAATCACTTGATAGATATCTGTGTTTGTGTGTATGTTTCAACATTGCAATTTCTAAACTACCCTTAGACTTCCTCAGTCCAATGCAACAGACAACAATATAGCTCCAGGTGTAGAGCTTTTACCTGTGAAAGACCTCAATTCAGGGATGGAGTACATGTACATTGGCATATTTTGATGAATGCATTTTGGCTGAATTTTCATATCTGTACCTCTATTCCTCCAATGTTAGGAATCTTATAAAAGGCTGTTAGAAGTGCTTGCTACTCTTTGCTGTTGTAGGAAAACTATAACTAAAAGTTATGCAGGTTGCTCTTGGATGTAAAATTACAATTATGACATGAATGTTGGTCAAGGTCCTTGTTTATTGAGGTTTGGCTTAAGAAATTGATGCATCACATGATAGATCATAGATTTGCACATAACATACAAGGTATTTATCTCTTTCAGACTTCCATTGCCTGGTTGTAAAGCTGATCATAACCGTGTCTGGCACTCTTCACTTGTTTATATATATCTCTGCAGTTTCATTCCTATATCAGAGTTGTAAGCAACTGAGAATTGATTTTAGGTCAAAAAAATATGCTGAGCAAGACTTCACTAGCACCTCTGTTGCATATGTTTTTAATATTGCAGGTAGCAATTTTAGCTTCAAAAGTTTTAACAGTGGTAGTTCAATGTTTCTGCAGATTCTTTTCAGAGGGGGCATTTGAACAATGATCATTTGATCTGGAGATTGGTGCCAACATAATGCTGAAAACGATTGCTGGGTCACTTGGACCACATGGTTCAGCTAACAACCAGTCTATGTTTTGAACAATCATGAATAGGGAACTCCTATGCAACAAAATTCCATTGGCTACACATCGATGTCATGCATGTGGAGTTTGCTTTCGGCTCCGTGGCGTTTGTTAAATTCACTAACCTAGTACCTACACAGGTCAAGATCCTTAGATATTTTTCTTTTTTTCCAATTAAGCAGCTATTGCGCATGGTTATAGAAAATTTAGATAAGTGTAGAGCCCTGTGCCTAGTGGTTCACCACCTAGAGTCATGAGCTTGGCTTCCCTTCCCCCACTAGCCCCGGTGTCAAAACAGCCATTGGAGATGCTGCGGCCCCGTTTGATGCGGCACGATAAGATCTCACAGCACTACTTTTTACTTAATATTTTTAATAATATATTTTTTTCATTACATTTATTTCGATTGCATTTAATCTCAATAGAACCAAATTTATTATCTTCTAAGCTAACAAGTTTACGGACAATCAATCAATTAATCAAAGCAAATGTGTCTCGGTAAAAGGCATTTATGCTTATTATTCATGTTCAGGAATGTACGGAACCTCTCAACTGTACCTTCTGTCTCTGGTAGCACTCCTGGAAAATTTTGAAGACTATTCCATTCTTCAAATGACTTCTTTATGGAACAAGAGTTTTCGCTTGTTTTCTCCCTTTCACACCCCAGGAAGGTTGCAAAATCTCATAAATGTATACCGTAGCATCTGAAAACTTGTCTGAACTCCAAATCATTTTTAAGTAGTTTATAGAACAAGTAACCAAAGTTAAATCTCATGAAACTCACTGCTCACCAGCCATACCAAATACTAGCTTGGCTAGAGCGAGCCTCTGATTCGAGGATAGAAATGGTTGCTAAACAACAAAGCAACAACCACAAAAGAAAGACACAAGAAGAGAAGGACCACAGCTTGCACATGGGATATGCAAGTTACAATTTATTTGGGAGGTCCTTTCCTGTTCCTTGGCCTATGGAGTTGAAGCCGATGGCTCTGCTATATTCTTAGACACTTCACTATCTAGCTGTAATGGGGTCCAATTGTTTCCCGTCATTAATTAATACTTTTAATTAGGAGAAAGAAATTCAGTTTCTTTGTTAGCCAAGCAAAGCAAACCAGTACATTTTTATCTTCTCACTGTCCTGTCGCGGGTATTGCAGTACTGACAGCTTATGGCGAGTGAGGTAGCCGCGGCCTGTAGGGCGTTTCTCTAACTCCAATCAAAGATCAAATATAGATCTAGTACACGTACCGCATCTTTCTCATTTATTTTGCTCTTCTATCTGGCTTGCACCATCCTTTATCCATTGGTTAAACACTACTGTTTCATAAATTTTGATTGCAGTCTTTCAACTGAGATTTTACCTGTATGAAAGGGATCTGAAATTTCAGCGTCAGCATCACAACTCAGAAATGTAGATTTCCGTTCAGCAGACATTAAGATTCAGTAAAAAGAATTGAGTCCTAGCTTCATTCTAACCAAGAAAAATTAACTTCTGGAATAGGCAGATGAAATTAACTTGTCTCGAGTTATGGACTTGCAGTAGAACATTAGCGGTCTGATCATTATGGCAGATCATAGCAAAATCAAGATTGATAATCTCCGAGGTTATGCTTTCTCTTTGCTTTAATGTGGGTGTCAGTGATTCTTATTCAGCCACGACAACAGCAATAACCTTATGGGTTGGCATGCGTCCATTGCAATAATGGGAGCCATACAGCCAAAGCTCCCTATGTTAGACCCTTTTAGACGTTGACTTAAATTTTATTGAGAATTAGTTTGGATTTTGATAGAATTTTATTAGTTGAACTATTTAATAGATAAGAGTCCTTAGTGAATAATTGGATAGGTTTTAGGCTTTTAAAATGAGTCTAAAAAAGAGATATATTTACTATGTAATAATCAACGTGAGATATGAGTATGTAAAAATGTGAGAAAAAGTTAAAGAAAATATCGTAATAAAGTATCAATTGCAAGTGAAATAATTTTCAATTTGATCTAATGGTACTTCAATAAATTTTTCAATGTAAATGAGAATTAGTAATGTTTATGATCTGAAAATAATATATACAGATATTAAGTTGCAAAAATAAGACATACTAAATACATTTAGATATTATCTCATTATTCTAATTAAAAGGTATTGATACTTTTCTTATGATTTTATATTCTTACTCAAAGTGAATGGTAAGTACCCAATTTTTTGGTGGTACGACAATTTCTTAAAAATATGTAGAGTATAATATCAATTTGCCAAAAAAAATCACAAATGAAATATGGGTATTGTTTGAGGGAGATTGTTAGAAGAAAAAAAATCTCGATAGTGTTGGTTTTACAATCTCTAGATGCAAAAGATAGTGAGAGACAATTTCTGATGATAAAGGTTATACCAAGGAACCTCTTGAAGTAAATTAGGTGTAGTTGATTTGACTATGCATGGGTATTGGCAGTCTTGTGTGTATCCGAAGCAATCAGGACTGGTTTGATTATGTGTAACTTGAGCTTCTCAAAGGCCAATATTTTGAAAAATTTTGTATCAAGTAGAGATTATTTGTTAGATATTAACTCAAATTGTATTAGAAATCAGATGGAATTTTAATGAAATTCTATTGGTAGAAAAGAATTACTTAGTGTTTAAGTTTATTTGGAGATAAATATTTTTAATAAGTAAGAGTTCACTGTTGAATAGAGATTTATGATGATTAAGTAATTTGATTCAATAAATATAGATTAAATTTTAACATTTAGATTGAATTTGGAATAGAAAGTGATGTAATCATTATATAATCTCAATGTGAGAGATAGATTTATGGAGATGAGAGAAAGAATTGAAGAAATCATCTAGTTGTATTAGCTAAGACACTACGAGACAAGAAAACTATGTTTGTTTCGAGAATTGAACTTAGTATTTATTATTTAGTGTTCAATATTCTTTGTAATCTCTCTTGATCATATATATATATATATATATATATATATATATATATATATATATATATATATATGTATGATATTTAAATCAAATTATGTTAAATTTATCTTGATGTAATTTACTTCCATATTCATCTCAATTTGCAATAAATTTCTGTTAGAAAAAGCCCGACAGACTTTATGGTATGGCACTCTAATTATTTGCATTCTTCTAATGGAAAAGAAAAAAGGTTTTACAAGCTGTCTAAGAATCACTAGCTAGGAGAGGGCAACCGGCATGTGATTTATTTGAGAGAGTTAATAACTGGTTGCAGATCTAAGTTCTTCCAATTAAGACTTTCTCTATGTTATCGAAAGCTCTTTTGAACCGAAAATTTAGTTTTCTTAGGTTATATAGTCTTAGTTATGGGATTAAACTGTGAATTATAGCATTAAGCATACAATTAAAATACATAGGTAAGTAGGGGCAAAGAAAAGTTCTTTGACTGACCCAATTCCTTTGCTTTTTTTTTTCTTCTTTTATTATTCAACTGATAAAAATCGAACGGTGAATGGACAGAACAGTGAGTTCAAAATCTATATAAAGACTTGCCAACTCTAAGCAGATACCATGGAATTTGGTGAGAGTGATAAGGTCTGAAATTATGCCCCATCAGGCCTGCAATCGTGTGCAAAGGTAATAAATCACTTGCTTGGTGAGTAGTCAGTTTCTGGTCTTAACCAGTGATTGCATTTTTTAGCTTAGAATTCAGAATCCTTATAGGAACAAAGCAGATGAGTCGTCATTTTTCCTGGCAATTGATGCTGACACATGAAAAAACCCATTTCCCCAGCCTTAGCTGGTGGTCTAACATCTTCCAATCAGCTCCTTCCATTGGTTCCTTCGAAACTTCCTTTTTATAAGCACTGGGCCTACATTAATAGTTCCTCCATGTGAAGTTCATAAACTTCCCCCCCAAAAAACGAGACAGGATTAGCTAAAAACATATACTATTTATACTTTATTCTGCTTTAGTGCACTGGTAATGATCTTAGAAACAGTAATCAGAGGTCTAGTATAATTGGTGAAATTTGTCAAATCAGTGTCACTTTTACATTATTTTCAATCACATGAAATTACATTGCATGAGAAGCAGCTGATGACAGAGTAGTAAGCATTGCAAGGTAAGCCTCAGTACATTTATTTGGTAGGTTATTATGGCTTTAAGGAGGGTGTAGGTGACGATCATAATTGCAAGTTTCCTAGTGCCGACAATGCATATTTTCAGTTAAAACTGCAACTATCTCCCCCATATATGATAGTATATTTCTAATTCTCTGAGCTTTTGTGTACTTCATTCATCTCTATATATGATGGATCTTCTTCCCTGAGCCTGCTTTTTCGGTACTTGTTTCAGTTTCAAACCTCCATTTGTCTAAACTACACAAAAAGAAAAACCCTACTTCTGTTTCCGAATTATGGTGCAATCAAAGAAGTTTAGAGGTGTCAGGCAGCGACACTGGGGCTCCTGGGTATCTGAAATTCGCCATCCTTTACTGTAAGTCTAACCTACAAGCTTTTCTCAGTTTTGTCTTTCCCTTTTTGGTTGGGGACTGGATTATTGCAAAAACGTAGACTTCGATGTTCAAAATTCTCTTTTTGTATTTTTTTTTTCATTAATTTTGCCGTGTTTTATTGCAGAAAGAGAAGGGTGTGGCTAGGTACGTTTGAAACAGCTGAAGAGGCAGCCCGAGCTTATGATCAAGCAGCCATATTAATGAGTGGCAGGAATGCGAAAACGAACTTCCCCATATCACAAACACCAAGCGGAGACCCAAAAGGCACCGAAAATTCTCATTCATCAGCACCAAATGAGCTATCTGAACTGCTCCATGCCAAGCTTAAAAAATGCAGCAAGGCACCTTCTCCTTCCATGACTTGTCTGAGACTCGACACTGAGAATTCTCATATAGGAGTGTGGCAAAAGCGTGCAGGCCAGAGCTCAGATTCCAATTGGGTCATGACTGTCCAGCTTGGAAAAGGAAATACTGAAGTTTCTGCTAATACATTACCTTCCAATACCCCAGGGTTACCAGGGCCAGAACTGAGAGGAGAAATGGATGAAGAAGAGAGAATTGCACTGCAAATGATAGAAGAGCTACTTAACAGGAACTGTTCTTCATTTAGTGTGCAAGATGGAGAGGGTAATCTGTTCCAGTAGTCTTTAATTTCCTGTGGTGTGTGTTTGCTTTGATTTGACAAGTCGTGTTGTATAGGATTAAATATATCAGGTAATTCATTGGTGAATACTGAATATATGCAAAAAGTCGGAAGTCTGTGGTATATTATAATTATAGTAACAGCTATATAGAAGGTGTCTTGTTTACAAGCAAATTAAATGTTGTTTGTGAGAGAGAGAAATCATTGAATTACAGTTTCTCTTTATATTCATATAATAATACCATACTCAGTGAAGTATAACTTTTTGGTGTTGAACTATGCAATAATTTCTAACTGGTTAGATTGCTGATCATTACACATCTGCCTGGAGAAGATGAATTATGGAAATGCATGGGATATTTACTTCTCTTTATGGCTGTGATTTGTTTGTTTTGGGTAATAAAATTACTCCATTCTTGGATGTCTCTTGCTTCACCTTTCGTTTTCTTCTTGCATCCGCCGTTCATGCAATTGCAGCGTGGGAGCCTTCTGTCCTGACGGTCCATCTGTACGTATCCTATCTTCTGTTAATTCATTTCCCCTAAGAACAAAACCTGACAACTTTGGGCCACTCGGTGTTTTTTTTTTTTTTTTTCCTTCTGTTTCTCGTGGGCCATGGGCGGAGCGAAATCAAGGTTTGGTCAGGACATTCATGGTTCAACGCCAGATGGCTATGTTCTTGTTTCCTTCCTTTTTTTTTTCATTTCTCTTGTTCCATAAGTTTTTATAGATTTACTGTTGCTCCAAGCTTGGTTAGTTATTTTGATTTTATTTTTTTTTTTATAGTTGGAGATTAATTCTCCGGCTCCATCTAAGCAAATGGGTTCAATATGGTACTATTTTTTTAATTTTAATATAATATTTTTAATATTTATTTTTTATTTTTTATTACACTCACATAATATTATTATTATTATTATTATTGTTATTGTATCCAAACATATCATCATTTTATTATCACCGTTATTTTTAATCTAATTACCTATCCAAATTAAATCAAAGAATGAAATTATTTCGAATTTAAATATTAAAATATGTAATAATTCATCTTAATGATTTGATACATTTATAAGATTACTTCCTTTTTATATCATGAACCACTCCGCACTTCTAGTTGCAATCTTTTGAAACTTTTTTAGTATTAAATTTCTATTTGATTTTCTATTCATTTTTTTTTATAATTTCCATTTATTTTTTACAAAAATAAAAAGTACTAAAAATTATATATGCCGTTGAAAAAAACCCTTAAATACTTAAATCTTACTATTACTTGTATAATAAGATAACAGTACTGATGAAGCTTTATGGCCAGCCTAGCTAAGGCCTAAGAGGCAATCGTCGTCTTGACTAATGCAAGAGATTAGGATCTAGCTAGAAACTTGTATGATAAAAGGAGCTTTTGAGTGAAAGTTAAAGCAGTAACTACAATTGAGAAAGCAGAAATGAAAGAGAAGAAAGAAGACTGGAAAATCTTTGTATATATGAACTTGAGTACTATGGAAGAATAACAGGATAAAGAAGTTGGAAAGAAGGGGGGTTGCACTATAATTAAGTAGCAGCAAAGTATTTGATTTTAGCGTATTTTTTTTTTTTTTGTAGGCATTACTTATACCTTTTTGAGATTTATGTTTCTAATTCGTGTTTACATTATGTAAAATTATGTTTAATACAAAATTTTCGTATAAAAATTTATGTCAACAGGTTAAATATAAATTTTTTTTTAAGATAAGAGATCAATTTATATATATATATATATATGTGTGTGTGTGTGTGTGAAATTAATTGTTTTAAACATTATTTATAAATTCATGTAGAATTAATATTTTTACAAATTTATCGTTAGATTTAGCAATTTATTCGTAATTATCATACACATAAATTTTTCAATTGATCTGATATTTTTATCATGTCAATCAAGAATAACATTTTTTCAATATATATTAACAGTTAAAATTTTATTATTATACAACAAATAATTATATATTTTCAATTAACTTGAAATTTGACGTGCATTATTAACGTAAATAAAATATAAAATTCAACTATCATATTAAAATAAAAAACATAAATCATATAAAAATATAAGAAAGTATATAAAATATAATTATTTTTATACATATATAATTAGATCCTTTCTCTTTTTTTAAACTTATGTTAACTTTATATACAATTTTGATAAAAATATATAATTTTATCAAATTTTAATCTGTATCTATCTATCTATTTATTTATGGTACCGTTTTTATATCATTTAGATTTGGTATTGGAACATGTCCAAAATTTTAATTTAGAGCTTTTGATTTAGTCCCATTAAACAGATCAGGCAAATTTTTCATCAAAATATTTTTGTTGATGAGAAGAAATTTACTTGACCTGTTGAAAAAGAGATGAAAATCAGTAAGACATCGAAATTAATTAGGATTTCCGAACTCTCAATCCAAAAAAAAGTTTATGTATGACAGTCTTTTTCCTCACTTTCCATATTACTGTTCACACATAAATTCTAAAGACTTAAATCATACTAATTAATATTTAAGTTGATATCTACTAGTACAAGTTAGCTAGCCTGATATTATTTATATATATATATATATATATATATATATAAAAGATGTACAGTGTATTTATATTAGAGGTTGGTGGGTGTCGAAACCAACAATAATAATTGCTACTCAAAATAAATTTAAACTGTAGTATAGTTGAGTAGGGTCATTTCCCAAGAGATTGGTTAGATTTATTTTTCTGCAAAAGATTTAAAAAGAAAATATAATTGGGGGTTTTGTTGTAATGAAAATAAAAAGAAAAATTATAAACTAAAATGTAGGCAAAGAAAAATCAATATGATGAAAACATCTAACCAAAGGAATAATCTTAGAATGGGTTCATGGAATTGATCATTGATGCAAAAATAAATTCTTTTAATCTTTACCAAATTGGTTATGGTTATTGGTACGACCTAACAACCTATCCCTCCTTACTTCTTCGATAATCAGGATACGATCTCTAATTATTTCTCTTGTCAGTTAAACAACCTTAGATACGATCTTAAGATTTAATTTACCAACAGCATTGAAAACTAGAGAGACTACCAATTCTAACCAACAAACACACAGGTAGGTTCATTTAAGCTAGATTATATATATTCTTAACAGAGAATCGAAATCCTATCTGAAATCAATTATGTTATTTACCACTTATATTAGAATGCCTAAACAATTACGGATTCAGGTTTCTAATTGGTAATATATTATCCCGACAATTGAACAAAGGGCCCTTTTTGCACAATCAATCAAAACAATAATTTAAATAAGAACAGAAGACATATAAATAATAAAGATATAAAAGAACAATATAAAACTAATTAGATCTCACAATTCTTGAAGAACCCAAACTTTAATTATCCTTTGGCTAGACTAAAAACTTAGCAAGCCATAAGTTCAAAGAAAAACACAATAAAAATATAAGAAGATTCAAGAATTCAGAATTCAGAATTATTTTCTCCCTAGCCACTCTTAGTCTATATATACTAAATGTCCTAGCTCCAGAATCTGTTTCCAAAGGAAAGTGCTCTGATTGAGTTTGATTACAATTAAACTTCTTTCCTTTTTCCACCACTTTGCATATCTCTTCTTTAATAATTAAAATCTTCCACTTGCCATCTTTGGACTGATTCAGTCAACTTCAACTACAAGTGATAGATCATGACTTAAATTCCAAGATTTCTTCTGATTTTGTGATTTGAGCAGAATCTGCAGCTTTTAATCCATTTTGTCCATTTTCCTTCATTCACAATACAAAATAGAAAATATAAATCAAATCCAAAAATTAAGCATATAAAAGAATTTAAATCATGGGAAAATATGACAATTAATATGTATAATATTCAACTTATCAAATTCCCCCACACCTAAACCTTGCTTGTCCTCAAGCATACACTAGTCTAAATTCATAATCTCTTCTCATCATTGCTTCATCTTCTTCCTATGCTCATCCAAAACACATTCATTTTAATAATTAAAACACAAGTTTTTTTTTTTTTTTAAGGCGAATTCTCATAACACACATGAATAGCACTTTAATGATTCAATTAAATTCATAAAGTACACAGAATCCAACACCCTCGCAATTGGATTTCACTCATCACACTCTTAGTGTTTAAGGCATATATCAATGAACTCTCAAGTCATTGCATAGAAGATTTCTTACCATAAGCTTGCAAATTCATCACATCTCTTCCACCAATGAATAAATTAAGATGCAAAAATCTAAGGGTCTAAAAGGGTTGTATTGGGGCTTAGGTAAGGTATGATAAAAGGATTTTTAGGTTTGAGAATTTGAAAGAATCATACAAAACTTTTCACATAAAATTCAAATCAATGATTTCTATCACATTCACCCAATTATACTATGCGTACCTTTGATTGAACTACAAATAATTCCATAACTAGCTTCCAAGCATTGAAAATTGCACATCTCTTTTTATTTTTCATTTTCTTTTTTTTTTCTTTTCTTTTCTCTTCTTTTTTTTTTTCAACTTTTTTTTTTTTCGTTTTTCTTTTTCAAAAGAGAAGAACTCAATGAAAGTAATAGCTTGAAATACTAATTTTTCAACATATGCAATCTTTCCAAAAATATTTTGAAGTTTCATGTGCATAAGTCTATATGATTCATCAATTCAAGGTTCAAAAAGAGGGAAAATTAACAAAAAGGGTTTGTTATGGTTTGTAACGTGGTTTAATCCAAAGAAAAGGCTAGGCTCAAAGTGGTTTCTCTAAGGGTTAATAATAATAAGGGTAGGCTTGAAAAGAAAGGTATAATGTCCAGAAAAAGGGTTTTAACCTAAATGCCCTTATTTGATTAATTGCATCATATTCATCCAAGGGGTTGATTAAGACATGTATGACAGAGCAAGTTCTAGAATAGTCAACTATGCATGACAATCACACAAACAAAGAAATAGAGCATGATGTAATGAATGCTCATAGGCTCAAATCTTACCAAAAAATGGTTATGTGTGCTAGATCTTATACACTTTTTCATCTAATGAATTAAAAGTAACTAATCAGTATTTTAATGAGAATTTAAAACTGTGTAAAAAAAAAAAAAATTTTTTTCTTTTTTTTTTCATGGGATAAGCATTGGAAAAATCTAGAATTCAAAGAAATCACAAACAATAACTAATGTACATTTTAGAACAAAAATTTTATGGATTTGCAAAAAATTTCATGAAAATTAATCAAGAATGAAAGGAAAAGAAAGTAAAAATAGCAGAGTCACAATTAAATACCCTCCCCCACACCTAGACTATACATTGTCCCCCAATGTATCAAAATAATTGCTCATTAACTTTAAAAGAATTAAGGAAAATAAGAAACTTCCCTGAAAAATATTGAGCACCGTAAAGCATTGTGTTGATTTTGACGACTTCGCCAATATGAGCACGCTTATGAGCGAAAGAAACTTCTTAATTTTCACCGATAGTGATTGAAAAATTTCTCACCCCCTGCGATTGACAATCTCAATTAAGTAAAAATAAGTACACAAAATCAAATAATATTAAAATTAATCACTTAAGTAAAACAATGACCACAATAATTTTTTTTTCTTTTTTTTTTTTTTGAAAATATAGCAAAAATATAAAATATAAAATATAAAAAGAAATTAAACAATAGACACAGAGATTGGGAAGGGGCTGCAGTCGTGGGCTGCTGAAGGTCTCGGTTCCGGACTGTGGTGCCGGTTTGCTGGTACTGGTCTGGTGGGGGGCTCGGGAAGAGGGGAATTGTCGGGCTGCTGTGTTGGGACTGCTACCGGAATGTTGTTGCTGGGAACTGAAGACTGGAAGTTCGGGAAGAGGGAAATTGTCGGGCTGCTGATTCAATTCCGGTGGATCTGTGTTGTCGGAACTCCAAAAATTGGTGTTTGTTGCTGCCGAATCTGGAAGAGGAGAGATCACCGGTGCTGCAGAGGGGCTGGAAAGAATGGAGCTGTTGGCTGTCTTTTGCAAGACTGCTGCCGAGAAGTGGGTTGTAGTCGGAACCGGTGCACGACGTGGGTTGCTGGTGGTCCTTTTTTGCCGGAACTGTTGCTGGAATGGGTTTGGGGTCGCGGGTCTGGTCGGTTCCAGTGGATGGGTCGGCGCGAGGCAGTAGCTGGAGCCTGGAGTTGTTGCCGACAGGTTGCTCTGAAGTCGGAAGAGGAGAGATCGGGGGTACTGCTCGGGCTACCGGTGAGAACGGGGTGGCTTGGTGGCTCGGGAAGAGGGATTGGAGCGCGGGATTGGAGGCTCTTCGCCGGTACTGCTGCTGCCGGTAACGGCCTGAAGCTGGGAGAGGTGGTCTCGGTGACTCCAGTCCGAGGATACTGTAATATGATCAATTACTCAGCTGAGTCAGCTGAGGTGGATAGGGAGGAAAAAAATAAAAATAAAAATAATCACAGTAAAAAAAAAATTCACAAAAAGAATTGAGGCAGAAGCAGTATTTGGATAGGGCGTGGGCACGCCCTATCAAAGACATGCTTCTGTTTTTATTATTATTTTTTTGTGTATGTGAGGCAGAAGCAGTATTTTGATAAGGCGTGGGCACGCCTTATCAAAACATGCTCATTTTTTTTTTTTTTTATTTTTTAGGATTCAAAACAAGCATAAATCTTATCCACTATTAAGAAAACAACAAAAATAAAGAAAAGTAATTGCGAATTATAAAAAAAAAAAAAATTTGGGTTGCCTCCCAAAAAGCGCCTTTCTTTAAAGTCTTTGGCTAGACATAGTCATGCTCAATTATGTTGGAAATTTCAACTCAATTCGTTCAATTTCATGCACTTGTAAACCTTCATAAAAAGGTTTTAAGCAATGACCCTTGACCTTAGAGATCTGACCTGTATCCAAACTTTGAATTTCAATTTTACCACGAGGAAACACGTTAGTAATAACATAAGGGCCTAACCATCTAGAACGAAATTTACTAGGAAATATTTTCAATTTAGAATGAGATAGTATTACTTTCTGACCAACATAAAATTTTTTCTTGGAAACCATATGATCATGAAAGGCATTTATCTCTTCCTTGTAAATCACAGAGCTTTCATAGGCATGATTAATATTAAACTTAATGATTTCATCATCAAATTCCATTGAGTGTACCATCATGCACATCAATTTTAGTCCTAGATGTTTTTAGAAAAGGTCTTCCCAACAAAATTAAAGATCTAGATGAGTCATCATCATCCATATCAAGCACATAAAAATCAACAGGGAAGATCAATCCATTTACTTGCACCAGAACATCCTCTAGAACTCCTTCAGGATAAACGTTAGATCTATCAGCAAGTTGAATAATCACACCAGTCTCTTTTAATGGTCCAACATTCAAAGATTTAAAAATAGACAGAGGCATGACATTAATTGAAGCTCCTAGATCTAACATTGCTCTTTCAATTTTAAGATTACCTACCTTACAAGGGATAGTAAACATACCTGGATCCTTGCATTTAGGAGGTAACTTTTTCTGAAGGACAGCTGAAACATTCTCACCCATGCTAACAAATTCATTACCTTTCAATTTCCTCTTGTTGGTGCACAACTCCTTAAGAAACTTTGCATATCGAGGTATTTGTTTAATTGCATCAAGTAAAGGAATACTTACCTCAACCTTACGAAAGATGTCAAAAATTTCCTTTTCCTCCTCATTCTTTTTGGATTTAGATGATCTGAAAGGAAAAGGAGGAATTGGTGCTAAAACTTTTTGTTGCATGACATTAGGTTCCTTAAGGTGATCGAGCTGTGGCTGAGATACAGTAACTTCCTTTTCAGCTTCTTCTTCTGGAATGCACTTTCGGGTTGTCTTGCTAGACTCCCCTACCTCGGTTCCACTCCTCAAGGTCATTGCACTAACATTATGTTTAGGGTTGATAATTGTTTGTGAGGGCAATTTTCCTTGAGATTCCAATCTGCTCACAGAAGTGGCTAGCTGACTCATTTGATCTTCCAGCTTTTTGATACTTGTCCTTGTTTCCTGTTGAAATTGTTGTGTGTTAATTGCAAGTGATTTAACAATTTCTTCTAGAGACGTACCTGAATTTGAGGATGACTGATGTTGTTGTTGTTGTGGAGCAGGCTGGCTATATTGAGAATTCTGAAATTGAGGCCTTGCTCCGTAACTAAAGTTGGGATGATTTCTCCACCCTGGGTTATAAGTATTTGAATATGGATCGTGATTCCTTTGGGGTGGACCTGGAAATCCTCCAACTGCATTTACGTGCTCATGAGGTTCATCTTGAAGTGTGGGGCACATGTCGGTTGGGTGTCCAGTAGCAGCACAAATTCCACAGGCTTTAACTTGTTGTACATTTCCCATTCCTATAGCCAATTGTTGAACAACAGATGTTAGATTAGCTATTTGACTTTCAAGAGAATGTGTATTTACCTCGTTTACTCTTCTATGAGGTACGTCTTGTTTGAATCCAAACTGTTGGGAGTTAGCAGCCATGGTGGAAATCAAATCTCTAGCTTCTCTAGGAGTCTTATTCACTATCGCACCTCCACTGGCTGCGTCCATCATCCTTCTTTCCATGGGTAATAATCCTTCATAAAAATATTGAATTAAGAGTTGTTCGAAAATCCCATGTTGAGGACAACTTGCACAAAGTTGCTTAAATCTCTCCCAGTATTCGTGAAGAGTCTCAATATCTTTCTGTCTGATTCCACATATCTCTCTTCTAATGCTAGCAGCTCTTGAAGCAGGGAAAAATTTGTCAAGGAACAATCTCACCATTTCAGTCCACGTGGTTATAGAACCAGGAGTTAAATAGAACAACCAATCTTTAGCTCTATCAGCTAGTGAGAACGGGAAAGCTCGCATTTTGATTTGCTCTTCAGTAACTCCTTGTGGTTTTAGACTTGAACATACCACGTGAAATTCTTTTAAGTGCTTGTGAGGATCTTCATTCTCAAGGCCATGGAACTTGGGAAGCAAATGGATTAAACCCGATCTTAATTCAAAATCCGCTTGCAGAGTTGGGTAATGAATGCAGAGAGGTTGTTGATTGACAGGTGGTGCAGCCAACTGCCTTAAAGTTTGCTCTTCTTCAGCCATTATTTCTTCAATCTCAGAATCACTAGATGAATTGGTCAAATCAAGTGATAAAATCAGTTCAGGGGATGAAGATGTACCTTCTTGTGCCTTTTGAATTTTAGTTTCCTTCCTATTCCTCTTAGCTGTCTTTTCAATCTCAGGGTCGTACGGGATTAATTCACCTGCATGAAAAGAACGGGGCATCAAAATAAATCTAATTAAAAACCAATCCCCGGCAACGGCGCCAAAAATTGGTGGGTGTCGAAACCAACAATAATAATTCCTACTCAAAATAAATTTAAACTGTAGTATAGTTGAGTAGGGTCATTTCCCAAGAGATTGGTTAGATTTATTTTTCTGCAAAAGATTTAAAAAGAAAATATAATTGGGGGTTTTGTTGTAATGAAAATAAAAAGAAAAATTATAAACTAAAATGTAGGCAAAGAAAAATCAATATGATGAAAACATCTAACCAAAGGAATAATCTTAGAATGGGTTCATGGAATTGATCATTGATGCAAAAATAAATTCTTTTAATCTTTACCAAATTGGTTATGGTTATTGGTACGACCTAACAACCTATCCCTCCTTACTTCTTCGATAATCAGGATACGATCTCTAATTATTTCTCTTGTCAGTTAAACAACCTTAGATACGATCTTAAGATTTAATTTACCAACAGCATTGAAAACTAGAGAGACTACCAATTCTAACCAACAAACACACATGTAGGTTCATTTAAGCTAGATTATATATATTCTTAACAGAGAATCGAAATCCTATCTGAAATCAATTATGTTATTTACCACTTATATTAGAATGCCTAAACAATTACGGATTCAGGTTTCTAATTGGTAATATATTATCCCGACAATTGAACAAAGGGCCCTTTTTGTACAATCAATCAAAACAATAATTTAAATAAGAACAGAAGACATATAAATAATAAAGATATAAAAGAACAATATAAAACTAATTAGATCTCACAATTCTTGAAGAACCCAAACTTTAATTATCCTTTGGCTAGACTAAAAACTTAGCAAGCCATAAGTTCAAAGAAAAACACAATAAAAATATAAGAAGATTCAAGAATTCAGAATTCAGAATTATTTTCTCCCTAGCCACTCTTAGTCTATATATACTAAATGTCCTAGCTCCAGAATCTGTTTCCAAAGGAAAGTGCTCTGATTGAGTTTGATTACAATTAAACTTCTTTCCTTTTTCCACCACTTTGCATATCTCTTCTTTAATAATTAAAATCTTCCACTTGCCATCTTTGGACTGATTCAGTCAACTTCAACTACAAGTGATAGATCATGACTTAAATTCCAAGATTTCTTCTGATTTTGTGATTTGAGCAGAATCTGCAGCTTTTAATCCATTTTGTCCATTTTCCTTCATTCACAATACAAAATAGAAAATATAAATCAAATCCAAAAATTAAGCATATAAAAGAATTTAAATCATGGAAAAATATGACAATTAATATGTATAATATGCAACTTATCAGAGGTTGTCATTATTTTATGAATAAATTTAAAATAAATTAAGTTCTTATTAGTAAATTAAAAAAATTATATTTATTTATCAACGCTTGACATATTTTTCAGTTTGTTTATTAATAAACTGTTAACTTCTAGTGCAATAGTAATATATATAGAGATTATTTACTGTTAATACATTATATATATATATATATATATATATATATATATATAACATCCCTATATATTATTGAAAGATGAATAATAGACTCAATGAAAGTGCAAATTAATTAATTAAAACAATAAAAAAGAAACAAATTAAACAATGATGTTGAGATTTGGTTTGATAATGAAAGATTAAATGAAACAATGGATGACTTTATATGATATATAACATACATGATTTTTCAAAGAAAAAGATGTGATTAGCTTGTATGTACTTGTTTCATAAATAAAGCAGCTTCTTCTTCACCATGTCTAGATCTTAATCATGTCGATTTTATTAATATCAATTAATGTAGCAGATAGCAAGTAGGAGGACTAATGATCAATTTCTGGTTTTAATTATAAATAAGAAAAGAAAGCAATAGATTTGATGGGTACTAATGCATGCATGCATGCATGATATATCAAAATTACAACATAATGATCTTCTTCAGTTATCATTACCAATGTCTATTTCTAATAATTATCATGTTAGGGCACATCAACAATATATATACATAACAAACAGATTCTGAAAATTATATATATATATATATATATATATATATATATATGAGTGTGTATATATATAGTTTCCATTTGGGCATTAAGTAATTCTATGAGAAGTACATATCATCATGTAATTGAACGGCCAAATTAATATTAAATGTGCTGTCTTCTACAGATATATATATATATATATATATATATATTATATATCCATAGACACATAAATTTAGTATTATATTATATATAATTATAAGTTATTTTTGTAGAAATTGAGGCTTGAAAGCAAATTTATGGCACATAAAAAAAGTAGTTTTTTGTAGAGTACAAAAATGAAGTACATGATTAATTATTCTGCAGAGGACATCCTCTTTTGAGTGTATACATATACATATAATTACACACATGTAGATGATCACGAAATATCGATTTCATCTTTCATTTCCTGATCAATAATCTTACATTTTTTGTTTGTGAAGTAGGTAGATATGAATTAACCTTGTGTAAGACTATTAGTATTGTACATTTATGTATCCGTATGTGCAGAAAAGCTTCACATCAAGTTTATTAATGTATACCCACATCATGAATGCTTGCATTGACAATTGAATGAAGGCATGCATTATGCATGCCTTCATTGTTTTAGGTTCTTAAAACACAGTCGAATTTGGTAGCTCCTACCAACACCTACAAAAATAAATCAATATATTAATTTTCTAAAAAATGCTCTTAACAATCACTGGTCGAATTTAGGAAAATGGCTTGCTAGCTAGGATGTCTTCAATGTTGTCCTGTTTCGTTGCATATAGTAATCTGTCGTAAATGGTCCCATCCCACACCTCTCATCCAATTCTTCTACTTGATTTGACCTTAAAATAAAGTGGGCTAAGCCTAGCAACTGTACGTAGTTAACCAGCCAGATAAAATAAAAATAATAATTCAATTAAAATTCAATAAAAATTATATATAATTCAATAAAAAATAAAATAATATTTTATATTCAACATGAAAGAAAAGAGACAGTTATCAAGAATGCTTCATAGCTAGACTTTTTGTTAGGTTTCAAAATTAAAAAAAATAAAAAGCTTGTGTTCATACACAGCCTTTAATTAATACTTATGATTTATAATTACTTGCATTATCAACCATGCAACTGTATTTGTATAAAACTGTCCTATATAAGTGAGATTTTTATTGATTAAAAATATTTTAAACGTATTAATACAAATTAAAAATTTCGTAATCATAGATATATTTATTCAGTAAAATTTATTTCGATACTTCTCAATTGAGAAAATCTAAACTACATATTATATATTTGTAGTAGAACGAACTAAAATAAATAAAGTTCTATTCTCACCTTTGTTTTTTTTATTTTTCATACCAAGACATTGGGATTAAAAAAATTGTAATATGCTTATGTTTATGAAAATTTTATGTTTATTTCGAGGCCCATTTTGATAGATTAAAAAAATTGCAATGGATTGGAGAGTAGATTAAAGAACAAATTGCAATGGGCTCTACTTTCTGTCTGTTGAGACCTAACCCAATGTACCTAGCTTTATTGGATTTTCTCAGGCTCAGGCCCTGACCAGTGACCATCCAAATAAAATTATCATCCGTCACATTTCTTTTTCTTCATTGAATACGAAGATTACGAGGATTAATTTAAATGGATGGTAAAATTAATTTTAATTAAATTAAAAAATAAAATATTTATTAAAAGTCAGGATAAAAGTCATTTTATAAAATAAAAAAAAAAATTATCCTATTAGGATTATTTTCGCTCGTCTCACTGCATCACCCAAACTTATGCTAAGTAAATGTTAAATTGTCAATGGAGCATTAATTTAAATGACAGTATATTAAACAGATTTTTAAATGATGTAAGTTGTAGAGAATTTAAATGCACTTCTTTAGATGAATTAAGATAAAATAAATTTAAAAATATATAAAGAATATCTTTAATGATATTATATAAAGAAAACTGTGAAAATGATGGATTGTGAGTTTTCAAGCATGGACAAAGCTCTTGATGGCAAGCACAAAGGAACCAAAATGGAATATGCTGGTTTTTCCTCCTTTTTTTTTTTGTATTTTATTCTCTCATTAGTTGCTAATTGCTATGTATGAGGTACTATGAACAGAACGTTATTGTATGTTTTTTAATTTAAATCAATTCACGTGGTTAAATTATTAAAAAATAAATATTTATTATAATTATATGTGATAATTAAATAAATATTTATTTCAAAAAAATCATTAATAATTTTCATTAGGGGTTAACAATAAAAAAGGTCCAGAACGATTTGTATTTAATTAATTTGATTATGTTATTTCGATTTCAATTAAAAGTTACAATATGAAATCGATCTGATTGATTAAATTTATCAATTGTCTACGTCTAAAAATATCGATCAAATCGATAAAATTAACTGAATATTTTTAATATCTTTAATATATTATATAATATAAATAATTAATATATTTAAACATTATTATATAGTATAAATAATTAAATATATTTAAAAATAACTGAATATTTAAAAATATCAATCAAATTAACTGAATATATTTGTAATAGTAAAGTTAAAAAATAAAGATAAAAAATAAAAAAAGGTCTTTAACTAAATAATTTTATTTGGATTTAAATTTTTTATTAATAAAATTAGATCAATCAATTTAATTGTTTTTTAATAAAATAAATCAATTCGATTTTCAAACACGTCATTAATGACTAAAACTTAAATTAACGATTATCATCTTTTTTTACAAGAGATTAGATTTGAAATTTAAATTTTTCTTTTTTTTTTTTTACATTCCTATGAACTAAATAAAAATACACGCGCCATTACTTAATGTGCGAGATTTAATTGTTTGTTGAATTATTATTTTTTATGTGGCAGCCAGGTGGATTAAATTTATCAAAATTCTCAATCCCTAAAAATTCCTATTTTTATGATCCTTAAAACTCAAAAACCCCTAAATTAACAATATAGCTAATAATCATAAATCCAAAAAAAATAAGTAAACTAACAAAATCCCTAACAATTATATCCAAAACATGATCAACTACACAAACCAAAATTCCATAAAAGTAATCAAGAAATTCAATAAAAAAACCTAAATCATATTCAAATCAATTCAATCAAAATACCCATCCATGCACATAACATCATCATCATTATCATCAAAATCTTTATTTTAATAAATTGAGATAAGTTATATGAACATTTATATATAAACTCAAGTTAAGATGTCAATATGAATTTTTTTCCTTCCTTTATTGCTACTCAAGGCAATATATTCTTTCAACTCTAAGGTGACATTTGGTATTGTGAAAATAATCACTTTGTGCTGCAATTTAATTGGGCGTAAAGTGATTACAGTATTTCGCATGAGTATTAAGTCTGCAAAGTAATTGCAACTAACTATGCAAAGTAAATTGTTCCCAAAATACCCTCTTAATAAAATAACTCAACCTTATTATTATGAATTATTATGACTTTTAAGGATGTTTTAGGTAATTTTCATGCATAAAAAATATTTTATTAGGACTTATATAAATTATTATTACTTTTATGGATGTTATAGGTAATTATCATATATGAAATATATTTTATTAGGATTTAAATGAATTATTATGACTTTCATAAATGTTTTACGTAATTATCATGTATGAAACATATTTTACTATGAGATAGATGAATTATTATGATTTAGTGAAAAATGATTTCGGGTGAATTTCTTAATTATTTTTACTTTTAATATAATAATGTGAATTTTTTAATTAAATGGTCTGGTACATTTTCTAATTATTTATATTTTAATATACTAATTAAATTCTAAATTGATAATAATACATAGAATTTTGAAATTACAAATAATGAACAATATCAATAATATAAATTTATATCATTTATATTTTCATTTGATAATTAATTTTTTAATTAATTTCATTATATCAAAGTTGTTTTTATAGATAATGGTATTTTTAAAATTTGCCACTACTTTCCTAACAAAATGAGTGCATAATAAATACTGCAAAATTTTTTTCTCTTCAATTTAAATAGAACTTTACATTACATATCAAACAATACAACTTTTTCAACAATCACTTTGTACTGCAATTACTGTCTCTTCAATGCACCAAACGCTACCTAATGTCACCATATCTTTCAGAAAGACTTCCTTCCAAGTCTTCTTTGGTCCTCTTCTAGTCTTAACCATTTTTTTATTAACTTCTACTCTCCTAACTGGAGTATCTACAAGTCTATATTGTATGTATTCAAATTAACTTAAACAATTTTCATTTATCTTGTTTTTTATAGGTGCACTCCAATATTCTTACGGATGTCTTCATTTCTCATACTATCATTTCTTATATATCTTTACATCCATCACAATATTCACATTTTTTTATACTTATTTTTTGTATATGTAGTCTCTTAATAGTCCAACATTTACTACCATATAGCAATGTTGGTTTAACAATTATCCTGTAAAACTTGTCTTTCAACCATGTAAGAATTCATTTATCACACCATAAACTTATAATGCTTTTTCACTTACTCTAGTCAATCTGGATTTTATGCGTCACATTGTCATCAATCTCTCCACTTATCTGTATAATCGACCCTATATTGGAAATGATCTCACTTAGGTGTTACCACCCCATCTAACGTCATTATGTTTTGGTCTTCATCTTTGTTTGAACTGAATTTACTTTTCATCCATTCAATTTTCACTCTGCTTAATCTGAATTTTCTTGATTTTAGCGTCAATCTTCACATTTCTAACTTTGCATTGATCTTCGCTTTAGTAGGCACACAGTACAGATAATCTACAAGCATTTTACACCATGACAAGTTAGATTGGATGGATTTAGTCATTTGTCCATTACTACAATGAACAAAAATGGACTTGACATAAACCTTTGATGTAATCCTACTATAATAAGAAATTCACTTGTTTGTACTCCACATGTCCTCACATGTGTTCTTATATTTTCAGACATGTCTTTAGTTAATTCAATATATTTTACAGAAACGCTTTTCTTTATTATGGACTACCATAGCACCTTTCAAGATATTTTATTATATACTTTATGTAAGTTTATAAAGACTAAATGAAAATCTTTACATAGTATTCGAGAACGCTCTACAAATTATTTAAACAAGTCTATTGTCTCAATAACTTCTGGAGTGTTTTCAAATGCTGGATAAATATCTTACATGGGTTCACTTTATGAAATTGGACTAGATTTAATGGTTGGTTATTTAAATTTACCGACACTTTTATTTTTTATTCAAGTTTAAAACCAGTTATATTTTTATGTAACACTCGACCATATAATGAAATGGAAAAAACCTCGAATGTCTACTCTTTTTTTCGTATGTGGAATCTCTTTGATTGAATGAAAACAAAGCAAAAATTTACGAAAAAAATGAAAAAAAAAGGGTGAGAAAAATGGGGATAAAAGGAATAGTAACAAAAGTAACTAATATGAGAGAGATGGGACAATGAAGCCAGAGCCATTAACTGGTTCTAAGACATATGGCCACGGCCACCCTTGCTTTTTATTATTATTATTATTATTTGCAAATTCAGTGTTTTAGCAAAGAAGTGAAAGGAAAATCCGTGTTGATACAGTGATAGGATATGAAAATAAATAGAGATATGACATTTGAAAGAGAAAGCAGAATGATATAAATAATGTTAATTTTTTTCAAAATAATAATTTTTTTTAATATTATTTTATGCACACTATCTTTTATCTTATCATCTTTCATTGTTAACGTACTTAACCGCGCATGTATTGTAATTACGTCTTTACGTCACAAATAACCTCTATTTATTACATATCAATAATTTTAATAAAAAATTATACACAATTAATCATTTTAATCTTGAAGTGAGACATCACCCTAAACATTAATTCCTTAACTAAGCATCCAATCTTAAAAATAGCTATTGCTTACCCTTCATCCACTGATCACAATTATCTCACCCAACTCAATAGTTCCGAGTTCTGATCCAAACAAAAGCTCCCTTCGAGCCGCCACAAAAAATTAAAACACATCGCCACGTGTCCAATCTTAGCTCCCTTGAAATAAAAATGGTCCAAAGGAAATAATAATAATAATAATAAAATAAACAACCAATAAAAAATTTCCACCTGTCTCTTTCCAAAGGGAATAAAACCCAAGATATACTTTCCTTTTAAAAACACCCGACGGATATTCTCACTCCTGAGCTCCGAATATTCTTCCATTTCTGTTATATTTTTCTCTTCTCCCTCCCACTTTCACCCTCATCACTCCATCCGTTTTCTCACTTTCCATCTCTTTCTTTCTCGTTTTCTCTCTAGCCGAACACCCCTTTGAGAATAAAAGAAGTGATTTTTTTGCCATGAAATTCGGGAAGAGCCTCAGTAACCAGATCGAGGAGACGTTGCCTGAATGGCGGGACAAGTTTCTTTCTTATAAGGACCTTAAGAAGAAATTGAAGCTTATTGAGCCTAAGTCCGGTGGGAGGCCGAATAAGCGGCTTAGATTGGATGAAAATTCTGCTGACGTTGTCGACGCTGGAGATAAGTGTGACGTCGGCGATGGCGACGGTATGTCGGAAGAGGAGACTGATTTTATTAAGCTTTTGGAAGATGAGCTCGAGAAATTCAACACTTTTTTTGTTGAAAAAGAGGAGGAATACATCATAAGATTGAAGGTAGTCTCAACTCCCAACTCTTTATTTGATTTCGATTTGCTTGGTTGGGGAGATTTATTTTCGTTTCTTTCTCCTCCTTTCCCGGCAAACAAACAGGGGATATAAAATTAATTAACAGAGGCCTAAACGTTGTCGTTTACTTCAATACCAGAATTTTTTTTTTCGTTTGTCCTTGCTCCTTAACGGCTACCTTAAACTTTTTTGTCAACTTGCGAGAAAATTCCTTCAACTAGCGCTTGTACCATGAGCCACAAGCTTTAGTTTACATGCTAATGTTTCTGCCAATTAACTTCTCTGTTACCTCCAAGACCATATGGCATGTTAGTGAAAGACAAAAATTTACATAGTCGAAGTTGATACTGAAAATATAGAAGTAAGATTGGATTATCTTGTTAAGTTTTGATTATATGGGTTTTTCATTTTGTAAAATTTATGCTCATGAGTTAGTTTGGGTTGGGGTGCAGGAATTACAAGACAGTGTGGCAAAGGTAAAGGATTCTAATGAAGAGATGATAAAGATTAGGAAGGACATAGTGGACTTCCATGGCGAGATGGTTTTGTTAGAGAATTATAGCACCCTTAATTACACAGGTACTTCACCTTTTATTCTATTCCATTCTTCTGTTTGTTTAATCAAAGATATTGCCGCATGCTTTCTTTTAGTGCTTTACATAGTTGACAATACTATTTTAGCTGGCCGAATGAATTGTTTAGGTGAATGATTACGTTTGTATCAACTTGCAAATCCTGTAGAACAGCCTGTTGGTATTAGATCCATTTCTCTTGAAGTCAGAATTACTTTATTCCTTTCATATGTTGCGTGCTTCCTTGTGACATCAATATTCCGCCAGACAATTTATCCACATCCATCCTTTAATTAAACGTTAAATATCCAACCTTCCTTTTAATAGCCCCATTCAAATGTGTTCGGAGCATTTGTTTCAGCATATGCAACCATTATATGGATTACTTATACCACAGGCATCATCAAAATATTCTAGAATTATGGATTAAGTGAGTCTGATCTGACATAAAATGCTATCAAACTATTAGGATAATAGGTGGGCGGCATATGAATTACTAATTAATTGTTCATCTTAAGATAATATGAGTTTGTCCTAAATTGACCTCTTATCCTGCTAGTGCAGAGCAGACCTGCACCATAGTCTCTTTGGAAACTGATCCATTGTCTATAGAGCATTTTCTTCATTACTTTGAGGACTAAAAAACTGAGGGGATAATTTGTTTATATAAGTTATGAGAAAAATGAAAAACACGCGTAGAGGGTTCACTGATTGACACTTTACTTTTTAGGAAGATTATTTGTGTTTTGAATCTCTCTTTTGCAAGGCTTGTTTGGATGGGAAAAAAAAAATTTTAACTGCTCTTTTCTGGTCGTTTATTTAAGTAGTAGTTTATTCATTAACTAAAATATGAACTCATATTAAGTTGTCAGTATGAATTTTTTTCTCTTGTTCGTATAGGAATTGATGGAAAATTTCCTGAGCTCTTGGAATTAATAGTAGTGTTACAAAGAATGTTTATTGTTTCATGTGAATAAATCATTGACTGGAATTAATAGTAGTGTTACAAAGAATGTTTATAGTTTCATGTGAATAAATCAGTAACACAATATGCTTTGAACAGGATTGGTGAAAATACTGAAGAAGTACGACAAAAGAACTGGTGCTTTGATCCGCTTGCCTTTCATTCAAAGGGTCTTGCAACAGCCCTTCTTCACTACAGACTTGCTTTACAAGCTGATCAAGGAGTGTGAGGCGATGCTGGACCGTCTGTTCCCCAAGAATGAAAAACGAGCTTCAACCGAAGCAAAGAATGGGGATGACAGCTGGGATCCTTCAACATCCTCTATCTCTAAGAATGAAGATCAGCTCAGAAAGCCTGAAGAGCTCGCGGAGATCGAGTACATGAAGAGCCTATATATGAAAAGCACTATATCAGCATTGCGTGTTTTGAAGGAAATTCGGAGTGGAAGCTCTACTGTCAGCGTGTTTTCACTGCCTCCACTGCAAATAACCGGATTGGAGGAGACATGGAAAAAGATTCCAGTTCTTGAACAAGCAGCCAAATAGTTGAATTTTTGTAATGGGCGAATTGAACCAGTCCGCGTCTGTTATTTCTTTTACTTTTTACTTTTACGTTTCATATATATTATAATGTAAGTCTTAGTCACTAACACACGTAAATGCTATAAATTAAAGCTACGGCAATTTGGTATAATCATAGATTATTGTTTAGCATGTGTAACAGTGGAAGCCGTGCAAAGGTTTTACATATCAATTAATTATTATTGATTCTTGTACAACAACACAACTATATTATCACCCCGATCTCACACTGAATTGAAGATCTCACTGTTTATCTTTCGTGCATTTAATCTTATTCTACTTTAAAACTTGTATATTGTGAAAATGATTTTGTAAGATTTAAATATTTAAGTCATTTTTTTTTGGAAGCAAAAAACACCTTGCAACTTTATTGTTAATTTTAGGTGGATTTGATCTAGAGTACAGCTGTTTATGGACCAAGTTCGGTTGATTTTGGATTGAGTTTAAATCATATGATAATGGTTTACATATATGCTTGAATTTGATTTGGTTTTGTAAATTTGAATCTAATTTCTAGTATAGGTTCATTTTTTAGTTTATTATGCAAGTTCGAATTTATCTATATTCGATCCAAATATTATTTTATTTATTTATTTTTATTTCCTTTAAAGTTTAATTTGATTTATAAAAATTTACAAATCAATTTTTATATTAAATATATATATAATCATGTTTATTAATAAATAGTATGTTATAAACATTTAATTATATTATACTTTGTAAGTATATTTTTTAAAAAAACTTTTAACTTTTAATTATGTTCAAGTTAGGTTGAGTTGGGCTTAAGTTTTGAAGGGTTAAGCTTGAACTCGGCTCAATTTTTTATTGGGTCTAAAAATTTAATTCAGACCCATTAATTACATCAAATATTTTTGTTTAAATCTTTTCGAAAATCTAGTAAACTTTTAAATGTCAACAAGTAATCCAATCTTGAAACAGATCTAATTTAAAATGCATTTGAATAAATATTTTTGTGAATCTAGAGAGAGAGAGAGAGAGAGAGAGAGAGAGAGAGAGAGAGAGGGGGTTTACAAAAGATGGATTTTGATAAGTTTTGATAATCTTCAATGCATTTATTAATCAATGTATTTAAAAATATATTATGTAATATATTAAACAATTTTGTTAAAAATTGTAATACATAATTTTCATTGATATGTTTAAACATACAATTTTATGAATAGGTGTATCAATATTTTTAAACATTTAAATAATATTTATAAAATTAGATGAATAGGCTGCAACTGAGTTTAGAATTTTGAGATATCAATAGTACTGCTTTGAATTGGTTTTGGTTTTGATTTATAAATACTTCTTATAATCTACTAACAGAGTTGACCTCAATCTTAAATATTAATAGTTGCTTGCATTAGTATTTAAAATTCAATTCTAATAATTTATACAATCATTCATAAAATAAGTTTGGAATCAATCCTATTACCGCAACTTATTCTATTTCAAACTTCGATCACTGTGTTAAAAGAAAAAAATTATAAGTTTACATTGAAACCATTATAATATATATATATATATATATATATATATATATATATATATATATATATTTGGTGTGGGGTGGGGTTGTTTACACATAGTTGAAACTACTATGTTGATCGTATTTATTGTATTGAAGTTATTTTGTATCTTATCCATCATTTTTCGAGATTTGGAGTTCGATATTTTAATAAAATTTATTAATATAATAATATTTTGTAAGGTTAAATTAAATAAATCAATAATTTTTTATCGATTAAACACTAAAAATCAAAGAAATTATTTTATTTAAAAATTATTTTCGACGGAGACTCGCGTCAGTAATTACTTCAAAAGGAAATTTATTGTCGGCAGTGTAAATGGTGGTGCAGCGCCCAAAATGGTGGGAACATTTTGAAAGGTTATACAGGCGACGGTGGGGGCTGTCGAGGATGGTGCAATGCAATACCCAAAATGTTATCTCGGGAATTGGAAACATCAAAGCTCAGGTGAAGCAGAGATGGGTTCTTACAGCTGTCTCCTAAATATTCGCAATCACATGCTTTGTTATCGTAGCAATTCGCACTCTCATTTTTGTATTGTTTTTGTCCACACATAAGGAGACACTCCATACGAACCCATTTTTTGCATACCTCTGAATAGGAAAAACATTTTCCTACTCATTTATGCAATTTATATAACTAATGTCTTGTATTTACATACTACCATAGCATCAAATATAAGCCTTTTTTTGGGTTTCCATTACTATTTTAATCAATTTCCAATTGCCATATTTAATTTATTTTTTTTTATTACTAGTTATCATAAAAATAAGGTTAAATGATCAATTTAAAATCTAATTTTTATTTTTTTTTAAAATTAATGACACAATTTTTTATTTGAATCAAATAAAAAGAATACAAACTAAAATAGATTAAAGTAACATAATCAAAAATAAAAGAGAAGACAACTTTATTAATAGAATTTGAGTTTAAGCTATTGCAAGGGGCTTTAAAAAGCCAAATTTGATGAGAAAGAAGAATAGGGGAATGAGAAAAACATAGTAGGAGATGAGATTATTAGCAGCAACAATAATAATTTTGGGTGGCTTGATGTCATGGGTTCAAAGGTAAATCTAGAATTTTTTGTTTGATTTTTGTAAAATCTAATTAGAGAGTAAAGAAATAAAAGCTAAGAGAATTATTTTGATATAATTTGGATTAGGTCACAAACTTGGCGGAGCTTTTAAATTTTTTATAGGGAAGGAATAGAAAAAATAAAGTGAAGAGGGAGAGAAAAAAAAAAAAGAGAAAAAATGGAAGAAAAAAATAAAATATTTTATTAAATTAAAAATGCGTTTTTATCCTTTCATTAACATTTACTTTTATTTTTTTTTTAACAATCTGTTTAATTCAATATCGTTAAAATATCTTTAATCAAAAAAAAGAAAAGAAAACATTTATCATTTATTTAATTCAAATAAAAAGTTATGTCATAATGCCAAATGATCCAAAAGTAGATTCAAAAACAGCATTTCTAGCATTAAAATAATAAGCGCAAGTCCAACAAGGCAATAATAACACACCAATGGCAGATTTCTCCAGAATAAAATAATACAGAGCCTAGACACAACCCACGTTACACTCGCCATTGTTTAAGCAACCTCAAAAGTATTTTCCCCCTTCAAAATTCTTTGCCGTCTTTTTTTAAAATATATGAGCAATCGGCTTCTCTCGCTTTAACTTCAAGAGTACTTGAACCGCCAATTCAAGCCTTTTGATATTTTATTTTCTTTTGGAAACTCTTTTCTTCTTCTTCTTCTTCCATATTCTTCTTCACAGCAACCAAGCCAATCCCATATAGAACTTAGCAAGAAATCTCCCCTTCGATGGCGTCTTTGACCCCAATTTACCAATCCCACTCCCTTTTTAAAAAACCCAACTTTACACCCCCTCCACCTCCACCTCCCAATTTCTCTTCCAGTTTTGTGCCCAGGGATTTCCCTTACTCCAAAACTCAATCTTTTAAACTTCCCAGGATGGTTTCTAGGAATTACGTCATATCAGCCACGACGGCAGAGAAGCCCCAGAAGAGGTACCCTGGAGAGGCTAAAGGGTTTGTGGAGGAGATGAGGTTCGTGGCTATGAAATTGCATACGAGGGAGCAAGCAAAGGAAGGAGAAAAGGAGGTGAAAGAGCCCGAAGAACGGCAGATGGGGAAATGGGAGCCCAGCGTCGATGGGTACTTAAAGTTCCTTGTGGATAGCAAGTTGGTTTATGATACCCTTGAAGGGATTATTGATAAGGTTGCTTTTCCTAGTTGTAAGTTTCCTTTTTTCGTACCCTTTTCTGTTTTTAGCTAGTTTCATTTTGTTGATTTGGTTTTATTAGTATATTTCTTGAATGGTTTCTGTTGGTGATTTGATTTTTTTTTTTTTTGGCACATATGTCTGTTGTTTTAGAATTTTAATTTACTACAACAGTTTTTACTGTGTTATTCTCGTAGAACGAACTGTTCAACAGAGTACAACTTATTTTTGTCTAGGGGAGGGTTGCTTACATGATTTAAGATGGGGCTCAATGTCAAGACTTCATATATCAAGGATGATTTAATATCATGGAGTTTTACTAATGCTATGTTTTTGTAGGATCTTTATTGATTGTAGAATTGTATCATGTGAGAAAGAGGGGTTTAGTAAGGGAAAATAAGACAAGAATGAAGCTTGAAGTTTTACATGATGGTACTTAGGTTTTGTTGTATGACATAAGGGAGTTAACTTGGAGTAATGTCATTCAATTTTACTAAAAGTCTATTACAGTGCAGACTGAATACATTTTGTTTCACGAAATCAGTGATCTCTTATGTATGTATGGCGAATGACAAATTAAGAATGCAGATTGAATGCCATGTCAGGGTAGAGTTACAGCTTTCTAGTTGAGTAATGTACCTATCCTGCACCGAGATTTTTTTTTTTTCTCATTTTTCCTCTCTGTTCTTTGTTCAGTGCATGATGAAAGTAGATTTGATGGCCTTTCACATAACCACCAAAGCACTTTACCATCTAATCTAGATGATTGAATTTTAACCATTTAATCCCTGAATTAATGCCCTTAAAGGAATCAGTGGTGCTAACTTTGGGTTAAATATGAAGTTTCAGATGGTTAATGATGCATAACCCAGTTCGTATCTTGCTCATGCCATGTATGTTCTTGTATATATGTTTTCTCTGAGTGTTTTATTTTTTTACATACTGCTAGAAAACTAAAATGACATGCCTGGATCTTCTGCAGATGCTGAATTTAGAAACACTGGATTGGAAAGGTCTGAAAAATTGGTGAAGGATTTGCAGTGGTTCAAAGAGCAGGGCTATGTCATTCCGGAACCATCTTCTCCTGGTGTTACCTATGCTGAGTATCTTAAAGAATTATCTGAGAAGGATCCTCAAGCATTCATATGCCATTTCTACAACATTTATTTTGCCCACTCGGCTGGTGGTCGGATGATTGGTAAGAAGGTAAGCAAAAAATAGCTTCCAATGTGTGTTGAAGTGTCTATTGCTCAGTCCTGATCTACACTGCATTGAAGCAAGCACGTGGTTCTTTGCTCTCTTGTCTCTGCCTTCCTTTGTATCCCTACTTCATTTATTTCTGATTGGGCCTGCTCATATAACTGAGAAGTTTCTATCTAGTGATACCCCTGAGGCATGCTTATATTTGAAATGCATAAAATGCATACACTCCTTATTAGGAGTGTAAACAAGTTAAGCTGTTTGTAAGCTACTCGAGCTCAACTCGAAGATTATTTGCGTTTAAGTCGTTTTTTGATCCGAGTTCGAGTTCGACTCGAAAATTACTCGAGTTTGACTCATTTATTTTCGAACCGAGCTCGAACTATTCGAATAATTAGTTGACTCAAGTTCGAGTATCTTAATATCTAATTCGAGCAGTTCACAAGCTTAATTGAACTTTTAATTTTTTTTTTACATTTTGTTAGTAATTTACTATTTTACACTCATAATATATAGTTGAAAAATAACAAATAAAACTTATCAAATTGAGTTCGAATCTATCGTGTCAAGTTTGAGTGAGCGGCTCGAATATTTTGTCAAATCAGTTCGATTACACTAAGGCTTCTTCTCTTTCTCTCTCTCTCTCTCTATTATATATATATATATATCAGGTAGCTGAGAAGATACTTGACAACAAGGAGTTGGAATTCTATAAATGGGATGGTGACCTTTCCCAACTGTTACAGAATGTCAGGGACAAGCTTAATAAAGTTGCTGAGGTAATTCTCTTTGTATTATTGCATAGTTCTCTTGTAAACTCCATTCTATTTCTTTCCACCTTAAGACAATGATCAACAAGTCAATAGTAAATTTTATGACTAACACCTTTATTCATCTCTGGTAATCCAGAGCTGGACAAGGGATGAGAAGAACCGTTGTTTGGAAGAAACTGAGAAATCATTCAAGCATTCTGGGGAGATCCTTCGACTAATATTGTCATAGTGTTCATAACTGCATTGTTGTTCTGGTCTTGTGCATGTACCGGTGCAAACCTAAACATGTCTATAACTCTGGGTTAACCCTTTTATTTTTAACTATTTCTTTAAAAATAAAAATGACTTTCATTGTCCATATCACAATTTGAATAAATTTGGAAGTATGAAATTTAGCTAAAATAATCTGATGAAAATGCTTGATATTCTTGAACTGATTGTATCGATTTCATTAGACGCTCGAATATTTTATATTTAAAAATCTGTTAACTAAAAGAATACAAGTTGAGTTCCATGTAATTTACATGTAACTTGTCTTGTTTCTTGGTTTATTCTCTCGTGGTCATTACCCTTGGACGTAGGGAATTGTGGTAGTGTTCTCAAATCTCGAGTGGTTCATATGGATTCAAAGTCATTGACACTACAATAATTGGTGTCAATGGCAATAATATGCTCTTGGAATTTATGGCAATGGTAGTAATTGACTAAATGCTTCATTAAAATTTCGATATTAGAGTGACATTTTTAATATTAGACTACTTTGTAAAGTTTTTTGATATTAAGAAACTTCACATAGTAATATTCTCATCTCATATTTCCCTTTTTATAATTAGAGATTGAAAATAATATTAAGTTTTATAGCATGTTAGACTACGAAGAGTATGCAAAATGGCAAATTCTAGAAAGATAGTAGCGTAAGTTAATGACTTAATGGTCACATTCACGAAAATGAAAATGTAATTGCTATTAACACGCAACATGTAATAAATCAATTTTTTCTTTTGCCGCTTTCATGCCTTTTTTTTTTGGAATTTTTTTTTTTTAAATTGCAGAAAAGTCTTAAATTAAAAAAAAATAAAAATAATAATTAATATTCAATACAAAATGATAATATATGTTTTATTTTATTTTTTAAAATTTTGAAAGGATAAGTATTATTATTATTCTAATCTCTCTTATAGAATAAAAAAACTCTAAAATATTATTGAAAATATTAGTATATTATTAGATTGATTTTATCAGATTTGCTCTAATAAAGTAAATGGGAACCTTTTAACTTTGTAAATGAAAGTCTTACATTATCTGCGGAGTTATAATACGTTCTGAAAAGGATGCCACTCATGGTCTGATTGCGCCTGTAGCTCAGTGGATAGAGCGTCTGTTTCCTAAGCAGAAAGTCGTAGGTTCGACCCCTACCTGGCGCGTTAATCCTGATTTTGGCCTTTTTTATCTTTCATTCTTCTTTTGAAACCAATTCTTCTTCTGCATTAGCTTTTCTCATCCATGCATTATGTGCAACACTTTTTGGTTGCCTATTTACATTTATGTGGCTATAGCTGCCCATCAGTGTGAAAAACTTGGTCCCTGTTTCCGTGAGCATAGCTGAAGCTTAGTTTAGACCTCACAACTGTGATACCAGCGTGACATTTGATCCACTGGACAGCCAGCCAGTGCCAGCCACGTATCTACTATCCAAGTTCCCGGAAAACATGCCAACCTTTGAATTTTATGCTTTTTAGCATATAGAATATACCTTTCATTTGAGGGATTTTTGACTTGCAATACGTGACACAAGAAGCTGCTACAGCTATATGCAAAGGCAAAGCAGCCACCCAAGCCTGAGCAAGTTCCATGAATTTCATTAAAATCATATCCCAACTTGCCACTGTATCAGAATTTAGGTGATGAACCATAGTTCCATGATGGATTATGACACTGATGATGATTGAAATGTGCAACTGTAACGCTATGAACCCATAAAATGGTAGAAAGTAGTAGCAATGTGCAGTTCTATCAATGAAATGAAGTGTAAGTAGGATAAGTCTGAAATAAGAATGCTTGATTCTTTACTGGCTTTCTTCTGCCCGAATGATTTACCATGAGACTGACAACTAACAGAAAGAAAATGTTTTGCTTTTTGGTTAGGAAGACGCTACTGAAGTTCTGCATGCCAAAGAGCAGGTAATGGAGTATGGGCATGGGGGGAGGTTGAACCATTTCTTGAAAGATCATGACTGAAGCAAAAGGTGTTATTTATCTAAGACACAAAACAAAATTGCAAAGGATGATCTAGTAAGTATCCTTGAAGACAATTAAATTTGAGCTTTTACATCAGTCATCTAATGAGCTCATAAATCCACCAATGAAGCCAGCTCCATTACAATTTCCACATAAAATCTCCCTTTTTCCTCTGCAACAAAACATACATTGATCGTATCAAATGCTGATTGCTATGCACTGAAAAAACCAGTTCCAAGAATTGTGATGCAATGTTCGTAAAATACATGGTTGAAGGAAGATGAAGAATATGAGCGCATGACTGATGCATATGTCCTTGAATCTAGTGTTCCTAATTCATTGAACTTAGGGTATGGGAAGGAGAAGGAGGAAGAAGAGATGGGCACCTGCAAAGCCAACACAGCCCACCAGCTTTAAATCGTCCATTGAAGTGATCAACAGAATTAACCCCAGTGCCTTTGCATTGAGAACACTGTTTGGCACCTAGTAGTTGGGTACAGAAACTAGTTATAATTGTATGTTCATTGCATTAGAATAAGAGAACTCAAAAAAGACCAGAGAAAAGATAAAGTAATTAGCCACAATTTTGCTTACCATTTCCATCACAATCAGCGCAGATAATGCTATTTGTTTTAGTACTTTGATTTTTATCTGCAGCCTGTTAAACCAAAAGCTGAGGTAACTTACAAGCAAAAAATTACAGAAGGATAAGATGAAACTAAGAAGAAAGATTATGACAAAACTGAACTTCCCGCTTCACATGTACCACCCTTCTCATTTCCAATTCCATACAAAGATTTGTGCCTTTATTTGTGTTAAGTATATATTCCATGCCATCAACCACAAGTCTTTCATAAAGGCCTCGGCCTGTATTATTCAGGCTTTAAACACGATAATGCCTATCCAAGCCATCAGGAAAACGGGTTCTGGTGTATGAATTCATAACCTGGGTACTCTCACAGTCCCATGTATTGATTCCTTATTCATAACTCTCTTACACTCATAGCTGAATTCTGATACATTAACAATCTAGGTCTGGTCTAATAACCATAAAGTTGAATTTGCATTGTTTTTCCCAGCTCTCTATTTTATTATCCTTCGCTAGAATGGGCACCTTCCTTTCCAGAAATCATTGTGATCTAGATAACAAAAAATAATCATTATAATTCATGCCTTGAGTCTAGACTACGATTTCCTTCCTTTTACTAAATGTTCCCCCCACAAAGAACTATATCAAGTACAATCCAAAAATCCAACTTACAAACCAGTAGCATCTAAATCATCCCTTCTCAGTTCCCATCTTGCAAATTTACAAATGGGTATGAGCCAATGGCAAGAGTTGTGCAAGTACAATACTTCAATTTCCCCAACTTTATAAACAATATGCAAAACAAAGACTAGTTATTAAATAGTATAGTAAAAAAGAAAAAAAACTCACCTTATCCTCCAAGGATTGAGTTCTGACACTCCTGGAGCTCTTAAACACTTCATTTACCCGAAGAACCTTCCTTGAAACAGAATTATCAATAATTATCCCTAAAACCAATGCAGAAAACAATAAAGTCAGAACTTGGTCACCTAAGATCAAACCAATATCACTAAAACATCTACTTTTAGAGAACCTGGTTTATTGGGAATGTTGAAGGAACAAACAGAAGTGAAACATAGAGAGTTTGCCATTCTTTTTTATTCTTAAGTGATTTTTAGATATGTTGCCTTTCACTCTTTTGAAGTGCTTTGTGTTATAAAGCTTCGAACTTCAGGGAAGAAACAGAGAAAAAAGTGCGATGTCTTTCAGTAGTTCTACTAGATAAGGCTAAAACGGAAGTAAAGAAACACGATTTAAGTGAATTTCCCAAATGCCCTTGGAATGGCTGTTACATGATGCCTATTGGCCATTGCTATGGGAAACAGGGGGCAATAAGGTCAATTTATTCTACAAACAAAACAGTGGGCAGAAAATGGCTAATGGTTTCCTGTTGATTGTTGCTCCACTTCTGCCTTCCCAGAGTTTGCACTTTCTGACTTAACATCTTTTATTTTATTGTTCCGTTTAATATCATATTCATTTTTATTTTTATTTTACATAAAGAAATTTGTGAGAATTCTTTGAAAAAATTGTGGATGTGGGTATTGAAATCTGGAGTATATTTTTATCTTTTCATTGGAGAATTCATGCTCATTTCAAACAGGAAGTGAAGTGAATGGTCTTATGGGACATTTGAGGAGCTCATTCCATGGAAAAGTTGGATTTAAGCAAAGTTTTTTTAAGAAGAGAATTCAGTTGTCCTTGTAGAGGCAGAATTGTTGTCGCATCAGTGGTTTGTATCGTTTCACGTTCACCTGAATAAACGTTTAATTTAAGCCCAGGTTGAAGGCAGGAAATATGAACTGTGATTGAACTGATTTTGGGTTATGGGTTAGGCTTCATTAGTTGTACCTCATGGTTTGAGATGGCAACTTTGATGCTTGGCAGCTTGGAAGGAAGGTCCAGAAGGAAGAAAAACTGTGATTCCTGACCCGGCTTGTCGCATTCCAATTGTCCTACTTGATGGGTACTCTGTGTTTTTCTACCTAGATACATCCTTTTTCTGGTATCTTGGCCCTTCTGAGTGATGAAGATCTTGAATGGTATTCAGATGAAGTTAACTTGCTTAAGCAAGTTTGCCTATTTTGTTTGCAAGTTTCGATAATTAATTGAAAGAGGTAAAGATAATTTTTTTTTCTAAATATCTGAACAAAATTTGAATTTTGAAATCATTAATAAAAAAATTTTCCTTGAATATCGTCCACTCGAATAGAATTACCTCAAACCATAAAATGGATAAAAATACTTGTAACTAAAAAAATCTACTAAGATCCAAAAGTCATGGGTTTAAGTTCTGATGAATCTGAAACAGTTTTAGTGAGAAACAGAGAGCCAACTTTCTGTATCCAAAAACTTCAGGAAAGACATAGACAACTAAAATAGATCTTTGCTAACTCAAATTTTGTAACTTCGGTTACCATTTGTTCACTACAAATTCAATCAAACAACAGATTTGTAATCGTAAAGTACAAAAAGAAGTGGCAAAGATGAATTACACATTTAAAAGTGACCGAGTACATATCAATACGAGGAAGGAAAAGTCTACCAGCATGAGATAAGAGCTCAACAACAATTTCATCATACCAGACTGTATACCACTCTGAGCATTAAAAAAAGCTGCCATTAACCATCCACTTACGAATCAAAAAGGGCTATTCTTAGAACCTTTTATCAGCTTCAGTTCAACTTCTCTATCAAATGAATGAAGAAATTTGTATTGGGATGATAACTGCATTGCACTGCCAGAGGGCTGACAGAAATGGCATGCAAGACATCAGAGTTGCAGTTATGTTCTTATCCAAGGCAAATTCGTGGTACTTGCATTAATTCTTGGTGCAATGGGCATCTGTACCATGCTGGGCGCAATGAGTATAACCCAGACTACTTAGAAAGTTCCGTATCTCTTTGGCAGTAGTGTTGCTTGCTTGCAACAGTCGTTCATCTTCCTCGTAGATTAGATATGGAGCTTCGCCTTTTTTCCTGGATAATAACTTTTTGGCTCCCTTCAATACATGATACTCCCATCCCTGCACATCTATTTTAAGCAGAAGCACTGGCTCCATCTCTGGGATTACTTCATCAAGAGGGATGGACCTAACTTGAACTGCTATTTCTTCATTGGATTTGAATGCCAACTTTGCGCCAACAGCAGAAACAGCACTGTTGTCAAGCCGGCCAACCAACTGGTGGAAACGCAGAAGGATTTGACATGAGAAGCACAAAAAGAAATCATACAGTGATGGATGGGAAGGAATATATAAGAACAGATGAACAAAAACTGTGGCCTTTACTTAATGAGCACTATTGTAAATCATATAACAATACAAGCTACTAAGACTTACACGGGAAAAAACCATAAGATACCAAATCTGAATGCCAAAAATGATAACACTACATAATAATCTATACAGAAAAATCTTAATAGTTATAATTCTCTCTAAAAAAATCCCCATAGCTCATCCTGTAATTCAGAAAAGTTACAGGCTCTCATCCTTCCAAGCAGCATTTACCAGGATCTCTTTCAAGGTAGACTTGCCAAATCATTATCTATCACGCAGGTTCAACTTTAAGCAGAGAGCACAACAATATCTACATAACTAAAAGTGAATCTCCCAAAGTTCCAATAGAAATCAAGGTTTGAGCTTCCCCAAAATCCATTCTAAATTGAATTAATGAACATTGGTCATTGATGGCCAACCCAAGAGAGTTTAACTGGTCCTCACAAGCTTTCCAATCATCTATAAAGTAACTAGCACTCCTATTGGATCTAGTTGACAAAAGTTTACCATTGATTTGAAATATAAAAAAAATAAGGCAAGTTTATTGGTCAGAGTGGATTAATTGATGCAACTAGCCTGTAGAGGGGAGGGCTGTCGCATAAAGGATTCTGATGACAGCATTACTAAGTTACCAAAATGGAACTGTTCTCCATCCCAAATGTCATAAGGAACAACACAGAGCTGCCTCCTTCTCACAGAGCCTTAAGAACTCAAAAACAGCAGCAAATGAAAATGTTTCCACAAGTATCAACCTTTGGCAAAAGCAACTCAACCCAATGCATGCATGTATAATATAAACGGTTCAAAATCCAACAGTCCCATCAAATTCCCATTTTAACACCTTATATTATAAGCCACATACTAAACCTATAGACTTCTATTTAAGCTAAATCATAAGTTAACGACCATAAATTTAACAAATAAAACTAAGACTCAAAATGTAAGCTCACTAACTTCATCACCAGGTGTTAAAACAAATAAGATTATAGAAAATAAAAATCAACCAAAAATAACATAAATTAAAAGAGTCGTACCTTATGGAATGTAATATTTCCATTCCGATCAGATGCAGCGGCTTCAAAAACAGTAATCAGTTCCTCAATCCTATTAAACCAAACCCCATCACAAATCCTTTGCAAATTCTCGAAAACCGGTTCAAAAGCCAACACCTTAAACCCCATTACAGCCGCTGCGAAACTCGCCATCCCGACATTGGCACCGACATCTACGACAAACCCATCTCTGTTTTTCCCTTCCAGGATATCCTGAATAGTCGCCGAGATGTCAGGGCGACGAAAGGGCTTACCTTTAAGAAGCCTCACAATGTTCTTGTGAGGTTTGTCTGGGAGGGAACCTAAGTCAGCTAGGGAGTATATGAAGGGATATTTGAGATTTTCGACCGTGTTTGCAATAATGGGATGGGATTGTGGGGAGTTGTGGCAGTTAAAAGGAGGGATTAGGAAATTTTGGGCTGCTTTCTGGATCCTATAAGAGGGAGTTGCGGGAATAAAGGTGGGGTTTTTAGGGGGGAAAAACGAGAAGGAGAGGTAGAGGAAGAGGGAGAGGAGGAGGAGAGAAAGGAGGGTTTTGGGTGATAGGAGCTTTTGAGTTCTGCTGTTGTCTTTTTTCCATGCATTTGCCATGGACAATGAAGTTTTTGCTTTCTTTTTTTTTTTTTTTTTTGGTCTTCTGGAATGAATTTTCCGGGAAAATTGTGGAGTTTGATAGATTGGATCTCTGGGGAAGATCAGAGTAAGATTTTGAGTTTTGAAAGTGGAGTGGGACAGCTTTGGAAGTGAGAAATAGGTTGTTGCCACGTGTAGAAAAGAGAACTTCATTGATGGTTGATTAAGGAAAGAATAAGGACAATGGATCAAATCAAAGTAAGAAAACATTACTACTTACCGTACATGGAAACAAGATCATCCCTTTCTTCATTTATTTATTGGAAATAATTACTACTTACCATTCACAGGAACAAGATCATCTATTTATTCATTTATTTATTTCTTTTAAAATGATTAAAACATCAAATTATTAATTTTTTTAAAGAGCTCAAATTATTTAAATTTAATTACGTAATTATTAAAATTTAATTAATTTATTTTTAAATAGAATTTAAACTTGAGTTATCAAGTTATTCTAATAATAATTTAAATCAAATTTAAGTATTTTAATATACAATTTGAATTATTTACAAATTTAATTGAATTTTTTAATATATATTTATTTTATATTTCATTATTCATTTATCATTTTATCTATAATATATGATTTAAAAATGACAAATTAAATTTAATAAATTGAGATTGAGTTTATCAAATCGAACTGTTCGATTATTTTATCGAATCTAACTCGAATCTCAAAAATTAAATTCGATCGAAATTATATTAATTTTTAAATTTTAAATTTTTAAATTTAATTCGAGGTTGATACTGAATCGTCTGCGTTGTTATGTTATACTACCACACAAAGTATGGATATTTCATATTTGTACAATCTCTTCTCTTAGCTCTTTATTAGCACCGTTCTTTTTTCTTTTTTCTTTAAATAAGGAGGCATCAATTGATAATTCTTAATGCATTTGGCAAGTAATTTTTTGGCCGACTATTAAGTGGAAGATTGAAAATATTTGTCAATGATCCTGGCCAAGAATGTCGTGGCATAGTGACTGCACCAGTGTTAATTGGCATTCAGGTGGTGGAAGGCAAAGAGTTGAATGCTTTTGCCAAAAGAAAGGGATAAAAGAGGGAGACTTGGAACGTTACATTTACTCATTGAAGAGCAAACAAATGTAATTCTTTGCTTGCGTTTAGCATCAAATAAAGGGCATGGTCTCTTGTCTTCAAGACAGGCCTTAAATCAATCTGGAGTCAAGCTCTTTCAGTTATGCATCCTTGTCATGTCAATATGCTGCACTTTGCTATGCTGTTTGCTTAGATCATTTCAGGGCCATTTAATGCCAGTGAGTTTCTGTTATCATCTTTGGTAACTGAATTTAACGTTAGCAGAACAACAGCTCTCTAAAAGCATAACCACAAAAAGTGTAGTTCAAGTTCTCTTATTTATGAAGCATTTGTTTGGCACTGCAAGAAAATGCTCTGGTATTCTTCTTTCATTGGTATTGTGGTTACTTTGTTCGAATATCGTTTGCAATGTCATCGGCTTAAAATCAAGAGTTGTTGATGTCTTAGATTTCGGTGCTGTTGGCGATGGCGTTACAGATAGTTCTGACGTATATTCAGTTCCTAATCCAAGTTTTATTCCCATCATTTTGGTTCAAGTGAAAATCCAACATGTTCTATTTTTCAGGCGTTTCTGAAGGCCTGGAATTTCGTATGTAGCAGAGAAACCGACAGTATTGTATTGATTGTTCCGGAAAACCAAACGTTATTGTTGCATCCAGTCACTTTTAGCGGTCCATGCAAGGCTAAAGTGATCAAGTTTCTGGTACGGGAAAACAACAATCACCAGTTCCCTGGAAGAATATCTTCGTTCTTCTGTAGTATAAGGATGCAATATTGTTTTCCATTACTTTCCGGGTAAAGGCAACCTGTTTCTTATCATGGTTGTTCTTTGGATATTCAACAGATACTGGGAAGAATAGTGTCACCGGTTTCACCTAAGACATGGGAGGGACTCGACCAGGGAAAATGGCTTACATTTTCCGGTGTTTCTGGGCTCCAAGTCAAAGGTAGCGGTGAGATTAATGGACGAGGCTGGGGTTGGTGGAACCAATCATGCAGGGATCATCCAGGCCTGGTACTCTAGTTCCAATGCTCTCCTCAAAAAGCTTTGTGATTCAATTTCCTTACATTATTGTTATTTTTTTTAACTCCCAATTTCTCCAGGAATGTTGCACTTCATTGGCACCAACAGTAAGTATTTTCAATTTTCAGGTGCAGCTCTTAATGAAGCAATGTGTTGCTTCATCTCCTGGTTTTTGTTCCTGGAATTCTTGTTTAATGCGCCCGTTGAACTGCAGGCTATGACATTCCAATCCTGCAAAACCAGCAGTCTCAGCCAGGTTCGACTGATAAACAGCTCTCAAACGCATGTGCTAATCACAGAGAGTGACGATTTTGTCATAAAGGATGTGGTGATAACTGCTCCTGAAACCAGCCCCAATACAGATGGAATTCATATTAGTTCAGCTAGCAATATAATTATTAGAAACAGTATAATTGGCACTGGTATGAATTTTCATGCCATTTTTCCTTTTACATTCTCAGTTCTTTCATGTAATTTGTATCAGATAAAGTTGAATCACTGTCCTGAGATTGTGAATGAAACAGGTGATGATTGTGTTTCAATAGGTGATCAAACTACTAACATTGACATCTCTTATGTAAAGTGTGGACCTGGGCATGGAATTAGGTGAGGCTTGTTTAATATTCTCTTTTTTTTTTTTTTTTTTTTTCCTTCTACTACCACCTGGGAAAACTTCTGGTAGTGAAGGCTTGCATGGTTAATTCCATGAGTATTATACAAAGCTCTAGTGTTTTTCTTCTTGGGATATGAGTGTTTTTCCCAACTCTCAAGCCACGTGCCTACCCATCTACTGGTTTTAGCCTGTTCTTGAGCTTGGAAAATTATCAAAAGCTTCTGATCTGATCCACCTTCAGCTTTTCTTTTTCTTTGGTCACAAACAGCATTGGAAGCTTGGGAAGGGCGGGGAATTTCGTACGAGTGCAGAACATTCATGTAAACAGAGTTGCCTTCAAGGGAACTACCAATGGAGCTCGAATCAAGACTTGGCAGGTTAATATTACTTAAACATGTTTATTGCTATTTTCCAGGCTTAAATTGACTGCAATGTCGCCTCTTTCATTTTGTCTTCTTGCTCAATGATTTAAGATTGGTAGAGGTTATGTTCGAGGAGTCACGTTTGAGAATCTGTTCTTCAACTCAGTGAAAAACCCGATAATCATAGATCAAAACTACTGCAATGTCAGGGGTGCTTGCAAGGAAATGGTAATTCGAACAAGCACTTGGATTTTAGCTTGTCATGTGTTGAACAAGTTAAATGCTGAAAACTAACCAAAAAACAAACCATCTTGTTTCCTTGTCGGATTAGCAAACTGGAGTTCAGATAAGGGACGTGGCTTACAGAAATCTATGGGGAACCTCAAGCACTGATGTTGCCATTACTCTCAACTGCAGCCGGGCAATTTCATGCACCGGACTATTATTGCAATCCATATGGCTGGACTCTGCCATGATTGAGAGGGAGGTTAGTTCCAGTTGCATTAATGCTCATGGTGCAGCAATTGGAGTAGTCCAACCTGCTCCATGTTTCCAAGATTTTGATCATTGAAGATTTGAAGCCAGTTTTCTGCATCCGGAAAGCCAGAAATCTGATTTCTGTAAATTCTGGTTCGAGGGTATTGTGCTTCTAATGAAATCCATCAGCAATAGCAACTGATCTGGTACAAAATTTTCTTGTATTTCTCACTTTCCTTCACACGAACAACACTCAGGCTAGCAAGTTACCTGATCCAATCCAACTCTTCTGATAAAAATAGAAATGTAAAAGCATTCCTAATTCCAGGCTACATTAATGAATTACATTATGTTGTTTCATCCTGATGGGCGACATGAGCAGAGTGATGCATGCTGTCCCTGCAGAAAGTTTAAGATTAGAAGACAAAATCCAAGCAAACTAAATGGCTACTTGGGCTTAGTACAAATACTAAAATAGAATAATATTATTAGATTAACATTAAATTTTCAGAAATAAATTTCAAATTATTAAAAAAAAAAAAACAAACTAAAAGAAAAAAGAAAGTGGTGGCAAGATGGATGATGGCATAATCCATGGTTGCAATAAAACGTACATTTAAGCAAGTTGAACTAAATATATTTAGTTTAATAAATAACTTAGAACCCATTGAATTTTATCATGTTGAAATTTTACATATAAAACAAAATAGGGATGGAATAAAATTTTTTTAGCCTTTAATTTTAAATTTTTTATTATTTTATTAAAAAATATATTTTTTTAATGATTATTTGGGATTTTTTGCCTAAAAATTAAATCTAAATTTGAAACCATATACAGTTAAACATAAGTAGATAAGGAATGGGTCTAACCACAAAGACAACCACAGAATTACAGTACTTGTCGTTTACCGGAAAAATCATTGGTGGGTTCGATAACTACAGCCTCTCGGCTTTAGGACGGCACCAGGCGTTCTTTGTCTGCTCACACAAGAATCTCGTCTCTAAGCTGCATTTTGATTCCTTTCTTTTTCTATTTTCAGACTCTTCCATTCTCACTAATGGCAGTAGGTTAGCTATCAGCTGCTTAAAGCCGGTCTTCTCTAACTATATATTCAGCTTCCGAAGCTCAATATATTGGAAAGGCCATAGCAATTATAGCATGGATGTTATCAATAGGTATATTACAATCAAGACTCACGTAGACGGTGCGCCACGAGAGTCTGATTTCGAGCTCAAGGCTTCTTCTCTTGCTCTGTCCCTGGATCCTGCTTCCAATGACGTTATCGTCAAAAATCTCTACGTTTCAATTGATCCTTACCAGATAAACCGCATGAAAAGCTTCAGCTCATCACAGAAGGCTATCAGTTATGCAGTTGCCATAACTCCTGGTGAGGTAATTACACAACATTTCCCTTTGTTAAGAGTGAATTTGTAAAGGCTCTTCGGAGGAGTTTGAAGATCTGAGACTCTTTAAGCGTTTTTTTCTTTTGGCAGGCTATTGATGCTTACGGTGTCGGCAAAGTTGTGGCATCTGGGAACCCTGAATTTGAGAAGGGTGACTTTGTTGCCGGGCTCCTTAACTGGGGAGAGTACACTGTGATCAAAGCTGGTAGCATGCTAAACAAGCTGAACCCCATGGGATTTCCGTTGTCTTACCATGTTGGAATTTTGGGTAAACCAGAATTAGGATTGTTAATCACAAAAGATTATTCTGTGGAAACTTTTGAATCAAATGAATTCTTAGCTCAAAAGTCTAAATTAGCCACTAGTATACTAACAGATTACCATGCTTATTTCAGGGTTCAGTGGATTGACAGCGTATGTCGGATTCTTTGAGATATGTAAGCCCAAGAAGGGAGAGAAGGTGTTTGTTTCTGCTGCTTCTGGATCAGTTGGAAATTTGGTTGGACAATTTGCAAAATTATTTGGTTGTTATGTGGTTGGCTGCGCTGGAAGCAATGAGAAGGTCAGCTAAACTAGTCTCATGCTCATTATTCAAGGCTTAATTGGATTGAAGAATCTTAATTGAAGGTTATAATTCAAAGGATTTGCTCCAAATTTTGTTGCAGGTAGCATTGCTGAAAGAAAAGCTTGGCTTTGATGAAGCCTTCAACTACAGGGAAGAAACTGATTTGAAGTCAACTCTGAAAAAGTTAGAATCTATACATTTTCTTAATTACCTATATATAAATTCATAGTATATAGAGTAATAAACATGTTCATTTGGAATGTTAAGAACACTTGCTTTGAATTCTGCAGGTACTTCCCTGATGGAATTGACATATATTTCGACAACGTGGGAGGAGAAATGCAGGAAGCAGCTATCGATAACATGAACATCAATGGAAGAATAGCTGTTTGTGGGGTAATATCAGAATATACTGCTGCTGAAAAACGAGCTGTACCAAGTATGATTGACGTTATATACAAGAGAATCAAAATCCAGGGATTTCTATCCGGTGATTACTTGAACCTTTTTGCAGATTTCCTTTCAACAATTAGTGATCATCTTCTTACTGGTAAAATTCAGCCACTGGAAGACATCTCAGATGGTGTTGAGAGTATTCCCTCTGCTTTTATCGGTCTGTTTTGTGGTCAAAACATCGGAAAGAAAATTGTTAAAATTGCAGAGGAGTGAAAGAGAGGAAACCTAGTTCTTGCCAGAATAAGAATCTGAATGAATATTTTTGCTACATTTACTTTTGGAATGTTATCAAAGGTAGCATTAAGTCTCACTTGTGGACTTGGCTGCTGTGTTATATTCAAATAAAAAAACCTAGGTTGGTTCAAGAACTTTATTGTCTAGCAGGTTAGCTTAGTGTAGCCAAGCAATAAGCTAACCTGATCTCACCAATTGGCCTGACTCCTGAGAGCTGAGCTTGGTCATTAATGGCCTAGATTTTCAATACAAGAGAACTAAAAAATGAATTTTACTAATGCTCAAACAAACTACACATTGATAATCAAGCGACAAAGAAAATTGTATTAATCGTATACCATATAATCTGGACAGGCAGCATTTTCCTTCCCCTTTTAGTTTCCGTTGCCTCAGCCGATCCATCAACATTGTTCTGTTATTAATTCAACAGAGGAGCAGTCATATATCCACTGTTACTAGAAGGGTGTTGTTTCTTGAACTGTTGGTGTCAACTGCACTGCTTTGCATGAAAATCTTCTGCTGATAACAGACCATCGATGAGAAGTTTGAGTCTCTCAGCACCAGGACAAGGCCTAAGCTCCGTGGTATTTGAACTGACATGATGTAGGAGAGTTATATTAGAATTTCCTTCATCATTGAACCATCCACCAGGCACAAATCCATCAGAATTGCAACTCAAAAGCTCGGAATCAATCTTGCCAAGAACTGGTTCATCCTCGCCAAATTTCCTTGCAAAGGGAGCATTGCTGTCAACCATCCTTGGGTAGTCATTTACAGTGAGGAAATTTGGATGTTGTTTTGGAGGGTTGTCCCAAGCTATGAAATGGAGGTCATGGTTTACTGTGGTGTTCTGAAACTCTTTGGTGTTGCAGAAAACAGTATAGAAGTACCCTTCAGGGGAAGAAAGAAAGTTTGCATAGTACATGAGGGTTATCCTTGGGAGGTTGTGCCACCCCCATAAACAATACTCGATGAAAGGACGAGAGAGCATCATCCAAGCAGAACCTGATAAATTTGAGCAAAAATCACAATCAGATGCATATAAGTGTATCATAAGATTATTCTTCCAAGTTTCAACTTCACAAAACTTATCAACTAATTCAGATCAGTAGCGTAGTGGGATGAGAGGAGAAGAAAAATAGGGTGGGGGATATACTGCAGGCCTATTTTCTTCATTTTAAAGGTGATCCCTACTGGAAATCAACATGACACCTATGCTAAACATATGCAGTGGAAAGCAACTTTCATCCTAGCTGAGAGCCTGGGAGACGCCTACAAAAATGAAACGTCCCATTCTGGGACTTCAGAAACCTCTTCTATCTGGCTGAACCTTTGTTTATCCAGGTGCTTCTAAAAAGCTTTCCTAGCAATTGATGTAACTCGTAAGTTATACCAAAAGAGTTATATAGTAAGAAAGGTTTTTGTTGAGTGGATGCTAGCATACCTGGTGACCTAATGTATCAAGATATTCAACTATTTATAAGCAAGGCTAAGCTGAAAAAGAGGTAGGGCAAGAAAAAAGTTACCTATACAGCAAGATATGATTTATACAAAACAACATTTAACAAATTATTGTGCGTTTAAAGTAGAATTTTTAGAGGGCTAAAACACAGCATATGGACAATAGAGTTTATAGATGCACTACAATGTCTTCATCAATAACCATAAGATTAAAAAAGGAAAACATTCCAAATGATAAGAGCAGGTTGTTAATAATCCTTTCTAATTCTTCTATTAAAAACACAATATGCTTTTGAAGCATCATAACAGTGCATAAACCAGGGCGGATACTTTTTCTCCCATTTATTACTGAGAGATAGGCCTTCACAATTTGGCTCAATATTTTTGCCTGAAAAGGATCACATATTGTGCAAATATTCTTTTCAAGTACATATATAGAACAAAAGCATGCAGTTTCACTCTAAACAGTATTAACTATTTTCAGTAACTACACACTGATGCAGAGATATGCAAATTCTCACCTGTAAACAGCCTATATGCAGTTGGTGCACTCCTATTTTCTGAAACCCAAAATACATCTGATTTTTTCCGGCTATAAAGTCCTGGATCAATTATAACAGGCCTGGCTCTCTGATACCTGAAATTGAGCAAAAAGATATTCCTTAAACAGAATCAGACACAAATATTGCAGACTTATAATGCACTACTACCTTTAAAATGACATATCTTAAATCCCAGAAAAATAATTAAATGTTGAAACAGATACTAACAAAAGCATAAGGGATGAACCACCTACTCCTTCCATCCAATGTCACTGGTATGCTCGATAAAATTAAGGTCTCTTGGGATAGCTGATAATGTCTGAAACAGGTCTGTCACACAAAACAGAAAATATACCTCGAATATTAATCAAAACTAACAGCAAATCAGTAATAAGCATAAAGCAGATCAAATAAAACTATCCCAGATTTTAAATTAAAAAAAAAAATACCCAGATAACACAAACAGTTTTCTATTTCTAAGTTCAAAACCACAAATAATGCAAACTGCAATCACTGAATATAAAAAGATTTAACTTCAAATCTAAAACCCAGAGATCATCCATCATTGAGATACCATCTTGAGTAACCAAAGGGTAATCAGAAGCACTCAGGTTTAGAAACCAATCCCAGTCACCACCTTCCTTGAACAAAAGGGAAGCAGCATGAAGGGTGTTGGTAACCATGGTAGGCCCTCTGTAAGTCACCAGATTGGCTCTAGTGACCATCCTCACAGTCCTAACTTTCTTAAAAGGCGGCTCACTTTTCACAAACTTTGCCACCTCCAATCTCTCCTCGGCAGAAGCCTCCAAATCCAAATGCACGGCATATTGGTTCCTGGGATGGTACAAAGCTTTCAACGTTCTCTTCAAGCTCTCCCCATCGCCAGCTGAGCCAGATATGATATAAGCCAGCCTCGGAGCTGGGTTTGGAGATGTTGGCGCCACATGGAGCTTGGATTCCACGAACTGAGGAAGTTGGCTTTTGGTTCTCTGTGTACGGGTGTAGTAAAAAAGAGAGGAGGTTGAAGAAGTGGAGATTATGGAGATGATGATGAGAAGAGTTGTAAGGAGAAGAGAAAATGTTAAGAGAAGGAACCAATTTTTTTTCTTGTGTTGCTGTAGCTTGTTTGTAACTCAAGACTCATTTGCAGAAAAACTGCTATGAAAGCCTCGTGAGTGCAACTCTTCTTCAGGAGAGAGGTGGAAAGAGAAATGAAAATGAGAGAAAAGCAGAGCGCTTGGAAAAGTCGTGGAAAGAGAGAGATGGAGCTAGGGATGTCAACGGGGCGGGTACCCGTTAATTTTGAGGTACCTGAACCCGAACTCGATTAACAATTATAAAACTCGAACCCGATTAAAACTCGATTATTTTTTTAAGATACTACCCGAACCCTACCCGAATAAATTTTATACTATCCGTTAACTACCCGAACCCGATTAATTACCCGATTATTCAACCCATAATTTACAACCCGTTTAGTAACCCGAACCCGAAACTCAAACCCGAAACTTGAAAAAAGTCATCTAATTTTGTATAAATCAAAAATAAAAATTAAACAACAACATACATATTCTATCATAATTAAACAAATTTTAATAATTCAACAAACCACTTGAAACCATAGCAAATAAACAAATCATAAAAATATATTTATGAAACTACAAACAAACATAATTGAAGTAAAAATTAAAAAACATATTTGAAGTTTATTGGAATCATGATAAATCTTCATTCTTCATCATTATTAAAAATGTCACTTGAATCCATAGTTGTAGATGCTCCTACAAACAAAATAAATAAAATATTAGTCTTGAACTAAAATATAATAATAGACTACTTTTGAAAAAGAAACAAATAAAATAAAAAGAGTTATAACAAATAAATTATTTACCTCCTATGTCACTCCTTAACCAATTTTGGCAACACATCAATGCCTCCAAAGTGTTCGGATTAAGCCGTCTTCGATGACTACTCACTAGGGATGTAAACGGGACGGGTACTCGTTAATTTTGGACTACCTGACCCCGAACCCTATAATTACCCGATTAATTTTTGAAACAATTACCTGAACCCTACCCTAATAAATTTTGCACTATCCGTTAAATACCCGAACCCGTGTAATTACTCGATTATTCAATTTATATTTTGACAACCCGTTTAATAACCCGAACCCGAAACAAGACTATGAAAAAAATTATTCTAACATCAAAAATCAAAAACATAAAATTAAATAAAAACATACATGTTCCATCATAATTAAACAAATTTTAATAGTTCAACAAGTAACTTGAAACCATTATGAGTGCATAATATATACCATAGTATTTTTAATTTGATACATTTGATTTCTTATGAAGTTATGATATATTTATGTAATGTAAATTAATTTAATCAATGATAATAATATTAAATGATTAAAAAGATGTAGACCTTAAATTGATAATTAATATTTTCATTACAATTTGTATCATATACATATACTATAGTATCATATATGTAAAATGATCATATATTATAATATCATATATTATAATTATACTATAATATCATATACTATAATATGAAGTTATCAATTTATCATATACTTAAAATTTTAATTTGAATCATTGATTTTTTTGAGTAAACAATGTTTTATTATAATTAATAATTTCAATTTTAAATACAATTTGTATCATATACATGTACTATATTAGTATCATACATAATACATGTAAATGGTCAATTTGCAAGAATTGCATCTTAATCAAATTTGAAATTTTTATCATTTTAATTTCAGTAGTTTATATTTAAAATTTAAATACTTATTATCTTAAACATAATTTACTAATTTAATTTCATAATTATTTTATTATAATGTTTCATTAATTTTTTAACTAAAAAATGTTTTACTATAATTGATAATTTCAATTTTAAGTATAATTTATATCATATACAAATACTATAGTAGTGTGTGTGTGTGTGTGTGTGTATATATATATATATATATATATATATATATATATATATATATATATATATATATATATATATATATATATATATATATATATAAGAATTTGATTTTAACTAAATATGAAACTTTTATTATTTCAATTTCAGTACCTCGTATTTAAAATTTTAAGACATATTATCTTAAGCATAATTAACTCAATTTAATTTCACAATTATTTATTTTATTATTATTTTTTATTAATTTTTTTAGTCAACAATGTTTTATTAAAATTAAAAATTACAATTTTAAATACAATTTGTATCATATAAATATACTATATGCAAATGACTAATCATTAATGTGTAAGAATTGCATTTTAACTAATTATGAATTTTTTTAAATTTAATTTTAGTACATTATATTTAAAATTTTAAAACTTATTATTTTAAGTATAATCAATTATTTTAATTTCATAATTATTTTTATTATGCTAATTACTAATTTTTTTTAGACACATAATTTTATTGTATAAATATTTTTTAAAACACATTATGTCAAATATAAGTTATGATTTACTTGACAAGTTCATTGTATAAAGTTTAAAAGATAAATGTTCAAATCCCCACAACCTTAAAAATTATATTTTGTAAGTAAAAAATAAACGGGTTCGGGTACCCGAACCCGATTAATAACCCGATTACATTAATCGGGTTCGGGTACCGGGTATCCGAGGGGTACTACCCGAACCCTACCCAAACCCGTCACGGGTAGTGAAATTACTACCCGAACCCGATTAAAACCCGTTTATCGATACCCGAATCCGACTTAAACGGGACGGGTAGTACCGGGTACCCGTTTACACACTACCCATTTACATCCCTAGATGGAGCTAGTGAATATTCGTGCTGTTTGTTTTGGGAAATGCACGCGCCAATGATGGACCGTTGGATGGAAAAAAAATTTTAAACAAGACAGATTACATAATATAAAAATATAAAAAAGATATAATTAAAAATAATAAAACTAAATAAAATTTTATATTTTTTATGATGATATAAATTTTTATATACTGTTGAATTTTTTTTTTTCCCGTTTTCTCGCCTGTGTCCTGAGGCCTCTCTGGTGCCACACTCTGGGTGTTACACGATTAGTATTTTCTGAATCCATGGATGTTCTATGAATCCAAAATCATTTTTAATGAATATCTTAATTAGTAAGAAAGGAAATCAAGGAAAGAGCTCTTGTTCATCCAAATTGCATCAAATTTAGAAGGAAAATGTAGTAAAATCTAAAAAACACAGTGGAGAATCTATGAATGCTTCAAACCCACCTGTTCTTCCACTGTAATCTATGGTGGGAGAGCAAAGGGAGCATGGGGCCGTGGGGGAGGAAAAAGGTGAGATGGAATTGGCAGGCAGTGATAAAACTCACAAAAGTGACTTGGGATTTGAATGCCTTTGCTTTCCTGTCTACTTGAAACGAGACTTAACAGTGAAAACAAAGAGAAAAGGTTGAGGCTGGCCAGGCGAGGATGATTGCGTTGAGCCAGCCCATGAAGGCCCCCCAGACTTGCACTTTCTAGCACGTGAAACCCCTTCATAGTTTAGCTTCTGTATTGGGTTTTCGTCAGCCTTCAAGGGTCTCAGAAAGGCTCTCATCTCAGCACCTGTACCGACTGTGTCAGCATTGACTTCGTCAGGGTGCAGTTTCTCAATTTCGGTCTTCTCTTCTGTTACCAATTCAATGCTTTAAGGCTTTCGCAGCCCATAACTGACGGTTTAAATTAAGACTCCACATTTCAGCCTACTTTTCATTGACGTGGCATCCCTTAAGGCTTTACCACGTTTCTTCACTCCAACGATTGCGGAGTTCAGACTCCAGATTCTAACTTCATAAACCCACGAAGGAACACTTTTCAATCTCTCTAAACAATGTTTCAAGATGTAGACTTTGGGTTTGATCTGTCGCCGACGGGGTCTTCAAAATAGGAGAATCGTCAATGTTAGTTGTTGAATTTTCCATGGGAAAAATTCCTTCAAACACGCAATGACTGTGAACTCCAAACCATTACCGTCCAACATGACTTTGGGTTGGCTTTTTGTCTCAATTCTCTTGTTTTGTTGCTTCGGTTCTTTGCCTAAAAACCTCGACCTTCGACAGCCGGCTAAGGAACAACGATTGCCTTCTTCATCCTTGCCACCCAGGTTGTCATTAGTTGCTATCATTGTTGGCAGCATTGTTTGGTTTGGACCAATCTTTGTTAAGTTCAAAAAAAAAAAAACCTCAACATGTAATTGAAGTGAAGACACAAGCAAATTATCACTCCTTGAAGTAAATTTTTATTTAAATATAATAAAATTTTTATAAATTATTATCTCATAAACTAAAATAGAGTTTTTTAATTCTACCAACAACATTAAAAATAAACAAATTTTTTTAAAAATATAAAAATTAATTAAAAATAAAATATATGATAATTTTTTAATCTTATTTATGAAATTAATAACTTGTATAAGATAATGATTCGAAACGTTATTACTTAATCATGAAAACAATCAAATTAAGAATCAATTATTTTGATTGAAAAATTAAGAAAGAATTATAATATAATATTTGAATCCCAATTTAAATAATTTCACCTCTATTCTTAATTATCAAATATTTTTTTCTAAAAAAATTATCTTAATAATTTTTTATAATTGAAAACACAGACTCAAATTAATTCTTACAATATATAATAATATCTATTTTTTAATTGAGAATGTAATTGACGCCATGGTTGGTTTAATGAATCATGGAATAGTACCGACCTTGTGAAACCATCCCCAAACTCGATTTCCCTAATCAACGCGTCAAACCCTCCAATCCCCCATATTTAAATGCTGGATCTAATCTCCTAACCCCATCAAAATCACAGCCTACGCACACCAAAACCTTCTCTTCCTCTGGTCAGTCCCCTCCCTGCGGCGCCAAAATCCACCGCCAACAACCATGGGAGCCTCCACCGATGCCACCGTAACCACCCCATCCACCGCGCTCTCCCCTTCCGTCCTGAAAAAGATCCTCCTTTCCTACACCTACGTAGCCATATGGATCTTCCTTTCCTTCACCGTAATAGTCTACAACAAGTATATACTCGACCGTAAAATGTACAATTGGCCTTACCCCATCTCGCTTACTCTGATCCATATGGGCTTTTGTTCCTCCATAGCCATCCTTCTTGTCCGCGTCTTCCATCTCGTAGACCTCCCTTCTTCCATGTCAACCCGTCTTTACCTCTCCTCTGTAGTCCCCATCGGCGCGCTTTACTCCCTTTCCCTTTGGCTCTCTAATTCAGCCTACATCTATCTCTCGGTTTCCTTCATCCAAATGCTCAAAGCCCTCATGCCAGTAGCTGTTTACTCCATCGGTGTTCTCTCTCGTAAAGATTCTTTCAAATCTTCCACCATGGTTAACATGCTGTCTATTTCCTTTGGGGTCGCCATTGCTGCTTATGGAGAAGCCAAATTCGATACTTGGGGTGTGTTCTTACAGCTTGCAGCCGTCGCTTTTGAGGCTACAAGACTGGTTTTGATCCAAATACTTCTTACTTCAAAAGGAATCAACCTTAACCCAATTACTTCCCTTTATTACGTTGCTCCATGTTGTTTCCTTTTCTTGCTTATTCCCTGGGTTACAGTTGAACTTCCTTCACTCAAAGAAAACTCAAGTTTCCACTTTGATTACCTCATCTTCGGGACAAACTCTTTCTGCGCTTTCGCTTTGAACCTGGCGGTGTTTTTGTTAGTTGGGAAGACATCGGCGTTGACAATGAACGTGGCTGGCGTGGTCAAAGACTGGTTGCTGATAGCCTTTTCCTGGTCGGTGATTAAAGATACGGTGACTCCAGTGAACTTGTGTGGTTACGGGCTTGCATTTCTGGGGGTTGCCTATTACAATCATTCCAAGTTGCAAGGGCTTAGACAGAAGGAAGCGCAGAGGAAGGCTGAAGCGGCTGATGATGAGGAAAGTGGCAGATTGTTGGATCCGAGAGAAGTGGATGGCACTACAAGAAGAAATGAATCACAGGGTTAACTTTAATTTTCTTAAAAATCTTTTAGATAATGAATATTAAACTAGAAAGGGCTTATAGAGGTGTTTAGTTTCTGTTCTCTGCTTGCTCTGTTTATGCTTTTATCCTGGCTGCAGGCATGTTATTGGGTGGTTTGGGACTTGGGTGGGTGATTATCTTGTCAATTGCCAATTCATGCTGTGGCTATGGAGATTTATACTGATCATAATTTAGACTAAAACTGGTTTACAATATCTCTGATTTTACTTATGCTTGTGGATCTTGAAAATTTCTGATTGTGAGCAAATGTTTCACTCAATCACACTTCTCGTTGTCCTGTATTTGGTGTATGATGTCAGAAGAAAGCCTTTTTTTCTGGTGAATGCAAGCCTTTCCTGGTTGCAATTAGCATTGATCTGATTCTGGATTGAAAGTTAGTAAATGAAAACACAATTCAAGTATGGGCTCTGTCTTATAGTCATTGGTTTAGGTTTGAAATAGAGGCGTAAATGAATAGATCATATGATCAAATTTGGTCCTTTTTCGTTCATATTCATTACGAGCTGCGAGAGTAAAGATGTGATTAGTTTGTATATGTTGGTGATTAAACTTGTTTAATATTTGTTTAACATTCGTTTAATAAATTATTTAATGTCTATAAGTTGTTCCATAGTAATAAATTTTTGTTTGTCTAATGTTTAGTGTTCACGAGTGTGTTTATTTAATGTTTTCAAATATGTGATTGTGAATATATTCATTTAATATTTACAAACGTGTTCATAATCGTATTTATTGATGTTCACAGATGAACTTCACGAATACGAATCTAACATGAATAATATTAAAAAACAAACGAGCAGATATAATTATAATAACATTATCTCATAGGTTCAAGTTTAAACTTTAGAGATGGATGGGCAGATTTGATGAGCTTGCTACTGTCTATTTTAGTAGCAATAATGAATGTGCCCCAACAATTTGTGCTGATATTTGATGAAGTTCCACTAGACAGATGCATCATTGCTAATGATCAAAGGTCTGATGTCATTTTATGACCCAGAAAATGAAATATTTCATTCAATGTTAAATGCTCAAATGGAAACTAAAACATGAAAAATTTACGGCACATCCATTAAAATATAAAAAATCCCTGCAGCAAATATAATCTGAAGATAAAATTCCCTCATTTGTTTAACAACTTGACTAATGAAGCAGTTGCTGTTTTAAACACATTTTGGTTTTCTACAATGTTTCAGATATATAAATTGGGTTAGAAGTGAAAACTAATAAACTAATGCACATTTAAAGCACTGGGAATTTAATGGAAGCCTTTGTTTGGCATTTCCAGAAAAGCAGAAGGGGTTAGAATCAATATTCTCGAATAATTGATTATAGATTATGCTGAGGAAAAGTTAAGAAATTCACCCAGAATAAGAGTTACATTGGATTTTTATTTTTATTTTTTTTCATTACAAGCTTGTCAAAAGGTGAAAAGAGTAACAGAAAAACTGTAGGAGGACTAAATGAATGAAGAAAACGAGCACCGACAAGAGCTGTTCAAATTGATCCAAGATCGGTTCAGACATTGGGCTTAAAAGGTTAACAAATCAGATTCCTTAAAATTGGTAAACTTTAGAGTTGGAGATACTCATTGGATCCATGCAACTAATGTATACTACTATATATCTGGATCATGTCTGTTCAGTGGTTAATGAGTTTAACTTAAGGCCTGCCCTAAAACCAAGATGGTTCTATCACAATTTCAATACAGAACTTCCTTGGAAGATGATGGCCTGGTTCCTGATATCGGAAGTGTTTTTAGTGTTCACACTACTCAAGGTGTCCAAGACAAAAATACCCTGGTCTACTGCCTTACAGGCTTACAGCCAGCCCGTTAAGGATCCCATTTAACAAATATGCAAAATCAGGGGCATTGAAACAGATTTTTTGCCTCTGAAAACTTGCACCAACCTTAACCTGATTATAGTTTCTAATTTGGTGTATGTCTCAGATCTTTGCACTTAAAATCTTCTTGGATCTTAAAGCATTAAGATTTAAATTTTCATGATTTTTCGTTGATAGATGATTTATAAATTATAAAAAATCTCTTTGGATGCTACCTCCCGATTAGTCAAAGACCATTTCTGGTGCTCCTTTCAACTACCTGGGAACAGTGGTGGTTAACTAACACCAAAGGGTTTCCCCATCGGCTAATTCTCATGTACAAATGCAAGCCACCTGCCTACTTGATCAAGAAATCAAATTGGTGCTATCTGCTGAGAACTAGTACAAACAAGAAATAATGCTCGTCTAGGAGCTATGCCCATGTCAATTGAATTTCCAAGGGATGGCCACCCACTATCTATATCAATGGCTGCAGGCCATTAGAGCAAGTGAGAAACCCCATTATAAGAGAATAATATCATCAATCAACAAAGAAAGCAAATCAAACTGTCTATTTCTCAGTCATTCTTTATTTCATTAAGATTTGACTCCGAAACGCAAAACACCATGAGTGTACAGCAAAAAGAGGACCTTAGGCTAGTAAATAATATAATTTCTTGGCTATGCAGCCTCTTGCAATGTTTACATAAAACTTGGGAGAGTATGCCTTTTGAGTTGATGGTGGAAAAATGGATCTCTTCTGACAAAATATGAAGGCTAGTCTAACTTATAAGATTCGGAACATGGGTTACAAAATCAACACAACCCTGTTCTGCAATAGGCACATATAGGTAAACTGATGCCATATAATCCATGTTGACTTCTTCCATATTCCATTTTTGAACTAGTTAAGAAGAGGGTAAACCAATGAACTGCTATTCGATCACTGGCTATGGTTTCAAGTCAAGTAAAGGTGCTTGAATGTCTTGAAACATGGCATAAGTTAGATTTAAAGGAAAGCAAAACAGGTACCAACAGGAAGATGAAGGTATGCTAAAATGAAAATATTGATGGAAAATGATACGTTGGTTGTTGGTTTACTTGCAAAAGCAAAAATGAAAAACAATCATCAATGGACTGAAATATTGCTTCACAATCAATTGTAAAAGACAAGAAAAAAGAAAACCAAGCCCAAACCGATTCTTAATGCACAGAGGCGACAAAAGCTAGATGAACACCCTTAATTTGCAATCTTAAAGAAGCTAGCCTAGCATCTATCCTCAGCAGAGGAGCTATTAACAATGGTCTCCATCGATCTTTAAGGCAGGTTTTGGTTTCTGTGGCTTGTACCAAACCGCACAAACGAGATATAGAACAAAATTTATGATGCCTAGAACTGCTAGAAGTCCATAGAATAAGTCAAGTCTCCCATGGTTTATATTGTCTGCCAGCCATCCTTGTCCATCGCTGCTTCCTGTCACCCTTTTCACTACTGACACTAAGAAGCTGCTGACGAAGAAACCGAGAGATAGAGTCGTGAGGAAGAGACCAGTGCTCATGGATTTCATTCCTTTGGGAGATTGAGTAATGAAGAAATCAAGCTGGCCTGTGTATATGAAGGCCTCACCAGCACCCACTAGGAAGAATTGCGGAATCAGTAAGAACACGCAAACAGGCAGGGTTGCTGTGGTTGCATCCGCAGTTCTAGCTACTGTCAGTCTTTTCTTCTCAACTACTGCTGCAGCTGCCATTCCCAAAGTTGACAGGACTAGGCCTATGGCAATTCTCTGTAGGTGGGTAAAACCTGTTGGAAGAAAATGAAAATGGTAAAAATCAATGATTATAGCATAATTTTGTGGACTTATTTTCCTATACGTACCTGGTTTTCCCTTCCATTTCTTCCAAAATGGCATAATGAGACGGTCATAAAAACCCAGGGTGATCAATATAGCTGCCACAAAGAATACAGTGAGGGAGCCTGCAGGAATTTGGAAACCTCCAATTGATCTTTCCATGGTGGACGCTTGCTCCACTGAAAAGGTGATCATCTGCGCATAAGTGGTCCAAAATATGATAGTTGTGGCCCACACTGGCAGAAGCCTAGCCATCATTTTCACCTCCTCCACCCTTGTGACTGAGCAAAGCTTCCAGGGGTTTGGAGCAGACACAACATTTATTTCAAAATCTCCTTCAGCAACAATGGCAGCCTTGTCCAAGAAGCTAGGATAACATAAGAAAAAGCATTGAGCAAAAATGAATGAAATTATGCAAATACTGAAGAATTGAGTAGAGCAGGAAACTCACTGGAATTGATCTGTGTGTTGAATTCTTGAAGCCTCGGGATTATCCTCGTATAATAATTCAATGCTGTAAGGGACTTCCATCTTCCTCTTATTTATTGCAGCTACAATAACTTGGAAAATCTGAACTATTGGACTTCCCAAGCTTTTCTTGTATCTGTATCTTTTAGCCCCTGATAAAAATATCAAGACGGCTACAAACATGGAGCCTGAGCAAATTCCATAAGCCCAACTTCGACCCACTTCATCTTGTAAGTAGACAAGTACTGTAACCGCCATCAGGGTTCCAGTACTAATGAAGAAGAAGAACCTGTTGAAGAAATAGGCCATTTGGGCTTTCTCCTTTTCATCTTTCTCGTCAAATTGATCAGTTCCAAATCCTGAGACACTTGATTTTAGGCCACCAGTGCCTAGTGCAATTAGATATAGAGCCATGTATAAAATCCCCATCTGATATCCATTGGCTGGTTTGCAATTATGAGAAGCAGATTCATGGCATGGTGGTGGGCGTAGCTGTGGCAGCTTTGTAGCTATTGCCAATGTTCCAGTCCCCTAATTCACCATTATCATCACAGTCAAAAACTGAGCAGCAAAAGATTAAAATAAACTCTTTGTTTTCTTTTTAATGTTCTTTAAGATAGGAAGGGAGCTCTTTAAGCACCCACCAGTGTTTGTATGATGGCAAATATGGCGATTGTCTTGTATCTGCCAAGGAATGAATCAGCAAGAAAGCCTCCAAGCAAGCACAAGAGAAAAGATGTGCCCATGAAATCTGTTACTACGTTGGCTGAAGTTGAACTTGGCAAATGCATTGTGCCAACCAAGTATGTCACAAGGTTAACTGCAATTCCCATTGTTGAAAGCCTCTCACAGATCTCAATCCCTACGAAATGATTCCAACAAATTAACATATATATTTGCATGCCAGATTGTAGTTATTTATCCATTTCAATTACTTTTCCAATTTTATATCAGAAACAGAAACCCTCAGAAATGAAAGAAGTTAACCCTTTTTTAGCACTTCAATTAAATTATAATAAGCAAAAAAAGGAAGTTGACCTTTTTTTCTGTTTCTTGGTAGAACGTTAGCAGAAAGTGAAACCTATATAATAATGTTGTGAAAGTGGAGTTATGTAAAGCCAGAAAGCATTAAGGTGGAAAGCAGAATATCTCCATAATTCAGAACAAACATGCATGAATCGCCCCAGATTGAATATCTTCCTTTCCCCATCAAACTCCAAACAGAAAATGACATGAATTTTATCATCATTAGAAGAATACATGGATTGAAGTTCTGATGGGTCCCATGTGGTTTGTCCCCCCTTCACCTTCCTTCTCCTCCACTCCACTCATAAATAACAGTAAGGAAATAAAATAAGAGAAAGGTTGACCACTAGCAAAATGTTTTTTCTTAGTGTTATTGAAGCAATTATGGAAAGGAAGGGGTTGAACGTGTTTATAAGTACAATAATTAATTTTGAAGTTGAAAATATCAAATAACACTCCACATTATCACCGATGATCGTTTTTGCTATTATCGATTGTTATTATCGTTATCACTAGCTTTAGTATGACGGTCAAAGGGTGCCTTGTATTAGTGCTGAATCTGCTAATAAACTTTCAGTTTAATTTCCTGATTAATGATTTACTTTGACTTGAAATCTCATCACCTTTGCATGAACTAACTGCTTGTTTTGCTCTGATGTAGTATCATATCACCCTCCCTTTCTCCTACTTTTCTTTTTATTTTCGACAGAAGGTAACCTCATAACAGAAATTTTTACTTGTTCTGGATGATAATATATGATTATCACCTGGGAAAGTTAAATGATTATCCAGCCAAAAAAAAAGTTATGATTGCAACTCTGGATCTACTCAAGACCTGTCAATTCTTTTTCCTCTGTATGATTTAAAGTTTATAACAATTTACAATTTTTCAACCAAACCAACTCAAGAAACGATCGATGTTGAAAGAAATTCATGGTGGATGATGTAACAAACATACCTAGAATGAGTGCAGCAGGAATCCAACCACCAGTTTTTGACCTGTCTGCAGAGAAACCCTTGTAGTCCACCGCATCCGCCACCGTCCAACTCATCTTCCCTTCCTGAGAGCCATGAACAAGGCTTTGATCATGTTAATAACATAGAAAGGAAGTGGCTCAACAGCCATATTGACAGAACAGTATGTCTCATATTATCATGGAATTAAACTCAGACTGACCATTTTCTGAATTCAACAATGCTGAAAAAGGAAAGACAGGAGAGAAGATGTAAGAATGCCTTTCTCTTCTATGCTAGCTTCAACTCACAACTTGGGTGTCTTGGAACTGGCTTCCCCTTTTATAGTCAAGCAGTCATAACAAATAATGTTTGAAATCGATTAAAGTGACTCTTCATTAAGTAATTAAGTCAAATCACTGCTCTTGTTCTTGATATAAAGCTAGAGGATTAGGTTTATCGCATATTTGAGTGGAAGATTCTAGCACTGATTAAAACCTTGTCTTTTAAGCTGATATTATTTTGAAAAATATAGGGAAATTTAAAGGTGATGGTGATTGAGGATAGTTAAGATCGAAATGGAATATGCAACATGCAAAAACAACATATCACCTTCACTCTCATCTCTCCTCTGTGGTAGGATAGATTGGCTTTGATTTTGTGAAGGCTGTGAACCTCAGCACCCTAGGCTTTCTTAGTGCCTTTGATGCCCCACAAGCCAAAAAGGCTTGCCTACCTCTTACCATTTGTTTCTGTATGAGAGCCAGAAACCAGTGTGATCGAGTTGAAACATTAGTTTTAAAGAGAATAGAGCAAGATCCTTTGACAATACTGTTAGAACAGAGACAAAAGTAATTAATAAGAAACCAAATGTTTACCTGAGATAGCTCCCAAAAAATGGGTATAGATTTTCATTCTCACAGCAAACTGGTAGTTCTTTTTGCTTTTTAACTGTCAATTTTGATGAAACAAAAGGGTCTAGCAGACTTCCTTTGTGGTCATAAGAAGATCAGGATTCAGGAATGTATCAATCATGAAAACTACACAGTTGTAGGTTTATAAACAGTAGACCCCAGAAAATTCCCTTGGTCAGGCTAATGAGTTTCTTCTTTTTCTCATTTCTACTCATCAGCTTGATCATTGATAGAAGACTGCGCAAATGCAATTTTCTTATATCGTATTAATAGATAAATTATTTTTTTAATTCGAAATTATAATTTTATATCACAACCAAATAATTTTTATCATTGTTCCAAAGTTTACTCTGACCTTAATTAAGGATAAATTATCAACTACTGTTATCAACAGTAGCTAAACTTTTACCATAGCCAGGCAGCGGCAATCAAACAAGGAGAAGTATGCAATATCTCAGAAGCAGAAGCTAATGACTTTCCTGAAAATCACACTGAAGTATGTGGTTTTACTTATTCCAACTCTTCTATCACCCCTTAAATTACTTTGAATAAAATAATATCAGTACCCAATTTTTCATAGAACTCAAAGCAATCTTTCCTGACTTAACCACTCCTTGGTAGGAAGGAAAGAAATGAGTAAAAAAATGATTAATGCAAAATGATTAAGTTATAAAGTAAAAATAATAATTATAAAATTTAATTATTAAATTAATAAATTTTTCATTTTCATTTCTTTCCATCATTTTTTTCGAACAAAATTTTAATGTTTTTTATCAAATTATTTTACGATTTCTTTCCTTCTATACAAATAAATTTGATTGATCATTTCATTCTATCTAATTCTCATAAATCTTTTAATTTTCATGGGATCATCATGCATGTCAAGACCCTTTGCTGAAACCAACTTGTAAGTATGGTTTAATGTTGTCAAGGAGGCAAGGTTTCATAAAATACCACGATACCTTGACGAACAAGTCAATCAAATGGGTCCCTCTCAATCAACACGAAAGTATGATATCAAATCCTATCACTAATGAAGACATTATTGTGTACTCAAATTCAATGGGGGAAATTCTCAAAATCGAAGTTGACAAGAATAATAATGATTATTGAGTAGGGTCAAGAAAGTTGACAAACAACTCATCTCTATCTCGCAAACACGCATTAGATTAGATACACAAATGTGAAATGCCTATAATATCAAGCACTCCCCGACATCCACCCACGTCTCCAGTAACTACATTTGCTTCTCACGTGTGATTGAATTATGCAACGAACCTGCACACGTACCAACAGACAGCACTCAAAACTGATGAAACGCCACCGACTGTTGCTGCCGCATGGTTCATGGAAAAAGAGTTTCCACTTCACAGAATTATGCAAGGCCAAACCAAATGTGGCAATCCCTCCCATGGGACCCTTCTCTTATTCTCCCCCTTCCCTTATTACACTATCAATTCAAGGATTTGTATCCTCTTTTGTAAAGCATATACTACAGAATCTATGACCAATTCATTTTGTCTATAATCTGGTTGACTTCTACGTGACTTACTTTCCGACGTTTCAATCTCACATCGATATATTATTAGATTGTATTATGATAACATAAATAAAAATTTGAATTTATACTTAACAAAATCGTAATACTTTTAAACAAAAAATAATAATATTTCGCTAATCAAGTGTGGGTATCCATGTACTCCTCTTTCTTTTGAGGCCTTGTGTGTCCATTGGAATGCTTCAACTACAAAGGAAAGATAACATGGAATAACTTGTTCAGTTGTTGTTCGAATTTTATGGCATTAGGAACGACAATTAAATTTGTCCTATCATGGCATGGGAGAAGAAGCAATGCATAGTTCCTCAATTATGTTCAAGCATGGCCACTTAGTTCAACCTTGAATTCAAATGCAATTCCCCGTCGAATATTTTAATCAGTGCCTTAGCAAGTAAAACTTTTCAAAAATGTCCAGACGGAGTTAGCCATTGATGCAATCAAGGATGTCTCGTTGGAAACATTATTAATAATGAGTGGTACTATACTGTCATTCTCTAGCTACCAAGGTATTACCAATATGCATGTTTGGCAGTTCCAATCAATGTTGGTTTTCCATGGATCTTCAATATTCTAGAGCATTTCTGGCATGCAGATCGGCCATAGGATGTGTAGGTAAGATATGATCACCTGTAAAATAGTAGAAGTTTAAATTGAATTAAATGTTCTGTTGGATCATGTCTTCCAAAGTTCCATGGCAATGGCATTTTTCCCATCCACAGTAGCAAGCCAACCTCCATGAAACCAGTAGCTTTTCTTCGTCACCTCCTTTGATCTGTTACAATATCTCTTTAGAAATGCATAAGCACATGTTACATTTTAGTTGCAACTCCAATCACATCAGCTAAAATTTAGCGGCAGTAATTTTTTCTTTTATTGCATATAAAAAAAAAAGATTTGAATCTTAAATTTAATTTTTTAAGAAAAAATAATAATTGTAAAATCAAATTTTGATTTTTTTTTTTTTGTTCATAAGCTTTGGTTGTTATTTAGTGGCAGTAGTTAATTATTTCTTGTGTTGTATATGTCAAGCATTAAGGTACTAGGACATTGAGGGTGTGTCATCCTTTCTCAATAATTGAAATTAATTTGGAAACATTTTTCTCAATAAAAATGATTTTATTTTAAAATATTCAAAATTAAAAAAAAAATGATAAGGTTAAAAACCCAAAATCAATAATAAATATAATTTTTGAGTGAGATAAATCATAACATTAGTTAAATTTTAGATTTGTAAAATTTTCTCAAAGAGAATAAATGTTTAAAAAATTATCAAATTAGGAATTTATTCAAAAATATTAAATCTATACAAAAAGAATTCAGTATAAAATTTACGAAGATTGTATCAAATTGGATCGAAGATTGATAAAAAATAAATTTAAAAATTAATCAAAAACAGATTTTTAAAGATGTTGAAATTTTTAAAATTTCATAACCATTTAGTCTACTTTCACCTCTATGTGGAATTTAGAGGTGATATTAACACCAATTCAAGGTACACATGTAATACTACAAGGTAAGAATTGGTTTCAATAAAAAAGATAAACAAAGTTTAAAGGGCTATAAATTTAGGAGTTAATTTGTTTGTCGAAAAAAAAAAAACCATATCGTGAAATAGAGTAAGAATTGTAAATATTAAAATTTGAACTTTCAATTTAAAACAACAATTATCATTTGAGCTTTTTTGCGTATGAAAATGGCATTGGATGATGGCAGTGGATGGAGTTATGGTGGATAATTGCAACCGTGGCAGAGAGCTTATCTCCACCCGCACAAAAATAAGCATGTAAAGTTTATCCCAGCCGGTGATAGTCACCAATATTTGTATTGCTCGACATAGATGAGTGTCTACCATGATTCATGGCTATGTTTCTTTGAGCATGAGGCATTCGGGGGCTGCTGAAGCATCCAGGAAAATGAAAATGGTCCCTCCGGCCCACATTTCATCTGCTATCAGAGCAACCCTTGGTCCATACTGCCAACTTTTGGGACATGGAGTCTTTGTTTTTCTACACTTTTTGGTTTATTTTGGGATGGAGAAAGTGAGGAAGGACATGAAGTTTTATAAGTGGAAACCTGGAATTAGGCTCTGCTTCTGCTTGAACACCCTCACAATCGAGTTGTCAACATCCAAGCCGAAAGTAAGCCTAATATTTTGATATAGCACATATGGATTAAAGCTATAAGCCCAAAACAATGTTAGCAGTCCAATACGAGCCCATGCAATGCAATCAAGGCTTAATAAAGCCTAGATAATCCAAAATACTCCTGTCAATGGCTAAATAGCTCATTGCATGTTTATGATCACAGTTACAATGCTTAAACTGATGCATGCACAGTGAGATAACCATAGTGGAGGCTTCCTGTAAAACTGAATGAAGAGAAACATAAAGAATAAATGCTACTTCAATATGGGAAGTATCTCAATTAATTAAGCCATCGAAGATAGAAATTCTAACTTCTGCAACAAATCATTATGTGGTGTCCCATGAACAAAACCCTACTGCTGCATCAACACTCAGAAATAATCCCCCTTAACACGCTCTAAAGATAGTAATAATGTGGGAAATCAGATTTGAGTTCTACAGATGCTAAATAATAGGATAAGCTTTTATTTGCTAAGGCTGTTAGAATGGCCGTAATTCAGCTAATAAAGCTTTAAGCCTATCCTTTTGTTGGATTGCCATGGCTTCACTGCTCATTTCTGGCCTGATTTTACCGTCATAATCGGTAGTCTTAGCAGTTAGCAGTTGATCGATTCTCTCACATGCCCGCCGGCTTCTGCTGGGATCAAAAGTGTAACCGATCATATTGAGATATTCGTCATCTAATATGAAATTCAAATTAAATTCAATGCAAAAATTTACAATTTAAAATTTGATTTAAATTCGATTAAATTTAATTTTTATTTTATATTTATATTCAATTTATCAAAATAATCTTCAAGAATTTTTCATGGTTAACTATATAACAACAAATAAATAATTAAATATAAAATATATATATTTAAAAATTTTGATTAAACTAACTAACAAATGATTTGAAATAATATTAAAATATTTAAATTCAACAATAATCAATATATAAAAATATATATTTAATAAATTTAATTGAACTCACAAATCCGTTTAAATCAATATTAAAATATTCAAATTTAATTTGATATTTTAATAATTCAAATTTAAATTCGAAAATAAATAAATCAAATTCAAATAACTCACAAATAAATTTTTTAACGATTATATCCTTGACCAAGGAGTGAAAGTGCGACCGAATGGAATTCATTCCCAATCAGATGTAATTTGTTTTAGTAGCACCATGCCATTCAGAAAAGCTCTAAAAACTTGGATAGAAAAAATCACAACCAAAAATGCTGCTTGATCCAATCCATTGTTCACATCAAGATGCATGGCCGAATGATACTTAACTTTTCAAACTCAAGGCTGCCATGCCAGATAATTTTAACTCTTTTAATTTTATGGAATAGAAGAAATAACTTAATTATCATCGAAATGGGTGGTGCATATCCTATATCAATCCAGACAATATATTCTGGACATACATCACTCTCGATATATAGCATCTTACGTTAAACAATACGTAAATACCAAGAAAATTTTAGCATGTGGTCCAATGCTCTCTTACCAAGCCTGAGAACCCACCACTATACCGGATCTAAAAACCTTAACCATGAAATTACTGAAGATTTTGTCATGTCATGAGTATTGTCCAATACAGAGAGTGGTTTCCGTGTGCTTGCATAGCACAGAAAGCGGTGAGCGCAATGTCAAAAGTGTGGCCTTTTTCATTCGGTCTGCCACCCTGCATCACAAATGCACATTGTTAGCCTATTAAGATGGAGGAAAAGTTATCCTTCTTAACACCTTCATCAGCATCAAACATGTAAATCAATGCAAGCAATGACAACAGGAATTGATCTCTGGATGATACCTGCTCAAGTGACAACTATTTACAACAGAAACAACCCACAGTGCGGGTAAATGATATCCAATTCAGTCATTATGATTACAGATAATTAAAAATTCCATCTCACCTCCTCCAAAAACTGACACTGGGAGGTAAATCTCGAGGAGAAGGAGATAAGCTCCTTGCACCCAATATAAACCAAATGGTAATTAATGCAGCTAAAACTTGTGGCTAAGAATAAATATTCTTATTTAGAGGGCCTGATGAAATAAGAAAATTAGTATGCTCCAAGTGGAAAGATACCATTGTCGCGGAGTCAAACAACATCCTAATTGCTAAAGTCAAACAAATGAGATCAATAAATTAGATATGCCAAAAGCAGAGCAGGGATTCAAGTTGTCCTTAATCAAATTGCTCCAGCAACATACCAAAAGAACATGCACCATAAGAACAAGCAGAGGAGGGATTCAAGTTGTTCTCACTCAAATTGTTCCAGCAACATACCATAAGATCATGCAGCCACTAGAGCCAAGCTCCAGCATTGTAGATAATGTGACTATTTATGCACTTGAATTAAGACACAGGACTAGGTGTTTCAAAAACCATAGTTTAAAAAAGGCAAACTTTTTGTCATGTTTGAGTCTCATTGATAATCATGCAGTAAAAGAAGAATTGATTTAATTGAGACACATCAAACTGGAGGATAGTATGCAAGTATTGTAACACAGAAGTTTCAACTCGTTTTAATACTCATAGGAAGAAGCTGTCTTTTATTGCAAGAGTATACGAATGCTAGGTACTGGGAAAAATTAGAAAGTGACAAAGGTATCCTTAATTTGTTGAAATAAGAGCAAGGTAATTCGTCTTGGATAGCATCTGTACATTGCAGTTTTTTGGAACTTGGAATGGATCAACATCAATCAAGAGTTCTTGTAAGGAAAAATAAAGCAGCATGTAGGCTTGAATAGGGACACTTATTACAAGGAGTTTCATTGAAGATGAGTATTAGTTGTGAATATGTTTCATAGCTTCTTAATGTGTCCTAGGCGGTTTGAGTCTGAGGTCGAACCAGTCAGCCAGATGGCTCGAGTTCAGGTGGTAGTAGTTTATTTTATAAGTATTACTTGTCTACTTTTCTTCTTTTTTTTCTTTCCCTTTTTTATCTAGGTTAGACAAAAGGCCAGCTTTGCGACAAAAAAAAAAGATAAGGCATTATTTCAAATGATTGGAGAAGTCCCAGGACTTCATACCTAGTAAAAACATAATTCTAAAACATGTACTAGCATCTAGTGCAGAGCTTTAAGGATTATTTTTAATGGGCAGAAGAATGAATTTATAAGGAATTAGAGCATATCTAAGGAACAAAAAAGAAATTTGCTTCAACTCTAACTGTACCACATTTAATTTTAACCATCATCAAAGTTAACAGAGCATACTCTTGTTATACTCTAGGGCCAAAGAACATATATATCTTTAGATATAGATTAGGTTACTTTCAGAAATCAATATCAATATGCATAACAAGCTATCAAACTCTATACTCTGCGCGCAGACTTTGAACGTCTGCATTTGTATAGCAAATAGTCAGGTCATAATCACATTCATTATTCTTTAGTTAAATCAATATCCCATGAACGACTCATGCTTATGGTCACAATTATTGTACTTAAACTAATATCTAAACAAACAAACAGCCAAACATCCTTCAAAGACTTAAAACTAAAAGAATATTGATAACTTGAAATAACAAAAATAGGAACATGAAAAAGACCTCAATGGAAGCCATTAAGCCTGAAATTTCTGCAACAAATCACAATGTGGTGTCTCGCGAATAAATCCCCACTGCTGCCGCTGCAGCTCGAACCTACAATTCTGTGCCAAAACCGAATAATAATCTCTCTCAACACGCTCCTCGATCCTTATACGTTCAGGACTATCAACCGGATAATCATGCTCAAATTTCGTAGACTTCACATAATAGTTAACACCCTTGTGTGTTGTGAACTTGTATTCATAAGGATACGACCTGGACAGTGAATAAACAGGCTCAGAAGAGGGTAAAAAGTTCAACAAGAGAATTAACAGAACCGGCAACAACTGAATCAGCATCCGAATATTGAATCCGTTAGAGCCATGATCCCCCGTTCTAGCTCCCATTCCAGGCCCAAAATTGAAACTTCGAAATTGGGTAGTCGCTGGAGGCATTCCACCAAAGAAGAAGTTCCTAAATATCTCATCCGCATCAAAATCAGTATCGTAAAAACCATTAAATCCATTGCCTCCACCACGATACGCTGAAGCTCTCCTTTCATAAACAGGTTCATCCGATCCAACAAGATCATATTTTTTCCTACTTTCTTCATTGCTTAGGCACTGAAACGCTTTTGAAACCACATTAAAGGCTTCTTCAGCGCCAGGAGCTTTGTTCTTATCAGGATGAACTTTCAAGGACAGTTTCCGATAAGCTTTTCGAACATCTTCAACAGAACACGTTTTTTCTAACCCCAAAATTTCATAATAATCCTTCTTTTTCTTGATTTGCTTCACGATTGTGATTTGCTCTTCGGTGTAGGTAGCCGAGGCTGCCGTTGGAGAAGAGGAGGAAGAGGCAGCTGACCCAATTGATGGATTCCTTTGGCGAATTGAGGGTTGATCGGAGGGCTTAGATTGAGAAGCAGACGGATCTTTGGGGGACCCGGCAGATTCCGGGACCGGCCGATCATCGGATTCCCTCCCAGCTGATGCTGATAAGAGATTGTCGATGGGAAGTGTTGGGTCGAGGCGACGCGCTTTGGTGAGAAATTTGAGCGCACGGGCTCGATCTCCAGCGTCCAACGCTTCTTTCCCGATTTTCAAGCATTTCAAGGCATCATCTTTGTTTCCATCCATGTTTGAATTAAAAATGAAAAAAAAAATACAAGAGGAACGATTGAATTGAAGGTGAAAAATTGGGGAAAATTTTGCCCTAGAAGAACTAGGGGATGGAAAGGGAAAAGGAGATTAGCTAATAGGGGTTTTTTTTTCGCTACTGATGGCGAAAAAGAGGTGCTGATCTGAGGGAAATTAGGGTTTCATGATTTGGGGGAAAAGGGGGAAAAAGAGAACTGGAAATGGGGAGAGAGAGAGAGAGAGAGAGATTGTCGTTACTCGTAGGTTGCTTCCTCGAACTTTATATGTGAAGCAAACGGAATGACGGAAATCTTGGAAGAATATAAGGGTAACAACGAAGACATTAGTCGAACATTTTTTTTTATTTTCTTTATTTATTTATAGATATTTTTATTTAACTATTATTATATTTAAAAATCCTTTTACAAAAATTAAAAAGGGCTTAATTAAATTTCTATGTTTATTAGGCTAACCTTTCCTAAAATAATTTGTGCAAAATGTTTATGTTTGACCTACCTTCTCTTTGTTTGGCAAATACGAGTTTTTATTTTTGGTAGTCACATTTGGTACTAATTTGGAGCTGAGTATTTGTTAAACCCCATAAAAAAAATAACTCCCTAAATACTTATCGATTTATTTACACTCAAAATTTTATTTAAAAAAATTGAATTTCTTATCATTCGGATCAATTGACGTGATGCAAATAAAAGTTATTTGACTAAATAAAATATATTAAAATTAAATTCAAGATTTAGTCTAATTGATTAATGTGATTTTTTATCAAATAATTTTTTAATAAATTTAAAATTTAAATATCAATACTTATATTTTTATTTTTAAAATACGGCTTTTTACCAAAAAAATTATTGAAAGTAACCTACAGAAGCATTATTCACGCCTAATAAACTTCAAAAAGTACCAAAAAAAATAATTTTTTGAATTATTAAAGTTATTATAAAGATTTCAAAAAAAAAGTCAGAATTTTTTGCAGTCATATTTTTATATAAATTATAATTTATAACTCGATATTCTTTAATAATATTTGTAATATTAACTATTTTATTAACTAAAATTTTGAAAATTTTATTATATAAGGTAATAATTTATTTAAGCACGTTGAAAATTGCCAATAATCAGAAATTTTATTGCAAAAAACATCTAAAATAGAAAAAAAATTAATTAACAAGATTGATTTATACAAGTAAAAATTCATTGCTCAATGAAAAAAAAACATTGGGCTTTTTTTTTTATTTTGAGCTTTTCATGATCTAACAAAGTGGCGGGTTTCCGGTTGAAGCTGAGGCCCAAAATATTTATTTTTTTATTTTTTTAAATAAACAAATACAAAAGAATGAAAACGGCTAAGCCGGCTTTTGTCAGCCGGTTTCTGCTGCATTAGGTTTTAAGTAGCCAAACCAAAGCGAAGCTTTGCAGTTAGCACGACAGCAACTCAGCAAGCAAATCATGAAAATGGAAACCCAGAAGCCTTTTCAAGTAGACGTGGGAAATCTCTTAGCTTGTAACCCTTTTCACAACTTTCCGTCTCTCCCAACGTCCAGGTTTATAATTTTAGTTGAAATTTACTTCAAATGATTTTTTTTCTCGCTTTTTTGATTTCTGGGATTTTCTGTTAGACTTTTTTTTTGTTCCGTTCTCTTTGGGATGATTTTTCATTAGAGAATGAGAAAATTCTGGGGCTAAAGAGATTTGGAGCTATAAATTCAATTAAATGGACATACTTTGGATACTTAGTTTTCTTCAAAGTTGGTAAAGTTAGTCTTTTTCAAAGCATAGACTGCCCTTTGTATATTTTCTTATTTGGGTTGTAAAGAAGTTGTTCATTATGTGCATTTTTGTACCTTTCTTGATCTTTTGTCTGCTGCTAACTATGTTTAGGGATGAACTAGTCAAGGAATGTTTACAGGAGGGTACCAAGTTAGTTCAAGCAGTTGCAGATCATCTTTTTAACTTACCTTCAACTGAAGATGTAGATGGGCCGCTTGTTAAGCTGCCTCCTCCAACAACAAAACTTCCAAGGGAGAAGCATGTATGTCTAGCTTAGCAAATTAATCTGAATTGTATTTCTTGTTACTTGTTCATTTGCTTGTACGAATTCCAGTTTGTAGGGTGCCCTGTAACCTGAAATGCTTTATTGTGTTTGTGTTTTCAGCTTCCAAAGCCTAAACCTCCTACAAAATGGGAGGAGTTTGCTAAAAAGAAAGGTAAAAGGATCATCCATCATTTGAAGCTTAAGTGGCTATTTTAGAATTTTGAAATCTCATTTTCCATTCTCCAAGGATTCTCACGTGTTCTGTTTTGAAATATCTTGCAGGTATAAAGAACCGTAAGAAGGACAAAGTTGTTTGGGATGAACAAACCGGTACATGGAAACGTCGCTTTGGATACGATCGTGTCAACGATGATAATGACGTACCCATCATTGAGGCCAAAATTACTGATGGTGAGAATCGAATGGATTGTTTCATTAGAGAAGAGCCACTATTGTTATCTATATTTAACCTTTAAGCCATTACTATTATACCTTGAAGATACAATGTAAATGCCCTTGTAAGGTAATTAATATGTTACATATTGAGTGATAGATAGGCATTTACTTCATAAGCTTACAAGTATCAGAAGTACATAATGGACTAATTGTATTTTTTTTTTTTTATCATGATTGTTGCTTTTTGCAGAGCCAGGAGAGGATCCTTTTGCTAAAAGACAAAATGATAAGAAGAAACGAGTTGAGAAGCAAGAGAAGAATCGACTGCAGAACTTGAAAGAAGCTGCAAAAGTTGGCGCTTTGCCAAGGTTTTGCCCATCCATTCTATACTAGTTTTATGCGTGTAGAAATTGCCATTGCTAACTTCAAGAAGTAGAGATATTTCCTTTTTTTCTTTTAATAGCCTCACATTTGAAAGAGTATTGGTATAAATAAGTCTCTTCTTTGCTTTATTCTTCATGTAATATTTTTAATCCTGCTTTAACCTGTAATTCCTATTCTTTGATAGAATTCCCTTACACTGTAAGATTTATGTCATCTTTGTAGTTTAAGGGAGCCTATGATTGCTGACAATACATATAGGAATTTCTTATAGACGTCAGTGGGTTGCTGGATGTCAACTTTTGTTTATTTTTTATAGGCATCATTTCTCTGTCAAAACTGCTCTAGTTCTTGATCAGAATATTCTGACACATAATTTTAGATTGCATTAAATGAACTAGATCTTTGGTGAGTTTTATTGCTCTTTCTCCAATTCTTAACTTCTTACAACTTCCAAGAGGATACACTTCTGACTGTTGCCCGAGCACATGCACTCTTTTTGTATTGCTGGTTTTAGAGTTTGGCTAGTTGTTATGTTTTTGTTAAGTTGATTTTAATTTTGAAGTGGTTTGCTGCAGCCATGTTCAGCTTGCTGCTACAGCTCTGCCCATAACAGGAACTCAGGCTCTACCTAAGAAAGTTACAAAAGATGAATTGGGGAATGTAGCTGGGATGGCTGCTACTTCTACAGCCAGTGTGGGGAAATTTGATAGGAAGTTGCCAGGGGAAAAGCCTGCTAAAAAGCAAGGAAAGCATCGCAAGGTTTGCATTGTTGTCCTTTGCATGATTGTTGTAAATATTTCTCATAGATTATAATGGCATGCTCCAATATTTTGTCTTCTACTTTTTTTTCAGTTCTTACCAGTTGTTGAAGGATCGGGGATAGGATCACAAGAGAGAGAGCAAACTGAGAATGTTCTCAATAAGCTTATCTCTAAGCATTCACATGAGATACTCAATGTTGACAAGGTAAATTTGAGCCATATAGTTGGGTTCATCTGGTGGTAAATTTGATCATCCAAATGGAAATTTGCTTATCTGAACCTTACGTTGTTCTTTTTAAATCAGGCTGTTACCATGTATAATGTGAAGAAAGAGAAGAAAGCAAGGAATAGAAAGAATCAAGAAGGGAAATCCTCATCAGCTTCAAACAAGTTGAAACCAAAAAAGCAACTCCATAAGAGGACTGCAAGGAAAGGATCGGGATCCTCAAAGAGAGGGAAGTCAAAATGAAACTATTAATTGCTCATCATTTTGGTAAGCCGGTAGAGATTTGGGTTAGAGATAATCACAATTTTGTTTACTAGAACAAGAGAGTTATATGTACCAGGTCTTTTACTCTTAAAGACAGATTCAAATTTTACAGAACTGTTCTGCTGGCCCATTTCTTTCTCTTCTTAGCCTCATGGTAAATGACAACTATAAATCTCAAGTCAAAGATAAACCTACTTGTCAACTAAGGTGATGCTGCAATTGCCTCTGATCGCAGGCTAGACTGGATTCTAAACCAGACTTTTATTAGTTTTAGATATGTGGTTGAAAAAGTTTTTAATATCTGCTTACTATGGCTTAAGGGAACCCCTCGTCCCTCTCAGGAAAAGTACCAAATTTATCTGAATCTTGTGGCAAGAAATGCAGTATCTCTCGCTCTCAGGATCAACGGAAATATAAGCAGAACAGGACAATTTCGAGCTATGTCCCTAACATAAACGATTGGTGCAACGTTGCCAACATGATACTCTATTCCAATCAATATTACATATTTTCTGTGGTGTCCTTTTCCTCCTTTAGAACAACAGCAATCCTCCAAACAACGATTTGTTGTATATGTAAGAATACGTTAATTTTTAATATAATACGATAATTTGATATAAAAATAATATAAAATTTTAATAAATATTACATACGAGTTTGATCAAAATTAAAAAATATATTTTATTTTTATACATTGACACGTAGTTTAATACGAATAAGGTATAATGCGAATACCTTTGAGCAAAGTATATGTTCCAAGGTCCAATCGTGTATTTTATATCAATTCTTATGTAATTGGACCGCGCTTGCGTATACTATAGGATGTGATTTTTATGAATTGACCTTACGGGCAGCTTGAAATTGTGACCGTTCTTTTCAGCCATTGAACAACTTTTGAAGCAATGGTTGAGCCGACACTCTAGACTACACTTTTCATCAGCAGAACCGCATCTTCCTCCTCTCTTTATTCCAACTTTTGGCTTTGGAGGGAGAGAGGAAGAGAGAATCTCCTTTCTTCTCTACTTCTTCAAAACCATCTGGTAATCTCTATAAACCTCGAATATCTCAAATACCCTTTGTTATTGCAGCCATTCTTTCTTAGAATTCCTCTAAATATTCGTCGTTTTTTAGCCAATTTATCCAACACCCATCTGGTAACATCTTTTTGAGAATACCCATTTGCAGAAAACCATTTCTTTACAAAATTACAAGTTTATATTAGTAGTTTTTTAGGAAGAGGAAGGCGGTTGCTTTCTTTGAAGCTATAGACTAATGGCTGAACAGAGTTTACAACTTGTTCAACATGGCAACAAAGATGTGGTTTTTAGAAGTTCTAGTATCAAGATTGAATGCTCTTTATCTCACAGAGTTAGTCTGAAAGCGCATGGCTTTTTTGCAAGTATTAACCAAGCTGAGTTTGGATTTGCTATCTCATCGAACGCTCCAACGTCACTTGAGAATACTGCAAAGTTCCCGTACGCTAGCCTACACACACAATTTGTTTCGGTCTTCGAACCTGGGTTTCAACTTGATAAGGTTCCACAACTGGTGTTGGATGATGAACTTGAGATTGCTGAGAGGTTGGTCGAGAAGAAGGAGAAGGGTGGGTTTAAGTTGAGAATTAAAATTGCAAATGAGTCATTGAGGAGGTTGATGAGTGGGGCAGTAGCAGGTGCGGTATCTAGGACTGCTGTGGCTCCATTGGAGACCATAAAAACGCATTTGATGGTGGGCAGTTGTGGGAATTCCATGAGTGAAGTCTTTGATAACATCATGATGAGTGAGGGATGGAAAGGCTTGTTTAGGGGAAATTTGGTGAATGTCATTAGGGTTGCTCCAAGCAAGGCTATTGAGGTGTGTAGTTGGGGACTTAATTTGTTATTGTTCATTGTGTTTTTAGATTCTAGTAATTGATTGCATGATGAATTGTTTGCACTGTTAGTGGTTTGGCTGTGGGATTGCCTTCTAATTTAATGTCTGGTTTTCTCCTCTCCCTCCCATTCATTTGCTTTCATTTCCTGTTTGGGAAATTGTCTAATGAGCCGAAGATTTGTCCTGACACATTCTAGCAGCCTTCTTCCCTTTGTGTTGTTACTTGTTGGTTCCATTATGTTTAGAGTTTATCCTAAAATCATGCTATAAATTTTATATTTATGAACGTTAAACTCATATGTTGTTGCTGATCCTCGTGCAGTTATTTACGTATGAGACTGTTAAGAAACAGTTGACACCTGAATCTGGGGAACAGCCCAAACTCCCTCTTCCAGCCTCATTTATTGCTGGTGCTGTTGCCGGAACTAGCTCTACCTTGTGCACATACCCTCTGGAATTGCTCAAAACTCGATTAACTGTGAAGGTGAGCATGAACTTTCAGGAACTATGAACTAATTAACATGTCCAATTCTTCATTTAAAGTATTTTACCCCTTACAGCTTTGCTCTGATTGCAGGAAGATTATAAGAATCTTTTGGATGCAATAGTAAAAATTGTGCAGGCAGAAGGACCAGCAGGACTATACAAAGGCCTGACTCCCAGTCTGATAGGGGTGGTTCCTTATGCAGCTTCGAATTATTTTGCTTATGATACACTAAGAAAAGCTTATAAAAAAGCTTTTAAGAAAGAGGAAATTGGGAATATCATGACTCTTCTCATAGGATCAGTAGCTGGTGCAATCTCAAGTTCTGCAACTTACCCACTTGAGGTGGCTCGGAAGCAGATGCAGGCAGGGGCCATTAATGGGAGACAATACCACAACATGCTTCATGCTTTGACAAGCATACTTGAGAAAGAAGGGATCCCGGGCCTTTATAGAGGCTTGGGTGCAAGCTGCATGAAATTGGTCCCTGCAGCTGGAATTTCATTCATGTGCTATGAGGCATGCAAGAGGATACTAGAGGAGAAAGAAACTATATGACTATGATATCCATGAAAGTAGAAGTTCTGACCTCAAACAAAGAAAACATACTTTTAATATGATAGGGTTGAAGAGAGAAAGTAAAGTTTGATAAGCTTGTATCACTTTTTGTCATTTAGATTTTTGCTTTTTTTTTTTTGGGGGGGGGGGGGGGGGGGGGGTTGGAATTATCTCTATATAAAAAAAGAAAGGTACTTTCAGTTCTTGAATTTCTGTGGAAAAGGACAATTTGTTCTTGAAAAGTAAAATGCAGCAATTTTTCCTTGTGTGATTTTCTCAAGTACCACAACTCTTAGGCTGGAGAGAGTTCAACCTTCATGAGGGAAGGGGAAAAGGAAGATTACACTAGAAACAAATCTGTAAAAGAAAGAGTCGATCTTTATCTAAATCCATCCAAATACATTTAGTATTACAAACATTTTAAATTGTACAGTGTATAAGAGCTACAAAGTGCAGGGTTAGTTTTCTAACATCATCCTAACAGGTTTAGAAAACAGAGAAACATTCTGCAAAAAGCATCTCAATTGCAATAATCTTAAGTCATTAACTACAAGATGTTAAGAAGGTTAAATCATAACTGCCTTTACTAAGGCATGGTTCACAATGATACCAACATTGCATCAACATATTTGAGAAAATATAGGCCAAAAAGATCAGTTAACAAAATTGAATATTAAGAAGAAAACAACTTTTTTTAATTACCATCCTAGCACGACCAAGATGACTCGAAACACCTAAAATGTGTAAAGAGCCTAAGTGCCTTAAACAACACTAGGGCATTAAAAACTGATCACCAGAAACTAACAAAAAACCTTCTTTCAAGTTTCAACTCTGCTCTTCTCCATCCACAGCATCTCTTTCTTCAGCGGAAGCAGCCATTAATTCATCAAAGTTTTCTGTCTTCCCTAGCAATATCTCAATCTGAGAAAGAACGTAAAAGCATATCTATCAATGCTCTAAGAGGAAGAACAAAACTCAGCATTACAATAACTAGCATTATGGTTAAATAAGCACCAATAACACAGAATGACAACTATACAAAAGATTAAATACTGAATTTCCCTAGATCACTTTAATGGAGATAGCAAATATTTCACAGCTTACAAATATGTTTTTGCATAAACCATGGCATATGCAAAAGGACGCGTGAAGAGCTATTAAGTTAATTTACCTTTGCTTTTTGGACAGGACGCCCTCTAGAGTCCTCTTTCATGTCTACTGTTGAGGTCGTGATCTCTGCAGAAGTGCAGGTTGATCCCAGGATTAGCAGGATTCAATGGTCGCATTAACGAATTTTTAAATATAAAAAAGGTGAAGGATATCTTACTCTTCTCAACAGCCAAACCGTTGTTTTTCAGAATTTCTGCAATGGTGACAACTGTCGCAATAGCTGCACATATGACAAGATCAATAAAAAGAATGATTTACTTCAATTCTCAAAATGTAGCAAACATAATTGATTATAGGTTCATCGATGCAAAAGTAGCTCCAAGAAAATAAATTACAAGCAGAATCATCAGAAAAACCAAGTAACAACCACTTTGCACTTGAGAAAAGGTTTACAACATCTTCACTGAACAATCTACCCGCACAGACAGGTATAACAAACAAGCTATCATTAAGAGAAAGTCCTGAGTCAAAGGGGAACAGTGACCAGATATATTGGAGATATCAGGCATCATTGCCTAAGGAAATATCATTACTTAACTCCCCAGCTATTCCTCGGGGGAATAACCTACTGATGCATTAAAAGAAAAGCGGTGACAATAAGATGAAATTAAAGGAAAGTCACATATGAGAATAATTCATTAACATTCAGATATGAAAAAAGGTAAAATGAAATTAATAGAGGAGTGAAGACGTATATCGTACCCATGCCAAGGGCAGACAGCTCCACTTCATTGTGCTGTTGCATATACCTCTGCAATTAACAAAGAATTTAATCCTCTCAGTTGCAGCTAACAGCTAAAATGTTAGATCCCCTAATAGTTAAAAAAAAATATCCAGATAGGAAAAAACCTGAAACCCACCAAAATTTTACCGGTATTATTCAAATTCAGCACCTTATTTTCACAGAACAGGGTGCAAAATTCAAAAAAGGAAAAAAAAAATACTTGTAAAAGAGAAGAGGGCAAAAAAAGGAGAAACCTTGGCGAGATTAACGTAAAAAAACAAGGGCTTTTTGGTATTGGAGACTTGAATCCGGTTCTTCTTGTGAGAATCGACGCCCAAGTTGATGTTGTTAACTCCTTGGGTGATATCTTCCATTTTTTAGACCTTTTCAATTCAAGCCCTAACCCTAACTCCCAAAACCTCTGTCACTATCTCTGCGAATAGGCTGCAATGTGTGGAGAAGTCGGGTGAAACACAGCAGAGCGGAGAGTGAAACAAATTAATTGCAAGAGTTCTGAGCACTGTTTTAATTTGGTTTGATGTTGTGGTGGTGGCTACTGACTGGCTATGGTAACTAGGGTTTCTTACCTTCTTGGAACTGACCTTAATTACATTTATATACATTATAAAAAAAAAGGTAATAATTGTGATAATATTAATTATTTTAAACTTTGAATTGAAGGTCGAATAATATATTATCTTTAATAATAATAATAATAATAAAGATAAAATAATATTCTTTTCATCAATTTTAATTTTAATTTTAATTATTAACATTAACCTTATGCAATTGCAAGCCTATTATTAAGATTTATATTTATATATAGTTAGAGTATAATTCCTCATTCCCCTCTTACTTTCTGTAAACCAAGAATACTTCCAATTACTTTGTAAGATGGTAATGTGTCAATTAGCGAATAAACGCTTATAAAAATCAGGCCAAACAGCCCTTTAATTTTATATTCAATTTTTTTTTAATCATTTTTCTAACTAAATATATTTTATTTTAACTTGTGAATCAACTAAATTTAAAAGTTTTTTATAACAATACAAACAGCATATTCATTCACAAAAAATAGATTTGACAATTGTTAATAACGTTAAAACTTTTTTGAATTTTATAAACACGAAAATTATCGTATCATAATATTAATAACACATCGTACTTATACACACAATTTTTTTAAAATTTTTTGTTTAATTTCTTCCTATATCATTTTTAAAAATATATAATTTTTTGGGTCTAAAATAATCCTAAAACCCAAACGGCGCAATGCTAGAAGATCCAGTTAACAAGCCCAAAGAAATTAACTTACTTAGGCATCTGACCATATGAAGATTATGACGGCCCTGGTTCATACCCCCCACTTAAATAATATTTACAGCAAACACAATTCCAACATGGAAACCAACACAAACAAAGTATATAAGACAAATGTAACAAAAGATATGACCAAACAGTACATAGCAGCAATCAAAATCAGCTTCTCCATTTAAACAAGCCCAGAAAGATTCACCTGTAATATGCTAATCCCATGAAAGTCTGAAATCTGGGTTATAGTGTCCCTCGGGAATCAACTAGATATTTAAACTATGAGAAACTGTATTTCTAAGACCTATGTCCAACTTGTACTTAGGTCTCCATCAGCTAGCTATCATGTTCTGAGACTATTCATATACCATGTCTATCAAATGAAGCCACAAACAAGACGCGTCGAGGGATGCATATCTAGTCCCACCCACTGGCAACAACCGATCCATAATTTGCATATTCATGTGGCTCGGCGGTGTAGGGATTTGCATTACTTGCAACCGAAGAATCAGCATCTACAGATGCGGCATAAGGATCAGCATAGAAGTCAACACTACCAAGAAAAGTTTGAGCATTAGAACTGGCAGCAGCATGATAATAACCACCAAATGCAGGAGCAGCGAGATTGTTTTTATATGAGATTGAATAGTAATTGCTCTCATTCCCAGATGCAATGCCTTTTCGGAAGTCATGACCACCAAAATTGCCTACAGAATGTTTACACCGATCACCACCACTAAAGGAGGTGTTCTCAGCATATTGGCTTAGCCAAGATGGCACTTCCTGTTTAGCTTCCTTCATTAATTCACTAAGCGGCTTTGCAAGAGGCAAGTTCTTGTCACTAAAGAATGCTGTAGCCAGGCCACATTTCCCAGCACGGCCTGTTCGCCCTATCCTGTGCACATAGTCATCTATGTTTTTTGGAAAGTCAAAATTAATCACATGTGCAACATTAGGGACATCAAGTCCTCGTGAAGCAACATCTGTAGCAACTAAAATTGGAGTAGAACCACTTCTAAAGGATCTCAGAGCTTGCTCTCTTTCCTGCATTAATGATTATGAGCAAAGATTTATATGGGGGCACTAGAAAAAAATGTATCAAAATGAGTACATTAAATTAAAAATTACTTCGGTTGTTCTTCCACTTTGAGGCAAAGACAATAATATTACCCAAGTTACTTCTACAATAAGTATATTCTTCTGTTTCTAAATACAAACTATTAACAGAAACCATTACTTTTTCCAATTAAGATGACTGTTAACTCCATGAACTTGACAACAGTAATTTATTATATTAACTCTAAGGGCATGTTAAGACAGCAATATCACAGTAAGAAAGAGAGAAAATGTGTAGCAAGCTAACCATCTGCACTTTGTCACCATGTATTGCAATTGCTGGAAAACCATTCCTTGATAACCACCATTCCAACTCATTTGCACCTCTCTTTGTCTCCACAAAAACTAGAGTTAATGCATTCTGCTAAACAGTGAGCAAAATCTATTTATCAGTATGTTTACACACATAGGAGTCATATAAGATACTCACACATGCAATTCAAGCTTCGGACTGATTTCTATGACAGCCGAAACCACTACATTGAAAATAAAGGCAAAGAAGCACATCAATTGAATTAGAAGACATTAATTGTACCTTACTACAAGTTCCATTGGACTTTTGAGCACGAAGAAGATCCAAAAGGTAGTTTCTTTTGTTCATGTCCTGAACTAATTCAACTCTCTGGACAATCAAACCAGAGCTTGAACCAACCCTTCCAACAGCCAGAAATACATAGTCTGAAAGGAAATCAGAAGCAAGTCTCTGCAAACAAACTTAAGGAGTTTACATGAAGCAGAAAACAATGTCTGAAACGCAGATTGCATGAATACAAAAATATGAGTTAGGCTAAAGCAGACCACCGGTGCATTTATCAACCTCTATAGAATAACCCACCTTACTATTGCTCATATTCTGATATCACACAACTATTAAGTACTGTGAACTTCACTGACAAAGGCTAATGCACATAAGGGTATAGAGTGGAAACCTGTATCTCGTCTGGAAAGGTAGCACTGAACAGCATTGTCTGCCTTGTTCCGGGTGGAGGCATGTCCATTTTCTCAACAATCTTACGAATCTGAGGTTCAAAGCCCATATCCAGCATTCTGTCTGCCTCATCTAAAGCTAGATATTTTATCATTCCAAGAGAAAGTCTTGCTCTCTCGACTATATCCACCAACCGTCCAGGAGTAGCAACTAAGATGTCAACACCTTTTTCTAAGTTACGAAACTGGAGGAAAAAAAAAAAGAAAAAGAACAACATTGCATCCAATGCGCATTAGATCATACAGGATGATTAAACTGAACAATCTATAGAAACAAGAAATGTGCAGAAAAGTTCACTGATAAAAACAAACAGAAAACCCTAGATCAAAGAGTGGTAGAAAACAATTGTACAGGGCAATTAAACAAGTTTTAAATTGATCTGAAAGAATATCAAGACTCAAAAGAATTACCCAAACTTTTTTTACTAAGAAAAAGAAAGATCAATGCAAATAGTTTCAGGTTATGATGAATTTAAGATCACCCATTAATAACATCCTACAATGAAACTAAGCTAAAGAATACCTGCTTATAGATAGGCGTCCCTCCATATGCAACCACGATTTTAACCCCAGTCCTATAAGCAAACTTCTTTGCCTCGTCGTGTATCTAATGACAAACAAAAGCAAACAATAATAAACGCAATTACTCTTCGTAATGAAATGGTACAGACAACTCCAAGTATAATAAAAAGAAAAGAAAAGCAGAGACAACCTGACAAGACAACTCTCTGGTAGGAGCCAGAATAAGAGCAAGAGGACACGCCACCGCTCTTCCACCACGATAAGCCAGCGACAACCGATCCTTCATAACCCCACAGATAATAGGAAAGCAGAACGCAGCTGTTTTACCTGACCCAGTTTGTGCACAAGCCATCAAATCCCGACCCGCAACCGCTACAGGAATCGCATGGCGTTGGATTGGAGTTGGCTTCAGAAACTTGCACCTCATTATGTTTTGCTTCAAACCATCCCCTAAATTGATCTCCGCAAATGTCTCCACCGGCGGTGGTATGTTCTCGCCGCTGGCTTGTACCGGAATATCCTCGTAGGCGTCGAAGTTGGTTTCGTTTATTTCTTCTGAAGTGTCATCAATGACCTCTAGTTCATCGAACTTTTCATCTTCCCAGTTCGGATTTCGGCGGTTGGTGATCCAGGGTCCGCAGCCTCGACTGCGGGTGGTTCGAGGGGAATGAGACAAGTTTAAACGGTTGAAACGCGAACGAGTTACCTCAGTGGTGTCGTCAGTATCAGGAAAGCCAGCATTGGCATTTTGGGTTCTCAACTGCGGGGGGAGGTAGCGGGGTCTAGCTGGGCGAGTCGGTTTCCTGGTTGACTCAGTAAACATAACATTCCGAGCCATATTCTGTTTGTTGCCTCCTTTCCCTTTCAGTTAAAAGCTTGAAGAAACAAAAGCTAAGAAAAACTAAAAGCAAACGCTGAGAAATGTGATGAAATGAAACGAAAAGGGTTGTTGAATTTCTGGGTCTCGAGATAGAAAAACGAAGAGTCAATCTTTAGTATATATAGGTGTAGTAAAAGAGCATAGAACAACGAGATGTTTGCTTTTCTTGTTTGTTTCCTTTCCAGAAGAAAAAAAGAAAAGCTATGAAACTTGTCTTGATGAAACTCTCTCCATTCTCCACGATTTTCCAAAGAGGATGCGGGGAATGGCGGATTTCCGAGGGAGGAGGAGGAAGGGTGGGTGCCTAAAGCGATTTGTACGACGGTGTCTTCAACGTTTCATGTGAATGGGTTACGAGGGAGAAGGAAAGGAAGGGTAATGCGAAAGGACTTGCTTTTTGTTGTGGGAAATGAAATATCTTTGGAGGTTGTTCACGTGCCGGGATGGTATAGGCTGCCATTATAGCCAGCTATTGGGCTTGGAATATGGGCTAATTTTCGTTTGTTCTACTGTTTTCGGTTCATGACGGGGAGAGCTCAGAGCTATCAATCAGGCAGACATCAGTTTTCACTGATTTTTAGCAGGCAGTTGGTCACACGAGCATTGGATGTAGCTATGAAACCATCATACAACTACTGAGCAGAACCAGAAGTACATTTCGTAACATTCAATGGTGTAGCAAGACTATGAATTTCTTCCTTCTCACATGGTCACCAACTCAAACAATAATCGGTTCCAATTTGTAGCCAAAGGAGTAAAAATTTCCTTTGTTTCAGGTATTTTCAAGGCCTCGCTTGGAACTTTAATGGAGTCGTCTACCTTCCGATATGCTCACAGGGCACTGACTAGCAAAATGCTGAGGAAACTATATTGTCAATTCAGTGTGTTATTTATTTATTTCAGCTTGTCAAACTCAAAACTAGCCAAATCAGGACAGAACAAAAAGCTGAAGCATTACAGCTTGGAGTAGGGATGCAAATCAGAATTTGTCTTCTATATCTAGAGATAGAGTTGGACAGCCTTTAGCTGTGAGGCACTGAAGGAAGGAGGCAGAAGCTGCAGTTACCCGAGTCGGATGCTTTTCTGCAGACCATGAAATAGTAGACTGGGATGGTAAGTTACTATACTAACATTCATCTACTCACATAAAAGAAAAATAATCAATATAATTTTTTATTTGGAGTTCATATTATGGAATTTCTTACATTGTTTGATTCTGTTTTGAAGAAAGAGCACAGGGTTTGATGCTGAAAACCATCAATGGTTAAGTTGTCCTCTGATCTGAACCCTCACAATCGTAGGCAGGAAGGCTAGAAATGACTTATGAGACGACATAAGAGAAGGCCCTACATCATAACTTGAACATGCAGCCTTCCACAGTTGCATCAATGCAATTACCCAAACATAAATCATGACTGTGCAATTGAGTATATGAAAATTACACCATATATAATACTTCCTATTAAATTTACATGTAGACTTCAATGGAAACACTTATCTCCATGTTGTTACTTATTTGGCTTCAAGCTCATCTGATTATATCATAACAATGCCGGTTTAGCCTGTGAAACACTATCCGTAGAGCTACTTTCACTCAACAGACGCTTCTCTACCTCCTCAAGTCTTTGCAACCATTTTAGTCCAAGGTCACATCCAGCTGTTGCTGCTATTTGAAATTGCTCTTTTGCCATTTCAATTGGATCCGTGGCTAGGTATTCTGCATTCTTCCTTGCTCTTTTGGCAGCAGAACCCCTCTTTGAACTAAATTTTGTTAGGCATTCTGGGACTTGAACACCTAAGAAGTGCCGGTAAGAATAGTACTACTTTTTAAGACTTCAATTCAGAATATGTCAACCAAAAAAAGTAAATCAAGTTTCAACTTCAAGACAGTTGTTTTATAATGATCTAAATGTTCTCTGGTCATATCTAGCATTAGCTATTGAAACTAGCCGTCATTTAGTAATACGTTTCTCTTTTACCCAATGTGAGTCACCCCTGTTAATACCAACTACATAATAACATGATAAACTTCAGAAAATCTTACTCGTACACAAATATGGTGTCAAGGGAAAATTATGAAAAGGTGGGCATATTTAACCTCTAAGTAGCAGAGATCCATATGCTATGGCTGCTCCAGCATGTCCCTGCATACGTTTAAAAGGATAGAAGGTAAATTCTATCATTACAGTATAAACTAGTTGGAAATATAATAATAAGGTTCTTGTATGTATTAGAACTTGTAAAATTCTTACCCTTGGCTTATAGAAACATAAGTGGCAAATATAATGCAAATTATGTACCTTTTCGTTTTTATAGCACTGCAGTTACTTAAAATGAATACAAACCTACTTCGTCAGTGTTTATAGGAGGAAAATTTAATTAGGCACAAGGACCTATGATCAATAACCATCACCAGAAGATGATGGGACAGAGTAATTGTTCATTCATTATGCATAGTTCTGATTAAATCCCATCTCCTTCCATAACAAAATAACCAGACTTCTGCTTCATGATTTAGATCATGTATCTTCAAGTATAACTATTTGATTTTGCTCAGTCGAACTTGAATAGGGTATTAAAAATGCTTTATGTGGTAGCTCATGAGGTTTAATTAACAAACTTCACAATTCCCAGTCCCCACCCCATTGACAGTTAGCTATGATGTTCAACCTGCGGAAGTCCTTCCAACATAAACAACAGACTTCGAATGAACTAGACTGTTAATCAGGCTACCACACCATTGGACCAATTTCTCACTCAACAGATCCAGAAACCATTTTTGACGATAATGGAGGAATTCCCAACCATAGAAGATCCATGCGTGATAAATAAAACCACAAGTCATAAGAACAAAGAACAAACTTACCTTCTCTGATGCCCTGTGGAAACACCATAACGCTGAAGCAATGTCTTTCTTCACACAGTCCCCTGTCAAGTATACGGCACCTAGAAGGTAAAGAGCACCTGGATGCAACTATAAGATAAGGAGTTAAAGTAAGGATTTGGGAGGTATTATGAAAGCACCACATAGAACTGACTTCTCAAGAAACTTACCTGGTCGACAGCTTTCTCCAAATAATAAAAAGCTTGTTGATCTGAGTGGACATAGTCATTCTGTCCAAAAAACAAGCCAGAGAATTAGAATGCAAAAGTTATCATTTGCTGAAAAAGTAACAGATAACAAAGAGAATCTCCTAAGAAGAGTATTGCTCAAGAAAATTATTAAACCAATGCCTATAGCTTCATACAAACTGCTTAAACTACTTTAGTAACAATATTTAAGAAACAGAAGCCTAACCTCAACTCTTAGACGACAACCCAACTCATACTGTGCATCTGGATCACCCATATCTGCAGCTTCTACTAACAAAGCAGCTCCTCTATCATAATAAGCAGTTAGTTTAACATTTATGTCTATATAGATAACCAAAACTAACATGTAACAGAAACAGGATGAGATTAGCAAAAAGAAAAACATTAATATGAAAACAAAGAATCATATACATAAAAACATGGATACTAACAAACACTGAAAATTCAAAGACATCGACATAGTAAACCATCATAATTTCACAATGTACTTGACAAAAGTGATGAAAAAAAAAAATTAAGCTAAATCAGATTTCTGACCACCCATAAGTCATAATTCAATACAACAACTATGCAATTACGATCGGATTGCAAAGATAAAGCAAAAAACCCTTACTTACATGGCTTTACATGCCCCGGGAACGTGGTACTTCAAATGCAATTTGGATAACCAATACCTAGCATGCGTATTGGAATTATCAGCCGCCAATGCCAACTCGAAGTTCTCCTTTGCTGCCTAGGATTAAACTTTAAAATTAGAAAACATAACCCAAACGGAAAAAGCTTTTGAATAATAATAATCAAAGTTTCCAATTCCCGCTAAGTACCCTAAGGAGAGGGATGAGGCGCTTATCATTGAGCTCGCAGTAATCAATGACTCTATCAACTTCTTTCAAAGCACTCCACCCTTTTGCTATTAACTCCATTGCTTTCTTGTTTCTGCTATGCATCTCTCTCTGTAACAACAGCAAACCCACGATTGCAAATTAACAATTCGAATGAAAATGCATTGGAAAAATGAGAAAATCGAAAGGAAAACAGAAAAAGAGAGAGAAAGATGACCCACGTGTGGATTGAACTGAACAAAGCTGAGGGTGGCATGTTTCAGTGCTGGTTTTGCCAAGAGCTGTCTCAGCATCATCTCTGTGAGTGAGTTTGGGAAGAAATGGCTGCTTTCCACTCACTGATTCAGTTCTTTTTAGTACATCCGAGTCTGCTCTTCATCTAATGCCAATACCCAATGCCCACTGCCATTTCCCTTTTAGGCTGTATAACTTTGAGTGGGCCGAGCTACCTTGGATGGATAGTCCATCTCCAAGTGATACCCAAAATGTTAACAGTGTGAAAAACTGGCTTACTTATACAATTTTTATTTTATAAAAATATATTTATCCAAACGGTGTAATTATTTTATAAAAAATCTCTGTTCAGCCCTAACTCCATTCAACAACTTAGGTCTCTTCATAGATGCACAAATTAATGTCTAATCATTTGTTCTTAACTTCTATAATCTTAATTTGACTCAAATTTTGCTCTAATTACGGACCTAAATTGAGACATACTTGGCTGCAATGGTCATTTGTTACTGCTTTGAATTCAATTTAGAAAATGATTATAGACAGAGTTGAAGCTTAATTAATTTTTTAATCAACTCACCTTGAAATTTATACCAAATCCAACTTTGATTATGTGGAAAAGAAATACAATAAAATAAAGATATGAGTGTTGAATTAGTGACAAGAATTAGATGAATTGTAATATTATTCAATTGATAATTATTTGAACTTAAACTCCTATGAAGACATAACTTGCAAGAATGAAAGTTTGAAAATTTTGGTTGTCTTAAATTTCTTGGCATTTCATTCTGATTAAAAAAAAAAAATCAAGAAAAGAAATTTGTTATGTCCAGTCTTGATTTATACTAAATAAAAATTATAAAGATGACTATAAAATGTAATAATTTACAATATGCAATACTAAAAGTTACTTGGCCTTAAATATGCTTATTCTCAAACACTTCATTTTTATGATTGAATTACTAGGAAAAGAGTGGATGAAGAACCTATTTATTCAGTTTAGTTCAATGAAATGATGAATTAATGAAATAAAAGGCAGAAAAAGCAACAGAAAAAAAAAAAAGCCTATTAATTTATTATTTTTATTATCAATCTTACCACAAACAACTTGGGTTTGATTTGATCTATCATTCAAGCATATACCTCTAATACCAAAAATAAGACAAGTCTATTAGACTCTTCTCAAATTTTAGTATTGAAAGCAACATTCATTTGTGTACCATTGATTTCACGTCCAAATATATATACGAAAATAATACGAGTTAAAATTTTATAAAAAAATATATATATGAATTTGATAAAAAAACAAAATGTTTTATATGTTAACATATAAATATGACTTTAACACAATTTTATTCATATATTTTATATCATATGAATACAATTTAATAAAATATGAATATAAAAATATATATAAACTATCAAACATAAATTAAATAATTCAATTTTCAAATATAAGTATAAAGAAAGGAGATTTGAACCTAATCTCTTGGGGATAAGGATTGCTAAATTAAATTTTTTTGACGTTCTTAAACAATCTTTTCTAAAAAGAATTGTAAATAGATATTTTTCATTAACATATAATTTTTTGTTTATAATAGAGTGTAGAGGAGAATAAAAAAATTGAATTTTAAATATATATTTTTTAAAAATAGTAATAATTAGTAAGTCAATTTTTAGTTATTTACATCGTTTTCATTTAAATCATGTTATATAATTAAAATTTAACAATCAATTATTCATTATTAAAAATTAATGATCCATTGAAATAAATATTCAATAATCACCCTTCAATTATAGAATGAGATGTATAATGAACAATTAATTTTTTTAATATAATTTGAATTAATATATATATATATATATATATATATATATATATCTTCACACACTAACATGAATTAGTTATTTTCTTGCAAATTTTTTTCCATTAAAGCCAAATGATACCTAATAATTGAAAATTCAATATAGTCTTTGGCAAATATTTATGTCATATTATGATTTAAATAAATAAATAAATAAATAAAATTTATGGTGCACGGTTTTCCATGCGACAAAAATCATGAATGAGATATTTGAAGAGTGCCACGTGCAGGCTAAGAATTGGAAAGGGAGGCACTTAAAGCTTAAACCGTCACACCCGACCCGAGTTTTGATAATTGTTAATTCGCCCCCACGGCCCACCACTATTTTGTCTTGTCCAAAAGAAAGGCAGGAAGCATAAAGATAACAAGGCATTGGGCCCTTAGGCTTCGGGTTTGTTGACGATGCCAAAGATTGCGCTTTGTTCGAGATTTGAGAAAGCTACAGCTGCATACAGGCATTTAAACCAGTGGGTGTTGGTACTTTGTTGCCCTCGGTGACTTGGTCTTTTGCTCAAGGGCGCTTAAATTTTAATTTTAATCGATTTATTTCAATTAACTTAAATGTATTCTATTATTTCAATTAAGTTGGTTGATTAATTGAATTGAATCTGATTTACTTTTTGAAATAAAAATTTTTTATTCAGTTAATAAAACAAAAATAAATTAATTTTGTTAAATTTAATTTTAATTAATTCGATTCGAAATTAATTGAACCGATCGATTGAACACTTATAATTTATTTATTGAAATTAAAGACATAATAAAATTAAGTTTAATTGAATGTGTGAAAATTTTGAATTTAAGTTTGATTTTAAACTATAATTTAGAGGTTCGAAATTTGGTTTTAATTTAATTAAGTTTTTTTTATATATATTTTGAGTTTGAATTAATATAAAAATTGAATTATTTAAACTTATTTAATATTTCGTTTATCAAATGAAATGAGATCGATTTTCATATTCAATTTCAAATTTGACTATTTCAAACACAATTCAAATTTAATTTTTTATAAATATTTTAAAATATTAAAGATAAAATAAAAAATTGATGATTAAAATAAAAACTTTGCTTAAACTTCTAAATTATTTGAATTAAGCGTTAAAATATTTATATTTAACTTCCTCAATAACTCAATCTATTCACAGTCAAACTCAATTCAAAATAATTAAATTAAATTTAAATTTTTTACTTAACGAGGACAGTTTATTTATGAATATAAATATCTAATTTATTATACATGTTAAACTTGAACCGTAGGTGATTGAATAATCAAAATTTATTTTAAAGTAAAAAAGTTACATGGATCATATCTAATATTATATTATTGAAGTAGCTTTCGTAAAAGAATATAAGCAAAATATTTGAAACTTAATCTAATGATTAATTTTTTCTAAGAAAAATTAAATTAAATTAAAATTTTTATTTTTCATTTTTTCTTTACCGTTTCTGAAAAAAAAAAAATATATATATATATATATATATATATAAGACAAATAATTAATTTACTTTGTCTTAACAAAAATATCTGGCTCTGCACAAAATTCTAATGACATGCCCATATTCGTCTTTTCAACTATTTTTCTCAATTATTTATTTATTTTTAAGAATAATCTCAATTATTTCCATTTCTATTTCTATTTCTATATCGTGGAATTGCCCTGATCCGAGGACCCCAAAAAAGTTTCGTTTCTTTTGAATTTTAGCCAAATTTCGTAATATAAGCTCTTAGCACCAAGAAAAGATCTCAATGGGGGCAACGGAAAACATCTGGACCGCCATGGATATCGCAGCATGCCAAGCTAAACACAACAGCAGCAACAATTCAACCGTCGACGATTCAATTCCTTACTCTCCTCTCTCAGTCGATACCGCTCTTTCTTTTCCCGCCATGGTCCCTCGTGTCATGTTCGCTTTACCTCCTCTTCTTCTTCTTCCTCTTCTTAAGTTTGTTTATTTTAGGGTTTGATTTTCGTATGGATTTTGGCGGATCTTCAATATCTGTACAATTGTTTTTAAGCTAAGTTTGACCAGCTCAAACGCCAGGAATTTCGGATTTATTTTGGTTTTATCCTTTGTTTTCTTTTTCCTATACATTTTCGCAGCGAGTTGTCTAAGGATCTGTTTAGGAAATGGGCGAAGTTGGACGACTCTTGCTTCTCCGTCGAGACTGTATCTGGCGGCATCACGAATCTTCGTGAGCACTTCGCTTATTGCTGTTTATTACACATTTTTTTTTTAGTTTGTTTTCTTTTTCATTAGCTGAACGGAAATTTTTGCTTTCTGTAGAGAAGTAGGAAGCTTAAGAGGGAGTTAATTTCTTTGAAGTATTTTTTTCTTAGAGCGGTTCTTTAACTCAATTTACAGTTATTACGATCAAATTAATAAAAAAAAAAGTTCCGTACTACGAGGCTACGGAGCGATCATTTGGTTGCTTTTTTATGTTTGTTTTATTTTATATTTTCTGCTTCTATTTGCTGTGTTTGATTTTGTGGTAATTTATACGCTAAGCAAGCATGAATAATTTAATGCAGTGCTCAAGGTTTCTGTGAAGGAAGAAAATGGAGATAATGTGGCTGTAACGGTTAGATTATATGGACCTAACACTGAATATGTCATCAATCGTGAACGGGAGTTACAGGTATTCCCCTATGCTTTTCTCTACTAATTTTATCCAGAAAAAGTGCCTTCCCCTAATTGCAATTTTTAGCTGAATATTGGTTTGTATAATATAACCTTTAAATTGCTAAAAACGTTGCTTATAGTTACAGAAGTCTTATAGTGTTGTGCCCCAGGGTCTGAATCTTCTCTGGAAGTGTTTGGTCAACTAAGCAGCCATTGACTTAATGGAGAAGTAATCTAATTTAGGCAAAATAATTGTTGATTTTGATTTCTTTTGATACATGCCTGTAATTGAGGTGCGTCTAGGTTATGCTAAATACTTTGCAAGTACAATGGAGATTCAAGTTGATGGAGTGTATGTCTTTTTGATGTTATTCCAAGCTAAATTCTTGCTAGTTATGATTCATCTCAACCTTTGATTTTTTTGGTTTCATTACAATCTTTCTAGTTGATGAGCCTCTTCATTCCGTTCTTTACTTTGTAATTGTTCATGTCATATTGTGTTTAGGCAATCAAATACCTCTCGGCTGCAGGATTTGGCGCCAAGTTGCTTGGAGTTTTTGGAAATGGCATGGTGCAATCTTTTATATATGCGCGGACCTTAACTCCATCAGGTAAGCATTAGAGAGATCATCCATGGGAGTAAGACTTGCAGGTGAAGTTGTGTTCTTTAGACATCAGTAATTTGAGAGGGTTTATGCCATAGAGCTTCTGAATCTCATAATCTAAGCCGGTGGTATTCTTAAGAAAGTTCTTTGCCTCTCTTTAAGTTTTTTATTGTCCTATTTATTTCATAACCATTATTGATATTTGGCCTAATCTCATGCTATAGTTATTTTAAATTTATGTAAGCATTGACTTATCGGCAAGTAATTACTACCTTTACTTCTAACAATTGTTCGTTAACTCAAGCTTAAGTTATTGTTGGGCATGCAGGCTGTGTACTGATATAATTTTAACCTATCTTTTCCCTTGGCAGACATGAGAAAGCCAAAGCTGGTTGTTGAAATTGCTAAGCAACTTCGTAGATTCCATGAAGTGGAAATTCCAGGTTCTAAAGAACCTCAGCTATGGGTTGACCTCTTCAAGTTCTTTGAGAAAGGTTTGAGAACCAACTTCTTATACATGGTGTTGTATGACAGTTTTGCAGCTAAAATAAATTTGAAATAGACTCTGCTTTTTCTTTTGTTTATTTTCAAGTTTTGGTTTTTAAGAGAGCGCTGTTTGTCTGGAGTTTGGACTGACTACATGCTATCGCAAATTTTCCCAAGTAATGTGGGGCTTATTTAGTTTCTTCTCAAGGTTATTGCCTAGCAGTACATGACGTGTAAGTAATGCTCGGAGCCTTCTATTGCAGCATCTGCTCTCCAGTTTGAAGATATTGATAAACAGAGGATATATGAGACAATTTCGTTTAAGGAAGTGCATAGAGAAGTTACAAAGCTGAAGGTAAGACTTTTTGTTATATTTGGTCGATTCATCTGGTGCTTATGAAGGGAAGGTGTTACTCGTTTATAGGCTCGGCAACTCTTGCTCAAATGCTGTTTGGTCATTGGTTTCTGATTATATTTTGATTCTTGTAAGATCAAGAACTTTATCCCCATTTATGAGACTGTCTCCTGATTATGGACCAGGAATTGACAGGCGTTCTTAATGCTCCGGTGGTGTTTGCTCACAATGATTTACTCTCTGGAAATTTGATGCTTAATGATGAACATGGTATGTCTGCTAGTCTGCCAATATTCCTCTTTTTTCTGTTGACAATGGAAGAACATGCATGCAAACTATTCATGTTTAGGTTAGTTCATAATTGCAGTATATATGTCCTGTACTCTACATGCATTTCTTACTCTCTCCTCTCTCATAGACAAGCACACAGACATATGCTCACAGAAATTTGAGTGGCACATGCACACTTTTTCGCTTATATATTTCAAGATGAATATATCCATAGAAATTAACTGTAAGTTGATATTGGGTTTGATTTTTGCTCTTTTAACAATAATAGATAAGCAAATTCTATGTAGTGACAAATGAACCAACATTGCTGGTTAGACAGATGAAGGATATATAAACTTTTGCAACAAAATGCTATGGCGTTATAGATCTGAGAATATTAAGATGTCAGTCAGAGATAATAGGCATGGGTTTAAATGTCAGTATGGGTGCAGTGTCTTTATCCATAGAAATTTTCTGCATGTTGATATTGGGATTGAATTTTTGCTCTTTTTACAATCTATAAATAAGAAAATCATATGTAGTGACAAACGAACCAATGATGCTGGTTAGACATGAAAGGATATCTAAAAACTATTGCTTGATAGTTCTTAAAAACCAAACACTGTTTCATGATAGATATGGGAATATTAAGATGTCAATATGAGACTTAGTTGGCATTAGGCCATTGGCTGCTGGCAAATGTGGTAAATCCTGCAATATATGTAATCTGTACTGGGTTTTATTGTTTTCTTGGTAAAGATAGGGATCATTCAAGAGATGAATCATGAAGCCCCATAGATCTTTCTTGTATAATTCCGAACTTCGCTTATTTCCAACCAAAATAAGTTTCTGTAATATGATTGAGATTTGATCATCACACACTTGAGTGCATGTAAGAAGTAAGAACCAGGAAAAGAAAAGAAAAGAACCATCTTATGCATCCGTTTGTGTGTATTTTCAAATTGTATTACTTGAAATTGTATCGGCTGCACACTTGACAGTATCCAAGAAGTGTTGTCTACGTTTTCATCCCATACAAGCACTACTCGAAACATTTTCACAGTAGAGTGTGGTATGACATATATTGATACAGCTGAGGATGTTCTGTTCTATGAGACATCAGTGGGTTGAATATCATGCTTTATCATTATGAGAAGTTTATTATTAATGTTATTGCTTAATAAAAACACTGCCATGTCACCATGATAACCCACCCACAGGATGAGGATGTCTTATGAATCAATAACCTCAAGACAGAAGAATTTGATATTGTCTTGGTTCCTAATTACTGGATGGAATACAAGTATAATTTCTTCTGCTTACCTATAAATTGTTCCAATTTCTTGTTGTGCATATTGACCTAACTGTTTATCTGGTCAATGTCCAGATAAGCTCTACCTCATAGATTTCGAGTATGGATCATACAATTACAGAGGCTTTGACATTGGAAATCACTTCAATGAATATGCAGGCCATGACTGTGACTATAGCTTGTACGTTTCCTGTATATTTTCTGCTTTACAAATCTGTGTTTTTTTGTGCAACAGTGGTGAATAATTGAATAGATTGACACCTACTGATTATTGAACATGGTGTTAATGTAGGTATCCTAGTAAAGATGAACAATATCATTTTTTCAGGCATTATTTACAACCTGAAAAACCACACGAGGTATGTAATGATATTTGATTGGGTGCATTTGTGTTTTGAACAATAAGGATTCAAGTTTGACAAGAATGCCCCTGAAATAGAATACATTGTTAGTTTGTCACAGCTTACAATGGTTGAATGAATTCTATGTGCATTATTTGAGCCATGTGGAGGGTCATTTTATCTCATAATTAATTGGAGTTACTGCATCCCGTTAATTGTTGTGTGTTAATTGAACCACATATATTCTTTCTATGACTGATGCCATTTTCAAGCTAGAGCTGCATTGGGGTTATAATTCTCATGATGTTAAATTGATATGAAGGCCATTTCTAACTGCTATTAGCCACTAATGACTGATCTGACCGGTGGTCCTCATAATGCTAGATATCCAAATTGATTTATTTATTTATTTTTCATTATTAAATGGTTTTGTCTTAGCATGTGTGCAAAAAATCACATGCTCATCATTCAACACTTCAATGTTGAAACTATGAAAGACAAATTGAAGATAGCTAGGAATTCCACTGCTAGAAATTTTATCTTGTTTACTTATGGGCCCTTGCGGGTTCAGAAAGAATTTTGTACCTGATATATATGTTAGATTTGAAAATTGAAACTAATGGAATGCTATGTTTCCAGTTTCAAAGGAAAAATCTCTAGATTTAAAGCTTTTGTTTGTTGACCACAGGTATCAGAAAAAGATCTTGAAGCTCTCTATATCGAGACAAATACGTTTATGTTAGCTTCACATTTGTATTGGGCTTTATGGGCTCTAATCCAGGTATTTTCGTTCCCAAGCCATGCTTTTCAAGCCTGAGAATGTAGAAACCATGACATATATCTAATCTCGTCCTTTTTTCTTTCTGCTAATTACAGGCAAGGGTGTCTCCCATCGATTTCGATTATCTTGGTTATTTCTTCCTGAGGTATAATGAATACAAGAATCAGAAGGAGATGTCATTCTCACTTGCACAATCTCATTTATCAAGATCCGGAACAACGTAAGATTGTTAGTGCATGCCCTACTAGCAAAATTCTGCATGTTATGGATTTATAGGGAGGGCATTTTGATTCCTTTTTATTTGTGTTCTTGTAAACTATTCTTTTGTATCCATTTATGAGAACAAATTGAAAAAAACAATAATAAAGCAATTTCAGGGTCACCTCCCAAACCCCCCAACCAGGTCCAAATAACTGGGCAGCTCCATTCCGGCAGCCCCTCAGATGTATACTTTGGTCTTTGGTGATGTTGCTGGATTCAGTTTTTGGTTAGGGTGTAAACAAACAAATTTTCAATGAATTGTTTGTGAATATATTCGACTTTTGTTCATTTATAATTTTTAACAAATAATCTCAAACAGAAGTATGGTTCGATCATGAATAGTAGTATAATATGTTCGTTTATGTTTGTAAACAAATTCATTTATGATTTGTAAGAAATTTAGTTTATTTAATAAATTATTTATTATTTGTTTGTTGTTTAATAATAATAAAATTTTAAATTACTTATTTATTTATAAGTGATTTTAATATGTAATTATTAAAACTATACATTAAAATGAATATAATTTGTTTGCATAATTTATTTTTGTTTAGTATTTATGAATATATTTTGTTTAATATTCATAAACACATATTTATTAATATATCCATTTAATATTCACAAACACGTATTTATGAATATGTTCACGAACAAATTTAATGAATATGAATATGAACATAAACACAATTTAAAAAAATAAACGAATGAACACAAATATAGTAGGATTTATGTTTGATCCATTCACACACCTATTAATTCTTGTCTCAATCATATTCTGGTGTTTGTTTCGCCCTATAAGATTGAGGCAAGGTTTTGTTTAGTTTGTGTCTGCATGATACTGCATATTATATTGATTCTTTTGGTATTTTCTCTGGTCTGAAGAATAAAACCCGGCATGCTTACATTGATTCATCAGACCCATTTAATTTTGGTAATTACAGATTTGTATTTCACGATTGCTATAGTGAGAATACCGTGGAAACCCGTGCTCTGATTGCTTGGGCGCGATGGCCTGAGATTTAATCTCTCATGAAGTAGCCGAGTTTCCCATAGGTTTCTTTCAAACAATTGGCCATATTCATCTGCCAAATCGAGCACTCGTTACACAAGGAAGATTCAACACTATGGCCAAAAAACCTTGCAACAGGCCTCGGTGAATAAAATGAAAAATAAAAATAAAAAGATAAGACAGAATTATTTTTTCTTTTATTACGATTGTTTGGAACGAAGATGGAAATCCTAAAATAAATTTATAAATAGAATTATTAATTTATGATGAACGAGTATGAGATCATTTGAAGTTCTGATGGGAGCTTGAGATCCTGTGTGTCTTAACTGCTGCACTGACCTAAATAGTGAAAGATAATATGAACGAGGGAGTTCCAGGCATGCAGTCAATTGCAGAGCTAAAGAGAACAAGTGAACAAGCTTTTCAATTTTCTACATGTAACCACTGTGTATTATATAATGTAACCCTAAAAATCTAGCAAAAGCGGAAATCCTCATTAATACCAAATCATACCTCATGGGATATCCGATCCTTGAACCTACAATGAAGGACTTATGTGCAGGAGAAGCATCATCCTGGCAACCCCATCACATTCAAGAGATACCACATGGCATGAACTACAGAGCCAACCCTATATTGGAAACATTTACAGTCATTATGCTTGGAGAACTTGGCAATGAACAATGTGGCTTTTCAGCCGGTTCCTGCCAGCAATGCTAGACCAAAGATTTGTAACCAAGGTTTTGAACTGAACCTTTCCTGCTATAGTTTCCCATAAATGTTCAGCAGTAGCTCCCCTCAGATTGTCAGATTTCGAAACGTCAACCAGAGATACACTCATATTGTTTCGAATGATGCAAAGTTTTCCATTAAGTGGAACAAGAGCTGCTGCCTCCAAAGCCCTGGAATTGCCCAAATGTATCCTACTGTCAATATGCTTACTCCAAGAATCAGTTGCTTCATCATAAACCCTCAGCTTACAACCATCCTTGCAGTCTAAAGCATAAAGGTGCCTGTTTAAGGAAGCACATGGGTTCCTCCAGCCTGCAACCATTCCATTATAGACAGGGTACCAGCTGTCGGTTTCTGGTTGGTAGACCTCACTCATCACCTGTCGATGAGATCCAAGCCCCTTTAAGAACCACTTTCCCTCGTATACAACCCCAATGAAGGGCACCATAGCTGTGCTCATATCTGCAATAAAAGACCATCTATTCTTGTTGGGATCATAGATTTCAGCTGACCTCAACGACCGATGCACCCCCTCATTCTCTCCACCAGCAACATACAAGCAATTGTTTATAACACATGAACCAAAGAAATGTCTTCGACGAAGCATATCAGGAGCACGGTGCCATTTATTTGTCCTGGCACTATAAAATATGACTCGTCGCATTGATCCCTTTAATGGATCCTTACCACCAAACAAATAAAGGTGACAACCACTAAGAACAGCACATCCAAACCCAAGGGCTTCAGAATATTCCTTTGGTACCGGGGGGAGTGGCTGCCAGAGCTGGTATACGGGATCAAAGGCATGCCAAGAAATTTTTCCATCTCGATCTCTCTTAATGACGTATATCCATTCTTCTGCAATTCCAAGACTCTTACGGAGTGAATAAAAGAAGTTACCAGACAAAAGTCTATACCATCTTTTGCAGACCAGACGAAGCTTTCTGTGCTCAGCGCGGGGGACACGTATTAAGCAAGCAATAGCAAGATCATCAGGGAGTCCTGGGAGCAGAGGAGATTGGTGACGGCTCCTATCACCACGTGCTGCCTTTTCCCTTGTTGGATGAATGGATGGTTTAACATCAGGTTGGAGACAGAGCTTGGTACCAGGTACATACTTTTTTGCTCCAGCAACAGTTTTGAGTCTAGCATCTACTCTACATAGACAAGCTGTTGTATCAACCTGCCAAGACATTCACAATTGATGAATTTTTTTTTTCCTAGATTTTTCTTACCACAGTAACAAGAATCTTGTTAGATGCACTATGTCAAGCATCAAGAAAGATGTGCATACCAAACCACCAAGATGCCAATGATATCATTTATTTCTGATGATAAAGAGCCGTTCTAGCTTGTTCAATCTGGACAATAATGTTTGACATTCAATTTTATGACATCCTTTATTGTTAAATCCAGATTCCAACATACAAGCAACAATTACCATCTTAAGCAGATGTAGCACTTTATTTATTTCTTTTAAACAGTATGATGAATGCGCAAAATAAAGCATTGCAGGTCCAACTAATAATCTGAACAATTTGGGAGCTATATACTGAGGCTAGTATCAAAATAAAAACCAAAGACGGTTTCACTAACACTCAAGGAACATAAGCCTTGAGTGGAAGTAGCGTGTGGCAGATTCCTCTTCTGTTAAGTCCCACACGGATAGTATAAGATAGTCGGTCTCGTACACAAGCTTAAACCCACAAAGAGCACTAGAAATTGATAGAAAGCTCCTAAACACAAAATAACATATTGAAAGAACTAACATGAAAGAAAACAGATTTTCAACTTTAAGGATAACAATGCACTTTCTAAACTAATTGTACTAGTTCTTACAGGTAGTTCCCTTGGGCTCTATTGCAATCATTAGAACCCGGGAAAGCCACTTGAGTTGGTCAACTCTTTGGTTTTCACATTTTAAGTGTTTACCATCCCCTAGGCTTCAGAAAAAGAGCATCTTTTAAGTTACGATGTTCGAGATAAAGCCATGAATGACGTAAGTTCCACAAACATGTTCCTGTGTACATTTCGTATGTTATTATGGTCATGACTTCATCCACATCTATGCTCCCACACTAAAACACCATACTTCAGTAAGATAACATCTCAATTAAAAAAAAAAAAAGGCATCTCAGTGAGCGAGACTCCCACTTTGTGAGATCTAAGGAGGGTTATATTATCGCAATCTTCTCTCCGCATTAACAAAAAAACTGTTTTTGCTTGAACAAATCAGTCTACGGGGGAACAATTCTAGTAAGAGGCTTCAGCCAAGATTTGTCAAACCATAGGATGGTACACAAATAAACTAAAGAGAGATAACTATCCATCCTCAGAGGAATTTGAGGTCCATGTAGTTTGATAAATGAAAAATCAAACATAGAACTAATTGGACCACCCAGACACTAGCACATCAAGTAGTTTGAAACGCGAGCATTAGCTATTATCACCAAAAACCATTGAACAACATTTCTTCAAACAGATAAAATGATAGAATTCTAATCAGAAAGGATGGACTAATTAACTTACCAAAGGAGGTTGAACCATTCTGTCCATGCTTTCCTCCTTCAACAACTAGCCAACACCAAACTCACAACTCACCTCCAGAATCAAGCCCTATCTCTCGATCATCATTCTTTGACCCAACAAACATAAACTACAAATCACAAATTTCTCTATCATCATCACTTCACTTCAAAATTTTCTGTTTTCAAAAGAACAATCTCAGAGATCTATACTGAACAAGAAGCTGCCATTTATGTACAAAAAAAAAAAGGAGCTGACCGTTTTAATCTTTCAAAATCCACAACTTGACTGAAAATCTTAATGTAAAGACCTAAACTTAACGATCAATCACCTTAATAACAAAAAGATGGAAATTTTGTAGAGTGAAGGGAGCTCAGAGTTCAAAAACCAGAGTCAACCGAAGTTTTGAATGCCTCAAAAATTCAACATCTTTTACCTGATAATCTCCAAAACCGTTTGTAAAATCAAAAACCCAAATACAAAAACCTCATAAAACAACCTTCCATGGTCTCAAAAGGGAAAAACAGAAACCCCAGAATCTTATCTTTTCGCATTAAGAACTAAAAAAGAAAAAGGAAATAGCAAAAGAGAAAACTTGATGCGAGAAAGCACAAGAATGGGGGCAAAGAGAGCACTGAAAGAGGAGATAGAGTCCCATTAAAACGTTTCAGTGGAGTTCAGGGCCCATCTACCTCAACGGCACAACCTACTAAGCACAACAGTTCTTTCAACAAGAGAGAGAAAGGCTAAAAGAAAGAAAGAAAAGCAAACCTAAAACATTAAAAGGAGGAGAGAAAGAAGGAGCCTTAAATGATGACACTTCGGTGGTTTGCTTTTATGGGAGGAAGAGAGGAGAAGAGATGTTAACACGGCAAATTACAGTTAGGAAAATAGCTGTTGCCTGTTGTTGAAGACTGAACAAGTCTCTCTAGTTTTAGGACAAAGATTTTGTGAATTTATTTATTTATTTTTGTCTGAGAGTCGAAGAAAGATTCAAATCCAAAAACTGTGGTTCCCACATCTCCACAACTCTTAAGTCTTAACAAAATGGGTTCTTTTTTATTTCATAAAATGTGAAAAGGGATTGTCAAGACCATTGAACAACAACCACATCGGATTTATTACACATCACCTAAGTCCTACTCCACAAAGGGGCATTTTGGGGACTTAAGGATCTTGTCCGAAGATGATGATTGTTGATTAAAATGGGCCATGCTTAGTACATCCTCTTAGTGCATTTTAAGATCACAGTGATTAGATTATGATAGCCATACATGGCCATCACATCTATGAATATATATGCTCTTTGCTTTTTTCTGTTCAGACTGTTCGGTTTTAGGCATTCTTACAGTACTTTTATTTTTGTTTCTTCCTTTACAGAGTAGAAGTAGGACTTGGTAGCTTGGACTTTGGTGGACAAGATATTGATTAATGATTCTTTCCTGAACTTGTTAAAGAACTCTATATGGTTATTGTTTAACTTACTGATAATAAACTCATAAGATTTTTTCCATAACTAATTGATCAACTTATTATATATTGAACTTAACTTGTTAAACTTCTGAATAACACATATTCAGAATGAAAACATGATTACATCTGTTCTTGTACACATTTATGATATTTTTTTTCAAGATTATTATAACCATTAAATATGATATTAGATGTGGGTTAACCTTTTTTTTGTTTGATTTTTTTTTTATATATATATAGAACCATTTTCTGCTTTTCATTTCAAGTTAGTGGACTAGGGTTCGTGCTTGTAAGAAACTGTAAGCAAGTCAGTTCCAGCATGTGTGTCTTAGGTCAACAATCGTTGTAACCGCCATTATTGGTAAACTAGATACAATGTAATAAGAGGAAGTCAGTAATTTTGTTCTTATGATCATACAATTCTACAACTGGGGAGGCCATATTAACTGTCTGAACAACTTGTTTTATATCATTGCCCCTTTTGAACAATTAAGTATTGTTTACTTGGGGAATCTTCAGTTTGGTTTAACAATTGAAGTTTAAGCAATCTGTGCTTATTAGATACCACACTATGCATGAGCCTTCTTGCATGAGTGTTCCCTAGAACAAGCAAATTCTTTTGTACTATGCAGAGCAGAAACTATCATCCACTTCACCAAATAAGATCAAAGCAAGATAAAATGTATTGCATGAAAAGACATATTCCTAGTAGCAGATTAACGTTTACTCATGAAAGGGAAAGGTCACTGCCCTACTGCCCTATATTTTTGAAGATTCATTTCCTTATTTTATTGCTTGGACTATTATTACTAAGCAAGGTTGGACTTTCCCCTCTATATTCAAGGTCCCCATGGGAGAATTTTTCTCTTCAAAGAAAAATAGCAGACTTAGGTGACTAATGATAATCTTGTACTCTTTCAGCAGGCTGTATTTTAGTATTAGGGATTCTTTTTCTTTGTTTCTATTAATTTGGAAAAAGACCCTAACCAGTTTGGCCAAGTTATATGAGGTCATCTAATAGACCATTCAACCGTTCCTCTAAGGCTCACACTCTTAACAAAGTTCCAAACAGATAGTTTACCAGAATATAGAAAATTAATTATTAACCATATACAAATTGCGTTTGGATGTTTAATCTCAAACTTAGAGAGTGGAGTTCGATTTCCTTTATCTTACAACGCACGTAATTGATCATAAAATTATTCATAATCATTCCACAAATGGATTGGTGATGGAGTTTTGAGTCGGTGAACATTAACCTGAGCAAGTTATCTAGTTGAAGTTATGAGTGCTTAAAAGAGAAAAAAAAAAATCAAAATGCCTAAGAGATAAGATTGTAAAACTCGTTTCAACGCTTAAGTTACTAAATATTTGAAAATAAAAAAGAAAAAGAAGTCAAAAAACGTATTGAAAATACATTTGTAAACGCATGCTTTCCATCGTATATACCTCTCGAATGATGACATGACAATTTGGTCTTCTGACATATTTGTTTAGAATTGTGTAACATAGTTCATCATTATATTAGATCCCTATTGGAAATTTGAACTTTCCCTTTAGTATTTAATTTATGATTGGCCATGTACCTGAACTGCTGCTTGACTAATACCTTACATGACATTGTTCCCATGATGCAAAAAGAAAAGAAAAAGAAAGAAAAGCAGACGTAAAAGGAAATCATACACCACTTTCTCGAATGAAATCACAGAAAAATTAAAGTAAAACCAGGTTTGCTGCATGCTTATGGAGGAAATGTATTTGAATTGATTGATGTTGAGGATTGCAACTGAGTTTGCCGATTTCAACTGAACTTACTTGTACAGAAGAAAAAAAAAAACCATGTTCTCTTTTGATCTTATCGTTTTTCTACAAAAGTCTTCCACCTTTTGCTTCCTCTTAATGCAAAGATTTGAGATAAAACAAGTCTTGATCAAGCAAACAGGATCGAAAATATCTTTCTGCGTGCATCCAATCCAATCCCTGCTATGGAAAAGATGCCGATGTTGTCTTCGGTGCCTCGTTATTCTACCAGAATTTTTGAGGGTGTGTGTATACAAAATCTTGAGAATTATTCTGAGCACTAAGGTGAGAACTATGATGCTGCCTGCAATGCTTTTTCCCTTTATAGATCAGCTGAGATGTTGAAAGATGGCTTTCAGTATTTGGGGGACAAAACATGGTTGGAGGTCTTTTGTGGGGTTTTAACAAAGTCATTGTTGGTGGGGTTCCATTTCTTACTTTCTCATACAAATTCATGCATTGGTCATCTACAAATCCTGAGTAAAGCTATGCATATGAATCCAGGATTAGAGCTAATAAAAGTTGGCGTGAGCTCGAAAATTCATTCGAGTTCGTTCGAAATCGAACCGAATTGATCAAAATGTCAAAAACTCGAGTCCGAGCTCGAGAAAAGTTCGAATCGAAAAAATTCGAACCCGATAAAGATCGAGTCCGAAAAAGATCGAGCTCGAAAAAATTCAAACCCAAAAAAATTCGAACCCGATTCGACCCGAATCCGAAACCGACCCGACCCGAAGTCAGAGAAAACTCAAATTTATAATCCGAAAAATTTGAATTATAATTATATAATTATTATATTAAAAAAATAAATAAATAATAATACATTTTTTCTAATTAAAATTTATAAAATTTTAAAACAATCATTATTTATTTATTACATAATTATATCAGTAATTTATTATCAACAAAATAAATATTGAATATTTAAATTCAATTATTAAATAAAATTATTTTAAAACACAATATAATATTCAATATCAAATAATTTTCAATATTATACTTATTATATTTGTAATAATAAATAATAAATATATTATTAAATATAACATTTGATTTTATTATAAAAACAATTATTAAACTATTTTATTATATTTATTTCATATTAAAATTTTAATTTTAATACAATAATAAATCAAATATATATAAATCATTATATAATTGTAACATTTATTTAAATTTGATATTTCGTATAAAATATTGAATACATTATTAACAAAATTAGAATTTAAATTCTGACTCTTATAACTCGTAAACAGAAAAATAGTGATTTGCTTTTTAAATGGTGATTATGCTAAAAAATAAGATTTGAAAGTTGAAAGGGGGATCATACCCTTTTAAAGGTTGTAATAATTTTTTTCACTACAAAAAAGATTCAGACTCAACTATGACATATTTGCATCCAAATTCTTATGTCATTAACAAGTCAATGATTGTTATATTCTAAATTAGTCCAATATAATAGAAAACAAACCAGCAAAGAAAACATCAAGCACCTAAAACTATGACATGTAACATTACAAGAACAACAAAATAGAAAAAATACAATCATTCCCATACACAGCCACCTAGCCATGGAGAAATCAATCCCTAGCCACACATTGCATGAAGAACAAAACAGAAAAAATACGATCATTCTATTCAACGCTAGCGGCTTGATGAATAACATGCTCGGAAAGATTGTAAATGCAGGAAGCAACCAAACTCTCCAAGAGCGACATTATCTTCAAATAAGATTAATGAGGCAATGATCAATCATAATTACTCTTAATAAAAAAATTAAATTTTTAACAATATAACTAGTAAAAAATAAAATATCAACATACATTGCAATTTGAACTCTTCATCCTCCTCCATAAACCAACGAGTTCAATTTAATCCAACATTCCTTCCAAATCTCATTATTTCATCTTCTTCATCTAATAAAATATATAAAAATAATCATATAAGAATTTAAATAATAAAAAATTAATAAAATAATAATGACACTAAAATCTTACCATCTTGATCTATATCATATTCATACAACCAATTACGAGTGGTAATCAAAATTTCTGCATTATGTGTTGTGAGATAATTTTTCAATTTGTTGATAACTTTATTCAGATGCAAATGTGGTAATTGAAATACTCAATATATCATTAGCCATAAGTGAAAGTACATGGTATCGAAATTGATTTTTCTTCCAATAATTAAGAACATCAATTTGAATCTCATAATCTTCTCTTGATTAATTCAAATATGCATATAACTTTGATCTATATAAAAGAGATCTAGAATTGAAACTTCTAAATCCATATAATAACAAAATAAGTTCATATATGAAATTATAATAACAAATGTAAATTAAAATTCAAAATAAGTTCAGGAAATGTAAATTAACATTTCAGGAAATAAAAAAAATATTATGAAACTTTTATTAATCTAATTTTAGTGATTTCTGTTTAAAATTTAAAAACTTATTATTTTAATCATAATTATCTACTTTAATTTCATAATTATTTATATTACGCTTTATTTTTTTTAAGTTCAAAAAGATTATTATATAAATATATTTTTTAGTGTATTATATAAACTACAAAATATCATTCGTATGGTAGTGTATAATTGTATATGATATAATTATATCAAATGTTAAAAATATATAATTTTTTTAATTCAATATTCTAAATTTTTAATAAAACATTTGATTAATTAATGTAAACGATTATATTTAATGTAATAATGTTAATTATGATTTATGTACAAATAAAAAATAAATTAGAAATAAAATAGAGTTAATTAATTGACTATTTATTCATATTAAGCATTTTTTTTTTGTAAATGATAATATTAATTAATACTTTTCTTCCTATAATATCTATATGTAATATTTTCTTTTGCATTTAATGAATATAATTATATCTACTATTTTATAGTAAATATTGAAAAAATTAAAAAAGAGTAAATGATTTTTGTCAAATAATAAATATTAAAATATAAAAATTTGTTTTTATATAAATATTTATTAAAATATAAAATTATATAAAAATTAAATTAATTATCACATTCAAAATTAAAAAAAAAATCATAACTACTAAATTTTCAAAATATTTCAAGTTGCCCCGCTAAACTCACCCGACTAGAACCGGGACCGAACCCAAAAAAGTCTGAACCTGAAGAAGCCCGAAACTGAAAAAATCAGAAATCGAAAAAGCTAAAACCCAAAAAATCTCGAATCCGAAAAAATCTGAACCCGAAAATAACCGAATCCGAAAAAATCCAAACCCAAAAAATTCGAGTCCGAAGAGAGCTCGAACCCGCCCGTTTGTCACCTCTATCTAAGATTAACCATTCTCACCCAAGTGAGCTTTTCTTTTCATTCTTCCTTTTTAACTATTAAGATAGGAAGCTCTCAGGCCACTTCAGAACATCTCAGTGTCCCGATTGTAACGCTCCAATCTCACGACGGAATATATTCAAATGACAAATCTTTATTTTCATTCTCACTCAAGTGAGTTTTTTTTTTTCATTCTTCATTTTTAACTGTTAAAACAAGAAGTCCTCAGGTCACTTCAGAACATCTCAGTGTCTTAATTATAACGCTCCAATCTCACAATCTCATGTCGAAATATATTCAAATAACAAATCTCCATTTTTATTCTACCATATCCAATAATTTGAATATACTATTTTTATTTAATTTTAATTTGTATTATTTTTATATATTCTATTCCTTCAATATTTGGTATTGTATTTTTGTGTATAGTGTCAGGACTACAGCCACCGCTTCACCAACTGCATAAATTGTGGATATCGTACAGGTAAAGAAGGATTCTTGCCAATTTGTTTCCCTGTCTTTATCTGTTCACCATTTTCTTCTCTCCATAAAGAGACAAGGTTTACATGACATAAGAGACAAGATTGGAGTTGTTGAAGTGCCTATTCATCACTGTTTTCTTCTGATTTTCTTAATCTCTTCGATCAAAACTGATGCTGTCGAAAGCTACCCTTCATGAAAATTACGAAATTAATAAAAGAAATTTGAAATGGCTCACTTGGACCACTTGAATTATTATATGTGTTGTGAGAACCAGAATTCCAACCATTGATTCTTGTGAATTGCTTTCATTCATTTTATTAGTCGTTGATTTGTGAACTGAGTTTCATTTGATTGATGATTGATGACGCAACTCAACTTGCCATGTTTCTTCGGTTACATGAAAGTACCAGTCATCATACGATTCCACTCGGTCTAAATCCAAGAAAAAACCTCAAAACGCGTGTCTGGCTCAGTTTTTCTCCGCCCAACTTGGGCGGTTGGGATATGATTATTTGGTTATTATAATTTAATAAGATTTTCAAGAGTTTAGGTATGACTACATTTTCTGAATTTTCAGTCCTCAAACTGGTCAATTTCGAGCATGCTACTGAAGAAGAGTCATCCACCACAGAATCAGGCTGACAGAATGGCCAGATTTGCTACCATTTTCAACGATTTCACAATATACGACAATATAAATTCATAAAAAAGAATAAAAAATATATGAATTAAAATTTTAATAAAAATTATATGAAATTAAAAAAGAAAAAATATAATTAAATTAAAATTAAATGGGTCACAACTATTTGAAAATATAACAAAATAATCGATGAATTGTAAATTGAAAATTTCTATTAGATCGACTTTATAATAAAGTTAATTTATTTTATATTTTTTTATATTAAAAATATCGTAAAATACATGAAAATAAATGTAAAATTAATGTTAATAGATTTATTTACGTAATAAGAAGTATAAACATATAAAAAAACGTAAATTTAATGTCAAAAAGACTTAAAATATGATAATAAGCTTAAACATAAACGTGAGTTTAGTATCAATAAGCATAAAATAAATTAACATTATCATAAATAAATATAAACACATAAAAATGAATGAAAATAAGCTTAAAATAGGTTTACCTTATAATAAGATAAATCTTATTATAAAATTCTTCATTGCAAACTAAATAACAATGGAAAAATGAAACAAGAGATGCGTGATTTTTAGAAGACAATAACAAGAAAGCTCAATTTTCAGGCGGTAATATGAAAACCAAACTCTTTTCATTGTATCCTGTTCATTTCAGATAAGTACAAACTGCAGAAACACAAGGGAATGCCCTGCAGCAGAAATGTGGTTCACTACAAAAGAATCTCACCAGAAAGAAGAACAATCCTGTCTATCACACAATGATGCCTCCATTTTGATCATAGTACTCAAAATCCTAAGATGCATCAAGCATCGTCAAGCCAAGGTTAACATTCAATGTAAAATCAGACTGATTAAAGGCAATCGGCTGTGTCATCAGCGGCACCAACAAGGCAAAAAAGATCATGAGAATCAAAGGCAGAATGCTAAAACAACTGCAGTCAATAACTGATGCAGCCAACTAACCATCTTTTAGATAGTATCTTCATGTAAGTCAGTACTGTGTTTATATCGGAATGCTTAATCTGTGCGGAAAAAATCATTTTGTGGCCTCAGTGTCTCGATCATGATATGAGGGTATACAACCAAGCCAGCCATAAACAGCGTGAACTGCAGAAGCACAAAACGATAATTAGGCAGTTTCCACAGGTGAAATATCAGTCAAGTGAAAATAACACTTATAAATGCCGTGAAATGTACCAGAAGGGGTAGGGTCAAGAAACCCCAAATAGGCCACAGAGCAAAGCAGAGCCTGTATGAAAAATGTCAGCAAAACTTGAAAAGAAATTGAGTATATGCCACCCAACAAATCTATGAAGAAATAAGACAATTGTTCTCCTTACAAGCCAAAGGAGATAAGTCCGAGCAAGGTAAGAAATGGCAAAGCTGTAATGCTTAACAATTCCCACTTTTCTTCCGACCTCCTTACACTCAACGCTAACATACTTGTATAAAAGAAGATGGCGACATTCAATCCAATCCCTACCAAGCCAAGGTATAAAGGCATTCTGCAAAGCAATTAAATGACATAAGACGATTGATATATATATATATATATAAAATATAAAAGCTGAATCACACCTACGAATATATACACAGTATCTCAATATTGAGCAACTACAAACTAAATATGAAAAAAAAAAAAATCATTACTTCAAACTGCCTACTGGGACTATTCAAAAATTAAGCCAGCCAGTTGATGAAAGAATAATGAATATAATCATGTTATCACAATTTACCAAAGCATAAATATATTCTGATTGTCTACTACATTACAAAGGCAATTTATCAATTGTATGTTAGATAAAATGGAAAGACGCTCATATCAGTTAGGTTAAATTCAAAGCCACAGGAGATAGCTGGATAATTGTAAGAGATCATGGAGCAAGCCTTGGGGTGAAACCATAATCTCATCATTGGGAAAAGAATAACTATCTAATTCAAAGAGGGTGAGGATGCTAACAGTGATTTTTCCAATAGTAATGATATCATCGAAGAAGTCACAAGAAGAAAAAGTGACCTGCATTTCTGGAGCAAGTTAAATAATTTAAGATTCCCGTTCCTAACAAGCTCATCAACTCCATTACATTAGGTAGTAATTACTGATCATGGTGGCACTTACTTGATACTACAACTGGATGAGGCTTGAGCCATAACTTCTGTAAGGCAATTGACAGAACTCAGGACCATTGTATTTAAATGCAAAGGTTCTCACAAGTAGGCTATTAGTTACTTTATAGGATGAAACTCCACTTTTCTAGCAATTTGTTCAACATTCGTCTGGCAAACATAATGTCAAAGCAAAAATACAAGACTCTGCAGTCTGCATGATTAAAAAAATATTCATACATTTGGACCTCTCTAATCTCAAAAGTTAAAAAGTTATTTATGTCATGATCTATATTCTGGTTCTGTACCAAAATAGATTGTACAGAATGATACGTGCAGCACAGCTTACAAGGTGATACTGGTAAAATTCAACTTAATAGAACAGGAGAACTAGTTAGATAACACATATTTGACTTCAGTTTGTCTAGTGTCATATCCATTTAGAAATCCCTGGTTACAAGAAGTGCCCAATCACATTAGAGGAAAGAACATGGATTATGATAAATAGAAAAACACAAAGAACACATGATGTTTCTGTATTATATCATCAATTTATCATGCAATTATCAACTGAAAGTCTTCATTTTGAAGACAGTTTATAGCTAAGATGTTGACGTACATAATATAACCTTAATCATGACAAAATAGATAAAATGAATCACAGACTATTCGTGCAGTAAAATACTCAATTTGCAAATTCAATTAGCTAATAATTAGAGAGACTTTTCTTCCATTCTTTTGTAAACTATGCTTGTTCGGAAAGAGCTTGATTTCATGACATGGGCTTGCACGCGCACACACATACAAACATACACAAAGTTAAGAATATATAGAAGATCTGACATTACAAGTTTCCTGATGACCAAAAAATATTCACATCAATTAGTTTCTTACCCTGTAATATTTAAAGAAACATTATCCAAAGAGGTTAAGCTAGTCGAAACAAACTTTTTCTATACATTTAAACAAATCCACAAAAATATTATCTACTATCTCTATCAACAACAGAGCTGCCTCTATTACTGAGCTGGTGCTTCCTATGTTGTGTACATAAATTCCTTGCTAAAATTGATATAAGCAGATCTTGGGCACATAAACAATCATTCAGAAACTCAAAAGATTAACTACTAAATCAGAGTAAAGAACAAGGAGCAAAGCAGCAATTAAAAATGGATACTGGAAGCTTTGGAGCAGACAATATAATTCCACTTTATATCCACCAATTTAGTGGCTGAAGCACTTCTCCCATTTCAGCTACAATTTCAAATGATCCTTAGCACTTTGATTTTTGAACCAATTGAAGTAGCATTTTGAAAAATCAGAGGAACCCTTTCCAATTCTTTTTTTTTTTTTCAAAATTGAACTAGCTTCTCCCATTTCAACTACAATTTCAAGTAGCTCCAAGCACTTTGACATTGAAGCAACCAAAGAAGACATAATAATGAACCTTGTCAAAGGCCGTCATAAGTTGTCAGATACCGTAATTATATAGAACAAGATATTAGCAATTATTCAACAGACAAACAATAAGATTCAAGCATCATAAGCACTGAGTTATCAACTAAATCTCATAAATCATACATAAAATGCAAAATATGAGTATTCTAAACCACACTCAGTTAAAACTCAATCCAGTCAGTTACCTTCTGATTCGCTCATCGTGCCACAATAGATATATGAAGTTGGAGTGCCTATCACCAAAGTAGATAATGAACAATGCTGAACCAACCCAAAGAACATTCTCCAGAATCTCAGTCCAAGTTCTAGTTCTCGCGGTTGCCGGTGATAAAGGCTGTAACCTTGAGCATGCATCATCCTCAAGGTCCTCATTGCCTGATGCATATCCTTGACTATGCCTCTGCCTCATATATCCTCCAGCAACTGGAGTCCCACTAGACATTTTCACCCTCTCACACAAGATGAACCCCCAAAAAAGAAAAAAAAAGAAAAAATCTTTTTTAAGAGCTAAAAATCCCCACTTCCCTGAACGGAATTTCCATAAAGAATATTGTAAGATGTGTACTATTCTACTATTAAACCTTTCTCCAATGTCAAAATCACAACCTTTTTTTGATCAAAAATCTAAGGAATCGAATTGAAAATTCAACAAAATTCAATGAAAAATGAAACCCATTAGGAAAATGAAATTGCTCAAGAAATCCAGATAGCAATTTTCAATTTTTATCATCTAAAATATCCAAAAAAAATCTGAAGAACAAAAATGAAAAATGAGAGCATCACTACAAACCCATCAACAGCCCCACAAAATCTCAAAAACCCAGATACAGATTCAGCTTTCTCCTCGATACCCACGTAATAGTTTCCCTGATTCTAGTCATCAATGCCAAACCCAAAAAAAAAAAAAATTCAGAAAGGATAGTTTGGTCTTTTGGTATTTTCAGTTCTCTGCTAGAAAATTGTACGTTAACATGTCTCGTAAGGCTTTAACCGAATAACAAAGAGATGAAAGGCTGAAGTCATGAATTGATTTTTCTTGAACTAAAAAGAAATAATTTTTTTTTTTTTGGGAAACTTCCATAAATGTTTACCTTTATGGAAATTATTTTTAATTTTTTATAATAATTTGTCAACGTGGTGGTTAACCTAAAATGAAGTCAATGATGATTAATAATCATGGGTTTTTTCGTCAAGTGAGGGTGTCATTTCTTTACGTGGCGAGAGCTGATTGGTGGGAATGTGGAATGTTATGGTTTTGTATCTTTTGGCTTTGACTTTGCAGAACAAGGGCAGAAAGGAAAGGATGGTCTTTTTGTGTTCTTATTTAGCTGCTTCATTCGCAAGATTGGTGGGGATCTTGGCCACCACTTCATTAAAAAAAAAAGCTTTGATTTTCTTTCAATTCCCTGCCTAATTGAAGGGAATGTTGCTTTTTCAAACTGAGCTGGACTCCTGAGAATTGGATAAGCTTTTGATTAATCACAAGTTGTAATGCATTAAGCATTTGGGAGGTTGAGTTATAGGTGCAAAGCACATGCATGCATTTCAAACTTCTGGTTCATTTCTTCAATCCTGGTTAGGTTTTTTCTGGTTTTGTTGATACCATTCATTCATTATAAAAAAACTAACTTGTAATTTTTTATTTACGATAAAAACTCGTTATTTTTTATTTACAGAAAAAGAGATTCGAATTTTATTTTTATCAAAAAAATTGTACATTTAATCTAAATTTTCAAAACGTAAAATTTATAATTACATGGGAAGAATATAAGTGAAATAAGCAGATAGATGTATGAATTGAAGAAAAGAAACATGAATTCATTAATGATTTTCATATAACAGAAATGAGACGTCAGGAGCAGTTTCCAGAGTGGTTGCTTGAACATGAAGGCATGTTCTGATAATTACCAAACTCTTCTTTGTTTGTCGTCTGAAATGAAAACGACATTCTCTTTTTGAATGGTGAATAACAAAGAAAATGAAAGTGACCTAACAGGCTAACCAGGAAACATTAATGGCGCTCCTGGCGGGCTTCTTTGTAGGAACTTGTGAACTAAAATCAATTCTAAGCTGTAACCTCAAACCTGTAACCTCAAACCTGTAACAAATCAATAAGGTAAAGTACTCCATGCCAATGGCTGGCGGGAAAGGATCAAAATAAATCTGCTGAAGATGATTGAAATGGATAGTTTGACTTTGATTACACCTATTTTAAACACTCAATTCATCATTATTGATTCTAACCCAACTGCCTACTTACAACAAACTATGCAATTAGTAGCATTTAAGTCCTCTAAAAGGGAAGGGAACCCAAGAATGAAATTACTTGCTTGATCATACAGGAACTAATATTACATGTAAACATAATAATTTTAAATATAATATGAGAGACACAATTCGAACATGATAAAAAAATTGTGTATAAATTTAAAAAATACGTGTTTTGTATTTAATTGTATCGACGAATTTTTACATTGTATTATTTATATTTTTATATGTCTGACCAGATTAATTACATGTAACGTTAATTTGAGTATAAAAATCACTTGACTGGAATGAAATGTTGATGAAACTTAACAGGCTCAGTGGTTTAAGCTAATTATGTCCATCAATGTTGAGTATAATACATGCAAAGTTAAATGCCCCAAAAACCTTCTATACTCTGATGAACCATCGTGCATGTCCATTTGAAGTTTCCAATCCTCTGCAATTCCGTCTTCTGTCGCTAGCCACCAAGGGATGCCGCCTTGAATAAGCCTCCTGGCTGCACGTGGGCCACCAGGCTAACGGTTTCCGACAGGTCTAGCTCAAACGTCAAGCATCGAAAATCACGATTTGTTTTTACTCTCACCACCTGAGCTTCCTCGTGAAGCCAAGGAATAACTTGGCTTGCAATCTGGAGCCAGCGTCATGACAAGTCAATTACATGGAAGGACTAATATCAGCAAAACACCTAGGTATGAACACATGCAATCTTTAATATCAATTCCAAGGAATGTGAGTAAAAAAGTGAATAACTGATGATCGAATGTGACAAGGGAAACAACAATCATATACGTACAAAACAAAATTTATATGATTAATTTATTTATATTTACGATCACATTAAATTTTTTTAATTTATTTTTTGAATCATTTTATAAGGAAAATATTATATATTTATTGTGAATGTCATATGAACCGAACCCTATCAAACTCCGACAATAACATCATACAACATTAAACCTACCAGATAACAAGAGTTAATACACAAAATCACAGTCAATTTGTGATTATGCAACGAAATTGTATTTGGTTGGAGGGAAAATATGGGGCTAGTAGGCAGAAAATGGAAGATAAAAAACTATTTTCCTATTGCTTGGCAGGAGAGAAAGCTGAGAAAGGGGCAAACATGAGAAATAGAGCAAACATCTTTTACTTTAACATATCACTCTCTCATCATGCTTCTATCTCGTCCCCTGCTTCCCCTTTGAGCACAGGCACCTTCTCCACATTATTGTCTAGTTACTAATCAAAGCAAATACTCTCAGGGTAATCACATGATTGGTGCTTGCACAACTAAGCAGGTTGACGGAGTTCACAAAATCATTCTGATAACCAAATAATAATATCCCCTCAATCTTTAATTCATATTTTTTTTCCGGGAAAATTTGGAGGGAAAACTTTTGAATCGAGCTCTAGAAGAAAGTGTGTGGGTTTCAGCCAGCATGAGACTCGGAAAAGTCCATTTCTGCCATGGATTTTGGGATTGACAGATGGATAGGGCCTTTTATTTAAGTCGGAGAAAAGAAGGGAAAAGCCCAGTTGGAACCCAGGCTTGGGTATATTTGTTTGTTTGGTATTTTTTTTCCACTAATCCAATCATCCATTGACCTGCCAAGTTATTGCCTGCAGCAACTTTGAATTTATCTATTCTAAATAGGGATAACAATGGCTGAATCAAGCCTGAGTTGTTAAGTCATCAAATCATTATCTATTCTAAAAAGGGAGGCTTGTACTCTTTTCCTCTGCTCACGTGGGCTAAACAAGGGTCGTGATTTTTTTATTTTTTTTTTCCTTTTCTTTTGTGATTATCATCCATTTGATTTGGCAAAAGCTACTTTCGTAACCCGATTATTAGGTTCGTCGTCTCTTTCAGGAAATCAGCTCTTCGGATTCTCTTGCTTAATAATTTCCTAACATTTCAGTTCTGATCTGACCAAACACTGGATTAGTTGAACAAAAGAGTTCCTTGCATGAAGAGATTAATGACAAAACGAAGAAACAGCCATTAAATGAAAGAAAACATAGCAGCCACTAATAATGGTATTTAATGCAAAACGCGCTTTACCAATCAGGATTGGCCTCGCCAGCATGGCTGCCTTGCGTGACACTGAATTTTATCCATCGTAACAGTGAAGATATGAAACTTCCAAAGGATCAAGCTAATCAGATTATAAATCTGTAATTAATAATTAACTAACCGAAGCAGTTTTGTTTGACAGCTAATGGTAAGTAAAAGGCCCTTTGGTTCTGTTGTCTCATCAGAACCAACTGTCTCTTGTTTTAAGTTTGGGTTTTATCCATGGAGACTCTTGACATGGTCAAGAAAACTGTGTTTTTTTTCTAATTATAAACGTGGAATCTACGTGTGATTGTGTAATGATAAGATACTGATAAATCTTGTTCTTGACCAAACTCGGGATGAAAAACAACTCCCGGAAAGAAAAGCTCGCGTGCATAGAAAACAACCCTATAAATATGTGCAGGGTAGAGCGGTATCCAATCTCCACATCTCTTCAATCTTCATCAAAGCTCCTTTTCCTTTACCTACAATTCTTTAACTTCCATTGCTTAATTTCTTTTTCTTTCTGTGACACTAAATATCTGTTGCATTTAGAAATTTTTCTGGGATTATCTGAGTTTTTTTTCCTGTTTCAATTGAGCCAAAGAATTAAGGCAGAAAAACATGGAGAATCCTCTGCAGTTGAAGAGCTTGAATCACGTTTCACTTGTGTGCAGATCAGTTGAGAAATCTCTTAATTTCTATCAGAATGTTCTTGGGTTCCTTCCCATCAAGAGACCTGGTTCCTTTGATTTCTCTGGTGCATGGTAATTGACGTTTCTACTCAAGATTCTTGACATCATATAAAGAGAAAGAACAAATAAGAACCCCCCTTTCTTTTTGTATTGGCTTCTATTTTATCATATATTGTTTCATAGTTTTCTGATTTTGACAATCATAGGCTGTTCAATTATGGCGTTGGCATCCATCTTCTCCAATCTGAAAACCCTGATAACATGCCTAAGATTGACCGTATTAATCCCAAAGACAATCATATTTCTTTCCAGGTATGTTATTTCATACAATGGCCAACACTCCATAGTTCAAAACGATGTTTAAGTTTAAGTTTAGCTTGACTTAGGTTAAAATTCAATTTGATAAGTTTAATTTATTATTTTTTTAATTTATATATTATGAAAGTAAAATAATAAATTAAAAATATAATATATAATATATATTAAAAAAATTCGATTAAGTTTATGAGTCATTTAAGTGAGATATTAAGATACTCGAATTCGACTTGATTTTATACTTGAGTAATTGAAGCTCGAGTTCAATTAGAAAATAAACAAGTCAAATTCAAGTAATCATCGAATTAAACTCGAATAACTCACGTATAATTTGACTTATTTACAATTTGAAGTCTGACCTAAGCCCCAAATCTACATCTTGGCCAAAAAAATGCTGCAAATTTTAATTTATAATCTAATCAAAAAACCCGTTTTCAAAGCGCATTGCAATTGAAAGCATGCATTCAGAACAGAGAACATAGATTTCAAACATGGTTTCTGAATGTTGACATTAGTAAAAAAGGTATAAAGTAGCAATTCTGTTTGGCAGTGCGAGAGCATGGCTACAGTGGAGAAGAAATTGAAGGAAATGAAGATAGAATACGTAAAGGGTGGTGTAGAAGACGGTGGAATCCGCGTTGATCAACTCTTCTTTCATGACCCTGATGGCACCATGATTGAAGTATGCAACTGTGACAATCTCCCTGTGGTGCCACTGCCTCAAGATTCCATGCAGACATGCTCGCTGATCAACTGCAACATTCGACAGAGGCAGCAACAGCAGCAACAGCAGCAATTACAGCAGAATCTCGAACAAGCAGTATAAAAATCTAGCGACTTTCTTCAAGTCATGGAGATGAGAATCTATTTGTATACTTGTATGTATTTAACTATGGCGAAAAGCATTGAAAAAGATGTTTTTAAATTGACATACAATTCATTTCTGACAGCTATGAGTTCTAGCAATCCATGCCATATTTAAAATTGCTGGAATTTTCAAGCAAAAACAATGGGATTAACAAGAAATTAAATCATATACATAAAAAAAATAATTAAAATTTGAATCAATATTTAACAGAAATTTCATGTTAGCTAGCAACTGGATTTTCTATGGCCGGGGATATATACATTGAACTGAAAGTTACACCAGAAAACATGTCCAAAGTTTTATCTGGGAAAACCTTATGGCTCATATAGCATTGAAATGTTAGTTCATACCAAAATAAAAGATCTGGGTTTTCTTTTTTTTTACTAATCAATCTCAATAAATGGTTCATTTTGTCCTGCTTTTAGCCCACAATATTCCTGCATACAACGGGGCCGCCATTAAAAGCCTCGGAGATTCAATCAATCCCCACATGAAATAAACCAAGTGTGATTATTATTATTCTAAAGATAAGCAACTAGAATCCAAAAACTTCAATCAATTTCCTCAAACAGATATGCCATTCCCACTCCCCACATATTCATGTCATGCACATTTATTATACTGAATTGGAAACATAAAGGTGTGATTGCATGATTTTTAAGGTCCATGGCTTCACTTCTGGCCAAAGTTTTTGGTTTATGATGAGGATCATAGTGAAGAATCATAGCCTCAAAATCTTTGACAATGAGAAACATTATCCCATTTTTCTTTATTAATTGGAGATGATTGAAAATTTCTTGTTTTGATTCATGGACATGGATTCAACTTGAGTTCTTTGAGATCATCAAATGATCCAGATTGATCATTTCAGCCACCTGGCTCCGAGTTGACGAGGATAAATAAAGATGATGATGATGATAATATTTTTTACTAAGTTGACAAGTATACAACAATCCATATCATATATGGTACTATTTAATTTGAATGTCACATTAATCCTTTCCCCTTTCAAATTGCCCATGCTCTACTTTTATTGTATATTCTCCTTTGAAATTGACATATATTTTATTTTGGGTCTTGAATTACATTTAAATAGGTCATTTTGATCCTCCATATCTATTTTATTTAACCTCATTTTTTTTTTATCTTGAATTAATTTAACCACATTTTAAAATAACAAAACTATTAAATCTGTCACGTCAACTAATTAAGAAAATTAATGTCAAGTAATTAAAAAAATAATTTTGTTAAATCTATCCCATTACTGATCAAGTAATTAAAAAAAATTAATATAGCAGTTAACGTGATGAATTTAAGTTCATTTTTTATTAAAAAGTTGTACGCACTATATATGACGTTTTTTAAACTTACAAGAATAATGTTATATACATGTGTATTTGTATGTTTATATGTATTTATGTGTATACAATTTTTTCCTTTATAAAAATTAAAACTATATGATTGAAGTACAATTAATCACCATATAGTCATGAATTTGAAATTTTGAACATTTACAAGAAATGCCAATCTTCGGGCGATTGGTCAAGTATTTGTCAAAAATAAATAAATAAATAAATAAATATATATAAATAAAGAAATAAACATTCTCTGCCCTTTGTTTCTAAGTCAATTACTGAAATCAAGAGAACGTTGAAGTGTTAATCGTGCTAGAAACAGGGAGAAATGAAAACTAAAATAATTGTAGACTTTCTCTCCTTTTCTTTAATTTTTAATTTTTAATTTTTTTATAGCCGACTACTGACTTGCTACTTACAATTATTTTATTGTAAACTAAAATAATTGACATTCACTTTATTGTTACTTACAATTGAATTTAAATATATAATGTTTAATATTGAATCTAAATATATAATGTTTAATATTAATATTATCGTTATAATTATTTTCAATATCATCTACGGATTCAAGGGTTCTTGTAATCTTAAATTCTAATTGATCTCATTTCTTAACAGATTCAAGGGTAATGACAGTTTCCTTGGGTAGCTTAGGGAAAGAGGCGGTGGAGTGTGTAGGACGTGAGGGGTCCATGTGGATGCTGCCACTGCAGAAACAAACTCGTTGGAGACAAATATGCACCAACAAAACCCATCAAATCTCTTCAATGCATCACCGCCCTTTTGTTTATCCTTGATCACAGTCAGGCAATAACACATGGTTTGCTCCTATAAATTATTCCATTCACTTTCTAATTACTATTTTATGATTATATATATATATATATATATATATATATATATATATATATATATATATATATATATATCTGCATCTAGGCTTAATAGAGTAGAACATTAGAACCTTTCTGAGGGAGAGAGAGTCTGAGAATGGCTACCATAGAGAATAAGCAGAGGAAATTAGGTGGTTTTTTCAGCACTTTCTACAGGTCCAGTACTAAAAGTCGGAAGCCAAAACCCGAGCCTGCTGCAGTGGTAAATAACAAGCCTGTTTCGCAGAGTTTATTGTTAAAGAAATTGGAAAGTCGTCAAACTATGGAGCAGGCTGGCCAGAGAGGAACAGGAAACGAAGGAGTTGCAGGAGGAGAAGGAGAAAGAGAAAGAAAGGTCGTTGAAGGAAGAAAATCTGTTTCCCACGTTGAAACGAATCTGTCATCAGTTATTTCGTTTCTTCAGGTAAAGGTTTTGGTTTCAGACATGCCTGGGTTCATGCAAGTGCAAGCCTTCCGTTGTGCCAGGAGAACTTATGATAGCTTGGAGAAGTTTAGCGCAAGACACATGGCTTATAACATGAAGAAGGTATGTTTCAAAAGCAAGTTCTTTCACGAATACATATTCATATTGTACATTACCTCATCATTGGTAGATTGATAACTTCTGATGACCAAATTTGGAAAAGAAAGAAGTTTAATCTAGCTGTTCACAGTTGGTAGTGGCAATGATAAAACTAGCTCGCAAGCTAGGTAGATTTGGGTGTTTGTAGTGGCAATGGCAAAGCAAGCTAGCTAGGTAGATTGAATTGTTTGTGATTTCTATTTTGGTGTTTGTTTTTGGATTTGCCTAGTTTGAATGATTGAGTTTTAGTCATGGAACCCCACAAGAAAGGAGACAATACCTGCATGACTGGTAAATTATGACTTTCTTTCTGATCTGATTCTTTCAGCAGAATCTAAGTGTTCAGGGCACATGGAGCCATTGACTAGTAGTTTTTGCTATTCTTTACAATCTTCAAAATGAAAACTTTCTTTCTAATAGAATTCACAAGTACAATTATGAGAAAACTTTGTTCAAATAAACAAAAGATTTACTTTCTGATCTTTTCCTCACCTATATCAGTTATGTTACTCAGTTTCAAATAGAATTTTGGGCTTTTTACATTGACTATATTTGAAGATTGAAGTAAATCCAGTCAATTTCGATATATAGCAATAGCAGAATCAAAGAGTCTAAATTCTCAAACCTCAAGTATGAGAATTCATAGTGAGATTAGATCATGATCTAACAGACCATGTGTAAACAGCCGGAGACCCTCAAACTCAAATCATTGCAAACAGTATCATATTCTAATAATGAAATCTTTTTTCTTTTTTTTTTTCCTTTGAGCCAACAGCCATACCAGTCAAAGTCCAATCTGTCTTTGGTTTTGATCATTTGATTACCTTCTTTCTGTCCAATATATTTGTCTCATGGTTGACAGCTTTTTGCATGCAGGAGTTTGATAAAGTTTATGGACCAGCTTGGCATTGCATTGTGGGCTCAAATTTTGGCACATTTGTTACGCACTCAACTGGTTGCTTTCTTTATTTTTCCATGGATAAACTATACATTTTAGTATTTAAAACAAGAGTTCAGAGGGTTGCAAATGGAGTTAAATAGAAACTGAAGGCTATTTAATCAAATATAGGTGAAAGAGGGTAAAAGTGAAAAATGGAGGCTTAGATCATTCAAGGCATGAGCAAGCAAGCATGATTGCCATTTGCCAGCCAGACTTGACCCCTTTGGCCCCTCTGTGGCTGCTGATAGATTGAGTGAGAGCTAGCTATGTATTTATGGGTGGATTGGATTGACTTGTCTTTTACATAACTGCAAGAACAGTGAGGGTCTGAATTTGTTTGGCCTTTCTTCTTGATCTTTCTATCCTCTAATTAAATGTTATGCACTAACATACGGAACTTATGGTCATAGCTTCCCTTTGAAGCCTTGCATGTTGAAAAAAATTTCACATTTCAGGTATGAAAACTTATAGCAATCATGGAAAAAGTCTATGCTCAATAAACATGTGTTCTGGAGCGTACGTGTGTGATTATAAACAGTATGAAAAAAATGGTATCTGAATAATAATCAACTTAATTGTTGAACTATAATAATTGAATTTGTTTATGAATACTTGATTGAACTCAGGGTTTAGCTTAATATTTGACGTTTGAATCTCTACGCCTGCAATTTTTTTTTTTTTTTAATACCAGAAATCTTCATCGTAACACTTGAAATTATAATCATTGCCAAACCAAATCCATCGAAATATTTAATTCATAAACTTCTCAAGACCAAAACCATAGAAAGGGATTAAAGAAAAGAAATCAACACAAAGCTGTGTAAAACCATCTCTATAACAAGATCCCATGAAACACAAGCTGTTGAAAACAAACCAAACACATAAGTTTATGAGGTTTGTGCTCCCATAATTCGAATCGGAATGCCCTTTAGCACACTCAGAACATGTACAAAATGAAACTATACATATGATGATCATTACTTACGCTTGTTTGATCTTCTTTTCTTGGCTGCCTCCGGTTTGCCAAAAACCCCACAAAGGCCACAACCGGAGACCTTCGGAGAAGGAGGGTCCACGCTAGGCGACGCCGCATTCATCGTCCGGTACACATGTGCACCGTCTCCGTCCGATCGGCTACGTCTCATCGTATTCATACCATCTGATTCTTGGTTTTCTTTATTGTTGTGATCATTAAGCTTCTTCATTCGGTTCAAGTCTCCTGATAAACACTTGTCATTCCATACTAACCCTGACGACCCTTGTCTTCTAAACGACGTTGTAGACCTTTGCAGACCACTCATCTCCATGGCTTCTTTCCTTCTCCAAATCTCCTTGTTCTTGTTACGATGGAATTGATTCTGGGTTTGTTGTCCAGAGCTTTTTCTTGGCGGAAGGTTGAGGACGTTGTGGCCAAGGATATCTGGCGTAATACGACTTTTTCAATGTGGATGTGAGTGTATAAAAGAGAGGGAAAAGCGGAAGATGACAAATAAGGAACTAGGAAAGTTCATAAAATGGTATCTAAATGGGATAAGAGTGGGAATTTGGAAACTCAATTACTTCCGATTTTGATAAACTTTTCAATCACCGAATCAGAGAGTAGGACCAAAGAAAACTCTTCTGGTCCATGCTCTTTAAGTCTTAAACTTCAAAACACTTCTGGCCGGCGGCTTTAAAAAATACAAATGTGAAACTCCGAATTCAAATTTGTAAAATTTCTTATTTTCAGGAAGAGCTGATAATTTGTGTGGTGTCGATACGATATAAATTAAAACACGATATAAATTTATGAAATACGAACACGACATGAATTATAAAATGTGTTTGAAACGTAAACACGAACATGACACGGTTGACACATTATAATTATTCGTATCACACGACACGATACGAATAGACACAAATGACACGGTTAAAAATAAAACATAATAAAAAATGAAAAAAATCATAATATTTACTGATTTACAGCAATAATTTTATTTACATACATTCAAATATTATTAACAAATATAATATAATAATAATTTTCAATCCATACCATCAATAATATTTATTTAAAATTACAAAAAATACAAACAAAAAATAAAGAATTAACATTAAGTTATAAAACATAAATAGTCAATAAACATTCAAACATTAAATTCACAGATACCAATTTAATATAATGCAAGAAACAACAATTTAAGAAAACGTGTTTCTCGTGTCGTATACGTATTAACCGTGTATTTATGTGACACGATTTAAGAAAATGTGTTTTCGTGTCTTATACGTGTTTAATCGTGTCTGACACGACTAAACACGAAAATTATCGTGTCAAAATTCGTGTCGACACGACTAAATACGAAACACAAATTTTTAAAATACATAAACAATTTTTTCATATTATATTCATGTCGTGTCACTCATACCGTATTTACATTTTTCTGATCTACTTTCCGCTGAGTAGATGAATGATTGAACTAATATTCAAAGTCAATGCAACATAAAATTTATTAACCAACTACCAAGAATATTGTAATTGTAATGTTTTGGTTGAAGAATCTTGATTTTGATTTGTGTTTTGTGTAATATAAATTATTAAAAGGCATAAACAAATGCTGAATTAAAAAAAGAAAACATTTGAATGTTCAGATTAAAAATATGTAGGCTTGAGATAAATGTACTACTAGTATTTGGTGCCTAAAGTTTGTTTAGTCTCGCAAATTTCTTTGATCCTTTCTCCGGTCTAGTCTTGATGTCTGTTTGACTTTCATTTATTTAATGCACTTAAGTAGGTTGGGTCATCATTGAAAAAGAACAGGTCAGAATACATGCAGAAACAGTGGAATGTCATCAGAATTACTTCCATGCTTGAAACTTCAACTTTGCGCTACCGGTCTTCACTTTCTGAATCAGAAGCTCAAGTGCAAACAAGCAAAATACAGCTGTACTTGTTAAGGACATCTGGAGAAGACAAATGAAAGGCATAAAACACAGATGTTGACAAAGTCTTTACTATTTGAACTCATCATAGATGTTATGTGCAGAAAAGGTAATTTTTAATGTACTTTATCAAAAAGACAAGCACGGAATTAGAATTGGAACTTTCATATAAAACTCTATAAGAGAAGCCAGAGCGAGCTCCCTGATAATGAACTAATGACAATGTTAGCAAAGTTTATGAAAATCAACGAGGATAAGCACGCAATTAAATTTGCAGGTTGATTTCTTTAGAGTCCTCATCATCTTCACCAGAAATAAGAGTAAAAAGTTGGACCGCCATATTCAAGATCTTAGAGAATATGCCAAGAGGTTGTATATTTTTTTTAAATGGAAAAAGCTGAGGACCACAATTTCTATCAACTTCAAAAGTTTCTTCCTTCTTTTGCTAGCCGCTACTATTACGTCCATCTCTTACATTATCTAGCCTCCCCTTGTCCTTGAGGATTTCACTCAATGATTTTGGACCCTGGAAGTCTGCTGATGCAGTTGTGCTTGAATGCCTCATTTTCCCACCATTTTCTTCAGTTTTCCTCTTCTCTTCTCTAATCTGGGCAAGGGTCTTGGGACCTGTAAAAGTATTAGAAGCATCTGTGGATTTCCTCTTCCTTGAAATCAGATTTCTAGAAACTTCAGATGATACAGACTTCCGTCTAGGCAGCCTTTTTTCCCTGTAAGGCCGCCTGATGGAGCAATTAGGCCAGCCACGCCGGTTGGTACCATAGTGAAAACTACCTTGGTCTCCCATTATAGAGTGCCTCCCCACTCTTGATGCCACCCTTCCCCTTAATTTCCGACCCATACTATGCCTTTGAGGCCTTTCCAAACTTTTATCAATAATATGCGAATATTCAGACCTTCTTGACAATCGATTAAGAGGATTGCCCTCAACTACTCTGCATTTCTTCAAATAGTTTCTAAGATCCACATCGCTCGGTTCATCAATTGACAGTTCAATAGGCAACAGTCTTCTTCTCTTCTGGAAAAATATGGAATCTAACCTTCTATCTTGAGGGTGGACAGCAGGATTTCTCACATTATCAAAAATATACTCATTGTCTGAACCCTCGTAAGCATCATATACATCTCGATCAGACAGAAATTCTACATCAGGGTACCTAGTCTCATGCTGAACTGAATCTTCATAATCATAACTCAAGAAGTGCTCTCTCTGCTCCCCGTCAGGGGCCAGTAGATATTCTGAATCATTCTCATAATCCAAACCCTCTGATTTGTTAACCACAAGAACATCAAAACCTGGGGAGGACTCCCACCTTTCCTCTGGCTCAAGGTGGTCATCCATTTGGTCCTCTGAGCTTTCATCTGTGTACATTGGAGATCTGCATTGAGTAATGCCTTCTTTTAGAAGCAAGGATTGTGACTTAACAAAATCAGCTTGTCCTAATTCAAAAGCAGACGTTTTTGGAGAGATACTCTTCTGTATCATGGTTTGGGGGGCTGATTGTTGGAGGACCACTTTAAGCTGCGCATCCATGTCCCTGCTAGCATTCGGGGCAGTTTTAGATGGATTGGGACGTGTTTCAGTCGGGGCTGCTACAGCATCATTTCCTAAGGATTTCTTATGGTCCAAGGTAAGAGCATTCATCTTCAAAGATTTTCCAGTAACAGCACTGCAATCAGGACCATGCAGAAAAGAGCATCTATCACCTTTATTGCAGAAACCATTGAAGTAAAAGTAACAAGACAAATTCGTCTTGTTTGCTGGTGCAGAAAATTGGTATGGCAGTGCAGCAGCTTCAGATGACACTAGAGCAAGCCCATCCAATGGCTGAGAAAACAGAAGAATTTAGTTCATATGACTTCATCAAATAGCCAAGCAATAATTACAATTAGTTGAGTTGAGAATATCAATTAATAACTCATTAAAAAAATGCACAAAAAAAAAATAAACTGAGGGAAAGGCTCCATTACAGTCAAAAGGCTAGTGCATCAAATGGGAAGTTTAAGATAGACATTAGATGTCAAACACCAGTACCAGTCATGCAGGTGTTTGTCGCCTGCACTTTTAACAGATTATTGCTTCTAAAGTTCCATGTCTAATGTTCCTAGATAGCCAAACATGATGAGAATCTAAAGCAGATAGTGGATATACTAAAAATATACATCCCCATTTTCTTGTAAATTCAAGGCACGTTAGCAATAAAGGACACACCAAAGTCTTTTAAAGATTTTCTTTTTGTCTTAGAATGAATTTAACTATCAAAACATTGTAAATGTACAGGTGAGTTTTGGGTAACATTGAGGAGACTGCGACAAACATATATGCAAGAAATGCAAGTGCATTATCCAGGCAACATAACAAGTTAACTAATCCAAATATGCTATACTATTTTGAGACTTTTTGAGTTGTGATTGTGCAAAAGTATGTTCTAATGCTGCAACTCATGATAAATTCAACTGTCAAATTTCCAAAACTGGTAAAAATATACCAGTCCAAAAATCAATATGAAGTTATTAAAACAGAATATGAGCTCACAGGATGCCGAAAACCACAAGTTGGATTAACACAGTTCCCAGCCAACCAGTACCAACAGTCCCTTGGGTTGAGCCTGGCAATTTCACTATGTCGATACTCACAATCAATGCCCTGATTAAAAAAAAAAAAAAAAGATAAAATGAATTAAGAACGGGGTCATTCTAAAACAAAGGAAACACCAAACCATAAACCCAAACAGATTGAACAATGAAAAACAAAAACATTTACAAACCAAAAGCTACTTATGTACATTTTTATCATCAATGTTTCTGTACATTTCAAATCCAGTTAAAGAAAGTTGAAACTAAAACAACTGCCATTATAAAATAATTAGAAATTGGAATAGTGATTGTGATTTGTTCAGATAATAAATTTCATGTTTAAATTAAAATAATACAATTACACATTAAATTATTGGTATTAGTTTACTTTCTAAGAATGGAAAAGGTTAATGGTAAGTAATACAAAACAAAACGTCCAAACAGAGTCTTATTAATGTAAAATTCCCAATTAAGAAAAAATGAAGAGAAAAGTATATATATATATATATATATATATATATATATATATATATAAACACAAAATTCTAAAAAACAATCCCAGAAAGATGTATAACGATTTCCGAGTAAAGATACAGAAACAAAAGAAAAAAAGATCTGAATTGTTGGGTTCAAAGATAAACCCTAAATTCTCCAGATCCTTGAAATGCAGTACCAGAAACGAATCACAATAAACAAAAAAACCCAAAAGCGAAATGCGTGGTGGAAATTGGAAAGTGTGGAAGAGAGAAAGAGCTCACTTCCAGAGAACAGAACAACACAAAACAAAAGAAAAAATAAAAAAGGAAAGAAAAGAAATAGAGAGTGATATGGGTTTGGTTTGAAAAGGAAAACCTTCTTGCAAGTGAGAGGAGAGGCCAAGAAATACACACAATCGGTGTTGCGTTTCAGCAATTCTTCCTCCATTTCTTTATTTATGCTTCTGCATGAAATGAAGACGTGCCCTCTCTAAATACAGCTGAAGAAAAGAGTAAGAGAGGGAGAGGGAGAGTGAGTGAGCGAAGAGTGTTCGGGTTTGCAGTTTTACATGGCGGAGAACTGGAAAAAAAAGAAGAGGCAGCTTTAACGGGACAGCCACGCAAAGGGAGAGAGGGAGGGAGGGGATGCCTGATGGCGTGTTGTTTGGGCTTTTAATGCAATTTCAAGATGTTTGTTTGTTTATTTCGAGAGGACGGTACACGTGGCTTTTTCGTTAGCCGTTAGATATCTTATTTTCTAATTTAGAATATGAAAAAGCAGAGAGAGAATGGATTCATATCGTCATTTTGGGTTTTGACATTTTAATTTGTTTTGATCTTTGATTGATGGAGTTTAGGCTGTTGATCTTTTTAATTATGGTTAATTATATATTTGATTTTTGAATTAAAATAGAACAAAATTAATATTTTTTTTAAAATTGTGAAAAATTTCTGGAAAAATTCATAATATTGAGAATAATATTTAAATATTTATTTTCTAAATTCAAACATAAAGAATAAAGAGAAGTATCATAGTACAATACACAAATGAAATATAAGCCTTGTAATTAAGATGAATGAAATTTCTAGCAAGCTTTTTTTTTAATTATTTTTATTCTAAAAGAGTGTGATACTTCAAATTTCAATTAAGTGGAATTAAAGTTAAGATATTGATATTTCCAATGAATTCAAATTAGATAAAGTTCAAAATACACAAGGAACTACCATTGTTGGTATAAAATTTTATTATTCCTTGCCAATGTAAGCTTAAGACAAATCTATTAATTAATGCCATTTACAAATTAGTACACAGTTTATCTTTAAAAGCAATGCGAAAAACAATGGTAATTATATATGCATTTGGCAAACATATTGCCCATGTTGTAAGCCATTTTCTTCAAGACTAAATTTAATTTGAGAATACACTGACATAATAAAAAAAAACGATATGATAAAAAAAATGAAGATATAATAAATCATTAAAATTTAATAAAAATTGAATATGAATTTAAGAAAAACTAAAAATAACTTTTATTTAATGATCAACATAAATTTTGACATAATTTTTTATTTTATATGGTACAAGCACAAATTATATTACATTAATTACCCGATCTAAAAAAAATGCTTTCAGATCTTTCTTTGTTAGAGGCTATCTTTGACTCATGTGAGTATACGTGATAATTTATATTTATAATTTGTACGTGTGTCATAATCATAGTTATGTCATATAAAATATAATAATTTTTGTCAAAATTTATCAACACAAAAAGATATAAAATCTTATTTTTAATTTTTATTATATTTAAATATAATTTTACTTATTTTTAATCTATATTACTTTCATATTTTTGTTAATAGGCTCACTTGTGAGACAGTGGGAGCTGTCTTTGGCTTGACTAGGTATATGCTTTCATCATCCTAGGGGGACCGGATACCTGAAAAATTAGCTGGAGAAAGTGATGAGTGAACACTTCTCGTCTGTTTAGAATTTTAATGTTCATTTCTGAGCTGAAATTTTTTAAAGAAAGCGGCCCTCCATTGTTGAGACATTACACCTAGCCACAAAATTTGATTGCAGGGACTTTCCAAAGCCTTTTGCATCATGATTCCACTGGTACAAGCTTTGACAATGTGCAAATTTACATTGTATATGACTAAGAAATTATTTGATACCCTGGGCATTAAAGTTCAGCTCAATTAGTGTTCTTTCAGGAAACCTTTATTGCACAATGTATGTTCAAAACATGTGCGAGTCATCTCTTAAAATCCTTGAATTCCTCCATGTTTCAGAATTTGTAAACCATTTGCTCAGTGTATCTGAGTTCTTTAAGTATTCCAGTTAGCTACATTTCAAGGAGGGTTAGGATAAGATATGAAGTTTGGGGCAACAATTAAGAAAGAAGAAAACCATAGAATGTCCTTAATACCTCTCCTTGTGAACAGTCTTCAGCTTTACCACCTGATATGTGTTCCATCATCCCAGGTGGACCGCATACCTGAACACCAAACGGGGAAAAAAAAAACCAGGGAAAGTGGGTTGGCCAGGTATACGTCCTATTTGTTTCAGATGGCGACAATCTTGTCATGGCATATCATCCAGGTAATCTCATATAACCGGAGAGTTAAAAAAAAATCAATGCCAGGTGAGTCTATTGAATATTGATATGGTGGATTGTTCGAGTGGCTGCTTGGGACTTGCAAACTTGCGTCGTAGGATTATGGCAATTTCCTAAACTATAACCTGGTTTTCAACAAGAATTATCAGAATGTCCCGCACAAGTCTGAAACCAAGCAACAGTGACTATATGAACAATTAGATTAACCCCGAAGAGAATTGCAATAACGGACCATGAGATCAAGCACATGCATGCTCGTGGAAATAGCCTATCTACAGGTTGCTTCTTGTGCCACTTAAATAGCATTCCTCAGGTAGGTCTTAGTCTCACAATACTCTTGTCTAAGGAAGCAACAGCCTAGAAAATAAAAATTCGAGTGCATGTTTGTGAGCATTTTATTTTTCTGTCTTTACAAATGGAGTCAGAAAAAACAGGCCTCTGCTTGTTGAATATTATATCAGTTTTTCCTCAAGACAGAGCAATAAATGGCAAATACTGGGAAAAAAAATGAATTTACCATTTCCTGAAGTCGTAATAAGGTTAAGAAAAAAGTTCCCTTCACCTCAGAAAAAACTCACTCCATACCTTGGCAAACAGAATAAAGGAAAAACTGTCGGATCCAGAAGAATATGTGGAATGAAAATCTACATATTTTTTAAATGACTAACGCATCACCAATTTAGAATATGGCCATGAAGAGGGAAGTCTATATCATACCATTTAAGAGTTCAATATGTAGGCTTACGGTCTTACGACATTTTGTTTTTCCTTCAGCATCTTGTCCTAATGGAGCCCTGCAGTAACAAGAATGCATGTAAATAGTGAACGTAGAGGCAGAGTACTTCTAAATCTCATCAAATATATCCTCTTAAATGCAAATTTCAAAATCTTTAACAAAACCATAAGGTTTCTAATAAGCACCTGTGAATATATCAAGTGAACATACCTCGTAAGGATGCATGAAGCAACGTCTAAACCCAGCTTAGCAGTGGGATCAAATGTTAATAATGAAGGTTAGTGTTCTAGGACAAGTTGAGCAGGAATTTAACAAAGCAAAAGCTTTGGTTAGATGTCGAATTCAACTTTCGATGAGAAAGTTATGTTTGGAGTTGCTCATGCAAATGACCATGTTATTATATAGATTAAACCAACATAACATATGACGATGATGGATTAAAAAATATATATTTTTATGATATTTTTACAATTCGATTTTAAGGGTGTCCTTTTAATTAATTTGATTAATTAACTTATTTTTAAACGTCACTTTAATCTAAAAAATTTGATCTTATTATCAGTTTGAAGATATGAACATCATTAAGAAAAGAAAAAATGGATCATTGAGATAAGAAAGATAATGAAAAAGATAACAATAATAATTAGATTAAACTTTAATCCTCGATGGTGTTTGAGAATAACGTTTGAAATTGCGTCTATTCTTGGGGGAAAGAACAGGAAAAAGGAGTTGCGTCTTACGTCTGCGCGGCGTGGTTCTACAGAAGCATGTGTTTTTCTAGGAAAGAAACACTTCATCAAGAAAATTGAAGACAAAAACAGTGTCATGCGCCATTTTCTGATCGTTCATTGATCAAATGACCATTTTGTCTTGTCTGTTTGTACATAAAGAATTGGTGTATACATCATACACCAAAACCCATCACCATTAAACTTCTTTTTCTTTTTTAAGGAAAAAAATAGTTCCCTCAGGTTGAAGAAACAATCCAGTCAGAACTGATGCCCCACCTAGCAGTAAGTTGAGCAGGAGCTGCTACGAAGATACCGAAATCTATCATATAATAATTTTAAAAGAAAAAATAGATAATAAATTAGGTAAGAGTTACTGAATTTATTCTTTCCAATTTGATGCCATCATTGTCGCATTAATCAGGAAACGATAAAAATTGAATTAGGCCAATGGTAACAGATGTTTGTCTTTATATGGATTTTTTGTAAAATCATTCCTTTTTATCTTTGCTTTGAACGGTGGACAATGATGCAGTGGCATAAGGTAAGAGGGTGACAATAATGAAGAAGATTCCTTTCCATTGTTAATGATTGTTCATTCATTCTCGTAGATGCAGATAAAAAAGCCCCAGTAGAGAGAGGGATCATTGTCCCCATGTGCCTTCTGCCTATTCTAGACATCTAATAAAAACCTGATTCTTGATTATGGCCTCCTCTTTGCTGTCAAAAACGAAAAGAAATTTCCTTTAACATATGTCGGTTTGGTTTTGCATGTTGCACAACGGTTTACAGTGACTCACCAGTTGGCTTGTCCGTTAGTGCTTTTAGCTTGGGATGCGCGGATTAGAGAGTATGCCCGAGATTCTTTGTCGGAGGTGCACTCTGCAACTGAAGCCATGAAAATTCTGTATGTTTTGAGGTCAGATTTTGGGCTTGGAGCAGGAGACATAAGGATTTTCGTGCTGAAATACAGCACTTTCCTTGGGGATTCAAAGAACTTTTGAAGGAGGTTTGTATAAAAGAGATTGTGATTCATAGAAAGCTGAATAAAGTACAGTGGTTTTCAGTTTTCACTGGTTTGAACTGTCTTAGCTTCTGAAAGATTTAGTACTTAGGGATGTTTGATGGGGTCATGACTCTATCTGTCCATACTGTAAACTGGCCATCAGTTCTGGGTAGTTTAAGTAGAAACAGAACTCAGCGTAGAACAAGACCAAATCCATGTTTTGCAGTACAAATGTCTTCAACTCTTGTGCAAACCAATGATGAGAGTGGAAATCTATCTGAATCCAAGAAGATATCAGGTTCATGTTCAGCAAAACTGAAATGCCAGACTCAGAATTCCCTGCTTAGCCAAGCAAATGCTGTAGGTATAATCGGAGGGGTGTCTGTTTTATCCACACTTATTTTCCTGGAGAAACTTGTGTGGTGGAGCTCAAGAAATGGAGAAGAATGTGTTCCTTTTGTGGTCTGCAGTGATCCAGCCTTAGACGGAGGCCTTATCTCTCAAGCTGAATTTGCTCAAAAGGAAGTGAATCATGAGCCTATAATCAAGAATCTCAGGCACAAAAGAGTATTTCTCGAGCAGTCTGGAGCTCGTTGCATAGTTATGCCATGCCATATCTCAAATGCATGGCATGAAGATATATCAGAGGGCTGCTCACTGCCATTTTTTCATGTCGGTGAATGTGTTGCCAGGGAGCTCAAGGAAGCCAAACTGAAGCCACTGGATGCTGGGAGTAATGTGCGGATTGGGGTGCTTGCCACTTCTGAAACCGTAGCTGCTGGTTCTTATCAGGAAAAACTACGGAAACAGGTATCCCAATTCCTAACTACACAAAAATCTAGCTTATATGAGTTTGACTATTGCACCTTCACCATACCTAGAGCTATGTCAGAAACAGGTTTCAGTGCAATAGCAGTTGCAGACTTGCAGTGGATCTTTAAGAGCAAGTGCTCTAGTCTTATAGAACTGTTTGGATTTTTCAAATTCAAGGATAGTGAGATTTGCTAACCATTGTATGCAAAGTTCTGTAAGAAAGTTTAGACTTGAGTTTTTCTTGGTAATCAACTCCATCCTTAGCTGAGAGATGATGAGGGCTCATTCACCAGTCGCCAAAAAGCTTTTCCTTGATTTGATTTGGCTGGAGAACCTCATGTGAGACTAGTAGAAGACAGAAGGCATGAGAAAAACATTGTCTGTTTCCTCATTGGCCTTTCTATCAAGATACTCGCACATCTAATGGAAGCTAGTTGAGCTTCTCAAGCATCACATCTTTCTTTTGAATCTGTTTTATCTTCTGCCATCTTTTTTCATATTTATATATTGTCAATATATCACTCAGAAAGTACCATTTGGATCAATTTTCACTATGGTTCAATTTGCAGGGCTTCGAGGTTGTTTCACCAGACAAGGCAACCATGGAACACATTTTAATTCCTGCAATTGAATCATTGAACAAAAGGGACATGGAAGGGGCTCGGAACCTCTTAAGAATTGCAATCCAGGTCCTTTTGATCAGGGCTGTGAATGTTGTCATCCTTGCTTCTGATGAACTGCAGAATCTTTTACCTCCAGGGGATCCTCTTCTGAAAAAATGTATCAATCCCATGGATTCATTAGCCAGGTCAACTATAAAATGGGCTAAATCTGCAAAGCATGTATATAACAAAACATGAACAATACTTGGCATCACACTGCCAAAACGTGTGAAAACTCTTGCTGTCTTGTAGGAGTATTTGTCTATCAGAAGTTGCACACCATCTTGTTTATATTATCGTGTCAATAGAAGAGTACACTAAACCAGGCTTAGAGACGCCAACTGCCCTGGTTGGCTGGTTCTAATTGCAGAACCAACAGTGCTGCGTGGCTAAATAAAAATGAAAAGAAGGGAATAATACATACTGAACTGTTAGATCAAGTCTCAGGCATCTGACTTCTGACAGTTGACAGATGTCTTCACAGGTTGTGCAGAGATTAGAGAAATCAATCAACCAGTAATAACCTCTTAAAGCAAATGTGTGATTCCCATGTATGTGAATCCAGCTTCTCATTTTTCCTGTTCGAAATAACTCCTTAATTTTTGACAAGACCATACCGACTCAATAACCATGATGAGTGATGGAGTAAGGAAGCAAAATTTGCTGTTCAACTCTGCCTATGTATGACAAGCAAGATAATTTGGGAAGTGGCCTTCAGAAAAACCCGTATGTCTTCTTTCCCAATTCCCAAATTTCTAGATGCAGTCTGCTGCCATGGATAGCAACTTTAGGAACTTTTATGGTAAGTTGTAAGATTTGCCAAAGGCTATCCTGTAGTCTGAAAAAGTGATAATAGAATCAGTAGCTGCACTCTGTAATGCCTTGCCATGCCTACATACTTCATACCTAAGCTAACAAACGATAAGAAAATTTCGCAGAGCACCAATTACTAGTGACTCTAAAATCACTTTTTCCAGCCATTCGCACAGTTCCTGTTTTGAATGGTGATAAACTGAGGAAACATGAATGAGATTTTGAAAGCTAGAAAGTGTACGAGGAATGAATCTCTGCTGAGCATTGAATCCAAATGTTGATTACACAAACAAAATGGGAAACTCTACAGAAAGCGATATCCTAAAATAAAAAAGGGAACTGTTTTTCATTCATTTTGAAAGATTATTGATATCTTTCTAATATAAGATGACAATTTCTATTGTTTCAAAGAATCCTTGGAAACGAAAAAGACAAGCTCTCCCTTAAAATGAGGACGAACGCATTGGAACAAGCACAAAGCAGCCCCTGGAAGAGAATGAGAGTGCTAAAGTTTTGAAATGAAACGGCGGGGCTGTTTCAATTCAGCTCCAACACCGGTGTATGGATCTTGATTAGCCCATGTAGAGATAAGGTGATGGGCAATTGCAAATGGCCCAGGGATAAACATAGGAGCAAGCTCCCCACTTTCCGAAATAAAATCTGCTGACAACTTCCGTCCCTTTTTAACTCCCTTGCACATCTGATCTACTTTTGCTGCAGCCGTTCTTTGTGCCTTCTTGTATTCAGCAAATGCCAATGATTTCCTCACATCTTCTCTACTGTGCCACTGAGCATCTAGATGAAAAAAAAAGTATCACCAATGATATATACGAGAGTTTGTATATCAAGTATCATGCAACCCACTAACCATAACAAGTTTCTTAGCTCATTTATTTCTATGATTCTGTTGCAAAATGTATGGAACCTATTGCTATTCAAGATTTTCTGCACCAGGTCATCCAACAAGGCAAAATCCTTCTTTCTAATCTGTCATCAAATCCGCATGAGCATTGCAAATTACTGAATCCACTGCATCACAAAGTTGGTTCCTCTAAAAATGAATTTTCAATTGTGTTTCCCCATTCCATATATCCTATGTATTAACCATTAAGACGGTTTTTTAACAGAGCCCCATTGAAGAACTATTAATAGCACTATTAAAAGCATTATGCTTCCCTACAGTGATAATAAGGTTCAGGATGGCAAAAGTCTAACCAACTTTGACCATTAAAATGCAATGAAACATCACCAATGTCATAAGTACAGCTTAAGCATGCTTTACAAAGCACAGGAGCGAAGAAAAAGTACAGAAGAATACATCACAAAATGACTGTAAATTAAGTTTTCTACGGATTAAGCATGGTTTACACAGCACAAATGTAGTACTGACTATTTAGTTTTCAAGGAGTGAAGAAAAATAACAGAAGAGTTACATAGCAAAAGGACCGAAATTACCTTTTCAAAGAATAAAGCAACCCAAAAAAGAAAACTGTAAATGACATTATTTCTGCACATTCAAGTACCTTCTAGTTCTTCCTTATCGACATTTATTTCAAGAGATTTTGCATATGCAAAGAACCCCACCATCAATTGGCATGGCATGCTACTTGGACCAACTGAAAACAAATCAGATTATTGGTTAAGAAGTAACGGGAGTAAATATGCCTAAATAAACAAGGGAAATGCATAAACATTGTGCAGACATGCTGCGGGCAATAAAAAAGGGAAATGATACAAGGCTTTATAAAAATAAAAAAGCTACCAGATAGAAAATACAAACTAGAGAATTTTCTGAGACCATTCTCAAACTAGAATTTCTGTTTCTAGTTTCCAAGTCATCAGCCAGAAGGAGTTGAGAATATTGGAATGCTAGAAAAAACAGAAGGGAAAAAGTGAAAGGAAGGGGAGCACAAGCATCGAGGCCTACAGCAGCATCCGTTAAGAAAAATACAGAACATTACAAGTAGTAATGTCTGCTGGGCAAGTGAAGTCTAAACTACCATCAGCATAGTTTCCTATTAAGTATTATTGTATCTCCCTTTACAGTTTAGATACAAATCAAATATAAACCACAGCACAACATAGCAAAACATTTCATTCATCGAAACAATGTTGCAGAATGATACCAGGCCATGGCTGAGAACTCTGATATACAACTTCTCCAACTTCAATACCAGTCTCTTCATATGTTTCTCTCCTCACTGCTTCTTCTAAGTTTTCCCCTGGCTAAAGACAACAGTAGATATCAAACAAGGAAATTGCAGAAACAAACATCATTTTTTTGGCTTAATAGCCAAATATACCCTCAACCTTGTACATAAAATGGATATAAGCCCTCAACCTTAATTTTATTGTAAAAGTCCATAAACTTTTATTTTATTATAAAATAAGCCCTCAACCTTTCAAATAATGTAATTAAGTAAAATAAATAATAGGTTAAGGTCTTATTTGTCCTCAACCTTTTTATTTTACTGAAAGAATTTATAAATGGTTTGGACTAAATTGCATTATTTTAAAACGATAGAGGTTTATACAGTAAAATTAAATGTTGAAGACTTATTTCCATTTTTTACAAAAGATTGAGGGTATATTTAGCTATTAAGCCTTTTTTTTTAATTCCATGATACTGAAAATAAAGGCGAGTTTTCCTCCTTAATCATATTTAAGATATTCTCCAATCTTACAAATAATAGCCAAAACTTGATAAAAGTTTGAAGTGGCCTACGACTGTTACCTCTAGGAATCCAGCTAAGCAAGTCCACAATCGAGGTACAAATCTAGCTTGTCTACTTAAAAGTACGCGATCATTTTCTCTATCAATGACCAACATAATGACAACCTATATTCAAGAAACATTAGTTTGAGAAAATAAAGAGACAGCCTACAAATCCACTGGATTAAAAGTTCAAACATCAATTTTAGAAAATAATAGAAATGCTTTACTGGATCAACACGAGGGTAAATACTCTTTTTGCACAACTCATTGGAGCATTCTTTCCTTTTCCCAGCTTCCTTGGGAACTGTTTTCTCTCCGCAATGTCCACAAAATCGTGATAGATAATGCCATTGAAGCAATGCCCGTGCCTGATCAAATGTAATAATAAAACTCTTGCTAGAGAAAAGATACAAAATATGACTAACATTTGTCAGAAGCAGCAGAACCAAACGGGCAACTGCAAGTAAACAACAGTAAATGGACAAAACTTAGCAATGCCAACTGGATAACATTTCAACCGCCTTCGTTCATTTAAAACATCAAGAATCTTTTTAATAAAAATGAAGCTTCAAGGGCAAAAAATAAAAACAGTAAAACATGATTTAATTATGAATCTAAAATCACAGCTTTTTCCCACTTACATGACCAGCAACAGCCAGTTCACCCATAGACGAAGAATCAGCCCAATCAGTAGCCATCATCAGGGTCCTAAGCTCCACAAAGCAAAACTGTTTGCCACCCAATTCACGAACCAACCCACCTTCCTCAGCAACATCAATAGCCCAATAAACAACACCCTCCTCGGCACTTGAACCCAAATAAACCAGAGAATCCTCAGTCAACTGCATCCCATACTTTCCTAAAATACCCTTACAATCAGGCAAACTGATCCAACCCAGATGCCAACTGGGCACGGAATCAACCCCGTTAACAGAAGAAGAAGCCAAAGGTCTGCCCTTTCTGAAGAGCAACACCTTGAAAAGGGGAGAATTTGGAGGAGGGTCGTTTTCAGGGTTTTGGAGGAGATGGGATTTGAGGGACTCAAAAGCTGAAGAAAGGGAAAGTGGGTCATGAGGTTTAGGGGTTTTGGATCTTAAAGGGTTTCCGGCAAATGCATGGGAATTAAGGTTAACGGACATGGTGGTTAGAGAGGAAAAAACGGTCCTTTTTGTTAGAGTTAGGTTTTTAGAGAGGTGGACGATATGAGACAAGGAAGAAGACGAAGAAAAGCGGAGGGAAAGAGAGAGCCTCCCTCCCTTTGGCCCATTTGGGCGGTTGACACCTTGCCCATACGAGAGTGGGCAAGTAAGCAATAGGTGATTCTATGCGGTTGTATTGATGACACGTGTCGCGTTGAGAACCTTTCTGTTTCTTGTGGGTCCCTTGGTTGATCATCCGACCAGCGACCACACTGGCGGGAAGCCATGAAATTCTCAATCTTGTGGAAAACTATCAGCTTTTCCAAGTCGTGTTTACAGTAATTACTAGGATTTTTTTTTCTTCTAATTAATTAGTGTAAATATAGAATATATAATGTCTTTTTTTTTAAGATTTAATATCTTAATTATTTATGTGGATTTAATATCGATATGTTACGATATTGTTATCGTTGACCATTTATTCATTTTGAGATATATTATGATTTTACATTTGTCACACTATCGATTTTTCAAAAAATAAAAATCATCTTTGAATAAAGATTACATATATCATCGAATATTATATTTACACGAAAAAGAAGAAATTTTGGAGAACCCCATTTTGACCAAACAACCATAGTTGACGGCTGAGATACTATAGTCGTAAAGAGAAATAGTTTCCTCTCTGAAAGAAAGAAAAAGAAGTTGCATGCTCTTAAAATGACTCAATGGCGGTCAAAAGAATAATCTTTAACTTCAGGCCTGATATGAAACTTGCATCTGAACTCAGCTCTTCAATTGACTGGGCAAAGTGTGTACCAATGGCAGATCATCCAGCCAATCCCCATAGATCGTATTGATTTTCTTTGATCCTTTCCATTTGAACAAGCGTTTCTTAGCCTGGGCTTCTTCATTTAAAGAAGGAACACTTGCTGTCACTGCGGGTGCACCATTAGCAGGAAGGTCGTGAATTTTTGCTGGAGTAGAATCAGATATTGTCAAACTAGAAACTGTAATCCCGGAGTCACCATTAACACCTCCACCTATCTCCTGCAACTCTGAATACAAAAACAGGCAGAACATTAGATAAAGATTTGCCAGTTGCCGCCATTATCAGACATGTTCTTTATTTTCACATAGACCAGAAGTTATCAGAACTAAGAACACATCAATTCATGCATAAAAACCAAACTCGGCTCAGCTCATGTATATGCATCAAAACTTGATAGGAAAGTGAAATATGGAGCAACATGAAACACAGCAATATGATGGTCTGTTTAGAAATATGGAGCACCATCAAAACACACCTATGGCATCCTGTCAACAATATTACATTTTGGATATGAAATCTTTTCTACAATCAAATTTAGAAAAAACCAATGAAATTCAAACTGGAATAGCAAATTAGTAAGTGCATATCTTAAGCCATAGCCTAAATAAGAAATCACCTAACTTGGTTACTAATTAACACAAAATTATGAGTTCTTAACATATTTCTGTAGAAAATACAAGATAATGTCATTTAAATATATCTAACTAGAAAGTTGCATGGCAGATATGATAGATAAATCAAGCTATGACAGAAATTTGACATGGTATATACCTGGTTGGCCATGAGCAAAGTGACATTTCTCACCGAAGGGACAATGACCCGTTGTCTCCCACTTTGTACACAACTTTGTTTTCCAATACACAGGAGGATACACAGTCTTCATGTTTCCTCGAAAAGCATCTGAACCTGTGTTGTTTACAGTCTTATTACCTTCTGAATGATGCCCTGCAGGTGGTCCACTTGTGCCAATGCTACTAACTGAGCTGTCCCTAAACCTCCCCATTTCATCCCTGAACTTTGATGGATCTTCATGAAGAAAATTACATCTTTTCCCGTATGGACATTCCTCTCCATTACAAAACTTCTTACACAGCTTCATCCGATGGATTATCTTCTGATCATCATCCCAATTCCCTGACGGACGTTCTTCATTGCGTCCACCAACAAGTTCTTGCCAATTAGGAGGAGGCTGACGCAGATCCTCAATGCCATGAGCAAAGTTGCAACCTTCACCATTCCTACAAGCACCTGATCTGAATTTTGCACACATACGAGTCTTAAAGAAAATATTACTTGTTCCCTTATTGACTGGTGGATTTAAGGGCATCCTGGGATTTGTAGGTGTGAATTGCACAACATTCGATTGGCTGTCCTGAGAAAGCCTAGGTCTTTTGAAGGGACGTTGTTGTTGTTGTTGTTGAAATTCATAATGTGAGTCAAATTGCCTATTATTCATGGCAGATTCAGGCCAAATCCCAAAGGCATCACTGCCAGCATAAGTTGATGATTGGGGCGGTCTCATAAAGGAAGAGCAAGATTCAGGATAACTCATACTGATAATAGTAATGGTATCTGATTAAACCTAACATTGATGCAAGACAACAAGAACTCAATCAGATACCAATCGAAGCAACCGACAATTGTATAAAAAAGAAATTTTTCTAACAAAAAATTAATAAAACCAGATTGAATGCAATGAATACAACAATCATATATTACAAAAAGAAGCAATCAAAAAACAGAGATGGGAATCTGGAAAACTATAAACTAGTAAAACTTACCGGTATCAAAAGAAAATCCAAATTGAATAACTTGAGAACGGAGATGGGGAATGCAGAATGCACAGCGAAGATAAAAAGTACCCAGATGAGAATTTGGATCAAAAACCAACTTACAAGAGAAAATTTGAGAACTTTTAAAGCTGAAGTATAGAAATTGAAGAAAAGAAATAGAAAATTTTAGAAGAACTTTTTTTTAAAGAATATTTTAGAACTTTTAAAGCATATATATATATATATATATATATATAGTTGAGAAGTTCCCTAGAGTTAGAGGAATTGTAGTATGAAAAATATAAGGTAACATAAGATTAAATAGACAGAAGAGATACTCAAAGAATAACCCTAGCAGAATTTAGGATCAAAAAGGATTATAAATCCTGATTCTAATAGAACAAGTAGTTTCAAACCAAAGAGGCTAAAACCTCCAAAACCCTGCCGTTGGGGATTTTTTTTTTTTAATCGATCCCCGGTTTGTTAAAAAAGGAAAAAGGCTTTTTTATAAAATAAAAAAAAATAGTTTTTCTCCTTTTGTTTCGATAAAAAATCTTATCCATATTTAAGATACAGATTTTTCTATTTTAATGAAAATAGATTTGATTTTGTTGTATCTCATTTAAAATCGTATCTTTTCAAAAAAAAAATTAAATGATAATTCCTTTGATAATTATATAAATTTTTCGACATCGCGTTGTTGATATCAATTTTTTTATTCATTTTATTTTATTGTACTATTATATTTACATTGAGAAACATATTTTATCATTATAATAATTAATCTTATCATTATTTTCGATCTTATACTCTGAATTTTTGGGTAATATATTAATTCCGTTTCCTATAAACCAGATTTTGTGCATTATGATTGTTGGATTTTATATGTTATTTCGATGTATTTTGTATGGTTAGATTTTAATCCACTAGATCTCATTTTTCGTTGCTATATGTATATGTATATATCATCGCAGCATTTATCTATGCCTTCTTTTTTCGTTGCTATGGCCATTCAATCCGTCTGTATAGCCTTTTCCTTTCTATACTAATATATGGTAGATTTGTCGTCGTGTAATAAAGGTGTTAAATGGACTAAACCAACTCGAATTTTGTAATTCTCTAGGGATATTATAAGTTAATGAGATTTGCATGCAATTCAATCATTCATCACGTTGATAACAAAACATGAACATGTTGAAATCTAAACGAGAATTAAGAATCGATGCTAAAAGGGAGAATTAATGTCTTTAATCATCTGTCAAATAACCTACACGCGCGAGAATTAAGAACCGATGCTGAGAATAACAGATAGCAAAAATGATAATATAGCATCCAATTCATTCCCACGAACCAACCATGCATTCTGTTGGCAGCAAGCAAAGTGGTCACAGTTCACTAACATTCATGAATATGGCGACACCTAGCCATAGAAAAGAAGAGAAAGAAGAGGCTTAATTTGCAAGTGAACTGGAAAGCAGATTCTCCATATGTATAACTCACTCGTCGCTGCTAATAGGTTTAGACGACAAAATTCCTGTAATAATAAGTTAAAACTAAAAAAATGTCATTTGGTTGCAAATAACGATGGTTCACTCATTTCGTCGTTAAAACAACAATAATTGTTTACTTTGATAGTAAAGAATCAATATATCACTTGAATATGAGCGGGACAACGCATCCATTTACTTTTATGAACGTTTTGAAATTAATGGATTTGTATATTATCGGTATATTTGAATAAAATCACTTTCTTAAAGGTTAATTAATATATACTTCCATGATATAACAATGCCGCCATTAATGTTTAGCTAACTGGGATTTTTCTTTAGAACGTCAAATCAGAAATCTCCAGCATTCTAATCTTGAAATGTTCTAATACTAAATTTTTAAAGGTCATTGCAAGAATTAGTTGAGAAACAAAAGATCTTTGGTTAAAAAGTATGGCAGCAGAGTATATTAGAATGGATTTGGTTATTTAAAAAAATATTGCATTACTTTAATTATTATGATCACAAGATCATGTAAAAATATCCATTATTGACATGGTTCTTTGAATATTCTGTTTCTTTTTTACTTTTAGAAAATATCGTTTGTCAATGCCTTGGTTTCCTCTCATATAGTTGTGTGAAACAAAGAGGAACCAAGACAGAAATAATATGTACGAATCTTGGAGAACAATTATTAATTTAGCACCATAATTTTCAGTGATGAGATTCCGAATAACTATAAGCGACATTAATGAAAGTCAAGTGGAAAGTGAAAAAGCAGCAGCATCGCAAATGTTCCTTATATTATTGTCTGGACCCCCTCGAAGTGCTGCAGAACTCGACTGGTTCACTTGAAATTGGGGCACTCAAACGATCTTGAAGAATAAATAGCCTAGCCAATGCCAATAGGAAATCTGGTGAAAAGCTAGATAGTTAATGGAGTGTAGGAGGCACTCAAACGATCTTGAAGAATAAGTAGCCTAGCCAATGCCAATATGAAATCTTGTGAAAAGCTAGATAGTTAATGGAGTGTAGGAGGGAGACATCAATGTCTGCGTAGTTGCTATTTGACTCATAACTCTTCTGTCTTATTAAACGGTAACAACAAAACTGAAACTGAAACTGAACATGATTCTTTGACTTAATTATGGTTCTAGAACCCAAACTTCTATTCAGGGAGATCACTCTCGTTATGTCCTCCATCTAGGTTGTAGTAAGTTTTTGGCTTAACTAGGAGGAAAGGGTGTCAGCCGAATAAAAAAGCTGGAATTCAAGCAAAGCAATCTCATCCCTTCTTACCCTCGATTAGCAAAGAAAGAGGAGAAAAGGGGTTCATTAAGCTGGAGAGTTTGGAAATTTGCAGTAGACATGCTTCATGAACATGGAAGGTTATTGTTTTAATGCTTTTCCACTAATAAATTTCCTTCAGACTTAGTGATAGTAAGTGAAAGGGAAAAGTGGGATTTGACTTGCTTTAATCTTGGCAATGGCGGTGCATTTATGCTTTTAAAGTAAGAGCATCTGGTTCTTATCTTGGTAACTCTATATAGTTCTAAAGATTTGATGCTTAAAGGGATCGTAAATTATTGGTCTGAGAGAAAGCCTGTCTAATTTTGAAATGAACTGCTCAGAGATTCCTTGAATCTTATTTCTAAATTTCTTGCCATGAATTAGTCTTATTGCATTGGTTGAATCCGTACGTGGTCCTTTAATTAAGACTTGAATTAGCAACCATTGCCACTTAATTTGCCAGTAATTCTTCGGACCATCTCTAAAAATAGTATTGAATTATGGATGTTTCCCCACACTCAAACATACCCAGATTGGATAGAAGGATTTTGCCATGCACTTATAACATAGTATTTCCATTATATATTAATAAGAAAAAGGAAAAAGAAAATAAATATTTGAGGAAGAGATTTGAAAGCCAGATAAAATCCTTCTGCTGATCAGTGCAGTTGCATGGCTAAGCTTGGCAAAAGGCCATAACCCTTGGTCAGCCTAAATGTTATTTGGTGATGGAAGGATCAGAGGTGAAGAGAGATCAGTGACATTGCAGACAATATTCTTCTCAAATTCTTAAGCACCACCTGAAAAGTAAAAGAAAAAAGAAAGAATTATCAGGAACCTGGAGCTAATTCATTTTCTTTGCTATGAGAAGATCAATGCTGCAATGGCTACCAAGATTTCTTACCAAAATCCCTTGGTGTCTTGCATTTGAAGCATTCCATCCTGCTAGCATAGTTGTGAACTCCACACCCATATCTGTCCAAACAAAATATATTCACTTGGTAAATCAGTCATATCAGATATAGAATAAATTATTTATGTGACAGAAAGGACCTCATTGCCATAGAATTCTAAAGTTATGCTGAGTTGAAAATTTTGTTTCTGGAAGATGAACACTATGATGGGATGGAAATTTATTATCTTCCATTGCTTTGAAAATTCTTATTGTCATGTTTTGAAAAGAGAAAGAATGCAATATCAAGAATGTCATAAAACAGAAACAATGCAGCTTATGTGTGGAATTTTATGCTCTGGAAGAACATTTCCTGAAATTTTTTACAGGGTTATGGTCAATGCGAACTCACCTGGTGCACATCCAGTCACCAGCTTTCCATCCAGGGGGAACACTCGCCTCAGAGCCCATGGAACTATAACCACCATAATCAATTTTCACGGTGCCACATCGATAGCAGTTTGTTTTGCTAGCATAGTTGTGAGCTCCACAGTTCATGGCAGCACAATACCAATCCCCGGCCAAAACTTCTGTCCTGTTGTATCCGTAGGTTGATACATCAGGGCCACCATACTTGGGATTCGAGCAGCGCTGGCATGCTTCTCTCCTCTTAAAATTCTGGTGTTGGCATACTGCACACATCCAATCTCCTCCTGTCCAGCTCATTTTGATCCTGATAACTATTTTATAAAGCAGAAAACGAGAAAAAGAAATCAGACCAGGTAATTATTCTACTTCCAGATAGTTGCAAGTAGCCCTAAAAGAAACAAAAACGAAAAATTTATATTTTCCTATGATGCAATATGCTAGCTAGTCTAAGCTCAAACCAAGCTCCTTGATAAAAATGAAAAATCTGTACTTCTTGAACTCTATTGTTCTTCTATTGGCCTGAGTTCCAAACCGAGAAAAAACATTTGAAGGGCAGAAAACAAGCCAGATTGCAGAAGCTTACCTCCTGGAAAACAGGAGGCCTAGAAGAAAAGTATAGTAGTAAGTGTTAGTACTCGCTGAATTAATGAATTCTTAGTGCATTTGGTGATTTTGGTGTTTGTGATGAAAGGGCTATATATACTTGTTAAGGCTTGATTTGTGGGGTCATGGCTCTGTCATTTCTTTTTTCTGTATTCATGGGATTCCAAAAGCAGCCATTTCTTTCTTCTGAGAGGTTTAGATAAAACTTAGCTCTTCATAGTTCTGCTACTCTCACTATTCTTGGGAAGATAGCTTAGCAGTGCATGTATTCAAAGAATTCCAAACATGCCCACTCTTTATGTGATTCCCTATCATTATTGCTGAAAAACAATGTGACATATATTCTCTTCTCATCCATATTTCTACCAGCTAGGTGTTATGAGGGGAAGATGCTATTTGGCTATGGAGGCTGCTGTCCTTGGAGTTGAAGAAACCATAACTTTTTCAAATATCCTCGAATTTCATTTAACCCTTTACGCTTAATTTGTCCGAAGCAGTTAACCCTTTTAACTCTTCATAATTTGCATGAATCAATCTTGATAACTGCTTAGAATACTTTGTATATATCTGATATTCTTCGTATACATTAAAGTAAATGAATGAAATCATGTAAGAATTTTAATATTGGAACTTTCTTAGTAGTTTAATAGAGTCGAGCAAAATTCAACTATGGCTCAAAGATAATAGTTATGGTGGTTCATTTCACTCTATTTCCCCTCCCCAACATGCCACAATGCATGACACCACTGTAGCATCATTTTACTCCCAAGTCACCAGGACTGGTCCTCCCAATCGCAAAGCTGACGCATGCATCCACTTGCATAGACACGTCACGCTCCTTCCATATTCAAAGCTGAGCTGGATGGACATGTCGGATGCCTAATTTAGGCTGCCTTAGAGCTTATAGAGTTTGACAGGATCCAATTTATATGACATTTATGTATAGCTAATACAATGAAGATCATAGAGGTAAAACCCCATATTAGAGATCCCAGATAGAGTCTCCTAAACATCTGCGGTTTAAAAATCATTTATTTCATTATACTATATATATATATATATATATATATATATATATTATTTTTTGTAAAACCTTCTAAAAATTAGGAAAAACTTTTGATTATTTGCCACGTTCGTTTTTAAGACGGGTGGTGATCATCCGACTAGCCAGATAATACCTTCCCTGAGTAGGCTTATGCAGTGCCGGTGCAGGTGGGACAGTAAAAAGGGTTAAGAAACGTAGGAGAAATTTTCTTTTTTGTATTTGGAATTTATTCTTTATAATGCACATCCATTGCAAAGTTCCTTTTTTATTTTTGCATGTTTCGATTCCCTTTCATGCAATAATTCAAAAGCCACTTGAAGATTCATATCAATTGGCGCCCTTTGCTCTAAATGCTTATCCCGATTACTCTTTATATGTATATTCCAAATGTGACTTGACCTTGGCCTTCCTTTCTACACCTCAAGGCCTGACAGGTCACACAGAACAGAACCTGATGTTTTCAATGAACTCCAATTGGTCTCTCATGGTAATCTTTTTTTTTTTTAAATTTAAAATAGGAAAAAGGGAATGTTCTGCTGAATGTCTTAACTGGAATATGGTTTGCGGCGGACCGTCGCTGGTGGGCGAGCTAGTTGTCCGATAAAAGTAGCTTGCTCACCGGAGTTGGGCTCCATTGCACTTGAAAGATGCGAACATGTTTTTAAATCTATGATGTGATGAGTAGCATTTTTTTGACCTGCATGAAGGATTCAATATTGGCATTGGCAAGATTCCTAAGGCATGGAGTTTTGAACGCAGCAGCCCAAGAAAGGCGTGCCAAGAGGCATTGGCGATGGCGATTGAGTTTATCTATGAGAATTTCGCCATCCTAGCTGGGTAATTCCTAACAATTTTTGGCTTTATTCATGAACGTGGGATATTTTTTTAGTTTCATTTACCATAATTCTAATTTATTTATTCCTTTTGTTGTGGCTCATAAAACTATGAAAATCATTGACCTAATAATTATATCACTCTTTAAAAAAAATTAGATTTAAAATTCGATTCTCCCATAAACTTACTAAAATCAAAGTCTAAAAGCTAAACCATAAGCTAACTTAATTACCATCAGCCAAGGCTTATGCCACTAAACCCGGACCATAAGCCGAATCAAACGTTACCAGCCAGCTAAGGCTTACGCCACCTGCCTAGACTTGATCTTTCACTTGTAACTCATGAAATCAAAATCATCTCATTGATAGTAGATGCTTAATAATCACATAAATCATTTTTGTTGATACTTAAAAGTTAAAACCTCGTGAGATTGGATGTTCACACTTGACTAGGTCGTACAAATCAAGTATCAAAGAGCTAAAGCCTCTGGGAAAAAGAATGATCAAATCATCCCTTCATCCACTATCGAGGACAAGGAACTTACCTTCATTTTAAGAGCTTTAGCCTTTTCCTATCCTATTCTATCATCTTTCATTATCATATTTTTCTTATTTCAAACTTTTTATTAATTTAAGTATCGAAACACATATCATAGCCACAATTTAAACAACTTTCCTCCTAATTTCGATTCTGCAGGTCTAAGCGGACACGCTTAGCCAACTAGATCCCTCAGCAACCACATTTGAAGAAATCAAAACCTCCTCAAGTTTTCCACCTTGGCCTCATTCATGAACATGGCTTTGCTTTACATTGAACATTCCCTGAAACCTACAACAAAGGTACAGGATTCGGAAAGAATTGAAATCGCTGACGAAATGTATTAAAAACAAATTTATGAACTGGTATCAAAAAACAAATCAACCACCTAATTCCCAAATGAATAAAGAACGAAAGGAAGAAAAATATTTATTTGCAAGTTACAGGCCACTAACAGATTATACTCAATAAAGAGTTCAAGATTCGAATATTTTTCTCTCTTTTATAACAGTAGCGCAAACCGCAAAGGGAAGGCTAGTAACACGTGACAGATTCCAAACTCTATAATATAAGAGTCCAGTGGAGTTGCCTATTTTTTTTTGGAATAAAAGAAAAAACCCGACTATGGTATGCCGGATCTCTATTGCTTACATGTAAAACATATTCAAATCCAAAATAAGCATAAATGCTTGCTTATTAGCAATTACAGATTTGATAAGGAAGAATCCTCATCACCATGTTTTTACCAGACGTGGTGAATATTCCTCGTAGAAAACCTTAGAACTGCAGCCACTCCAGCTTTATTCTCTGCTGGTGACTGTTTTTCAGAAGGGATTACCCAGGGAGAGTAGCCATTGCTTTTTGAATTCTGGATACTCTTCTCTTTGCCACGTGAAATAAAATTTTCAGAATTAAAAGTAATTAAAACCTTAACATGATGTTAACAGCAGTCTTGCTCGGTACTCATTCCAGATGCCTAGGACAGATCAGATTCGATCAAAGTCTGAAATATTTTTTAGCTGTTAAATCATCCGAAGCTACTTGGCTCGCCCAACAAATCTGGTTGGACTTCGGACAGGGCCAGAATAAACTAAAGTCGCTTGATACTTTCAGGGTCGATTTGAATGGCAGATCATTGGCTGTGTTTGGTGACCCTTCCGATAGACGATGGTTATTATCCTTGCCAAAGTTTCACCCTTTGGTGTCTTGTCCTCCTTCACTGCCTATTATCCCTACTTTCAAAATGGGAAAATGACTTGTGGCCAGGCATCTCTCTGACTTGGCACCAATTATTGTACAAAATTAGCTAGTGATTGTCAATCCATGCGGTGTTACTGTTACATTAAGAACTGAATTAAAGTTGGAATTTTCTAAAGGGATTGGATCAAGGAAATAAATAAATATGTAAGCATTACCACTAAATTATCTTCATCAACCACTTTTTTAGAAACCGAAGCCTAAGAATAAGAAAAGGTTGCAGATGCTTAAAATTGAATCCAAAAGTTATTGAGAGTCACTTGTTAAAGAAGTTTATTTTCATGAAGCACATGAGTTAGAACTAAAGACCTTTTAAATGCACCATTTTTTAAGCCAATTTAAAAAAAAAAAAATAAAAAAATCAGAATATCAATCAGACCAAATCTGGCATAGCTCTGAACCCTATCTGGGAAATGTTTTCTAAGATGTATAAGATATTGATTCCCAATTTCAGCATCATCTGGCTTTCCTGCTTCAATCAAAAGTGATGTTTTTGCCATAGCAAGAAAGATCTTGCTAAATTGTTGCAGGGCTACTGGAGTGCATGGACAAATCACATGTCATACTGTTAACTCTATCAGAACAACCTGAAACATTCACTTGATCATTATTTTATTTTATTTCAAAACATCACTAGTTAATCATGGATAACGGGGGCCTTGAGTCATCGTAGCAAGATGTTAGCAATTCCTTTTGGATTGATCAGTACACAGCCCGGGACAACAGTTAGGATTGTAATATTGGGGTATGTGGAAATTGTCATTCAGCTACAAAGCTGATATCTAAGGTCTTCAAGAGAGAAATTTTTGCCAGAGACAGAAACCGCTTGCACCATTACGAGGATGAATGGTTTCAGTTCATGCAAGGATTAATGGTGAAACGTTATCAACTTGCAGTTGAATTTGGGAATCCAGATTTATTCGAAAGATGGAAGTGCAAAATCCTTGTAAATGAAGACCCATCTTTATTTACATATAGGCGATGGATTACATAGCAAACTGGAACATATGGCTTCTTAAAATACAATTTCACCTCTCTCAACCCCTTCTTTCTATCCCTTTTCTTAGCCAAGTGAACAGTAATGATTATGGACAATGTAGTACAAACCGAGTTTAAACCCAGATTGACTCGAATTCAAGCTTCCATGTTAGGGACATGCTTGAACGAGTTCCTCCTTGCCGTAGCCAAAACAGTCTTGTCTGCAACTATAAAATAAGCAGCTCCAGCCACTGTAATCGAATCGAAACTTCATTAACAACAGGACATTATATATTACTATTGGGAGATCTTGAGATGCTGATAAAAAGGATGATAATGATGAAAACCTGTAGAGATTATGAGAGCTTGTGCTGTATGATTAAGATTGGCTTTAGCCCATGGCAGCATCCTTACACTGGCCAGCTGCAAATGCATGTCAGGCACAAGCGATTGAAATGTTAGATTTAAACTTTTCTAACAAAAGAAGGATCCATTACTACAATAATGAAGCTGTCTTTCATATACTTACAGTTGGAATGGCAGTGGCGATGCTGGCAACAATGGCTGCCTTAGCTCCTGCAACTACGCCTTCTGTTGGTACAAAAGAAGAAACGGATCATCATTTTCAGTCATTTTTCATTTAAACAACTAAACCAGTACTGCAAAATGTTGAAGAAATTACTGAGACACAGTATTAATGAAAAATAATAAAAATCGAAAGCAATCATTATCACCAACCACAATTCTTAATTATCAGATGTTCAAAGAGTAAGTGGGTGAAAAAGGGTAAAAGGAAAAGGAAACTTACCACGAGAGCAACGCTTGGCCATGGCCAGCTTTTGGTCAAGTGAAGCCAAGGAAGCAGAGTGAGCAACATTTTTAGCCATTGTGAAAGAAATATGATTTCAAACAAAAGAAGTGGTAAGAATGAAACGAGTTTCAAAGAAAAGAAATGTTTCTGAAGCTTTGCTTGAAGAAACTGTGAGGAATGCATGGTTTTTTATAAGGCGAATCGGATAATGGGGTGGTTGGCAGAAAGGGAAAGTGCCTTAGAGTTTGATGGTTTCCCTCGAATTCTAGCGTCAGAGACACTTGTTTTCACTTTGATTTGTCATTATTAATGTCGGTTTGCTTCTGTAGCTCTGTTCCCTACGTGCCCACGGTGTAAGATCTTGTGATGCGGTTGGTGCGCTCCATATGACAAAGAAAGAATTTCAAAATGAATATTTTGAGTTTGTTATCATGAAAATATATTTTCAAGAGGGAAATATATATTTTATTATTAACAAGATACAATTATTTTTATTTTTCAATCTTCATAATTGTTAAGACAGCAATGACGAGAGAAAAAAGCAATTAAAATTAAAATTTGACTTGTTTTTAAAAGCTCGATAATTTTAATATTTTTTAAAAATGTATATATCATAAAAAAATACAATTTTAATAATCAAATATTATAATAGTAAATTTTATAATTATAAATAAAAATTATTTAATTCAACTAATTAAATTAATAAATAATTAAATTAAAATTAACATACAGTGAAACTTTAACTTTATACTGTAAAGTCCAAAACGGTAGAAGTTTCACCCACTTTGTTGTCTTATTAGGATGCGTTTGGTTCAGAGAAAAACAATTATTTTGAAAGAAAAAATTACTTTTTATGTAGAAAAAAAATTTTAAGAGGTAAATTTTAGGGAAAAAAATTTTACTTCACGTCCAAAAAAAATTTTTTGATTCAGATAATCTAAAAATATTTCAGGATCCGAAAGTAATTATTTTATGTCAGATTTTTTTAAAATTAAATATTATAGGTAAAATAAAATAACTGATAAAAAAATAATCGAAACAAACAAAAAAATCAAATGAAAAAAAAATATAAAAAAATTTTAAATTCTTTCAACCAAATACACCCTTATTATTTGCATTCAGGCATCTTCTATCCTCCAAGAACGGTAAGGAAAAAAAAAATCCAAAATCTATTTCATGCTGTTAAATCAAAATCTCATTTAATTTTTAGTAAGTTATGCAAAGGGGCACTTTAGCTTGGCAGTTAGCAGTTACAGGTTAGATGGGTTTATCTCAAATGACGAAGAAAACAATGGGCATTGAGACTTGCTCACGTTATATACTCGCGTTCTTCACTGCACAGAAATCCATAATAATTGCTTTTGTTTTATCGATTGAGGTTACGTTATCATCTCCCGAAGTCCTTTTGCAGATTCGCAAAACCATGGGTGCCTGGCTAGCTGCAGTGGCCACGCATGATATTGGACGAACCACGTGTCGTGGAAAAAGGACTGGAATACGTGGTATCGCTGCTCCCCAGGTAGGCAGCTGCTACAGTCTATATACATTAATACTAACATGTAAAATAGAAAATGTTTGATGGGTTTCTTCTCGTAGTTCATGGTTTTTGGTTGAGGTTTAGTTAGGGCGATCGGTTGGTTTTAGTGAGGTGTACTTTTTTCATAAAAAATAAAAAATAAAAAATAAAAAATATATATTTTTATTATTTTTTTATTATTTTATTAAAAAATTATATCTTTATTTTTTTTTTCAATCGCATCAAAATCAATATAATCTTTCATTTAAACTATCTTTGAATTGGTAGTCATTTCCTGTCTGCCTGTTGTTAGGTTTACAATCATTAATGATGATGCTTATAATATTTTTTTTAAATAATTATTTTTATTTGATATATTTTATGATTGATTGATAATATATTAATGTAATACATTACTCATGCATAATTATAAATTCATTAAGTATAGTAGTGCATGAATGATGTGTACATGAGAAGGTAGAATAAGAGATAATAATGATTACTCATGTTGTATACTTTCAATCAATAACAAAATGATAATTCATTAATAAACAAAATTAAAAATTATGTAAATTTTTACAAATAAATTAAAAAATTTTATTAATATTTATTTTTAAGAGATAACATATTTTTTAAAATTTTCTCATTGATGTATAAAATCTTATATGCCAAGTTAGGTTGAATTTGAGTAAAACTCCTTGCCCAGAACTTGCCCGAATGATTTTAGCATAGCCCATCGGTCAAAGCCTAATAAATTTGTTTAAGCTCACACCCACATTTTGTTGTTTGGGCTTCTGGGGTACTTCTGAGTTTGTGCAGTATCAGTCGGTCCATTATTTAATTGATGCCTTGCTTAATTACTGGAAGTCTGGGATCTTGTAACTCGACAGTGATATCTAACAAATGTTGGCATGGTTATGCCTAGAGGAGGGAAAATGAAACTTGTTTTCAAAATTTATTGGAAAACTCATTTCAATTTGAAATAATTTAAATTTATAACAGTCCAAATTCAGTATGATGTCAAACTCGAAGAGATTCAATTTAAACTATTCTTTTGTTTTTTTAATCAATTATAATTAAAATAATCGGTACAATTGAAATATATTCAGGGTATGTAAAGGAATTATACATAAAATATTTGATATCTTAAAATTTAATATCTTTAAAATTTTTATAGTTGAGTTTTTTTTTTGCAATATAAATATTTGAGTTGAAAAAATATATAAATGTTGAAATTCGATTTTTCAATTTGTAAAATTCTTATATTTTAACAATAAAAACATAATTATTTGAATTAATAATTTATTTAGGGAAATTCATTTGGGTCATTTTCCTCATTGTTTCAAGCAGTGTCATTTTCCTCTTTGGTGAAACCTGGCCAGGAATCTATGAGAATTTTGGGATGCGAGACAGAGATGACGCTGTCACTTTCTCCATGCAAGCACAAGCAAGTGGGGTTGAAATTTGAAGGGTCGAAGAAGTAGCTCGCGTGCTTATGCAAGCTGATGCCCGACCGGTCCCCCCCAACCCTGTCCCAAAATTCCATCGAATGAGTCAGGCCAATTGGCTGTCTTGAAAGTTGAAAGTTGAAACCCCAAATCTTACCTATTACTATATTTTCTTGTAATCAAGCTGTTGACTGGAACATATTCCTCTCAAAAGCTTACACCCAAATCGTCAAATTCCATTTCATTAAAAAATCTGACTTATCCTAAATCAATCCCAGGACCAGTGTTTAGAAAATAAGGAGTTTCCCAACCCATGTTTTATGTTTATCGAATTCGAGATGAGTGTCAGAGTCTAAATTTTTAAAACTTTATATATATATATATATATATATATATATATATATATATATATATATATATATATATATTTGGTGGATACGCATTAGATGAATTCTTCAAAGAAAATGAAGAATTGGAGTAACATAATTCAAGCTACCAGCATCTACAGTTCTATAAATTATTATGAATTTATATAATATTATTTGTGTTAAATGCAATCGATCTCAAATTCAAATAAAGAATAATAGCCGACAGTAGTTTAAACAACTAATCACTTAAAACTCATTTAATTTTTATGAAGTCATATATTAATTTATATAATCTTTTTAATATTAGAATAGAAGTTCTAATAATGATGATTATAAATTTGTATATATATATTGTATTATGAAAATCATAACATATATATAATTTAAATAAAATATTATGGTATGATTTAATGATAATATATGAGATTTATATATCAAGAGAATACGTTAATTATAAACTCGATCATTATTATCTCTTATTCTACCTTCTCACGTACACATCAATGAGACGTAAATTGAACCACTAATTAAATAAAAAAGAAAGGAAAATGGTGAATCATGAATTGCTTCTACTTTTTATATAAAAAAAGATAGTCAAATAATCACACTTCTCAATATAGTTAAAGTTTGATTTGATTAGTATATAAACAAGTTTATATACATGGTCTAATCCTTTATATATATTTTATTATGATATTATTCAACCACATTCCAATAATCATGTAATTAAGTGGTCCACACATGATCTAATCTATTGTTCCTTTTTCATATGTTATCATCTCTTATGCCCCAAAATAATTTTATAATCTTAATTTTTTATATGTACTTCCGAAACTCACTCTGCCATAACATACTAAACAATATCTTCTAGTGGATATATACATGAATGGAAGGAGAGACTCATTCCTCCAATGAATTTTTAATTTGGGTTTATTCTTGCTTTTGTTTAGAGGAAAAAGAGAGAGAGCAGGAAAACATGCATGATTGATTACTTGCTGTGTTTTTTTTATTGTCATTTTTTGCTTTCCTTTGATCGGTGAAAGGGCATGTGAATGCGTGACTAAGAAAGTGCTCATTTTTTGTGAAAAAAGAAGTGGTCGAATTGGTACAAAAAAGTTAGAAAGGAAAGCTTCATTTGAATTTTTTATTTTTTTTTATATTATCAATTATCATCATTGACAAGAGTCATTATTGTCACCACATGAAGTTCATAGACTTTGTCATGGGAATCACATTGGGACAATTATGGGATCCCTTCTTTTTACACCTAAGCTGGTATATGTTTTCTCAAAATTCTTAACTTACTTTAAAATCTTATTATCCCTAATATATTTAATTCATCCGAAAGAATATTACAAACCTAATTTTTTTTGAATTCATAAATTTAAAAAAAAAATTAATATACATATTAAGTTGATTCTCAATTCTCAATCGTTCTCAACGGCACGCTCATATACTAATGAAGAAGAAAAAAATACATAACAATAAATGTTAAATTAATTCAAAACATAAGAAATTAGAGGATTACAATAATTATAATGTCTAATAATCTCTCTCGTTAGCAGGAAATACAAAAGGAAAACAACTCTTTTCTTGGTGTGTCATACATGATTTTCTTCTTGCTTCCTGTTTTGGTCTATTTTTATTTACATTTTTACAGTTAGAAGTAGTCAAAATGATGAGGGATTTGATATGGGGCATCTCTTTCTTCTTTGCTTAGCTTTGGTAACTGAGCTCTCCTAAGCTTGTAAAGATCACTAGGGACTTCAGGTGGCCTGACTGATCTAATCAGAGCCCAATTCACTCCCTTGAAGAATTCATGCCTCTTCATGTCAACAGAACCTTTCAAACTTCCAATTCTCTTCTTGGGATTCTTCACAAGGAGCTTGCTGATAAGATCTTGAACTTTAACCATCTCTTCTAACTCTTTACCGCTATTAACACTGATTCTTGGGAAAGTTAAGGGCTGTTTAAGGATGTTAATCAATGTTTTCTCGTTGTTTTCGCCTTTGAATGGTGTTCTCCCATACAACATTTCGTACAAAAACACCCCTAAAGTCCACCAATCCACAGCACTTCCATGGCCTTGCCCTGAGATTACTTCTGGAGCTAAGTACTCGTGGGTTCCAACAAAGGACTTGGATTTAGCATTGATTGGTTCGGCCACCAACTCTGGATCAACTTCTCGGCTATCAGCTTGCTCTGTGATTGTTGTGACCGTAGCAGTTTTCTTTTTCCTGTTGGACGATGAGAAACAAGAGAGCACTGGTTGCATGGGTGTAGCACAAGAGGGAGTCAGGCAGTAGTTGTCGTACTTTTCAGTGTCTTCCAGGTTGGGTTTTGGCCTCAGCAGCTTTGGAACAACGTCGCATTTGAAGGAAAGATCGAAATCTGAAAGCATAATATGCCCATCTTCTCTAACCAACACATTCTCTGGCTTCAGGTCTCTGTAAACAATTCCCAGCATGTGCAGATACTCTAATGCTAAAAGTATCTCAGCAGCGTAAAACCTGGATATTGTTTCTATCTTAAGTCGGTGAACCATTAAAAAATAAAAAGACAAATGGTTTGTAATGGAATGTAAGGAACATACCTAGCAGATGAAATGCTGAAGCACTTTCCGGGTTGGCGTTGCCTGGCAGCATACAAGTCTCCACCAGGACAATACTCCATGACCAAGCAAGAGTAATGAGAAGCCTCAAACTCTACATACAAAGTTGGCAGAAATGGATGATCAAGCATACCCAGAATCTCTTTTTCCATGTCAGCCCTCTGCGACTTCTTCCTTATAGCAAGCGCTTCTTTATCCACCACTTTCATGGCGTAGAAACACTGAGGCAAACCAACTACGGGGTTCCTTATCTGGCAAAGATAAACATTCCCTATGTCGCCGCTTCCTAGCCTACGCAGGAGCCGAAAATGGTCAAGCCCAACTCGACCTTTGGCTCTGCTGAGTCGCTTCATGGCTTCCCATGCGGCCTGGTTAGCCTTGTGTGGCTTGTGAGAGCTATAGAGAGAAGTTTCAACAGAACAAAGAGAAACCGAGCTCCGACGGCTGCCGAAGCTTAAGTTGCTCATCCAGCTCCGGCTTGAATCGGGCATGGTTATCGATGAGGAGCTGCTGTCATAGTCGGATTCGGCTGCTGCCATTGTTGTTGTTGGAGCATGTAACAGTACTACTCAGTGATGAGAAGGTTATAATAGTTCTGAGGGTTTTCTCTCTTTTGCTGCTTTCTCAGGCTTTTATATACAAAACTTTGTTGGTTTTAGCATATGAAGGTTAAAAATTTGTAATGCGTAATCGAAGAAAGTTACAAAGTGTTGCTTTTTCTCTAATAGCATCTTGGAACTTTGGTTAATATAAAGTGTCTATTTTTATGTGGTCCTCTAAATGACACTGCTTTTACGAATTATTACAATATGCCATTTTCATTTTGTTCTTACTTTTTGGGATAAAATGAGGTGTTAACCTAGTACTACTTCTTATCAACTTTTATTTAAAGCAAAAGAAATAAATTATAGTCAATGAGGATTGGTACATGTAGTTGAGGTAGATTTGAATCATTATGGTTTTTCATGAATTAAAAAAATTACATATAAAAATTTAATAAATTCGTGAATTTAAATAATGGATTGACAATATATTTTAATTTTAAAAATGTAATAATCTCCCTTACTGCTAAACTTTTTATGAGGGAAAAAAAAAGGTAAAATATAAGTTTTCGTGGAAAATATATATGCAAAAAGGTGTAGGAGAATTTAAACTTAATTTAAATAAAGTACTAGAAATTTTGTAAGAAGTTAAGTTTTTTTCATGAAATTAAAATAATTCACATTCCAATAACGTGTGGCACAAATGAAATACAAAAAAAAAATCTTATACTTAATTAAATTTATAATAAAAAATTTAATCTATCTCTTTTACAAAAAAATATATATATAATTTTAGGATCTTTTTCCATTAATTGTAAAGTTTTACTCTTTTTCTTATTCAATTATGAAATTATTTTCAAAGCAAAAATAATATTAATAGAATAATATATCTATATTTATTGCATTGTCAATATATAAATCTCATACAAAGTAATTTAATTATATCATGACACTTATTTAATTAGTGAATTTTAAAATGAAAATTTAAATTAAGAATGAATCAAGTATAAACTCTTAGAATCATTAAATTTTTACCTGAAATATTATTAATTTAATTAATTAATTAACTGTATATGAGATTTATTCTTTGAGAATGCATCAAATATAAAATTATAGAATAATTAAATTTTGAAGCTCGAAATATTTTTAGTTAAAGAAGTAACCAACACCAAATTTGTTTAATCTTTTTTATGCGGGGATATATGTTAATTTCAAATTCAAACCCTAATTGAATAAACATGGGATAAATTTGTTGATTTTCAAGCTTCGTTGTAAGGCTAAAAGCTATATATCGAAGTTAAAACTTAAAAAATTAGACGGAAAGTGTTCGACCAATTGTCATTCATGTTGTACAAAATGAACTAATAGGTTGAGATTCAGTAAATAAAGGCTTTTATTTTTGCGATGAGCATGCTTAACTCAACTGACACAACCACTAGTCTTTGTTTTTCTACCAGTCTCGACTTCTACTGACGAAAAATTCATGCATGATGCTACTAAAATTAACTAAAAATTAGTGGTTTTCCGAGACTAATTTGATTAATCTTGTAATCTCTAGGAAGATTCAGAAACATATTGTCATCATCATTAATTATAGGTTAATCCCAATTTAAAATTAATCAACAGAAAATTGATTCAATTGATTAATTTTATTTAAGATAATTATCTAATGTCAATAAAATGATTAAAGATCATAAATAAAAAAGATAATAATACATATCTTATAAAAATATTTAAAATTTAAAATATGTAATAATCCATATTTTATCACATTTATAAAATTTAAAATATGTTAAATGAATAATTAGTAGATTGGTGGTTGAGATTTCCACGATGATTAGGAATTTATTAAATAATAAAAAATAAAAAACTTTTTTCTTGGAGTAGAGCCGGTCAAAAGCCATTGTTCTTTTATGCTAAAAAGTAATAGGCTTATAAGCACCGATTTTCAAGGTACGTTTCCCGAGCAATCAAGCCTCTTTATGCTCGATTAAAAAAACCCCAAAATGACAGCTTACCATATGAAAACGACATCATTTGAAGGGTCTTTCTTTTCCTTGCCTTTGGAATGGTACTTAACCTCTTGGTTTTAAGTATTACCCATGAAAAATAGAAAATATTAAATAATAATAATAATAAAAAAGTAACGGAGCTTTTGGTAATTTTATATGACAGATGTTACGTGAAAGCTGTGGAAAGCTGCTGGATGGGAAGGTGCACGAAGCACCCGTGCCCCAAATACATTTTCGCCTCACTTTATTTTATCCTATGATCTTTTCTTTCCATTCTTTTTATTTATTAACGACAACTTAATAAATAATTAATAAAATCATTCATTTTAATATATGTAAATATAAGTAGGTTTCAACTAAACTTTATTACCCTTCGTCCCAATTTTTTCCTTTTTTATAATAATTCAAAATTATTTTAAACACTTAATTCTCTTTTTTTATACATATTTTTTATTTTTAAGATTATGGTACATCAATTTTATAAAAATAAGATTATTTTTTAATCCATAAAAACTAAATAAAGACAAAGATTATGAGACGAACGGAGAAATAATTTGTTTCGATATGTTGAGAAGGATAATTTTCGAGAGTTACATCTTAATATTTTAAAAGAACAATATATTTATTTTGAATTTTATTATTAGAAAAAAAGAATTAAAATCATTTATGATATTCTTGTAAAGCATGTGAACCCAATATAGGGGAGGGGACCTGTGTATTGGGGGTCCATAAGGACCATAACTCCATACCTACGGCTTTGAACGTGCCGATTTCTATCTGTTTCGAAACAGTGATATTGATAGGAGCAACACCTATTTTAAGAAAATTATAATTTTATATAAAAAATTATCAAATATTTTGTTAATATTTTTTAAATTTTACAAATAAAATTAATACGAAAATATATATTTTTTAAAAAATACAAAATACAACTAAATTAATTTAAAAAATAGAATGTATAGTAATTTTTTAATTTTATTTGTGAACTTAAAATTTTCTTTATCAATGAATCAAAATTCAAAAACTAATCCGACATATATCTTCTTTTTTAAGCACATATATGTTCAACTTGATATTGGAATAGATAACCCTAAACCCATGGTTTTCTCTTAATTACTTATGATCTTATTATATTGATTTGTTTGGGGATTTCTACATTAAGATAAAAAAATTGATCTTACTATAAGGTTATATAGGTAATCCACTACCTTTTAAAGACAATCAACTATCATAATATTTTGTCAAAAAAAATGAATTTTTATTTATAAGAGCAGTTAAATGCTCCAAAAAAAAAAAAGAATTGGTTATATTTTTAAAACATAATGTATATATATAAGTAAAATATTTATATTAAAATAGAGTTAAATTTTACAATGAATCTAATAAATTTTACGATGAAAGTCATAAATTTTATGATAAATACCATAAATTTTATGCTTAATCTAAACAATTTTATAATAAATGTCATAAATTTTATGATGAGAATAAACGTAAACATACAAGAGAATAAGCGTAAACACATGACAATGAACGTAAAATTTGTATAAATAGATGTAAAATAAATTAGAAATATTGTAAATACATGAGATAAGAGTAAATTAGTATCAATTAACATAATAATATATTAATTTAAAATAAAAACTTAGAATAAAATAAAATAGTTACTAATTAAATCATCCTGAAAAGAAAATAGCAAATATTTTTATTAAATTCATCGTAAAATTTATGATAATAATCGTAAAATTTATTAGATTTATCTTAAATTTTTAATTTTGTTTTAATATAAATACTTTACTTTTGATATAAGTACATTTTGTTTTAAGAAATATATTAGGACAATGGACTCTTTTTTTGGAGCATTCAATTATCATTATATATAAAAAATCATTTTTTGATCAAATATTACGACAGTTGACTACCTTTAAATAAACGATCAATTGTTTATATAACTTTACAATAAGGTTAATTATTTTATCTTTTGTAAAAATATCATACCTGTACGTTTATATATATTTGCTTTTATGTAACAATTGGATCCTTTGTCCTGTCTTCGGACATGATAAATTATAGGTACTTCCTTGACAAAGATTTGTGTTTTCTCATGTTCCCTACTTTAAGCTCTAAATCAGACAATGTAACTCATCCAATCACTTTGATTTCAGACTTCTTGTCATATCCCTCTCCACTATGAACAACCTTGTTGGCTTGTAACTTACCATAGTTGTTATCCTCATTCATCGAATTTTTCATCATAGAATTCCAAAATAAAATCAATCAATGAACATTAGAAAGTAAATAAAAATAAATAAATAAAAAGAGCTGTAGCTTTGATTGAATTGAGGTACAATTGGGAAAGATGGTATTCAAATTCTTCCCCCTTTGGTGGGATTTTAACAATTGAAAACTCTAAGATTTTGCTTTGTATCTTTTGAATTAGACAATAATATTAAAACCTTGTGGTACTATCTCTTTTTCCCTTGCCTTCCATTCAATACTTTGCTCTTTTTTTTTTAAATCATTTTAGAATATGAAATTTAAATCAAATAAATGATTCATACTGTTATTTCTTAAAAGTAATAATAAGTAAATTTAAATTTTAAATTTTAAATATTACAAAAGTAATAAATGTTCGTGAAAATTCTATGTCACCGACCTCATTCCATCAACCCTTTTCAATTTTAAAATTTTCTTTTGTTACAAAGTATCACATTAAAACATGTCCAAAATTCTAGATTGTCAATAAGGTCACCTTTTGGCGTTGCCTTGATTTGAATTTCGCATGTGCTTCATTACTGTTTTCTAATGTTTATGCCAATTCGGTGTCATGATGATCTCAGCTTATTACGGATTTGCGGTCATTAACTCCGGCAAACGTAGTTAATAATGAAGCAATCATTGAGTAAATCTTCAGTGCTCTCAGTTTTCTTCAATGGCTTGTTGTCATGATGGATTTCCATTGATTGTTTTAATCAATACCCCTTCTTCAATGGTTTTCCTCCAACCCCAATGATGAACGATCAAAATCTTAAAATCATATGAAAACATGATGACCATGTGTTCTACCAGATTTATAATCTCTAAATCCGATAAAACTTCATGAAAAGAAGATCACACAGTTTACTATAACTTCAAACTGATTTCAGTGCTTTGGATTCATATCATTTTAATGACTCCAAACCTTCAGTCTTTAGTTGCAACTGTATATTAGAATGTAGAGCTTATCATAGAGATGCAACTATTTTCATACTCATGTTAGTGATCATAAACACATTCTTTTCTGCATGTGAATTTCCAGAAAACTATATTTATGACTTGCCTGTCTACCGCCAACTTCACCTATAATACCAAGAAACTGGTCATTGATTGAATTGCAATTCCAATTTCCAGGAAGGTAAAAATGAGTTAGGTATCTTTCAATTATGTATAGAATTCACTGATTCATTCACAGCATCAATTTCAGTGAAAGCAGACCAAATTCAAGACAGATATGGATGGCATACACTGAGGTATTGCTTGTGAGACGTATCATCATGGGCAGCCTCCAACCCCTGGGGTCCAAGACATGTCTTTTGTTCTTATGTCCAACACATTTCTTTCTTTTTCTTGTTTGCCATAGTTTTAATTGGTCCAACCTTCAAAAATCATGTCTTTAGTGTTGGAACCATTTAACTTTGATGCATGTTTAAGATCATATAACAGAAGTCAGAGATTAAAGGAGGTGGGAAATTTCAAGAGAAAAATGATCATACTAATAGCTACATTTGCAATAATTTCTTTGTAATGATGCATGCTTTGAAAAAAGTTTTTCATTTAGCTTTGTCAGGGTTCTAGTTTTTCTCTTCTTTAATCCTGATTCTCAGTTCCAAGTCTCCAACTAAATTTAGCCAACAGATTGTTTAGTTGGCTGGGGACATGAGAATATTATAAAGGAAAAAGATTGCTCACCAGGTCACCATGAAGACAGAAAGAAAGCAGTTGTTGAAAATTAAGAAGGAAAATCAAAGTGTTCCTAACATTATTTTATCAGTACATATATTTTAGCATGTTTTTCTCCCATCCCTGAGACAATTAAAATTCTTTAACAGGTAATTTGCTTGTAGCTAAATCCAAATAGAAAGTTTCAAGATTAAATGCATCCTTCCTAGCAGTTCACAGATGAATCTTGCAATCTAATCTGATTTCTATAGAACTAGTCATAATGCGCAGGAATTTAGGGACATGCGACAATTTTTAATCTTTTTATGAAATTAAATATTTTTTATCTAATTCTCTCATATCCGATTGTTGCATTGAGTCTCGACTAATCCAAAATTTAGCATCTGTCAGATTTTATAATTCTCTTAGCGTTATTTGTTTTATTTATAAGATTCAAACTTGAAATTCTATTTATCATTATCAAATACTAGAAAACAAATATTAATTAATTATTCATCTTTTATGATTATTATTATTATTAGTATAATTATTGACAATATATTTCATCATTTTATTTTATTTTTCTTCTAACTAAGAAAAACATGCAAAGCCCCATCGCGCCAGCAAAAATCAATCTCATGACCTGCTTGGAGTTTCATTGTCTTGAACATATCAGAGACTTCAGTGAGTAAATAGCCATAACCGACCCTCCTCAGATTCACCGGGAAGCGTTTACCAGTTTTGACATCCAGCGCCACAACAAGCACAGACTCTTCACCTTTGTTAAGGATGTCAATCTCGTTTGATGTGAATGTTGGTTTAATGTTTGTTTCAACGTAGTTCTTTCTCAAGTATAATTGTCTACAACGAACTTCATCTTTAGAAATTATTTTCTTGAAACGATCTTCCACGTTATTACTACCAGAACTTGAGTTAACCGATGATTCTTGAACATCTTTCATGTTGTGTATGAAGATTGGGATAGCTTTGTCTGCCACTATGTTCATTATATATAGTAGCAAAATGGAGTTAATTTTTCATTAATATTCATGCATGCTTCATGTTTTATTCATATATATTGGAATTAGGATAGCAAAGGCATGCTCATTTTTTTTAATAAAATGATCATTTCATGGTCGTGTTTGTTAATTAATCAAAATATTAATAAGAATTTATGAGTTCTATTCTCAAATCTTTTACTAATTTAATAGAAAGAATCAAATGTAATTAGGGGGAGTCAAAATGATTGATAAATAGGTACGCTCTAATTGTTGAAAAGTGGAGGATTTTGAGCATTCCTTATAAGAATCTATGATCATAATAAAAAGCTGAGGTGCAAAATTATAAATGGGATTATGAAAATAGTATCAATTTTTTTTTTCATTTTACAAAACAATAGAAAAAATAAAAATAAAAAGTCATACTAAAGTTAAATAATTGTTATAAAAATGGTAAATGAAAATATTCAAAAATAAAGTCTTTTTTTTAATCTTTTGGATAAGCATAAAATAATATAATCAGATTCAACTTATGAAAGCAAAAATTTCAATATAAAAAATAAATTCATATATTTAATGCATTAAATTCATTGACAAATATATATTAATATTTGTCAGGACTTATTCATTGTTAGTCTATATCAAATCTGTTAAATATTATGTATGATCTTATATTTACTTTGAAACTCTTCACTTATGGTCAAATAGTTTTAAATTGGATGTTAACATTTATCATGTTATTTTTCTTTTTTAATTCTCTACCTTTAATTTTAAACTTTTTATATTTCTTATGTTTTGTTTCTATAAGAGTGTGTATATATATTTGTTGGCTCTACCGAGAGGGGGGGTGAATCGGTTTTCTAACAATTATGACAAATTTTAAATTAATCACAATTTAATCACAAATGATAATGAGCAATATAGTGCAATATAACAATTTAATGCAAAGTAGGGAAGAGAGAAACAAACACAATCGTTTATAGAGGTTCGGCCAAACTCTTGCCTACGTCCTCTCTCCTTGACCTTCTTGTCAAGTGTTTTCTTTCTCTCTTTCAATAGAGCTTACACAGTTCCTTTTGCAGGTTAAGGAATAACCTCTCTACCCTTAGCAATACAGAAATGTATTCACCCTTTTACAATGTCTCTCACTGAGGAACAATCCTCTTTTCTTTTTGGGTATGGATGAATACAGAATAAGGCTTTACAATGGGTAGTGCTAACAAAGCTTGTTGCACTTAAGCTTGTACAATGAATTTCAATTAATGAGCAATAGGGACACAAAGAATGAATGAATTAAAGCTTGAGAATGTTTGGAATGTGCAGCAATAGTGTCTCTATTCTCTTTGTCTTCAATACTTGGTTAAATACTGAAGGATTGGTAGTTGGAGCATTAAATGCTATTTTTCCCGTTGTGATTTGCAGAAACTAGCCGTTGGGTACCTCCAGTAGAGTGCCAGATCGATCTGCCATCTTGGCCAGATCGATCTCTTAGTTATAAATCCTGCAAGATCAAAGCACAAATACACAAGGAGATCGATCTCATAGGTTAGCAGATCGATCTGTCGAATAGGCAGATCGATCTCCTAATCTCTCTGTTTGAGGCAAGATCAATTTTCAGATCGATCTGCCATGCAATCTCGTAGAGAGGAGATCGATCTCTCAACAACACAGATCGATCTCTTTAGCTCTCTGACTTTGAGGAGATCGATCTCTTCCTTACCAGATCGATCTCATAAGTTCTCTGTTTGAGTGTAGATCGATCTCTCAGATCGATCTATAGTCTTAAGCTCTTAAGGGAGATCGATCTCTTCATAGACCAGATCGATCTCTCAACTCTAGCTTTAACCAAATCGATCTCTTAACCCTTGCAGATCGATCTCATTCTTCCTAAATACTTTTGTAAAGATTTAAGGCTTGCCAGATCGATTTCTTCCATCATGAGATCGATCTCTCATCAAGTAAAAACTCAGGAGATCGATCTCTCATCAGTCAGATCGATCTCTCATCAACAGAACTCTAAGTTCTGGTACTAATAACCTCTAAACATGTTTCTATATCAACTTAATATTATAGAATTAACTTGTTTTGTCATTTCAAAATACATTAACTCAACAATATTGTTTTTACTCAATCTAAATATATATATATATATATATATTTAAAAAATAATAAAATTTTACATTTAACTAATTATTTTATTTGTCTATAGTAGCATTTTACAGGGAAAAATGTAAATAACACCAAATTGCACTTACATTCTGCTCATTATCAATTGCTCTCATCCAACAGAACCAAAAAAAAAAAAAAAAGGGTTAAATCAGAAAATGTATATACATTTACAAAAGCAAGCAAAGGACTTAGAACTACCTGTCATCCTGAAAAAGATCCTCAATCTCTTCAAGGGTTTTACCTTTTGTTTCTGGCAATAGAAAGTAGAAGAAAATGGTAGCCAATACCATAATCCCAGCAAGAATAAAGAAGACTCCAGCAAAGGTAATCTTGTGTGCAATGGTCAGAAAGGTCATGGCCACAACTCCACTCACCACCCTGTTAACTGATACTGCAATGCTGGTGCCTTGTGCTCGGTACTTCATTGGAAAGATTTCAGAAGAATAGACCCATGTAATGGGGCCAAGTCCAATGGAAAAGAATGAAAGATCAGCACAAACTGCAATTATAGACAAGACGATTGCCCAGCTAGGCTTTGGGTCGTTTTCTGCAAGAAATTTTGATCCCAAGCCTAACCCTACCAATGAAACAACCATCCCAACAGTGCCTATGAGCAAAAGTGGTCGCCTTCCAAACCGATCTAAGAAAAGAGCAGAAACCAGAACAAAGAATGTCTTGCTAATTCCCATGATTACTGTAATTCCAAAGAGGTGTTTCTCGTTCTGGATTCCTGCAGCTTTGAACACTTGAGGACTGTAATAAACCACAGCATCATTGCCTGAAGCTTGCATGAAAAAGTTGATCCCGATGGCTGCAATGAAAATTCTCCGGAGGGAACGAGATGGTCTTAAAAACATCTCCTTCCAAACACCTTTACTTCTAAATTGGCTTGAGTTTTCAGTATCACTACCCAAATTTGAAGCAGCCGTTTTCATTTCTTCAAGTCTTAATTCAGCTTCCTCCGTTGTGTCTGATGTTCTTAGCAGAATCTTCTTTGCTTCATCGTACCGGCCTTTCATGACAAGCCACCTAGGAGATTCTGGCATCACCAAGACACCAAAACCAATGGCAATGGCTGGTACTCCTGCTAATCCAAGCATTATTCTCCAATTTATATGATCTGGAAGACCAGCTAAGAAATAGTTTGATAGGTAACCAAATAGAATTCCTATGGTTATGCAAAGTTCAGGAAGTGATGAGAGAAATCCTCGACTCGTCGCTGGAGAAAGCTCCGTCGTGTAAACTGGACCTATCATAAGAGAGTAACCAACGCCAATACCAGCAATCACTCTCCCAGCCATCAAGAACGCGTAAGATGGTGCCAATCCCATCAGAACGGCACCTACTAAAAAGGTTGCTGCTGCTAAAACTATGGTAAAACGTCGACCAATCGAATCGGATGTTTTCCCGGCAAGGAGTGAGCCAATCAATGAACAAACATTCAGAGAACCAACCAATATCTCTACTTGAATCGTTGAGATGCGGATGTTTTCTTTGATGAAAATGATTGCACCACTCATCACACCAATATCTGAACATATAATTAAAGTTAATTAAGCTACAATTAATGATGATTTTCAATGCAAACGAAACAAACACTCACCATATCCGAGTAGAACTGAAGTTGTGGAAGCCAGTAGAGCAGCTGCAAACGCATATATGTTTAGGCGAGACTTTCTTGGACCGGGGGCTTCACGGGTTGAATCTGTTTCCAAGGAATCCATATCAGAATCAGAGAGAAAACCAAACCAATGTTCTTCTTGGCACTGCTTTTCCCAGATTTAATCCATTTTTACTTGGCGATGCTTAATATCAGGAAATGGCGCTAGCAAATGAAAAGTCTTTTGACTGATGGATTATGGGATCTGATCTCTAATTTGTCAACTGATCCTCACAGAATATGTCACCCTGTCACATCCATGTTTATTGACATGTTGAAAGTAGGTTGGAATGTTATCCAACTTCTTAACAACCTTTGCATCTCCTATTTTTACTCTTCTTCTGAAGGAAAGCTCTTATCGCTTTCATTTTCTCACCTTGTATATAGCTCTTGCAGTTAAATTTTATTAGATTAATTTTTTTTTTGCTATATTTAGCCAGACAATAGACGGTAGTCTCCTCACCAATTTTTTGATTTTATAGAAAAATATTTTTTATATAACATTTTTTTTATATAATTGAAAATGAGATTGAAATTGATAGTGTCCGAACTAAAACCTTAATTATTTATACTGTTATTAAAGTATTTATTCGTAACATCAACTCAATTGAATAAATTATCTAAGAATAATTAAAAATATTATAATAAATATAAAATAAGAAATATTTATGCCCTTTCACATTTTTTGAGGAAATTTGTAATTTAAAAAAAATACAAAACTACCCATTTTTGCATTAAAAAATTATATAAATAATTCCTCTTTTTTTAACTTTTTTTTCCCTAAAAAAACAACCAATTATATTGTAACTGTTGACTTTGATATAAACGCCTCAAGTATTAAGTATTAAGAAGCGATGTTTGGTGCCTCTAGCATTATCCACTTGGATAGATGGCATGATAGATAGACCAACCCATCACTTAGCGGCAAAACTCAACGGGTCTTATGCACTGCATGTGTTCGAAGAAAATCCTGTAAGAAATTAAATCACCAGAAAGGTTTAAAAAATGATCCCAAAGCCATTTCGCGTATTGAGCAAAGGCGCTGCTATAATATTTGGAGGATTTTTGACTCTCAATCTTGTTGCTACTGTTGCCGTTGGTGCTCTTCGCTCTGTAGCTGAAAAGAAACGGGTAAAAGACAATCTGCCAGGACCTTCTCTTTTCTTTTTTTTTCTGTTCTTTTTTTGGTGTTGTAAAGAGTGAAAATTTTCCATTTTGCTCTCTGGGTTTTGTAGAGAAAGCTTGCCTTGCCATGTAGTGTTTGTAAAGGGAAAGGATTTTACATGTGCAAGCTATGCAATGGAAATGCTACAATAAAGTGGTCGCCTTTGTATGATCCTATTCATATTAACCCCTGCGTTTGCCCTACTTGTGATGGTAACAGGTTTGTCTTTCTTTTTTCTTTCCCATTCAAAATTGTCTTCATGGAGAGTCTTTTCTGTTGATTTTGATGGTTTCTCCCATGGGATTATTACAGGGTGCAACGCTGCCTAAACTGTGTTGGGAAAGGTTATAGCTGACTATTGAGTTGTAACAGTTTCAGTTCTGGTTACTTTATGTTTCTCTGTTCCATTTTGTAAGTTTTTTTTATTTTCTGCTATGAATTGGAACCTTATTCCTGCTACTTTATAATCTATGTATACTATTACACTATTTTCATTACATGATTACATACTGCCTAGTAGGTGGCTTTTGCAATTAGATACTAGCAAATAATTGTCTGTCTTCGAGCAACTGAAGGCTGTCTGCATTTTCAGTTGAGGATAACCTGTAGTTGTGTGTCGGTATCTGTGGTTCTGGAGGAATAAAGTGGTCTTTGAAGAGAACTTTACATGGCCTGCAAATGGAGTCAACGTGATAATCAGATATATTCAGGACTTTATGCTGTATAGTGTAGATAAGGAAGGTGGGGGTTTGTACCAGGTAATTTACATCCATTGGCAGCATCCTCCACATAATTTTGTAAAACTTAATGTGGATGTATCAGTGTCTTCAAATGCGAGGCAGTCCACTGATGGGCAGTCCCCTGCAGGAGGGTTACTCAGGGACATGGAGGGGAATTGGCTGGGTGGCTTTGTAAGAGGGTTGTGATGGGGCTTAGTTATCAGAGCTGAAATCCTAGCTATTCATTATGGTCTCATGTTGGCTTGGGAGTTGGGATATAGACAAGTTCAAGTTGAGTCAGATTCGCTTGTGGCTGTTCAAAAAATAGTGGGTAAGCCAGAGATCCTCTGTTTACAGTTTTAAGGGATTGCCAACAGCTGTTGAGGAGAGAGTGGTGTTACTCCATTAAACATACATACAGGGAGGCTAACATCTGTGCAGATTTCTTGGCTAATATAGCTCAAGCAAACAGAACAACCGACATGGTGAAGCTGTTGTCATCTCCAGATGGTTTACTTCAGTTGTTAGATGATGATTGTACGGGTATAGGCCGTTATAGGACTTGTATCATTTAAGCAGATTTCTGCTCATATGAACCTAAAAAAAAATAATAATAATCTTCCGGCAGCTGTTTCAAAATTTTGGTGCTTAAATATGGATTACACGGGAGGGTTTTAATTAAAGACATAAATGATGTGGCTAGGTTTATTTAACTTGAAACCACATAAGTTATTGATGAAGTATCTAATCTCTAAAAATTCTCTTCAAGGTTGGCTATCATCTATCATTAAACTTTGTGTTAAACTGAACAGAAGTAAATTTAGGCACTGAATTTTCCAGTTCTTTTCATTTCTTCTTGGATGGTAGGTATTTATAAATCCGACCTACTGCTTTTTGCTTTGTGTGATTGTGTCATAAACATGATTTAGCTGTTAACTCAAAGATAGATAATTCCAACAGAATTACAAGTTCAGCAAGCTGTTGTCATGACTGTAGTTTGCAAAATGCTACTATTTTCTCACTGCATCTGCTTTAGATGTTTGTTAAGTTGATGTGATTTACAACAGAATTGAATTTGCTAATTCTATTTTCAGATAGAAAAAGTGGTAGCTGCTGGGAACTCCAGAATTTTTCCTTGAAATTTCTAGAACATTTTCTTTATTGCGTAAGTTTTAATTCGATCAATAGCACTTTTGAATGGAGCATTTCCCTTGGTGATTTGTTGTAAGAAGAATTTCACTCCATATTGAGGAAGCATTCTATACAGAGTCTAGCAATGGAGCTGAGGAGATTTCTACCAGAATATGATGACAAGAAAAGTAGCAATCTGTAAAAACTACAGCTTACATTGTAAAGATATATATATATATATATATATAGTTACACAATTGTTCATGAAATGAAACAAAGTGCTGAAGGGGTACCATATCTGGGCATGGTTGTTTCAAAAGCAAAAAGAGTGACAGTCAGTATTCAAAGAGTGACAGATGACTCGTGAGATCAATTTCAGATTGGAATCGCTTTCTAATGAAGAAATCAGTGGTGGGGGAGGGTCTCATTCACTTTCCATAATTCCCATATGCCAAACTGCCAAATCATTTATTCACATCTTTTTATTAAAGGTATTACCATTTTTTAAAAATTAATATGAAATTAATTTTTATTCGATTTACGTGTTTGAAGTTAATTTAAAAGAATTTGATTTGATGCGAATTTTAATACGAAATTTTTTATTATAAATCATTTTCATTCAAAAATTTAATAGAATTTTATACTACTGAATCAATTCTTTGGGTTGAAAGTATTGTCATTTTTGTTTTCTTGTCTAGCAGCCATCTTGTGGCTCTTGTCATTTGTCCACATGGGCAAACTAATTCTTGTCATTTGTGACTCATCTGTTGTACGTTCAAGATTCTTGTTCCTAATAATACCACAACTTGAATGTTAGAGGAACGCTGACTAAGATGATAGCGGCAGACCATGATATTGATGCCAATAATTTGGTATGGTAATGCATGGACGCATGGGATTGGGATATCTTAAAAGTCTTGAAGCCTAACTCAAATGAAAACATGTTGAGATAATATTGGTCGAAAACGATTCCTTCCCTACTTAAAAGATGTAATTGATTGATTGGGATTTGAAATGGTTTAATATTAAATTTAAAAATTTATAATTTAAAATTTAATAAGAGTTCTGTTTTATTTAATTTTTAAAATTTAAATTCAATTTAATATATTCAAATTCTTTAAATATGATTCAATAAATACAATTTATTATTTTTTTAATTATATATAATAAAAGTAAAATAATAAATCAATAATAGAATATAAAAAAATATATAATAAAAAAATTCAATCTCTTAAATAAGTAATAAAAATATTTATTTTTTTGTTCAAAGAGAACTAAAATGAGAAGGAAGAGTCTAAGTTTAAATTTATTCATTTATAGATAGAGACTATCCAAATTTAATTAAAAAATAAATAAATTAAATTATAATGATTATAAAATAAATTCAAATAATTTATAAATAATACCAAAACCTGTCTACATCTATATATATTACCCCGGTTCATCAATTCACATCAAGAGAGGACCCTCATCATGTGATGATTCCTTTTTGGATTACGTGGTGTCCTACGGTTCTTTGACGTGGGTCCTATGTATACAACTCAGAACACCCGATTCTGTAAGCTCAGCGGTCAAGTGTGTCAAGTGTCAACCTTAGTGACCGAAAGGCAATGAAAAAGTTTTAATTCCTTTTTGTCGTTTTCAGATGAAATCTAAGTGGTCCACGTAAAATGGGTAGAGTAGAGGTCAAAATGGGGAATCCAAGAATATTACAAACTTGACGGCGAAGTTTAGAATATAATTAAGGTTGAGATGCTATCTTGCGACTTTGATGTAACATGTAAATCTTAAAGTGCGCATCCTAATGAACAATTGAACAGGGAGTATTCCATTTTCTTGTGGAAAAATTAAGGAATAATTCTTCACTTTTCCCAATTTCCCAATATATGTCTGAACTCAATGAATCAAATATTTTAGGTTTTTTTTTTTATTATTATTCAAAAAAAAGTTGTTCGATCTTTTAAAAAGGTTAAATTTTGTGGTGCGCATTGTTAAAACAGTATTATTATATATTTGTTTAGGTTTGATGTTTCATGTAATATCAGAATCTTAATTTTAATTTGCATTTTTTTTTCAACTTTTAATTTTGTTGTGCTAAATTCTTTTTTCTTTATGAGGGCTTCTTCGATGGAGGTTATCTCATACATAATAAATTATGAATTTTAATAGTTTATGCAAGTTGAATTTGATTTTAAATTAAATGATAATTAATTGACCAATTTTAGATTTATTACTCGGCTCAGTTTGAGTCAAGTTGGAATCATATGATAATAATATGTATATAAGTTTAAATTTGACTCAGTCCGTAAATTCGAGTCTCACTTTTTATCTAAACATATTTTTAATTTATTAATACATAGCTTGAGCTCGGTCTGATCTACCAAAATGATATTTTATTTATGTTTTTTGTATTTAGTTTTTTTTTTTACAAGTTGTATTTAGTTTTTTGTTTATTTATTTTTATTTTTTTAGTCCTTTAAAATTTAATTTGATTTTTCAAAATTTACATATCAATTTTCATATTAAATATAAATAATCATATTTATTAATCAATAATATTTTATATACATATAATTACATTATACTTAGTAAATAAATAAATAAAAGTTTTAAATTTAATGATGTTTGGATAGGAGTGGGCTAGGCTCAAGTTTCGAAGGGTCAAACCCATAATCATCTCGATTTTTTATCGAGCTTAAAAATTTTACTCAAACTCGTTAATTGCATCTAATATTTTTATTTAAACCTGACTACATATTAGACGAACTGTTGAGTTTGAATAAGTAGGTTGGCCCTCAAGTAGGTCTACTAACCATGACCATAAAATAATGATTTCCTCTATTAAGTTATAATGATTTTAAAAAGAAAAAAAATCCCAAAACCATATACATTAGAACCCCTATAAATAAATATATTCTAAATTAATAATCTTTCTAAATTAATAAAAAATCATGATTCCAACTCAGACCAATGAAAAAACTTAATAAACTCCTATATCATAATAATTAATAATTTTATTTTAAAACTTTGTGTAGAATTTCAATCTCAATTATCGAATAAATTAATAATTTGATAAAAATATAAAATATATTAGATAATATTCAAGAACTAGAATTTTTTTCAAAATGTTAATTTGTAAAAAGCTATCATATTTTAAATTTTTTATTTCAAAAATTAAAAAAATAAAATATATTTGGAAGGAGATTTTTGTGAAATTAAAGGTTATAGAGTAATTAAAAGGATTTTAAAAATATGAAAAATAATCAGGCATATTTTTAAAGACAATAAAAATTCATAAGGTAAAACTCATTAAATCAATAACCCCTCTAAATTAAATATTTAATGATAAATCTTAAAAGTATTAATTTATAAAAAATTTACTGTACAATATTATTCAAATTTTCACAATCTTATAACAGACTTAATCTTTATGCGTTGGCAATGCGTTGATGATTGCAAACCAGCCTATGTTAGTAAATTGTTAGTTCAAAACATTATTATTTCAATGTTTAAATAGTTGAATTTTATGAACTCTCATATTAAAAAAAAATTAAAATTAATTAACAATTTATTTATTGAGTGATTAAACATGATATTATTATTCAATATATTATTAATTAAATTTTTAAATTTTATAAACGAGATTTAAATATTTAAAAAATAAAATTAATATATATTAAAATTTTAATTTTATTTGTAAAATTAATTTTTTTAATAATATAATGAATAATAAAACTTATCATAAAATTTGAGTTTAAACTTAAATAATTTTATTCTCCACTATTTAGAAATTTAATTAAATATTAGGGACTTTATTGGAAATTTGCGAATCAGAAACTTCTCCGGAAATCACCGCAAATCCCAACAGCAATGGAACACCTGAGGTTGATGGCAAATCCGTAAATTCAATTAAACCTGAAGGACCAAACAGCAAACGCCCAACTATAAAACCCAAACACAGACCGACTCGCAGAGAGAAACTTAAAAAAGAAACTCAATGCAGAATCCAAGAAAAACCAAACAAGAACTCCGATAGTAGCTCTTCTTTCCTTGCCGTTTCTCTCCTTTATTATCCTATACATGAAAGAGCCTTCTCTTTCTCGTCTTCTCAAGAACTCTGCAAACCCACCAAGAAAACTCAAGCTTGTTTGCAGTTTCAATGGCGCATTCCACCCCAGACCTCCTTCGGGAAAGCTTCGTTATGTTGGTGGCGAGACTCGTATTATATCCATTGATAGAAACATTGGGTTCTTGAAACTTCGGGCAAAGATCGCTGATCTTTGTCCCAAAGTAATGTCTTTTGGGTTGAAGTACCTGGTAGCTGTCGCTGACGTGGACTTGGACAAGGGTTTGGTCGTGATGGAATCTGACGAGGATGTTAAATGCATGGTGGAAGAGTACGAGAATCTGGAGTTGTACGGTAAGAGAGCACGGCTTTGGGTTTTTGTATGTAGTAATGTGCTTGAATATGGAAAATTTTGTAAGGATCAGGTTGGCAATAAAGTCGCAAAGAATGTGGGGAATAGTGGTAATAGTTTAAGGCTCGGTGATAATTCTTTAAGAAAAATGGTTTTAAAACAGCAGTTGTTGGCTAAACAGAAGGGTAGAATTAGTGCAATTAAGGGTGTTTCGGGCTTTGGTGTTAATGAGAGTGTAGTGAAATTTGCAGATTGTGGTAAGAATCAAAAGTTCAATCTGCAACTTACAAATTTAGGGTCTGAAGAACCAAGAGGTTTTGTGAGTGATGAGGAAACATTAAGAGGAAACTTGCTAGATTGTGAAATGAGAAATTTGGGGCCTCAAATGTGTCCATTGAAACCTATGGATGGAAATTTGCGTGTGAACAATAATGGTTTATTGCAATTTCTGCCAGGGCAGTCAGGTGGTGTTCTGTGTAATGGACTTGGGGTTTTAGGTCGGTTTGATACTGCATCGCAGGGCTTAAAGCAACAAAATAATTCTGGTGTGATTTCAATGCGTAATGGATTTGATGCCAAGCATGATTTAGGGAACAATGAGCTAAGGTCATCGAGTAATTTTAATACGGAAAATATCATGCCAAGGGATGTCAGTTCAGTGAACACTCATTTGGAACCAGTATATTACAAGAAGCATCCAATTATTAAACTGGATGGAAGGCTTTCAAATGGGAAATACTGTCCTGGAGTCAAACCAAATTCCAACATCTCAAAGCAAGGGCATTCTGTGAGGTTATGCTGCTCCAGTTTGTGGAAGCGTTGGCCTGGTTTACCTGAGCATGCTACATCAGAGGAGGTGAGCATGATGAATCATTTAAGTAATCCTGATTTTCCATGTAACAATTCAAATCCCAGTGCATGCCATTTAGCATATTATGGTGCAAGTGCTGGCAGTCATTCTCTCTTTACCAATAATGTTATTGGAGATATAAGCATGACGGACACCAAACAATATCACATGGTTGGCCCAAATTTCGGGCTTGCTGTTCCCTATCAAACTCCCTTTAAGAATTATCATGCAGGAGCCATAGTTTGTGAACCTGTTCACTATGATATTCAGAACAGACCGTCGGATGCTGATTCACAAGATGTCATTACCAACTCTGCTTTGTCAAATGATGTATGCAATACCCAGTTGTCTGGTGCAGAAGCATGTAAGAATTTAAAAAGCAAATGTAAGGATGGCGATAGCAATCATAATCTGCAAGGTGGAATTGCATCTTCCGTTGATCTTTTGTGTAACCTATCAATGTCATCATCCAAAGGAGTGCAACCTCCTGCCCTTTATTCTCATGGTAGCGACAAGGTTTCTGATTCCTTGGTCATGCCTCAATCAAGGCCCTCAGATCTTATGGGTGAAGTGCTCAAGGACATAGGCCCTCAAGTTGATCAATCAAGTGGAAACACATCAAATTCTTCACCCACGATCGTGGATGAATTGGAAAAAGATCACATCCAAGGAGAAGGGAAACAAAATGACCTCCCATCTGATCTAAGCATTGATGAAAAGGTATTATTTAATAATTCTTTTTCCATATTACTGCACATTTTAACTAAGAAAGAAAAGAACCTTTTATAGTTCCTTGGCCTAGGTTTACTTATATTCTCACCTCTTTTCCCCCCTTTAAAATTTTCCAGTCAGAAGCTAAAGATGGTAAGAAATGCTCTAAGGTGATTGGTAGAATCTCAAGTGGCCTGACTGCATTTTATACTCAAGAGCTTCAGGTGTTCTTGCAAACCCTGCACAATTTCTCTTTCTTTTACCGCTTGGAGGTGAAAAGAATATAAAAGATGATTGATTTCTGTCTTGCTTTTTAGGCTATTAGGAGCTCTGACCTGGAATACATAAAAGAACTTGGTGCGGGTGCATATGGAAAGGTTTTCTATGGAAAATGGAAGGGGTCTGACGTTGCAATTAAGAGGTTAAAGCCAAGTTGCTTCTCTGAAGGTTCTATGGAGGAGAAGCAATTGGTAAATATCCATAAGATATTTCCATAGTACTGCTGTTAATGTTCTCCTATTTGGTCATCTTAAATGATTGGATAATCCGATAGACTTGTTTCCACTGTGCTGTTTTACTGAAACTTACTCTTATTGAGCATTTCTTAATATTTATTATATGATTATCTGATTTTTTTCCCCATCTTTTCAAATAATTTGATCCAGATTTGATATGTCTTGTTAATTTGATACATCATACATCCAGCGGGATACTACAAATACAGTTTTCTTATTATCACTTGTGGATTGTGGTATATATTGCACTAACCTATGTGACATGGGCTGCTCTCTTGAATATAGTAAGGGTTTTGCATATCTCATGTGTGTGCTGGCCACTCTTGGTTATAGACATCAGAGTTGGCCTTGCCCATTTGTTTGTTTAGAATTGAAGGTCTGCTCACAAGTTTTTCCTGTCAAGCTAGAAATCTTCAGCTCATATTAGTTATATAGCTGATTTTTTTATTTATTTATTTTGGAACATAAGAGAACTAGATAAAGTGATGAAACTAACTATTTGTGTTTGGTTTTAATCAGGTTGCTGAGTTTTGGAAGGAAGCACATATTCTAGGTCAGCTTCACCATCCAAATATAGTGGCATTGTATGGTGTAGTTACTGATGGCCCTTTGACAAGTTTGGCAACGGTGGCAGAGTACATGGTGAATGGCTCCCTGAAACAAGTTCTAAGAAGAAAGGATCGGTATGGCCTTTTACGATCTTATTTCAAATATAAAATTGAACGAATATATTTTATTTACATCTCTTATGCAAACGTATGTCTGATCCTTTGCAGAAACATGTAGATTTGTAACTTGTTTTTGCTACCCCTATTATATGTACTATGTGAATTGATGTTACATATACATTAACATTATAGCTCTAATTGGCTTCCGAGTCTGAGTAGCATTTAGCAGAACTGGAGACCCCTAACACATGTTCATAAAGCAAAGTATGATATTCAATATGGACAAGGGCAAACTTCTGTTTAACATCACATGGTTGTGGATTTGCTATCCTCATATTATATTTTCGGTTGCTGAATCTCTTTCTCATACCTGTCATCTAAGGTAGCTTCAATTGAAGTTTGTATTATGCAGCAAGTATATGCATCTGGCTTTCTCTAAATTACTTCTTGTCTGATTTACAGCACTATTGATCGCCGAAAGAGGTTAATAATCGCCATGGATGCAGCCTTTGGAATGGAATACCTACATGATAAGAACATTGTACACTTTGATTTAAAATCTCATAACTTCCTTGTTAATATGAAGGATCCACTGCGACCAGTGTGCAAGGTAGCTACAGTTATTTGCTAGGCTTTAATCAGTTAACAATTCAGTGTTCTTCATTTTTTTTTTTGGGTAAAAAGAAGGTCAAGGCCTAGGGCAATTCACAAGTGCTGGGGGATCAAACCCCTGCCTTGCTAGAATCCAACTCCTAAAGGAGGTGGGTGATCCATTTGGGCTAAGCCCCAGGTTCAACATGTCAGTTTTTCACTTGAACAAAATTTAAAATTCCTCTTTTTTTCAATCAGATTGGTGATCTAGGCTTATCCAAAATTAAACAAAGGACACTTGTCTCCGGTGGAGTTCGAGGAACTATCCCGTGGATGGCACCAGAGCTTCTGAACACTAAGAACAAGTTTGTAACAGAGAAGGTAAGACAGTTAATGATTTATTATCTTTTACAACTGTTTACAATCACGTGCCGGATGTCCTGAATACTAATTTATGCTTGAATGCAGGTTGATGTATACTCATTCGGAATAGTCATGTGGGAACTCTTAACTGGAGAGGAACCTTACACTGATTTGCGCTCAGAGGAAATAATAGGTATACTTTAACTTGGCTATCCTATTCGCTAGTGGATTTATAGTTACGGGCACTATTTAATCACAACTACTAGAGACTTTATCCGAATGCATATCTATTGAGCAAGTTTGGTATTTATGATAGTCCTGGTCATCACATTCTATTTGTTGCAATGCCTCTCTTCCATATACTTTCCATAGTTTTTCAAGTGTGTCGCCTTTTTTAACATTTTCCTGCCATTTCTTCGTTAAATAAGTTCTGTCAAGTAGCTTGTATTTTGCTGCTATAGAGACAACCTGCAATATCTTCATGGCTTATGCTAATGGCCATTAGGATAGTTTTGTTGCATGTGACGTTACACAAATGCTTATCAATTATTTGTATCGTACTCAGCTGGTATAATCAAGGGCACTCTCCGACCCAAAATCCCTAGCTGGTCTGATCCAGCATGGAGATCATTGATGGAGAGGTGCTGGTCAACTGATCCCGACTCAAGGCCTACCTTTACAGAGATCGCCAGAGAGTTGCGTACCATGTCAGCAGCTATGAACATTATGTGATCACAGCAACGCTGAGCAACAAGGCAAACCGTTCCCGTTTTTCTCATTAGTGTAAATAGGTTAGCATTGCCAGGAACAGGCAGGGTGAGATGTGATTAGTTTGCCATCCACTGTAATGCCTGATGCCATAATAACCCTTTCTTTAGTGGTTCTCAAGGCAGGTGAAATTTATTTTTGCAGTCACCTGGTTCTTGACATAGCGGTTGTATATACAAGCTGAGTTTAGAAAGCATAGCTTCCCTATTTTCGATTGAAGGGTAACCTGTTAACTAAGGAACAGGGCAAGGCCATCGATAGCTTGTTAATTTTTTTTGTCAAGGCGGATGGCCATGCACTGTTTAGCAAGATCAGGTTGTTGAGCTATTTCTCCTATCGGCAAAAACGTTTGTTTTAATTCCTGAGTTTTATGATTCTGAGCCGCCATTAATGTGATTCCATAACGACATTTTGATATAAGAAGTACAATCTTTGTTTGCTGTGTAACATTCTCTCGACTTCTAGCATTGACTTTTAGCATTGGTTCAAATGGTCTATTTTTATTTTTAAGATACGAGAGTTTTACAGATCTAAAATTTAAGTTTCAGTATATTTTTTACTCATATTAGAAATTTTTATTGTATAGGAAATTTTGAAGTATAATCAATCTTATTGTAAGGTTAACTTATTTCATACTTATTGATATTAAATTCACGTTTATTTTTATGTTAGAAGTATATATGTTAGAAGTATAATAAACACATGAAAACAAATATAAAATTAATATCAATAGGTTAATCTATACCTTGAGATGGTTATCAAAAAACTTAATCACTTCTTCCATGTGATTTCAATATGAACCCCGTATTTCAATTATAGAATTTTTAGGCTAATTGTAAGAGGATGGCCAAATTCGACCATTGATTAGTTCAGCTACCTCAACATATCCAAAAAAAGAACCCAGAGCTCATGTCACCAGCAGGAAACCCCATAGCGTTTATGTTCTCATTGATGAAATTCTTATCCAAGTCAAATCCTCCTTCCTGTGCACAAATAACTTTACAAATGTTGAATTAAAATCACAGTAAAAGACAACAATTACATGATATATCACATGTGAAATTCTTTCTTTTTTAAAAAAAGAAAAAAGGAAAAGAGGTTGGAGACATGTCCCTATAAGTATAACCCCACCTGGTATCTCCTTCTGTTCTGTGAAAGAACATGCCGAGCCTTGACCTGTAATTGTTCCAAGAAAACCCGGTTGTGTAGTTGTTGAAGCTCCATCAGAAACTATCCTTATCGGGAAGAGATTTTAGAGGCAGCAAAAGGCTGAGGAAGAAGAATCTATAACAACAACTTATTCCATGCATATATAAGAATCAAAATCGATAACTATTTAGAATAACCATAACACTAATGATTGAGTTCGAACTAAGGTTTCAAGATTTAATCACTGCAATATAAAAAAAAGAAAACTAAAGTTTGACGGCAATGGAGAAAAAAACAGATTGAGACTGAAAGCAACCTTAAAAAAAAAAAAACAAAGGTTTCAAGATTTTACGATGGCGACGGAGAAAAAAAGTTGTTAACAGTAATTTACTGCAAAATTGCAAAAATCTTGATTCATTTGCAGTAAATCTTTGAATTTTTTTAATAAAGAATGATTCTGTCAAAATCGTCTCATAATTACATCCAATTTAATTTATTGAATTTTAGGAGATTTTTTTTGAATTATTATTTTCTGATTTGTAGGAGATAATTTTGGAATGTGCAGGTATTTTTGACCTAGGCAATTTATATACCTATTACATACAAAATAATATGGTTTCATAATTCTTCTCCGTTTTTCATTGTATCAAAACTGAAAATTTTGAACCAGTTTGTTTCATGAAAAATTGCTACATATAAATATCAAATGAAAATATAAAAAGATGATAAACAATAATATAATTTTTATACTATTAAAAGTGTTTGGTTTGAAACTGGCCCAAGGGATCTTTACGAGACAAGTGGAAATGGAAAAAGAGAAAGTTCAAGAAAGGGAGGATCTTTCTAAGACTGTAGACTAGAGGGGAGAAGATTAAGAATCCGAAAAATTTTTCTCTTACGATCATTTGGTTGGGAGAATTTTAGATTTTATCTGTAATTGTTTTTGTCATTTAATTTTGACGTTTGATTTGATTATTTTTTTATCAATCATTTTATTTTACTTATAATATTAGATTTTAAAAAAATCTAAAATAAAATGATTAATTTCGGATCCTGAGGTTTTTTTAAATTCCCCCAATTAATTTTTTTTTATTTTACTTTCAATTTACTTGATATTTGGACCACTTTACCCCTAAACCTATTAATATTACAACTAAACCAATAATATTATTACTATTATTATTGTGTGTATGTGTTTTTTTAAAATAAATAAAATCATATACATATCTATAATTTTATTGGATACTTTGTATGATATAAAAATTAAATGAGAAATCAAATAAATGCAAGTGTTACTTTTTCTTTCTTTTTATATGTTTTTATTTTATTAAATTTTTGTATCAAATATACTAAGATTAAATGATGATAATAGATGTTGCATATAAATAGCTTAATTGGCATTTTACAATTAAATAACTTAATTAATTAAATAAATCAAAATAATTTACATATTAAAGAAATTGATTAATTTGGGTTAAATAAATTAGTCAATATTTGTTAAATGAATAAATTTAAATAATAATAAATAAATATATTAAATATATCAAAGTGATTTCATCTTAAATCAATTATTTATTTAATTTAATACAGAAAGGTAACATAGTAAAATACACAAATTAGTAATCTTAAATTTCATTTGTCGCGACCCAAATTTTCAAAAATCACTACAAATTTTTCGTGAACTTACCACATTTCAATTGTTGGGCTGTGAGTCAATATCCCTCACTCAGTTTCATATATTATATATATATATGCATAACAGGCAATGCTTTCGTCCCAGGCACAAATATTGCGGAAGCTTATAAAATTATTATTTTAGAATTTAAAATTCGTTTACATTGCCTAACATATACATCCCCCATATAACATGACTACATCACTGTACACTATTATTCAGATACAAAAGTACATGTGTGCATACCTCGATGCTGCTGGATAGCTGTGTGTAAAAGATCGCAGGATGGATGCAGCTTATACACTCTACTGAAATGCTCTGTAGAGGTGGGAAAAATAATGGGATGAGCATAACGCGCTCAGTAAGAAATATATGAAAGCAGGTAGATAACCACACTATCTACGATGCTCATAATGCATGTTTTATCAACTCGTAAAACAAATGCATTTACTTTTCAAAACACTCTCATTAATTTATAAAGCAAGTAGATAATCAAATTATCCACGATGCTCATGATGCATGGTTTATGCCGAAAAACTCATGGCATTCACAAAACCATCATAGTAAAACACATAGCAATTTAATGCCCAAAACCGAATATCAAAACTCATTCAGAGTAAAATCTTTCTGTGTTCAGTATTGAAACTCACTTTAAAATCATATTCTCGTTTCACACGGTTTCATCACAGAAATCAAATCAAAATTAGTTTCATCACCGAAACCAATAAAACAGATGAGACTAGACAGGGATTTCAACACAAATCCAAGGGAACATTTGGCCAAAGTCCGAGACCCACTAGCTATCACGGATCAGGTGTGCCAGGGTGTCTCTGAGTCCGATGAGGGGATTAGTCTATCCATCGGCTCCTATCTAAGGACTATCACAAAACAGAGCAATGACAAAGCATGCCCGAGTCCAAAGACGCAATCCTCACATCCCATAGTTGCACGGTACAGTGTACTCCATGTTGTCTACACGGTACAGCGTACTCCATGAACCACAGTACAATTACCACATAGTTGTAGGTGCCTGAGTCAAAAGCTCACCACCCCAACCAAATAAGTTATCAACCATAGCCTGTCGTCTCAGATCTAGTGCGAGCAAGTCAGTGTGTGAGGTCCTGCCTACCACAGGCGACCTCTCTGGGCCCCTGCTGCGACAGCCTCCTACTCAACTCGAGGGCTCCAGCACGATCTCAATCACAAATCACAACAGAATCCAGTGCGAGCAGTGCTCCAGCACGGTCTGTACAGATGAAATACCCAAAATCAAGTGGGAGCGGATCTGGATAAATCCACAGATCTCATCATAGCTCCAGCACGATTTTACACACACAAAATAGACATCTGGCTCTATTTCCCACCACAGTGGTACTCAAAACCGAGTGCAACATGCAAAACAGTACAAAACAGAGTGAAAGGGTAACATTCCATCAATTCACTCGTCAATCAAATCACATTTTAGAAAAACGTGCAAGTTAATGCATACAGTCAAATCATGAGCCAGTCTATCATTTCAACTTCACAAAAATCTCTTTTTCACAGAGAAAACATGGATTGCATGCACTTTATGCATTTCTAAAATTCCTGAGTCTAAGGGTATTTTCGTAATTTTCCCATATTTGGGTACTATCCAAAAATTTCATATCTATACTCTATACGAAATTTAATTGACTGTAAACGACGATGAAAATACGTACAGCTATCTCTAATAGCTCCCATAGATCCCTTACCTCGGATCACGTAGTGTGACCTCTCTTCCTCTGTGCTGTCCAAATCTCGCAGTCCGGTCAACTCTCAATATGACTCTGGAGCTGCATTTAACCATTCACTGGATTAATTACACGTTTCCTACTGTATTACACATTTAATACAGTTCATTTCACTTAATTGGGCCCGTTTACTCTAAATGGGCCTAAATACTTTAATCGGGCCTTAATCCGTATTAAGCCCGTTTTTCACGTATTATTTCCCTTCATCAGGGTCTATCGGATCATTGGGCCTATCAATACCCATTGGGCTTCGTTCCAAACTCTTTGGATAGCCCGAATATCATTTACGACAGTTTATTTGAATTTTCGACTATAATTCACTAAATCCAAAATTTAATCCGAAATGCGTAAATTAAATCTTAAATACGCGTTAATCACATAAATTGTCGTAAATGAGCTTTACTTACCCGATATTGTGCGATGGTGCTCGAATCGGAGTTCGATCTGGCTTCCGTTCGGAATTAATCGTCAAACTGCACAATTTCGTATTTTTCATTTTCGGGCCAATTTTCGATTAAATATAATTCAAATAAATTTATCAAAAATTAAATCGGCCACTTTTGACCTCGTATCGACTTACCCGAAGTTCGATGAAATTTTTTTTTTCTCTCTCTTCTTTCTCTCTCCTCCTGAACCGGTTCGGACCGGTTCAGTCCCTTTTCACACTGAACCGGTCCGAACCGGTTCAGTGGCCATTTCGCCGTTCCGGCGTCTTCCGACCGGTTCTCCGGCCGATTCCACCGCCGTTCGGCTGGGCTCGGGCTGGGGATCTCTCGGCTGGGCTTGATCGGAGCCAAGCACTGCCGGTGGCCGTCCGATTTCCTTCTCTTCCCCGCGGCCTTCCCCTCTTCGGATCTCCTCGCCGGCGGCTATTCACGGCGCGTCTTGGCCGGTGGCGAGTCGCCCGGTGCTGGGCAGCCTTCGCCGGCCCTCGCCGGCCCCTCAGCCTCGCCGGTGGCTCGCCGTCCGGTGGTTTCTTCTCTCCCTCGGTTTGCCTCAGTTTCTCTCTCCCCGATTCCCCCAAATTTCCAATTTTCTGATTTCCAATTCCGTTTTTTTTTTTATATTATATTTTTATTATTATTTTATTCTTAAAATAATAATAAAAATCTTAAAATATCTCAAAAATTCATATTAAATTCATTTAGTCCGCAAATGAATTTATCAGTCCGATTTTTCCTTTTCGGTATATTTTTTCACTATTTTTGGACTCGTTTTTCGAGACAAAAATTTTGATAAATTTTGATAATTTATATCTTGATCAATTGGATTCGAAATTAAATTATTTCTTCGATTTTTGATCAAGATTACACTAATCCATATTTTTAAATATCAATTCCTTAAAATGACACCGAATTTTCGGGTCTTACATCATTGAACCAAACATAATAATCAAATATTATTTAAATACAATCAAACGCATAAATTTAATATTTTTTAAAATTTATTAGATAAAATGATAAAAAATATTTTTTTTTTCTCAAAAGAATTTTTTTTTCGTAACCAAACGGCCCCTTGGGATAGAGGGTTGCCTTTTGATAGATGGACTGATCTCATGTGGAATGTTAGGTCCACGTAGTCCATTCTAACCACATCAGTCTCATGTTGTTAGATTGGATTGAGCGACTCATCTTACAAGTCATCGCGTTAGATGCGGATGCTAACTTGGCATAGCACTATCCTTTTAGATTGATTCGCGACGATCATCCCCTCAAGACGGTCTAGTAGTTTATGCTTGAGGTGGTTGTTTTGGGGAGGCAGATCAATATCTGACTAACTCAGTAGGCTACAAGTCAGGTTTAGATGATATGAGTACTATATTGATTCTCTCTTTATCTAAGGTGAAAGATTAAAATGCCTTTGGATCCAAAAATACCCTCATAAAAAAAATATGAAACTATTGTTAAACCACTTATTAATTAAAAAATGAATTTATGTATATTTTATAAGTAATAATTTAATACATATACTAATAACACATGTATAAAAATGTGTTCATGCACCATATATTAATGTTGTCAAAAGTTAAATGATAGTAATAATATTTTTTAAAAAGCACATTTTTTATAATAATTAGAGTAATAATTTTTTTACAATAAAAATATTTGATTTAAGAGAAAATAAAATTAGATATACTAAAATTCAAAAATTAATTTTATTAAATTTTCGTGATTTAAAGATAAAAATAATAATTTAAATCAAAGTCTCGTAACAAAATTTAAGCGTGTGACATATTAATAAAAGAAAAGAGGAATTTACGCAGCAATAATTAAAACTTGTTTTGTGTTGGTAAAGTGAACAATTATGGTGGGTATAAAAGATTGAGCTTCAACCCTCCAACCTCCCTCCATGAAACGCGAAGGAATTGTAGAAAATCCCTTACAGAAGAAAAGGTAAATTACACGCGGATTATCACGTCATAATTTATGGGGTAAGCCGGTTTTTCATGTCCTTTTTCTCAATACTTTTTTTTATATATATATATATATATATATATTTATACAAAAGGGGGACATTACCCTTTTAAGGGTCAGTCAATGCACCAATTCTCATCTCAATAACATTCATCTTCTCTTTACTTTTCTTCCTTATTTCATGTCGGCTTCGGGTATTCAAAGACGTTGATTTTGAAATATTATTATTTTGACAAGATCTCAAAAAAATTTAAGTAAAATAGATTTAATTATTTGAATGTTATATAATTTGCTTAATATGTGAAAAATTAAATATGCTCAAAAATTTATCATATTTTTTAAGTTAATTATTCACGATTTTTACATAAAAATATTTTGATTTACGATTAAAAAGACAATTCAAAAAAAAAATTATCGAATAAAGACCATCAAACTTCTTAAAAGGATAAAAGAGAAAAGAGATATGTCAAATGATATTTATTAGTATTTTTTTATTTTAACGTGAGAATTTTTTTAAATCATGTGCATTTATATGACATTTTTTATTAGATTATATGAGTTTTGTTTTTTACGTCATTTATCCACATAAATTTTTAAAAATTTATAATAATAATTACAAAATAAAATATTATAAGCTTATTTATTTAGATTTAGATGTAACAAAAATTAGCAACTTAAATTTCATTTTCCTAAACATCGAATGCATGATGCATAATACATCTTCGACAAACGCCAAGAGCGCGCGTGCTCATAAATCCTCCTGCGCCGAATTAGAATTAATCCATTATGTTAAAATTTCGAAAAATAAAAAATTAGCGAACCAAAGTTTTCCACGTCAGCACATCCCTGTATACGAGAGATGCCCCGGATATTTCTCAACACATTTATTATTTTCTCTTTCGAGCTCAAACAGAAAGGGAAACTCGAAAGAGCCCTAACCTGCGAAAGGCGTCCTCTCTTCTTCTCTCCTCTCCTCTTCCAAATCCCTAATTACCCAATTTAAAACCTTTTAGTATTTAGAAAAAGGAGAAAAATTTGATTTAGGTTAAAGGGTATTAGCCTCCAAATCAAATCGGAAGTTACTTTGTTTTTCTATTGACGCCTCGAAGTTGAAGTTACCGGTAATTATCTGATTTGAAAAATCTCTTAATTGTAATTTCTTTTCGCGTTTCCAAGGGTCCGATTTTCCACGGATCTTATTGATTCCTGTCCTGTTCTTCCTGGATCGGGTTCTTTAGAGTTCCCGATTCGATTCCATTTGTTTTCGCTTATTTATTTCATTTTGGAAGACTTTTTTTTTTTTTTTGGGAGGGAGTGCGGGGAGGCTGGGGATTTTGAGCTTAATATTTTCTTGTATTCCAAAGTAACTTAGTTTGTTAATTTTTGGAACTCAAAGAAAATTTATTCCTTAGTTTTTTATTGCCTCCGATATTGTTGTCTTTTTGTTTTTGTGTGTATTTCGGTTCCCCTTGATTTTAACTTCTAATCTTTTTTCTTATGGAAGTAACTTGGTGCTGGAAAGTGAGTTGAATTGAAGAGCTTATGCTGCAAATTGTGAAGTTAAGCGTTTCAATGTTCAGTTTTATTGTTGTTAGGGATACTTGAGAGATGTTCATATAGTTGAGTTTCAGTGTTGAGAATTGATAAATTCTAAATGTAGGGTAATCTTGTATGGCCGAAAAGTATAGATGTGGGATGATATAATGGTTCGTCGCATCAGGTTTATGTGGGCACTATCTTTGGTTATGGATATTTGATCTTGTTCTAGTTGTTTGTAAGAACCAAGGTTTTATTCAAAGAGAAGAAATTGTGTAGCAGGAATCTGAGACAGTATCGTGACCCAAAGAAGCAAACAGATGGAAAGCAACGTTAAGTTTTCGAATTGAGTTTTAGAGTTACAAGGGCACAAGAGAACCAGTTGCTGGATTCAATTGAGGCCTGGTGATTATGGAATAAGATGTTTCATGTCTTGGTTTAGCTTAAGATATGGTGCCATATGATGCTGTTATAAGTAGATTGGTTATTGAAGAGAGAGGGGGGGGGGGGGGGGGGGGGGGTGTTTGCATGGTTGCATTTGAAGTGGTTTAGATTGAAGGCCATTTTGAGTTGTTTAAATCATGTCAGAGTTTTTCTTGAACCAACCTAACTTCGGTGTTCAGTTGTAATTCTGGGAATTTGTCCATGTTTAAGGAAATTTTTTCTGTTCATGTGGAAAACTAGTATTGGTACTGATTTATCATTACTATGAAAAGAATGATATTGATTTTGGGTAGAATATTAGAATATGTTCAGCTTAATTCTGCATTGAAGTGATACTCTCAAAATTATATGCCATAGATGGTATGCAGTCATGCAGATGATGGCTTTACCTTAAACCAGCAGCAATGCCGCTGTCCGGACTCTGGGTAGCTTCATTCTGTTGCTTATGCCACTGGCAGCCAATGGTGATTTTCATCTTTGTTATAGGTTCCTGTTCTTAGAATGTCAGCCTTGTAAGGATTATGCCCTAGGAGTGATCACTGTTCTAAAAACTGATTGTCAACTAATCCCTAAATTGCCTGGAATTATAAAATTAACTCTGCCACAATCTTAACTTACGACATTTTTTTTCTTTTATAGAGCTGTTGAATGTCAACTACTTGGCTCGTGGAATCTGTTTTTTTGTGACATTTATCTACTACTGCTAGAGCTTATCCGGTGTTGAGCAAATTCATTTTTAAATATTATACATTTTCCCATTTATTTTTTACCCTTGAACATCTAGGACATTTTTGTGAAGTTTTGCTTTTTCCATTTTCATACATTGTATCTGTACTTCTGGGCTTCTGTCTTTTCTTTTATTTTTCTTTCAAGCCTTGGCTCATTTCATTTTTGCTGAATCTTATCCTTTGTATGTAAAGCCTAATGTTGATGTTATCTTTTGTTCTTCCAATATTCAGTGTCTGCCTTCTCAAAGGTCCTGTCTAAGCATTACTGTTGCATTAGAGGTTTCAACATGCCAAAGGAGAGAAGAGATCGTTCTGTGTCTTCTGATAGGTATAGGAGATCTCCCTTCTCATGTAGTTCCAGCTGTAGTCACCGATCTTCACCAAAACTCCCTTCAGAAACTCAGGAAAACGAAAATATTAAGGAATGGGAAGATGCCAGGTGCCCTGTTTGTATTGAGCATCCGCACAATGCAATTCTCCTCATATGTTCTTCCCATGAGAAGGGTTGCCGTCCATACATGTGTGATACAAGTTATCGCCACTCTAACTGTTTTGATCAGTTTCGCAAGTCATCTACGGATACCTCAGCAACAACACCACAATATCCTCAACAAGAAGAAGCTCAACTTGTAACAACAAACTTACCACCAGCTGTGACTGCAACTTCAGAATCAACTATCGGGGAAGAAAGAACTGAGGGAGGGCCATCCACCCCATCTATTGTTTTGTGTGAGAATCAGGTTCTGTCAAAACTATTGTGTCCTCTGTGTCGTGGTGAGATAAAAGATTGGGTTGTTGTAGAGCCTGCTCGTAATTTCATGAATGCCAAATCTAGAAGCTGTTCCTCTGAAACATGTAATTTCACTGGTGCCTATAAAGACCTAAGGAAGCATGCTAGACTGGAGCATCCTTCTGTGCGCCCATCAGAGGCTGACCCTGAGCGACAACGAAATTGGAGGAGGTTGGAGCGTCAGAGAGATCTTGGGGACTTGCTCAGCACACTGCAATCTTCATTTGAGGAGGAGAGGGCTGATAACGGCATTTTGCCAATTGATGATGGAAGTTGGCTCACTGTGTTTTTCCTTATTCGAGTATTTCGACCAGGGTCTAGTCCTCGGAGCAGCAGCTGGTCAGGCACTTCAAGGGCGAGAGCTCAATTAAGTATTAGGAGGAGATCCACCAGACTTTGGGGGGAAAGCTATGATGGGGAAGCTGGATCTGCCAGAGATGAGGACAACGAATCTTCGGACAGTGGATCATTTCCTTGGAGGCGCCGTGTGAGGAGACGAACAACTCCTGACAATCAACCATGACCATGATTGTATTTTTAATGTGCATTGTTTATTGTTTGCATGTGAAAGTTTCAATTGTAAGTGTTGCCCCTATTAATATATATTTGCAATTGGTTGCATAGTTCCTGATGGCATGGCTTGTAGATTTTAAGAACGTATCTAAACTGGCTCCCTTTTTTCTCTTCAGGTATGACAGGGAGAGGAATGAAAGTCCATTGCTTGAGCGTCTATATCTGTTCCGTTCCGCAGAGCGTGGAACAAAATCGGTCTGAGTGGCTGGATGGTATCCAATGAGTGAACTAAATTATAATGTATCTGGGATATGAGAACTTAAATCAATCAGTATACCCTTTTTCTTGCGCAGCAATTTCATTTTCTGTCTATATGGCTGCAATAATTCAAGGTTTTCCTTTCAACTGTTGTGAGGGATAATTGTTTCTGGTTCTTCAGAGAAATGTGACGGTGTTCAGGGCCTTTCGCCTATTCCTAGTTGCAATTTGTTTTGAACTATTTTTTAAGACACAAACATAGGAAGAAAGGCTGGAGGTCTTAATTTTAAGTCACGAAAATAGTCTATTTTGGCAATACGAAAGAATGGTCTTATTATATATATTTAGATTTTACAAATTATAATGTTGGAGTTATTTTAAATTTACCTTCATACTCTTTTAGACATGGGGGAGAAATTGGATCGCGTTGGAAGGGTTTTTTTTTTTTTAGATCAAAGCCTTGAGGTCTAATTGAGAAAATCTTTCGAAAACAAATACATTGTTTGATATAATTGAGAAAATTATTTGAAATTGAATGTATTTTTTTTATCAATTTGGCTTGATTCTTTCAACTTCAATTTATGATCAAAATTGTTCGGTTTTGATTTATAATCGATTTATGGTTTGGTTAAAATAGGATAAATGGATTGGTTTTCGGATCCAAATTCTGTTGTTTGGAACTTATTCAAATTCATTTAAATATTTAAAAGTATTTATTATTATTAATATTAAAGGTTTATATTTGATATCAACGTAAATTTTTAAAAAATTTTAAAAATAAATAAAAAAGGTTGTATATTTTATTTATCAATAACACGACATTGATTATCATTTATCAGTGGTTTACTAAGAAGTTGAGCAAAACCTAGTTTCCAGTGTGTCTGTTAGTTTTACCCTCTTTTTCTGCCTCTCCATACCTATCGCCTCCCCCTCTCCGGTTCTCTCAATCCTCTTCTTTCGGTTTTTCTCACTCTTCAGCTTTCCTCTCGTTCCCTTTGGCCCCTCCTCCTCTCGGTCTCTCTTCTCCTCTCCTTCATTCAAGGCCTCAAGTTCTGTCTCTTCCACACTCCTCTCACGGTTTAAATTTGTTACTTTCAAAAAAATAAATTTAAGCTTATATAACAACTCTTCTTTTCTTCTCCGAACTCCTCTCCAGTCTACAGCTGCCTTTCACTCCCTCTATCTCCAGCCTCTTCTTTCTCTTTCCCGGTATCTTCTTGAATAATGGCGAGCTTTGATCGATTAGAAAACATGTACGATGTGGGATTGAAGCCAGTGATGCTTCGCAGTCTAATTAGACAATGCGTTCCTGACGATAAACATCCTCTCAGTTCCAACAACAGCTGTTTTGAGTTGCCAAGGCTGGTTTCCATCCTCCGAACTCATCGACTCCTGTCAGAGTCGGACACCCACTCCATGGATCAAAAGCTCATTAACAGCTGGAAATCGGCCGTCGATGATTGGGTCAATCGCTTGGAGCTACTAGTCTCTAGCGATATGGTATATTTCAATTCTTTCTTTCTTTGAGTATTTCGATATTTCCTTTGCCTGTTTTATGTTTTAAAACGAATGGTAAATGATAATTTGAATTTTCTCTTTGTGTTTGTATTTGTTATTTCACATATTCTTTTCCAGAGCAGCATATTTCTGTGATTCTAGTTCGGAGCTATTGGTGACAAAGCATCAGTTTCTTAATCTGTTTACTAACTCATGTGCAATTTTTTTTAATAGTTGAAGACATTAAATTCTGAGATGTCTTAGATTCATGAAAGAAAAAGCGTCTAAATACATTTAGCCAGCTGCACCTTATACTGGTTTATTCTTAATGACAAATTTGTACATATGCTTTAATTTTTTTTATTACACCCCATCTTATTTCATTCAATCTCATGTAAAATTTTCTAGTCAGATAAATGTTGGGTTGGAATCTGTCTGCTTGGGGTTACTTGTCAAGAGTGCAGTAATCAACGGTTTTTGTTGTCATACTCTGTTTGGCTCGATAAGCTTCTATCACATGTACAGGTAAATATGCATGTATTAACAGTTTTTTTTTTTTGGTCTATTTATGTTATCTACTTTATTTGAATTTCCTGCAAGTGGGCTAATGCTTGTTGTGTTTGTTTAATTTATTTTCTAAAGACTTCTCATGTGATCATATTTCTGTAACAGCTGGTAGTGGTTTATAATCTGGATTTATATTTGTTTAAAATATGCTGCTATCATATTTTGATATATGAAACATTGCAGTTTTGCCATGTCAAGTAAATTAGGTTTTCTGGGGATGCATTTAACATCCAGTATTTCGATTGGACCAATCTAAATCTGGTTTAGACTAGTGGTGTGAAACCATATATAGAATTTGCGAAGAATTTGACATATAAGTGGCCAACAATCTGCTAGATATGGATTAGCATTGTGGATGAACATTATTTAGCCATGATTCTTTTGTGCAGAGGCTTGCAAGATATTCTGTTGTCTGACTTTGGACTACTTTGAGACAGTAATTGAAGATTATATATGGTCGTGTTCTGTCTCTAAGGATCTAATATATACTAAGTTGAAAAGATTTAGATGAATATTCAAGATATTATTGTGAAGGAGTGAGTACTTGTGCACTATTTAGTTTACAAGCATATAGAGACAAGCTGTAGGTGACGAAGTGATGTCTAGATAGGTAGAGATCAAAATCAAATGGTGATTCTGATTTTAGTTGGATTACATGTTAGATTTTCTATCTTTGTCTTTTATGATTATAAGATAGCAGCTTAAATCTGAAGTTTGTAGGTTGGTGCTAATGAATCATGATCTTTGATTCTTATGCTGCGAAGAAGAAAACGACTGAGATCTTTGTGACAATTAATGATCATGGCTTGTCCTTAAATTTTCTGAAAACTTGGATTTATTTCGACATTTAACATGTTATGCAGTGCATGTGCTTTTGTGCACGAGCATATTTTATTAAAATTCTTAATATATTTTTTTGAAGTAACAATACATGGCATGTCATATCCTTTGTTCCAAACAGCGTCCGGCAGATTCTCAGCTTGTGAAGATTGCTTCTTGTTTCTCACTATCAGATCTATTGACAAGGTGAGATATTTGTTGTTTGGCAATGCTAAAACATGTGTAATATGCATAGGTACTTACGTATTTATTAATCTTTTATAAAAAGAAATATGATTTCATAATTACTGTTCAATAGGTAAAGGTTAAAAGGAAAGAATAGATGGTCAAAATGAAAGAATATTAGAAAATAAATAAATATAATAAAATAACATTTTTTAAAAATTAAATTGACTTAATTAATTAAGTAATTAAAAGTTATTTAATATTTTTTACACTTTTTGAAAATATTTTATTTTGTTTTGAAAATTTTATCAAAACACAATAAAAATATAAAATGATTAAAAATTTTATTTTCAATAATTGAATATTTATCAAATTAACCCTAACTTTTGGTGGTTCCTATTTTACTAAGTCTCCAATTAGTTTTGTCTTCCCTATTATCAATCCATCTATCGTTATGAAAATTGATCATAGAAATTGATGAAACTTTGCTGCTCACCTCTTTCATATTTCTCAGAAAATGAACATTTCATATCAAGTTCACTTTAGATATTGACATTGGCTATCAAAGTTCTTGGTATCTCTTATGAACATAAATAACTCCTAAAATTGATCTTTCAAGAGTTAATGTGTGCAGCAAACACATGAAAGAGATAGAACGCTCACTGCTAACCTCAAAGGAAACATAAGCTACGAAGTCATGCCATGCCTTTCTAATCCACTTCTAAACACTGGTATCATTAGAGTTCCCTTGCCTCCTTGTAAACCCAATCATCGTGCCTCACTTCATACTTAGTAACTACCCTAAATGTCCCAAGATTGTGTTCTTTTACTATAGACCTCCAGGCTGTTTTCGAAGGTTTAACTTGTTTTCTTTTGCTTAATAGTGGTGCATGGCAATGATATTTGCTTCAGCTGCTTGTATTTTGTGATGGAGATTGTTCCAAACAACAAATTTCAACGCTATAAATACGTGTGTATATATATATATATATATATATATATTTATATCATATGTGCAATTTTTGTAACTTGGGTAGCTACTCTTTTTACTGAACTAGATTGGCTAGATTTCCAAAGAAGGATGGGACCTTACATGCTGGGAAGCTTGTCCAACCTGTTTTGAAGCTCTTAAATGAGGATAGTGTGGAGGCGGTTTGGGTATGTAGCAAATCTCTTGGTTTTCTTTTTCTGCGTCGCCTATCAAGCTTGTTCGGATAGAAACTCCTGAAAAAACTTTGTACTTGTTGTTAGATTACATTTTGTTACTTATTAAAAAAAAAATTGTTCAAAATACGAGCTTTACAATATGTTATATTTGTGTTAATAAACTTAAGTTAGATGTTACTTGTTTCTTCTTGTGAATTAAAAAAGATTCCTATAAAGGAGATGGTAGCTCATATTGATGAACACGAAAAAGCATTTTTTCTTTTTCAAGCATGTGTAGTTGCTTGTATATAAAGGCAACTTTGGTTAAAAATTCATTTTAAAACTTGGCAGGAATCTGAGGTAAATAATAAAGTACAGATGTTTCTTCTATATGCTTGTCTTTATGGTTTTCAAGTGTTATTTATCATCCTTGTTTTGTCATCTGCAGGAAGCGGCAGCTAGTTTATTATATAACATTATAACCTTCTTTCCGGCTTCCATCCGTCATTATTATGATAGGGTAAGCTTATGTTGATTAATAGATTTCTGACTCTCAATAGTTGTGAGTAATATACTGACCTATGAACACGAATATGTCCCAACCCCACACATATTCATGTTGTATGTAACACAGACAGAGACGTCCTTCTGATAAGGTTGGGATGCATTTCAGATACAGAGGCATACATAGAAAAACTAAAAAGTAATTTAGACAAGAGATGACAATGCCAGGACACATTGAGAACACATTGAGAACACATGTATATATTGTTTTCTTTATCTCCAATATGGATATTCATGGCTGTTCATATTATGATAATGCATCTTCAGAAAACAACATGATTTCATTATCTTCAATATGGATCCATGATTTTACAACTGTACCTTCAATGCATCACAGAAGTTGTTATTTATGAAACTTTTCTGATCTTTTTAACCTAGAAGGATAAATAAAAGAATTGTAGAAACTTCAAAAATGTAAATTGTTTGTTTGATATGCCCTAAATGACATGTGGGGGGCATATATGATACTATGACTGATGCAGTCATTAAGTATTATAAGTTCAAATCGACATGGAAAAATCTCAGCCATTGTAATAAAGAGAAAGAATACAAAGATTTCTTTCAACTGAATTGTGCCTTAAGTAGAAGCATTAGATTTCTCCTGCTAATGAATTTACAAGTCACTGGTCTAAATAATTTTTGCAGGCTGAAGCTGTTATTGCTTCAAAAATTTTTTCTGGGAAATCTAGTACAAAAACATTAAAGGTAACATGTTTCTTTTTTATTTTAGTCTATGTTGACATTAAGAGAAAGAAACAAAAGGTAGCATGGACATGTTTTGTTCCATTACAATTTTTTTTTTCCTTGTCTGATTCCATCTTCAGAAACTTGGTTATTGCTTAGCATTACTCCCTAAATCAAAAGGAGACAAGGATAGCTGGTTCTTAATGATTCAGAAAATTTTGATATCAATAAATGATTACCTCAATGATGCTTTCCAAGGTGTAGAAGAAGGTATAATTTAACACCTTCATGTATAAGCTTTTGGCTGGCCTTGAGGGTAATAAGTAGATGACTCTGCTTTAAATAACTTGCAGAAGCTAAATCCGATGAAGCTAGGAGATTGTTGGTTCCTCCGGGAAAAGAGCTGCCATCACCTTTAGGAGGTTGTACCTCATTAGAAGGTGCCTCTTGTAAGGCAACAAGGAGTTCTGAGAGATTGCCCACAACAACAGTCTCTAATCTGATGTTTTGCTGTTGTAAAATGCTCACAAGTTCATATCCCGTTCAGGTATTTTTGTAGGTTTCTTTTATTTTAAAATAGAAATTCAGATCTGTTTCTTTTATTTTAAAATAGAAATTCAGATCTATGTAAATGTGGCTTTATAAATATATGTTTGTCCAGGATTTTCTGACTTCTTTTTTCTAAAAGCTATAGACTTGTCAGTTAGCTTTTCAGCAACCTATATTTTTGATTAATAGGTAACTGCTCCAATTCACTCGTTGTTAGCTCTTGTTGAGAGGGTGCTGATGGTTGATGGTTCTCTGCCACACACCATGTTACCCTTTATGACTTCCATGCAACAAGAGTTAATTTGTTCAGAACTTCCAAACTTGCATGCACACGGTTTGGAGCTTCTCATTGCAATTATAAAGGGGATGCGCAGGTAAGAAAAGAGAAGTTTCTTTTACAATGATGTTTCTCAGCATTCTTTAGAAAAAAAAGTAGCATGTATGAGCTTTGTTTTTTTTTCCCCTTTCTTTTTGGTTTGCAGTATTTGATGTACTTCAGTATAAGGTGGCTTTACATTTTTTTTCTTTTAATGTGAACCCTCAATCGCTACTCTTGCTTCAATTGCATAAAAAACAATTTGGACTGCTGTAAAATACCTTCCAAATAGCAGGGTTCTCCTTTTGTGTTTCTTTCAGATATGATTCTCTTTGGTCGAATAGCAGGGTTTTCCAGTTTTAGATATATATATATATTGTCCTTGCAGATTTCATGCCTGTATGATATTTTGCTCAATCTGCAGAGTTCATTCATATGCTTTATACATATCATGATTTTATTTGCAGTCAATTGTTACCGCATGCTGCGTACGTTGTTAGACTTGTTACAAAATATTTCAAGAGATGTGCTCTGCCAGAGTTGAGGATAAAGCTCTATTCAATCACTAGGTTGTTGCTTATATCAATGGGTGTTGGTGAGCAGTAATTTCTTTGAATATCTATAAATTTTACCCAAATGCTACAGTGTTTGTACATTGAATTTTAATGGTACGCAGGGATAGTTTGGTATGTGTCATTAGGATTATAAGAGTTGGTAGTGCATTAGAATTCATGATTTCTCCGCCATAGTATTCTTTCGTCATGCAAATGAGTTTTTGTCCAAATCACTAATATGAGCCTTATTTTTTTCTTTTCAACCAGGGATGGCTATATATCTTGCACCAGACATCATTGACAACGCATTTAATGATCTAAATTCTCTTGGTTGTGAAGATGTTGAAACATTTCCTACAAACATAGGATCCTCTACTGGAGCTCCACCCCAGCCTAGCAGTAGGAAAAGAAAGCATGGTACTAGAACTGGATCTCTTGGGGAAAAACAAGATGCAAGTGGTGCAGAAGTGGAAAAACCCTATACGCATGAACCAACTACTGTAAAAATAGCTGCACTTGACACTTTGGAAGTTCTTCTCACGGTGGTATGTCTCTATTTGCAGAAAATGTTGCATCATTTTCTTCAAATTAATGTGCGACAGAAACAAACAGTTCTCATAATTTTGAAAACTTCATGCTATATATATAGAATAAATTGTCATAGGCTGACCGTGTAGAAAAAGAGGTGAACTGTTTTTGAGGTATTAAATCACATAGAAAAGTTTCAATTACTAGAATAACGGAAATAATTGAACTATCTTTTACATTTTCATATAATGTTTTCTGTTTCTAAATGTGTAGGAAAAAGGTTTTTTTTTTTTTTTTTTTATTCTCCAGAGTTACGTGATATATGAACCCAAATTATTATTATTTTAATTAGAAGTGTATATATAACCCTAAGAATTATAGAAGATAAATTTATAAGTTTGAATTATAAACAAAAATAGTTGAGGTAAAAGAAACAAGCCATACTACAATATTTGCTAGTAAAATTTGTTTCCAAACTTTTTTATATTATATACTAGTATACAAGTAGTTAATTGTTCAACAAAGAAAGATATGTTTCTATATTAAAGAAACTAATAGAAATATGTTATACTTTTTTGCGTGGATAATTATACTTTTTTGATATTATAGTAAGTATTATTGAAGTCTTCCTCGTGTGTGTATGTGTGTGAGACCTTTCTTTATTCATGTTTTGAAGTTGCAATTATATCTATAAGTTTCAAAAGAAAATCCACAGTTTTATGGTTCATCCTGGTTCTCAAGTATGTAATGAATATAATACTTTATGTTGATTTTTCAAAGGGTGGTGCTTCAAAATCTGAGAGTTGGCGATCAAGCGTTGATAGTCTCTTGATAAAGATAGCAACAAATTCATGTAAAGGTGGGTGGGGGAATGAGGAAAACAACATTTTCCTGCCTCATGAATCAACCTCAACATGGGCAGATTTCCAGCTCTCATCATTACGTGCACTCTTGGCATCATTCCTTGCCCCAGCTCGAGTCCGCTCACCATATTTATCCCAAGGTCTTGAGCTTTTCCGTAAAGGTAATTACTTTTTGCATGGTAACATTGTTTCATGTTTTTTCTCATCTGGTAAAACAACAATAAGAAAACATTAATGTTCCTTGAGATGACATTGAGTTTAACAATGCTTTTGGAGATGAGTATTTGGTACTAATTGAATGTCTCGTTTTAGAGAATATTGAAGATAATTGAATGTAAGTTTATAACACTTGTTTAACTTGGCGGGATACATGTCGGGCACCTGGGGACATGGCAAAAAAAAATTAATAAAAAATGGAAACAGTCAAAACTCAAAACATGTCTAGACATGGTAAAGAGTCAAGACACGGGATGTGGGAGTTTATTTATGCATTTTCTCCCCAAATTTAGAATTAACAACCAAGAGCGAAAAAGATGTTAATATGTTTATAATGCCATTTTTGCCCCTGGCCTTTCCATTTGATATCTACTTTACCCTTTTTGGTATAAAATGTGATGTTAACTTGCTAGTGAAACTGAATGAAGTGATGCATCCTTAAGCATCTCTCTTCCTCTGTTTTCATGCACGCATGCTAGCATCCTTCCCATAGGCACTGTAGTTTTTGTGCCATACTTTCTCTTCCTCTGTTTTCATGCACACATGCTAGCATCCTTCCCGTGGGCATTTAGTTTTTGTGCCATACTTCCTGTTGTTTATTGACTGTAATTGTATGGCTATTCCAGGTAAGCTAGAAGCCGTAACAAAGGTTGCTGGATTTTGTGCCCATGCTCTTTTAGCGCTGGAGGTGCTCATACATCCTAGGGCCCTTTCACTGGATGATTTCCACTCTGCTTATCCTAACTCTACTGGTGAAGCTGGCCACAGATTCTCAGAAAATATGTTCTCCAGTGGTCAGAAACAAAATACCATGTTCTTCAATGTCATGCAGAGAACAGAACAGAGTGCTCCCGAATCACATGGTGATGATCTTTATGACAGTTGGCTACAACTTGAAAATGAAAGCATCCCTATTGAGAACGTGAAAGATAAAACATCAGGGGATTCATCATTTGCAAATATTCTAGAGGTAAGCGACCAAGAGCAAGCAGCAGCCAACGGAGATGTGCATTCAAGATGTAAGGATGAAATAATGATTCAACCTAGGCGCGTTCAGGAATCAATTCCAAAGTCTCAGGAGATTGTTTCTGCCAGTGTCACAAGTCCTACAGTTGGAAGAAATCCTGAAAGCAATGAAGTAGAATTTAAGAGGGCTCGTTCTACTTTTAATGAATTAAAGCATAGAGATCATGACATGGTGTCCGGTGATGCGGTGGCCAATAAAGTCGATGATTTTGATAATGTCCATGGAAACACTTCATTAAACTTACCAAATGTTGAGAAGAGAAATGCAAGTGTGGCGCATTTGGAAAGTGACTCATCCATGGACTCCTTTCCTGATATCGTTGATGCAGATCCAGACACTGATTGTGACTAGGAAACAGGGTGAGAGGAATGAGCATTAACAAGTTCTTTAAAAGTAGAAGTAATTTATGTTTGGAATTTTGACCGGTGTTAACTTATCTCTGCCATTTTCTGATTCTTCTTGCTTGTTATGCAATCCAATGATGGTGTATAGAAAATGAATTTTTATGTTGAAAGGATAAAATATCGTAGCTGATGCTTATATTTTTAAAAAATTTTAATGTTATGCTCTTAGCTTGCACTTCTAAAATATATAATGTAATAAATAATCATTGTGTATTATTTTAATTCAATTGTTAACATGTTACCTGAATCCGACGGCAGTTAAATTTAATTACCATTAGATGATGAAACATTGCCTCTTGGAGCCTAAGATGCAATGCAGTTAAAAGATGCAGGCAGAATCGATTAGAAGGTTGTGGAGTATTGGAAGTTTTAAGATCCGTTTGCAGTAAAGATTTTAAACGAAAATTTATTTTAATTAAGATGTTTAATATTTGAAATTTTCAATTTATTTTTCTGATAATTTTTTTTTAAAATTTTTTAAAATTTAATAAATTTGTTCTTAAAAATAAATTAGAAATACCCAAAATTTTGATCCGTGTAAATGTGTGTTGTATTACTTCAAGTTTGAAGAGTAGATAGGCTTTAAAAGATTTGTACAAGTGTGCCACCTGATTAGATTAAACCTAATCCCTTAATGAGAAAGCACTTTCTATATAAAAAAAAAGGTTCTCCTTGAAAAGTGGTGTCTGTTTCATCATAATCATGATATTTTTAATATTCAAGACTCGTAAAATCAACATAAATAATTAAAAACTTCACTTATAATAGATTAAATTTATATTATTTAAAATTTTATATTTTTGTTCTTAATTTATTAGTTTTATTAGTTAATATTAGTTTGCTTATAATATAAATATAAAAGAAAATATATCATATATCAATAAGTCATGATATTAGCAATATACTTTCTTATTATAAAGATAACGATGAATAAAATTGTTTAAAATTGATAAATTATTTAAAATTTTGAAATAAATTGAATTTAAAACCAATATTCAATAGCTTACCATGGAAAAAATGTAAAGAAAACGCTTAAAAGCTAAAAGAGAGATTTAAAATAAAATAAGGTTAATAATTAAATTATCCAACAAAATTAGCTTTAAGATTTACTTTTTTTTTAATTTTTTGTATCTAAGATCAAAGTAGAAAAAAAAAGGGTTTTTTTTTGTAACAAAAGTAGAAAAAAGAATTAACAGTTGAGATATAAACATTTTTCTCAAACCTCAATTTTAAATAAAGAACTTTTATTTTTTGTATTTATTATTTGACAAGTTAAAAAATTAGATTTATTTTTTTATTTTATTTTTCCTTAAATTATATTATTTAATTTATGTTTGATATTAAATGTTAAATATTTATAGGTGTTGTAAAATTAATTGAGTATTGATTATAATACTATATAAATTGATATAAAGGTTGTGTTATGATTTGGTAATTAATAATTTTATTAATGAAGAATTAGTTGTTTGAAAAATATATAGTAGAATATATATAATTTTAATTTTTTTTATTTTTGATAATGTTAATTATTCAATTTTTTTAATTGTATTACTTTTAACTTTTAGTATGAAATTTTCTTTTTTATTTAATTAAAGGAGAGATATTTTAAAAGAAAATCAACATTGAAGAAATCACACTGTATTTAAGAAACTAATGAATAAAACTCAAAACAAGCTCATATTGAAATTGATCTAAAAAAATATGTATTTTAAGGTATTGATAATGAAACAATAATAAAATGATTTCTAAATACAAAAACCCATCATAGTAAAAAAAAAAAAAAATTTTTATATTCTTTTTTATTTAAACTTTCATGACATTGTTATTATTATTTAAAATTTATATATAAAAAAATATTTTCACTTATTAATGTATTCAAGTGCAAAAAAATATTATTTATTTTTTATCTCACTAAAATCTATTTCTAACTACACCACTGTTAATACTGAATAATAAATTGTCTTGATTGGAATTTATTTACAATTTGTTAACAATTCCTCCTTCATCTGAAATTCTGAATCATCATCCCTTATAAAAATGCTTTATGGTATTACCTTACCAATCCATTTACTACCTGTAACAATGACGTGCATGGAACTATGTCTTCCATCTCTGAACCACGAGCCTGAATCAACTAGGCAGCCATTTTACTTGTTTACGGACCTTTGTAAAGCGAGTAAAATATTAGAATATAATATAAGTAGAATTAACTAAAAAATTACAAGTTATTTTTATTTTTTGAGTTAATTTAAAAAAATTTGAGATTACTGTTGTTTTATGATTAAATCATTAAGTTGAACTTTATTGTTTGTTTTGAATTACTTTCATTACTATATATATAAAAAATATATAATTTAAAAATTTTGATAATTAGATTTTATTCATTTATTTTGAAATTTAATATATAATAAAATTTTATAATTTTAATTTTATATAATATAAGATTATTTTTTCCAAAGATTTGCATATGGATTAAATTTAAAAAGACACCCTAATAAAGTCCAGTTTGCTTAAACATTTTCCTAAATATGTATGGATTTGGATGATTTAACACAATAGTTTGGCCAAAAATAAACATAGTAGTAAAAAAAAAAAAAAAAAAAAAACCCTTAAATTTTAAAGCAATCATTAACTCGACGTCAACTCAGGTCTGCCAGACTGTGACTCACGAAATCAAACGAATTTTATTGATTAATCGACGAAATAATAGTATTATTTTATGTGCATTTTGAATATTTAACTGTAAAGCTGGAGACAATCATAACCAACTCTGCTTTGACATATTTGCCCATTACTTTATTTTCCCCTTTTCTTCTTTTTCCTTTGTATTTTCCTCATCAAGAAAAGTTTTCTACCCTTTTAGCCTCAACAGATACATGAATATTTGAGGGTCTCTGCAATACACTGAGGAACAAGGAAAAGATTTCTGGGGATTCTGGGAAATCTTTTCTTTGGCAAACGTTTTTTTTTTTTTGGTCAATAAAAAGATGGGGACAGTGGAAGTCTCAATTTCCGGCTCTGGGAATCAAAATGTGAGCAATAACGATGAAACCAATGTGATTTTGAATGTCTATGATCTCACTCCTATGAATAATTACTCTTACTGGGTTGGTTTAGGGATTTTCCACTCCGGTCTTGAAGGTTTGTTCCTATTTCTGAATTCTTTTTTGGGTTTCTAGTTATGGATTTTTTGTTTTATCATATGTTTTTGGGTTGTGGGCATTTGTTATTTTACCTCTTTATTGCTTCTAAATGGTGGATTTGGTTTCCCCTGCTATAAAACAGATATGGGCTTGCTGATTTAAATGATTTTACGTGATCATCTCCAATATGTAGCTGAGGATTAATATTTACCTAGGTTTTTTTTCTAGAAAACAAAGTTTTATTTGGGGAGAAATTTGGAAATACAATAATAGTAGGAATTACCAAGAAATGAGAGCTTTTGATGCTTATTTAGATCTTTGCATTAATTAATGAATTCATCGTCCAATTTTACAGTACTTTTTGTGGGTATGTTTGCGTTTATAAATTTCTTTGTTTTAAGGAAAAAAAAATCACATTTTTATGTTCTGGAGTAATAGAAGTATGAAGCTGTCTTTATTGACGCTGTATGATGTTTAACATGATTTGTCTGCTAAATTTTTGGCAAGCATGAAGCCATGTTTTTCTACCTATAATGATTTTGTTCTTATTTTTTGAAGGTCATTTAATCAGGTTTTATATATCAAATGAAGTTATAACATCTTTACTTTTACAATTCTTCAGTTTCGGTTTCAAGTATGTATTATTTAGATTAGATGAAGATAAACTGTAGTGAAGAACTCAAGTTCCATAAGTTGAATTAAAGAATTAAAATTAGGCATTTCTTGTTAGTTGGTGGGATAGCAAATCTCAAAGAAATAGCGTGCTTGAAATAAAATAGCCTATTGCTAAAAACATCATTGCCATCTAGTCATTTCAATTCGAAATCAAGTTGTTTAGGCTAATAGGAGAGATGGAAAGCAATTTCACAATATGATATGAATTTTAGTTCTTGTGTTGATAATCTTTTTTTTCTAATTTAGGAAACTGAAGTATTCTCAATATTTATGAACAGTTCATGGTAAAGAATATGGGTTTGGGGCCCATGATTTTCCTGTTAGTGGAGTTTTTGAAGTGGAGCCAAAGAGCTGCCCTGGTTTTATCTATCGATGTTCCATCCTGTTGGGACCTATAAACATGCCCTCCTCTGAATTCAGAACATTCATTGAGGGTGTGGCTTCTGAATATCATGGAGATACCTACCACCTCATCTCCAAGAACTGTAACCACTTTACAGACGACATTGCACATAGATTGACAGGCAAAAATATCCCTGGATGGGTGAACCGGCTGGCTCGACTAGGTTCGTTGATCCTTTCAATTGTTTATCAAATTATTAGTATGTGTGTGTGTGTGTGTGTGTGTGTCGAAGTGTGCTTATATCATTATGTCTTTGCCATGCATATCTTTCATTTTCAAGAATTCTCCATGACATTGGGTGCATCAATGCCTTGCTCTTTCTTTCATCCTGTCATAGCTTAGATCTTTTTGGAGAGAGCCCTTAAAAATTGGCAATGTGTATGTTCGGTATGTTTGAACAAGGCAGGGAAGACAGAAGTAGACCCTTGTCCTTGACCCTCTATTGGAGGGAAAACAACCACTAACTCAAACAGAGATTGTTATGTAGTCTACTTTTCATCATCCAAATTTTGGCTTTGTCCTGAAAAAATGAAAAACACATTGGAAATTTTTGAGCTCATAATTTGCCAAAAATGTAGGTTCTCTATGCAGCTGCCTGCTTCCTGAAAGCCTTCAAGTAACTACAGTGAAGCAGTTGCCCGAATACCACGAAATGGGTATGCTTACTATTTCTTCTTTCTTTTAAAGAATTGGACCTGCCGTTTACTCTACTCAAAATACTCATTGTGATACCACACTCATATTTGGTACTTTCTTCTGCATCTTTTGGCTGCTTGCTTCCAGAAGATGGAACTGAATCTCTCTCAACTGCTACCCCCCGCACTTCAACAGAAATTGAAGACACAGAACAAGAGAAGCACTTGCTGTCACCAAAAGATGGAAATTGTGATATATCTTTTGTTAAAGAAGCTCAAAGTGATGGAAAAACACCTTAAAATGGCAGCCTTCATCAAGAATACTGGCTTTGAAGGGAGGAACCAAATTGGAAGCAGAAGTGCTGAGTTTGCATGCATGGTTTTCATTTGAATGTTGTAATATTTTCCCATTCTTTCCACTTTCTTGGTGTCCATTTTTTCTTTCTCCTGCCTTTTATTTAAGCCGAAGAATTTGGCTGTAGATACATGGTTTGTTATTGATGTATTTTTGAGTGGTTACATGAAACACTTTGTCACCAAGTGGCATAGCAGATGAGCCTTTTGAGAGAAAGTTAAAGTATCTCAAAACCATAGAAAAGCGGGGATTGTATAGTGACCAAGCCTAAATTATAAATGATCCAATGTTTCAGCTAACGGATTTCCAGCCGATATGTTCCAACATCATACCTTCAGCACATTAAAAGTGACTGGCTTCCAGCAGTCATAGTTTCAAGTTACAAAGAACATGTTCCTCCATGCTTGTCAATAACGGGAGCTCGATACATACATAATTTTTAGTGATGCCAGTGGATCATAAAACCAACTGGCAAAACGCAAAATTTACAATCCAAATTGCATTCCAAATAATAATAATAATATTCCAAACAAGTTGATGATCAAATCGGTACATGTTCTCAAGTTCCATCACACAGTTTTAGCAAGGTACAGGACCAATTAAGCAATATCAACTACAAGGGAAATAACAAGAAGGTATGCATTTTATCACTATACCATGTATGACACCCATAACCAGATCAATTTTGCTCAATTTTGTTACTTGAAACCTGTAAATAATTTCTCCTCCCCATTTCGCTTGCATCAAATAATGCAAAACATCTTCGCATTAAATCCTTATGTGGATCGGCCGTCAAGCCCCAGTTTTGAGGTCAACCAAGCACAGACCTCTTCCATCTCCTCAGGGATTGTATAGTGACCAAGCCTAAATTTTCAAACAAAGTACTCAGCTGAAATCAATAAATTGTCAAATATATTGATAACATGAAACTTTTGTTAGATTCTCAAGATCCATACCCATTGTAGGATTTGAAAGTCATGTTCCGAAATCCATTTGAACTCAAAGTTTGAGAGGATTTCTCACCAAATCTATATGGAACCACATCATCGCCTGCAACCAAACATGTAATATATAAATAGCATACTTCGAAGGAACATCACCAATAACTTTGATGCCAATCATGAAACTACACGTAAAACATGAGTAAAACTGAATGTGGTAAAATGATGACAGCCACCAAATTAATTACCAAATGTGCCAACACATGAGGTTAGGCTTCAATAATGACAATATTTACTTGAAAGTCTGGGAAACATGACCTTTAGTGTTTTTGAAACTACTCCTGATGTAACCACCAAAAGAGATGTTCACTAAAGTCGAAAATTAGGCTTCAGAATGGTGGTTGCATTGATATTTTTCTGAGGGCTATTTCGTTCTCTATGTAAAATAGGCAACAGCTTAATCCTTGATTACTTTCGACAAGCCTAATAAATCCATAAGGTCCTCCTATTACATCAAATGTACACAAATTTTAGTTAACAACAGTAAATAGCAAATTATGTAAATATGAAATACATTGCTAGGACCACTACTCCTTACAACTCATTCATCCCTTAGAAACAGCAGTAATTTTCGATGTCATGCTAGTACCTCCTTTTAATCCCCTTAAATACTTGTCTATTAAAGTAAAACAGGGATTTGCTTTATTATTTATGAAGAACTAAACGCAGGTTGACACTAAACATTTGGCTGGTCAAATTCCTCAACTAGCAGAGAGTACTTTATTTGGATACCATCTTTTTATATCCCGTTGCTACTTCCTGATCAAAATAAAAGGTGCTAACGGTCGTGGCACCACTTCTGTTCCAGAGTATAAGATAAAGCCAACAATCTGACGCCATCTCTGACAAAATGGCCATGCATAAACCTATGATAATTTTCATAATGAAGGTGATTATAAATACCTTTTCCATGGCATAGCAAAATGGGCAAGGATGCAGCACGTCTTGCAGCTTCATCCTGTCCTTCTATTTTGTTTTTCAAAGTCCTGGAAAAGAATAGAATTTATATCAAGCAGACAAAAAGGGGGAGAGAGCATATGAGAAGGTGCTAATGTAGCAAACCAACTTTGAACACGGAAGCCACCCACTAAGCCCTACAACTGCACTCAAATTGGCAGGATATGGGTTGCCATTTCCATATTTTCCATGAGTAAAACAGGTAGCAGAGTATAGCGAGGTAGCTGCACCCATACTGAAGCCTCCAATACCAAGTTTAACTGTAATTGGAAGAGGCTGCCTTAGAACAATGTCAAAAACAATGACAATAAACAAAACTTTCATTACTAAAACTGAAAACTAAGGTGAATGCAACATTGCATTGTTTGTAAGCCAAACTAATCAAGCAACAAATTACTGAGATTCAAACCAATCCTAAAAATGTAGTCACTGTTTACAGGCATTTTTTGCAATGACAGTAAATAAAAAGAAATGTGAAAGAAACCATGGTGGTCAAGATAGATAGAAACATACATAAGGGGAGAAAAGTGTAAGAGCTTTTTGGGCCATTACAAACATGAAAGGCAGATGCTTTGCTGCCACTCTTTAAAGAATTGTCTGGGCCAGTTACATTTATCAAGTTTGGAGAGAAAGGAATTCCAGTTACATTAATCGAATCTATCAGTGTGTACATACATTGAGCAAAAATCAGCCACAAACAATACATCTTTGTCCTAACAGCTCATGTACAAGAACCACAAAATGAAAATAAAAGGCATACTAAATCTAAGGGCTTCCAAAACCAGCACTGCATCTCATGTTCTTTCTTTATGGCCAAAAATGTAAAATAATATTGTTACCATTTGGTAGCCAAAAATCATGGGAAATAAAATTAAAAACTATAGATCCTGCCTGCATAATGTAAGACTAAGCAATAATTCAGCGTAAAAATTTATTTCTCATGAGTTCTCGCTAAAAAACAAAATACAAGTGTCCAAAATGCATTGCTAGCTAAATATTCAGAAGAGAAATGGGATAACACTGCCCTAAAAAATATCTAGCATCATAACACCTCATAAAAAGTGGCAAGAGGAAACATACTGTCAGCGGGCTCTGTTGACAGCAAATTTGCAACATGTGCTGCAGTAGCATCCATACCCTCTATATCATCAGGAGCATCTTCTGAAAGGTCACCCACATCGAACCCTGACATATGTCACATTCGAATTCAACAATTTGATTAGCGTTCAATGTACCATCGTTAAAGGTTTAAGAATACGAAATTTAATGCATTTCCTTCATATGAGATTGCATCATTACATAATTCTAAGAATATACTTACAAGCAGTTGATGGAAAGCCACCAAATATAGTTATTGGTTGAGTTGGGGCAGTTGGGCATATCCATTTAATCTGCACCATCGGATCACAAGCATTATGATGTTATCAATAAAAATAAACCCGCTGTTAATAGTTAGAATATATTCTCCTAAACATCTTTGGCTACAATCAATCATCCTTACATTTGGAAGAGGGAGGGTCTCCAAGAGCTGGGACCAACTGCCAAACAAGATGAAAAGATAAATGAGGATGAGCCTATATTTCAAAACATATCATGAAATTTCTGTTTTACATTCAAGATCATTGATCACAAGATAGGGACCCTTATAGGATAGGTTAACTCAGATTCCAAGTGGCACCCATATAATTTGTTGAATGAAAAGACTTGTTGAAGTGAAAAACATATATTGGTATTGGCAGATATGAAACACGAAGATGCAGCAACTTGCAATTTGAAGACTAAACCACTTGAAAAATCAACCAGAACTAACTTTACCATCTGCTTGACTCATAGTTTTGTCCAAGCCTTATCAGCAATATAGCAGCAATTCAAGGCTAAACCGTAAAACACGTATGCATGAAAGAGGCTTTCATGCAAAGATTAATTCCACGCTACTTATTTAAGCATCAACAGCAATAGTGCTATACTACAAGAACAAAAATTGGATAGAGAAAGGTATGATTCTACTTAGGTCATAATGCCAACAAATTTCCCCTTCTTACTTAAAAAATAAAAAAATAAAAAAATAAAAAAAAAAAAACAAAAAACCCATCTCTTTTATACACAGGATATACTATGCCAATGGGAACGTAAAAACAGAAAGACTGATAGAAAGATTAATGTAACACCTTGAAGGTATTTACTTCCTCACTACAAAATAATTACCAATAGACATATAGTCATGGTTCTGGAACCGCCCAGAATAGAAAGAAATAACAGACATAAAGATGTTACGAACACCTCAAACACTTGGGACCTATAGTTAACTGGTGCAATCAGCCAAAAAAAAAGGGAAAAAGAAAAGGTGGAAATCATAAAAAGAACTGCTACTAACAAAAACCAGGAAAAAAAAAAAGAAAAAGAAAAAGAAAGGAATAACTATTTTCCTTGAATGATAAGTTGAATTGTTGAGGTAAAGGAATAACTAGAACCGATAACTCAACATGCATAGAATCTACTAAATAGAATATACATAATATTTCTCCCTTTAAAAATTGACAATTAAAGATGAGGAATCTATAGTATAAATTGTTTCCTTTTCCTTGTACAAAAATAAGTTAAATAACTGATATTATTGAGAAAATAATCTAAAATTTATTCATCCAAATAAAGAAGAACTAGGAACAAGAAGCATGGAAAGCAATGCAAATTTATAATACCTTGACCCATTATCACCAAGTCCATGTAGCCAAACTATGGTCGCTTGGTGCCTACCTTTGGGCCTGACCACATAGGTTCTTCCAAACTCAGGTACTCTTCTAGCAGTTCTACCACCTAGTAGAGTTCAAGTTTTAACAGCAAGGAGGAAAACAAGCTAGTGAATTTACCAAAAAAAAAATCTACTCAAGTTGACATATATACCAATAATCATACTATGAAGAGCCAATAGTTCAATTGCCATAAGAACAATTTTATGCAAGCTTGCTAGTTAGCTCTCGCCGTAGGCATTATCACTAAAGTGAGAGGGAGGGAAGCAGATAAACTAACCAGAACCAACAGAAGGACCTGTGAAGCTCATAGTAGCACACCGAAAAGTAGCACTAACCAAACCCGCCTATCGCACTAGCAGCACTGATCCTACAATGAAGAGAGAACCAGATTTAGTTCACATCAAAAGTCAATTCTACAATGTAATTCATTTCCACTGCATTGATACATAATACCTATGACTAAGCAACTTGGCACCTGCCAAGTTGCCTAATCAGCAACACTTTAACTAAACTCCAAATCAGAATCCAAATCAAAACTTGCCCAAAAAAGGGCACATTGCAACAAATTCATCAGAAAAAAAACTTTTCTAACTAATCCAAATTACATATATTTCCAAACCCTTCACAAAAATGGGATTTCAACTCTAACTAAACGATGATAGTCTTTCCATATAATGAAAAAGAACAAAAAAACCCAAGATGAATATTCAGAGGAAAATAAGATAAGAAAATAAATCAAGAAGGAACAAGAATGAAACTTTTAAAGTCAACTGCTTTAGAGGATTAACAGGTTGCAATGAACTGCAAACTGAACTCCAAAAAATTCTACAAAAATCAAAAAGGAGAAACCAGAGAAAAGAGGAGATCAAAAAATGAAAAGGGGCTTTAGGGTTTTACGCATTTTACCTTTTCCTCTATTACGTCGCCTGGATGTGAAGACCCCGAAGGCTTTAGATACAAAAATATCTTTTTTCCCCCGAAGGCCAAATTTTGTTTTTATTTTTTCTTTTATTTTTTTCTCTGATAAATCTTCTTGTTTATGTTTTGTCTGAAAGGGTGAATCTAAGGTGTGTTACACTCTTTGGTATTCACATGATATTTGTCCGTCGATTGATACCTGATGCACTAGATGTTGGACACGTGGTCGGTTTTTTTTAATTAATTTCACACGTACATATCCTTCTTTAAAGAAAAAAAAAATGATAGAATGTTAACATTCAATATAAAATATTGAATTAAAATTAAATATTATTCATTTTTATACTTTTTTTAATTATGTATATGAGATTAAGGGTACATTTAAATTGATGGTGAAATTAATTACTATAGTTGTAATATTGAGTGGTATAAAGATATGTATTTGAATTCAATTACGATAATAGTATTATAAGTGTAATGAAAATTTATAATATATATTTTATATTTATAGAATTAATAAAATTATTTTTATATTAAATAATATTTTTGATATTAGATATTTTAAAATTATTTTTTGTATATTTTAAAAAATAAAACACTGAAAATGGGAAATAAAAATTAAAAAAGCAAATAATTTTAAAACTTAAAAAGTCAAAATTTTAAAAAAATGGAGATATAAATATAAGTGAATTCATTGGACCCTATCTCTCTCATGACTCAATGGAGGAACATCATGTATTCACTACACCGTAAAATGCATTCAAATGCACTTTACAATGCATTTGTAAACTTTTTTAACTTTCGATTTCATGATAATAGGAGGAGTGCGATGAAATTTAAATGTATCTTAAAATTTTTTTAAATTATCTTTTATTTTTAATATTTTAATAAATATAAGTCATCCTATTAATTTAATCAATAAAAAATTTTATTTTACAAGCCAAATTTTACTGATAACAGTTAATACATATATAAGACCTTTTTATATGTAAAAACACTTCACATGGTCGGTCTCATATAAAATGATGAAAGGGGAGGAAAGAAATTGTTTTGTTAATTGAAATGGATAGTTGATTTAATTTTCTTGGGTCGAACTTATGTTCACTTTCAATGCTAATCTTATTGGTTATTATATTTATAATTATATTTTTGGTGAATAAGGAAATTTAATAAAACAACAGAAAGTTAAACTGCAACAGGTTGAGACGATAAACAATTTAATTATATTTTTTTACTTTTTAGCTTGAGCAACTTGACCAAGCTGACGTACTATTTTACATTATTCAGAGAAAATTTCCAGAAATGTTCTGCAAAAACGTGGGTTTTGATTTGATCACCAAATGAAAAATACAAGGAAAGTTCCCCAATGGCCAAGGCCAGCTGCCAGTGTCAATATGACATCATTAGAAAGAATAAATAATAATAGTACAAAACACTATGCTGCCTTTAGCAAGGAGGATGATTCATCATGGCTGAGAAATCAAGTAAAACCTTGTTTACATTCAGCATTTTGCTGGAGATTGACTTAATTTAATGAGAAAAGAAGATCTAATACCTCAAGCTGAATTAAACCGTGATGGTAAGTGGGATCTACCGTCCTGATAGCTCAGACATTGCAAATGAGGATGAAGATGAGCCAGGGATGTTGCAGTCTAGTTGTGATCCAATTGCAGCAATCTTTGGTCTGTTATGGCAATCAGAATCCTCTTCATCTATCGATAACAGATCGACAACAATCATTCGTGTGTCCGGAGGTTCATCTACTGGCAAACACCCTTCAAGCATCTCTACCACTTGTGCCATCGTAGGCCTTAGTTTCGCCCGCTCTTGTATGCACCAGAAAGCTACATAAACAAGTCTTTTCACTTGCCTCTCATCAATGCCACCTGCTTCAACCAGCCTGTGATCAACAGCTTCTATTAGTTGTCCTTCTTTTAGTTTGTCCCTCAGGAGTTTCGGAAAGTATTGCCATTTCCTTTGAGACTTATCAGTGCCATTTTCTGTCACGCCAACATTTCTTCGGCCTCCAATCATCTCCAGAAGAACCATTCCATAACTGTAGATATCGGATTTCTCCGAAACTCCATGCTGCAAGAGCCATTCTGGGGCAAGATAACCTCTTGTCCCCCGGATTGTTGTAATGACCCTGCTCTCATCTTTTCCCATCAACTTTGAAAGACCAAAATCTGCCACAACTGCTCTATAATTCTCATCAAGAAGTATGTTTTCTGGCTTGACATCGAGATGTAATATCCTTGACCGGCAGTCATGGTGTACGTAGGAAAGTGCCTTGGCCACATCAATGGCAACTTTGTACCTTAAGTCCCATGACAAGCAACCTCCAGGACGATTTCTAGCTTCCCTTCGGGGGAAGATCCAACTATCCAACGAGCCATTTGGGATGAACTCATAAACAAGGAACCTAGGCCCTCCAGGAAGACAGCAGTAACCCATGAGACGCACAAGATTTACATGCTGCACACTTGCAATTGCAGCAACTTCTGATCTAAATTCCTTTTCCCCATGCTCCTCCCCATCGATTCGCTTCACAGCAACAGAAGTGCCATCGGTTAGGATACCTTTGAATACTGAAGCAGATGAACCTTGGCCTAGCAGTGCCTGGAAATTATCCGTCGCATCCTCAAGCTCCTTGTGCCTAAACTTTATTGGAACACCAGCTACCTTTCTGAGAAAACTGTACTCTATTCGAAGCTCTCGACCTTCTGAAACCAGTTTCTTCTCTAACAATTTTCTTCTGCGATGATAGCGCCCTCTGATTAGAAGACACGCGAAAACTGCAATGATTACTGCAATATCTGCCCCTGCAATGAGGAAGAAAACTCTGGAAAGTTTCAATGATACTCGAGCAACGATGATAAAAATGATGAGGCCGACGATTATTATGGCAGCTGTTATATTTGCTTTCCTGTCCTCCATTAGAGCATCACCATTGTCTTCAACTAAGATTGTTCCTTATGTTGAGAAGAGAGAATCCATTGTTAACCTTCCTGAGAGAAGTAATTAAGCATTCATTACAATATTTAATTCCAGAGATTAAAAACTGGTTTCTGTCTTAGTCAGCCAAATGTTGAAGCATGGGGCTGTGATTATTTTGTATCTACATCAAAAGAAACAACCACGAAGTTCACCTAATTTTCCTTTTAATTTTCTCCCTTTAAGGTTAGCCGTGCTGTTTATGTTCAAAGATTTTAAATGGTCAAAGGTTTGGTTCATGCTGATGACACAATTATTCTCTGATGACCAAGTAATCTGTCAAATTTGTATTTTATTTAAATGCAATCCTTTCACCATTAAACACCGTAATTAAGAACATCTTAAACCCTGTTTAGTTCAGTCTTTGGCTCTGATTCTTCTGCTATAGGCACTTACCAACTACCTAACAAGAAGGTTATTTCAGGTGTGTCGAGGATTGTCCTTTCAAAATGGTTAACTCGCTGTAAAATTTGATTCATTAAACTAAGCCAAGATAACTTGTAGGAATAATCAAAACTAGGTTGTTTTCACCTTTGTAAGACCATATCAATGAATTCCGCACTTATTTCTAAACAAAGCTTAGCAGTTGAAGATGAGAAGTTCATTGAGATTGTTTCTTGATTAGATTAAGACAAGACCAAGTCCACAGTACATGAACTGTCATATTCGAATGGAGGTGAATAATACAGCTGGAGGCCATAGACCTGAGCTTGGAAAACATCATGATTTTGATATGCATAATAATTAATTGACTAATTCTTTTTGATGAATGGTTAAAACTTGAAAATGAGAAGGCCAAAAGCTCCTCAATTAACAACCTTATATTAATAGACAAGGATAACTTTCTCAGTACAATATATGAACTTCTGCAGGTTGTTCAGGTGTCATGGCAAATGACACCCATGTTAAACATGTCCAATTTCATTGTTAAATGAAAAGGTTTAGATAAGAAGGGATGATTTATTGCCCTCCGTTGATGACTTCAAACCTGCTCTACTTTTGCCTTCACGTTTTCACCTTTCACTAGTCGATATTATGCTAATTTGGATGGATAATGAAATTAATTTAATTTAATGAGAACAGTAAGATTAAAATTAATATTAAGATATGTATTTAAATATTGATTTTAATTAATAAAAATGATGAAATTAAAATTAATGATAAAATATATGTTTAAATAGAAACGCAATAATAACTATTATCTGTTTACATATTCTAGAAAAAAATACACAAACCGACCCTTTTTTAAGGGAATCCACAGGACCACAGCCATTGACCAGGCATACTCCAAGTTTTGAGAGTCTTTTGGGATCCCACGGATAAGAATTAAGAAAGTTGAAAAATTGCAGAACACCGAGTGAAAAAAAAGAAGAAAAAGAAAAATCGATGCTAGCAAATCCACAGTCCACACATTTAGATTATTCAACATCAAGACTTTATCCATCACTGAAAATATATGAATAATTTTTTAAAAGACTTCAAACTATTAAAAAATATGAAGAAAAGTCCAAAGTCACATTACATATTTATATTCCTAAACAAGCGACGAGTGGAAGTCAGGGAAGCAGCTATCGTTTGACATTCAACTCCCATATAGTTTTAATTAAGCAGCTGATCAACTTCTACTGAAATTTCCAAGCACATAGAAAATTAGCAAAGGAAATTGTATGGCATGATTCTCACATTAAGCAAACTGAAAACATGGGTTTTGCTAATTAAAGTCTAGTGTTCCACTAGGAAGAGGCTTGTGAGAAACAACACAAGGTGTTCGTGGTATGTTTGATTATTGCCATGGAAATTCAATTATTAGTATTACCAGGGAGTGGGTGATCAGCACCCCGAGAACACTGCCAGCTCTTCAAAACTGTAAAGCATTGATGATTTGTTATTTAATTATGGTATGATGTTATTATATGTAATTGGCAGTCCAAACACAGAAGTTGATTACAACAGAGTCCAACTCAAATCTGACAAAAGAATAAAAAAAAATCATTTCTCAGGTATCCTAACCATCCATCGGGCATCAGTGCTTGATATTTTGATGTTTTTGGAAATTTAGTTCGTTGCTTACAGAGCATATTCATGCGTCTTTGCTTCAGTTTCTTGATGATTTTTATATGGGACATGTTTTTCTTTTGCACCCTCCTGTTGTTGAAGAGAGCCAGATGAGTGTTTCTTTCTCAATGAACCATGGATTAATGGAGGTTGAGTTTGATGTTAAGATCGCCCAACCTTCCGGTAAAATGCTTCCACCAATTAATAAGGAGTTCTACATAGTGAGGATGGCAATGGCAATGAATTGCTGATTCTTTGGATTTCAACGCCATTTTATAACCCGCTACTTGATGATACTAAAATTACAAAACTTGTTATTACCCTTATTACCCCTATCATCATAGTTACTTCTTTTAATTTGGCAATTTGTAAATATAATATATATTTTTGTTAAATGAATTTGTATTTATCTCGTACAAATCAGAAAATATTTGTGCAAAAGCGTATAATATAATTTTTATTTTTATTTATAGCATGTCACTAGGAGCTGTATCTAGCAATATTAGAATTTTATGAACAAAAGGTGCTGGGCTTTTGCTTTTGCCAGTGTTCCCTGTTTGGTTTTTGTGGCACATAATTACAATATGCCCTTATGCATGAATGAACTTTTAATACAAATATTTATATTTAGAGTTTATATTTAATGCATTATCACTGTATAAATCTCCATCATTCAATTATGTTATAATATTTTATTAATTAAAAAATTTAATAATATATAATTGTAATTCATTAATAATAAATGAAATTTATATTCTACAATACATAAATATAAAATCTATAATATAATTCTGTTTTCAAGCAAAACATTCATGTCACGCAAAAAACCGTCGGCAATTCCCATGTGCTCTAAACCTTTGTCTTTCAATAACAGCTTCGTATTAAATGTTAAGGAACTCAAATATTAAATAATGACTTGATCATTTCATCCCCTCTTTCCTACTTTGCTTTCTTTCTTTGTTTTTTTTTTTTTTTCTTTTTCTTTTTTTATTCTGCTGGTGCCAAGAAAGTGTCTTTCGGGTATAAAAGTATCCCAAGGAAACGTATGTACGTATATGTTCTAATTCGATGCTTTTCTGTCACGTTTTTTGGGTGTTTTTTTTTTAATGCAATTAATGTTGTATTCTAAATCCATTTGCTCATTGGCTCTGTTAAAGCTATATCTTCTTAAAAATAGTAATTAAACTTTAATTTAATAATTATTTTTTTATTTTTTTAGTTCGATTAAAATTTGTAAGTTTGAATCTATTTATCTCTAGAATTCTTTATATTTATATAAATGAAAAAAATTATAGAAATTATTTAATGACCGATTAAGAATTGATTCAATAGATTGAATCGTCTTTTTCATAATATGTTTAAGTTCAAGTCTTATAAATTATTTTCATTGGTGATCAATAATAATTATATTTTGTTCGGTGGTTATATAAGCTATTGATTATTTTTCAAACATCAATTGCATCATCATAAAATGTAATTACATCATAAAGAAATTAATTTCGAATTATGCAAATTAATTTGAAGACGGTTTGACCGGATGATAAAAAAAAATTATTAGTGCGTTAACAAATTCACGAGTCCATAGTAATAAGTCAAATAAAGAAAATAAAGTAATATAAATAGTTCGTAGAGGCTGCTAGGTAGCTATAATATTTAAAAAAAAAAAACAAATTGTGTGCGGAAATCTTTTGACGGCTTTGACTCTTGATTCTTCTGAGTTTTCAGCAACACAGCTTTAATTCGAGGTGTTTATTCCACCTATTCGATTAATTTCAAATTGAAATTTATATTTTAAACAGCAATTAAAATTTTTATTTTATTTTTTTATTAAATTGAAATTTTTATTTTTAAATTAATTAATCTGAAATAAAATCGATTAATCGATTATTTAATTGATTAAACAAAATTTTGTAAAATTATTTTTATTTTTATTATTTAATTTGAATTTTTAATTAATTAAAATTTAAATTAATTACAAAGAGCATTCATATAAAATTGTAACTAAAATCATTGAAACCATCTATAAAAGGTAAACAATATTACTTAAAGCATCAATATAAAATTATTTCAATTCTTGCTTTAGAAAATTATTATAATTATTTTAGATTGGGTATCAATTTCGGGTAATAGTTCGGTTAATCAATTAATTTGGAATTTCAAATCAAATTAAAGCTAACCAAAATTTCATCAAAATCTCTTTCGTTAGCCGACCAAATTTATTTCTATCGTAGATCATTTAACTAAAATCAATTTGGTTGGTCGGTTAATTCATTTATAACTGAACTTTGAACACCCTTAATTTTTACAAAATGACCATAGTTTAAACGAAAAATAGGAAATTTTATACCATGGTTTTACAAATTTTTTTTCTTTTAAAATAGTATAAATTAATTGAACTAAATTTCATATCAATGACCTTAATATATTTTGTTTTTTGAATACAATACCATCCAAGATTAATTAAAAATTTCACATGAGAAATATGATGTTGAGCAATTTGATAAATTTTTTAGCTTTCAATTTAAAGACTTGCATTTTTATTTTTGAAATTACATTAAAATTGAATTCATTTTCCCATTGAATGAGTTAAATTTTTCTCTCCTTATTGGCTCTTTGCTTGTAAATGATAGCATTTGGTATACAGATCCTCACGAATTTAAACGATTAACAAATAAGGTGTTGACTCAATGATAACATGACGGTTTTATTTGCTAAAGTGTAAGGGTTTGATATTTGAAGAGATCCATTATTGAAAGGGAAGATACCTTTATTGCTTTAGTCTCATTAATAATTGTCTATTTTTGTTAATGCACAAAAAAATAAGCACTATTATTTTGTTAGGGGTAATTGTTTTCATGTTCTCTGTCCATATTGGTTACAATAAAATATTGGAAACATGTAACATGAATATTAGAATCAGTAAATTCAAGCATTTAACTTTAAGTTCTTGACATGCCAAGATTAAGAATTTAGGTCAAGTAATGAGTTTTCAAGGTTAGATTCCTTGTCGTAAGTAATAGATAAGTTTATTTCATTTTTTGTCATCTAATGACAATAATAAATTTCGTCACTCAAATATTTTATATTTATAAAATTGTCAAGTATTAAATTTTAATCATTGAAATCTAAAAATGTAATATTATTTTAAAAGGTTTAATATTTTATCGACAAATCATGTTGATCATTCTCTATTCTCCTAGAGTTTTTTTTTTTTTAAATATATATATATATATATATATATATATATATATATTGATTAACTAATTTCAACACTGCAATTCACTCAATTAGTTGGCTTGCTGCATACCTAAACTTTGTTTAAAAGAATAAACTTCCTTGTAAAATTTATTAAAATTAAATAGAAATAAAAGGCACTCACACAAAAACTAATTGGTTAAATAAGCCTTTTTTTATTTTTTATTTTTGGCCAATGAAGATAGTAACTTGGATGATAAGGCGTTAAAGCTTGGCTACCAAAAAACAAGAAGAAACTCACAAACTTAGAAGTGAAGACTCCAAAGAAAACAAACCAAAGCCTTAAAGAGTGAAAATAATCATCTACACCATTCTCATATTTAAAAAAAAAAAAAAAACAATATCACATCAAGATTTTTATAATAATATTCACATATTTAAATATTTATAAAATCATTTTTATAAGATCACATATAAAAATAAATATTATTATTTATTTTTTAATAATTGAATTGTTCACTTAATTTAAAAATATAAAATAAACTAAAATTATAATTAATTACAATATTTTTACCGAGATTAAAAGGAATTATTTAAAATAAAAAAGAGAGAGTGTACGATGAACAGAATAAGATTGAAACAGTTAATTCACGCCTCAGCAAGCTATTCTAGCTTGGCCCAAAAAAAAAAAAAAAGAAAAAAAAGAGGCTATTCTTGGGCAGTTGGCAACTTGGGATAGAAAGCTTACCGTATTATTCCTTGTTTATTATACTCAAATTCAATTTTTCATTGTTCTTTTTTTTTTCTTCGTTTATTTTTAAATAAAAGAAATAAATAAAATCTTAAACGCCATATATATATATATATATATATATATATATATATATATAATTTCCCTAATTAAACAAAAAACAAATTAAATTCCTAACTGAGAAACAGAACTTTTTTTTTTTGTTTTTCTCTTCAATCATCCATCAAAGGTTAGTCAAACTCTTCCTGCATTCGTTAATTCTAAGTATTTATTTATTTTTTTAATGTAATTCTTATAATTTAGATTATGAACAAGTTTGAATTTCTTTGCTTTACGTCTCTTCTTTTTTTTTTTTGTTGTGGTAATTGTTGTTATTTTTTCTTCTGTTTGGCTACTGAGAAAACGGCGGATACGTAAACGTTAAAAGATAAGAATAAAGAGGATTTTATTATTTTTATTTGTTTTTAGTTTTGATTTTAAATTACAAAAGTTTGAACTTAGTAGATCACTTGAATTTTTTCCCTAAATTTCTGGTTGATTTGTTTTCCTGCATTTTCTTGGGTAACAAACAGAGCCTGCTCCTGTCTGTTTTGTTTTGTTTGTTTACTTTATACTAATTTCCAAGAATGAATAACGCTTGCTTTAGATTTATTTTGTTGTTCTTTTCATTAAAAACTGTTCTTTTTGTTACATTTTTAATTAAAATTTATTTTTGTTTAATTTTTACAATACTGAATCATTTTTTTTCCCTGATGTACGCTTTGCAGAAATACCTTTCGTTTCCGCAATGTTTCCCTGTTATAATTGTATCTTACCATTTTTCAATGTCTTTTGCAGTTTGAGCGTTGGAATTTATGCAATAAGGATCATGAGATTCAAGAAAGGGACCAAAGTGGAAGTCTTGAGCAAAAAAGAGGTGCCATCAGGCTCCTGGCATTGTGCTGAGATAATCAGTGGCAATGGCCACAGCTACACAGTTAGATATGAAGGCTATTCCAGTGACACTGACAAGACGATTATGGAGAGGGTATCTAGGAAGGTTATTAGACCTTGTCCTCCTGTCCCGGTAGATTCAGATAATTGGTTTCCTGGTGATGTTGTGGAGGTTTTTGACAATTTTTCCTGGAAGATGGCAACAGTTTTAGGGGTTTTGGAGAAAAAGTACATTTTGGTTAGGTTGCTTGGATCATCTCTGGAGTTTAAGGTCAGAAAATTTGACATCCGTGTGAGACAATCATGGCAAAACAATGAATGGATTGTGATTGGAAAGGTACTTTATATCTTAATCTACATTGCTCACACATTTGAAATTTTTAAGTTTGGAAGCTTTTTTTGCATTCGTTGTTTTCCTATACCAAGTTGATTTGTTTTCATGTCTATCATTACCATATCCATTTGAAGTTTTTTTGTAAGTTGAGGTTAGCTTCAATATTCTTATTTGTTTCATTTAAATGAGATCCCTTCATTCACACTGTAACCCTTTTTGTCTGAACTTTTGGTGTAAGTACTATGAGTTCTGGAAAATCTGTCATATGTTGGGTTGTTGTTTTGTAAATTAAGATATTCATTTATATTATTTGTACATGTAGGGTTCTGGCAGTTGTGAAGATGGAAAAAATGGTGAAAATTCTACTGTTAGATACAATCAAAATTCTGGCTCCCAATTTCAGAATACGACTAGAAAGAGAAATCGACATGTGAAGGGTGAATGTGGTCCTGTGAACAAAAAGGTTAATTACCAGGAATCCGTTATTGCTTCCTCAAAATCTCTAAAGAGAGGACGCTACTCTCAAGTTGAAGCTCATGCTGGAGCTGGACATAAGCTTAGACCAGTTGAGAAAGATGAAAGATTGTACCGACTGGTTGCTGCCAATCCATCCATTCATGAAAGGGTAGATGCTGTTGCTTTCACAAGAGATATACTGGGTGCAAAAGATGAAAGATTGTACCAACTGGTTGCTGCCAATCCATCCATTCATGAACAGGTAGATGCTGTTGCTTTCACAAGAGATATGCTAGGTGAAAAGTATACACATGCTTCTGTTAACAACAGAAATGGGTTGTCTGAAGTGCATGTGGACAGGAGAAAACCAAATGCTGCTATTGGATGTTTTTTTGAAGAGAACTCAGAAACCAACGACGCTGATAATGTTACATGCTCTGTTGGTAGTTGTAGTGTGAGTAGTAACAATCTCTATAAGTTGCCTCATCATGTTTCTACAGTTCCTAGTGAAGATCTTGATGGTCAATGTAGTGATGCTGAATCTTTTTGTCCAAGGGCGAACGAGGAAGGAAATTGTCTCCTTCCTACGGAAGAGGAACTGGCTGCCGAGATCCATAAGATAGAGTTACATGCCTACCGGTGCACTATGGAGGCCTTGCATGCATCAGGGCCTTTAAGTTGGGAACAAGAAGCATTAGTAACTAATCTTCGTCTTTTACTTCATATATCTAATGATGAACATTTGATGGAGCTAAGAAACTTAATTTCTGCTGATAGCAGCATTCCTATAAGATAAGCAGGAGTGTTTGGTTCTTTTTTCCTTCTCTTTTTGTTCCCATAGAAATAAACTCAGATAAATCACTAGACGGATGATTTCCTCAATTCTGTATAGCTTGATCAAATATGCTATCAATTTCCTCATTTAGGTTTACAGCATACAGTGACATATTTTTAAATGAATGTAACACAACGGAAACTGAAAAGCTTTAATTGTTTCTCAGCTCAGCATTCTGTATCAGTTCTAGCTCTTCTTTTCTCCCGTATTTGTACATTTATTTTAGCAAAACAAACCTTTGAGGAATAGCATACCAGGAATTTGCCAACAATTAGGAGGATATCAAGAATGCATTTTCTATTCTTTTGTTTATATTTCTTGCATCCATTAGACATACAGTGGATGTATGACTAATCTTCTGGTTGCATTTGAATCCTTTAGTTATTAAAAATGTTATCATGAGATAAAAGCCATCTGGTTACACTGATTAAGTGTTTGCTTTATTTTTTTTATATATGTTTTCTGTTAGATAAAGATTTTTCAAGCCTTCTAATAGATGTGAATGCTCTCAGGGTATAATACTCTGTTTCAGCATAAGCATTCTCATTTCGAGGACATTATTGATGCTTCCCTGTGTTTTCCAGGATTAAAGAAGGATGCTTAGGCATCTTCCTTCCAAATGTCCAAAGATGATTTTGGGGTTTGCAACCTTTCTCTTGCTTTTTGCAACAGTGGGGCAACTCGTAGGGGAAGTTATTATGAGGCACTAATTTCTTTAGTTTGTGGCTTGCTGGATTCTTCTATTTCACGTCTCCTGTGAGCCCTAGATATCAGTGTTCCTGGAGGATGTAAGGCCAGAATCTAATGGTTGCCATGGGATGGCCTGATATGTGGATGCTCAAAAATGGTTTCCTTTCGGACCTTTATCTAAGCTTATCCATGCATGACATCCTCTGCTGGCCCATGTGTATTTCACTTCGTTGCAAAGTAATCATACTTGAAACTTACTTTTGATGTTGTCTATATTTGCATTTCATAATTTGATTCTTGGATGGACTGGAATTTTTGAACAGGCTTGTTTGATGGTCTTGCAAAGCGCAAGAAACGCAAAGACATGTTATTGTGAATTTGGGGAAGTATTTCCTAAACCATCACATGGCATATCTTTATTCATGCCACTTGGCTGCTGTAAAATAAAACTGTAATTAGCTAAGCAGGGGAAGTACTCCTCAAGTGCAGCTTCTGTCTAGTTGACAACTGGATTGACCTTGTTTGTAATGTTTAGAAGTTGATTTTAATTTCTCACTTCATCTTCTGTTTTTCTTATGCTTCCTGTCCATTTCTGGTAGTCCTGAGTTGGCTTTTGGTCTCTAAGCCAATCTTGTGGTATTGTTTCTCCTTTTATCCAATAAGATGAATCTTTGTCAGGCATATATGAAATCTGATTGGTCCTTTAGCTGATGCCTCCTAACTTTACATGAGAAAGTAGCAACTGTCTACCCCTAATTGCCGCAAATGATAACCTTTCATTACTTAAGAAATATAGACAACTGGCTCTAGATTTTCTTGTAAGTCACGGCTCCAGACTCTAGTTTGTTTCACAATCCAAAGAAGCATGTTGTCTGTTAATTTAAATGCACAAGGAAATTGAACATGACATGATAGGATTTCTCATTGGCTATTATTTCCTCAGAGAAAGCATTACTGTTGTATTAGTCCTTTTACCCTGGAAATTGTTTACAAGGAGTTTATCTTTACTAGGAAATTGAACATTCTCTTCGTTGACAACAAAATATCTTCTTCCATCAATTTTCTTTTTAAAAACTAACTTAACTTTTGCTCCTTGGGCTGATGAACATGGAGCTTTATGTTATCTTCATTCTTCTCTCAGAATTTTATGTCCCTTTCTCTAGGATGGTTTGATCCCTGTTGTGCTGCTTTGCTGTTCTAACTACTCTGCAAGAGATGTACATGGGTCTCTTGCATTCCCACTCCTCTCTTTTCCTTTTTTCTTCTGTGTACGGTTTTTTTTCTCCATTTTTCCAGGTAATATGGTTGGGTCAGTCAGCTAATCTATTCAAGTCATTACATTCTTGTTCTTGCTTTATATTTGGACATTTTGCCAACAGATCTCAACAAAGAGGCTGATGTCAGAGGCAAATGCAATTGGTCGACTTTGGGAAAGATATCACAAGTATTGATAAAAGTAGCATAAAGCAATGGTTGAGGCATTTTCGTCTGTTGTGATCTTATGCTTTAGATGCGATATGGAGCCATGAAGTGGTAAATGTGTGTGCGAACATTGAATGCCTAGAGATGCATGATTTAGAATCTAACACCTGGCTGTCTTTTCAGGACTTGTGCCTCTTTAAATCGTATCATTCATCATCATCTGACCATTTATCTCAATACTGAAATAAGTTACAATATATGAACTCTCGTTAAATCTTCAACATGAATTCTCTTCGTATTTGTTCATTCAACTCTCGTTTCGTTTTTTTTTTTGTATAATTTCCTTTCAATTTTTATTTTTGATATTTCTCTGATCTTAACTTTTTTTCATTACTCCTAGCTTTCACTCTCCTCACTGAAGCGTTTACAAATTTTCGTAGTATGTATCAGGATATGCCTCTTTAATATAGTTTCTAAAATAAATTTGAACCAAGACTCAGTCATCATCTTCTGCGTTAATGATCTCCTTACATGTTTTTCATTTCTTAAAAGCATGAATTACCTTAAAGCCATGACTTATTAGTTTTATAGATGCATGATGTGGAATCTAATACTCCCATGACTCGCCTAAAAGCCAAAAGATGAATTGTTGTACCAATGTCAGAGAACATCATTTCTGTTTAGTTCATTTCTGAAACTGGAAAGTGTTTCTTGCTTTATATTCGTGGCAAGAACCAAGCAATGAGTTTTTTAGGAGTTCAAATGCATAATCCACGTAAAATGGTAGGAGATAGGAAGTTCTCAATATGTCATACTTGTCTGGTAACTGGTAAGTTCTTGCACTAACCAATAGTCAAACTCAAGTTTCAGCCTTATATCAACTTGCTTCTCTGGATCCTATTTGAACACAATCTCTCTCAATATTTATTACTTTGTGATCTAGAGATTATGGAATGGAACTATAAAAGTCTCTCTGTTAATACAAAAAGAAAATTACATAATTTTCATTAGATTTTATAATATAAAAGCTTTGTGTACTGAAGGTTTTTTTTTTTTTTTATGTAATGCAGTGGCGCTAACATGCACCGTGTAACTTGTGGTTGTTTTGCCCCCAAGCAATTTTCTCATTGTCAGAACCCTCCTCTTCGAAGGGCAAGAGCCTTTCTTGGAGCTTACTTCTGCAGCCACCCACGCCCCACCTTCCAGAGCAAAACCAATTAACACTCACAACCCACCGGGGAAACTCTAATTTTACCATTTTCTATGAAATCTCTTTTTTGAAAAGAATGTTTGGGGTTAATATATAAGTATCTTTTACAAGATTTTAATTTTTCTTAGTAAAAATCTCAAAATTTTTTTTTATATAAAAAATTTTAAATTTGAATTTCATATTTATTAAATGTTATTTCTTTAAAAACGATTGTATAAACCATTTAAATTGAATTTCATACTTTGAAATTATTTACTAGTGCAGAATAAATTGACAAATTGTTGAAGACGTATGAAATTCTCCATCACCAAGCTAGGTATTGTTCTATATCTGTACCCAAAACTTAGATAATCATTAATTGATACAAAACAGTAGATTCTTATCATGATAATTAATAACCAATTTTCATGAATGCATAACATTACAAAACTGTGTTGCAAATATACATTACATACAAAAGGCTATCTACTTGTTAGTCATTTGCCTAAAATCCTAAAAAAACTGTTACAGAGCTTCCAAAGCCAAAGGGCCAAACACGTGTAAACCGTGTGTTTAATGCTGAGCCTTTTTGGCAAGAAAACCTTAACCATGAGAATTTGAGAGGGTCAGTTTGTAGCAAATGTCATCAGGAATTGGCAACATTTGTAACGACACTTCTTATTTTCCTTGGAAAATATCTCTAATTTTCTATGATCTCATCCTCTGAAGGCAACAATGGAGAGAGTATTTCTTTTGTCACTCAATTTACATACAAAACCTAAATAGGTTTATGCGAGATGTGATCGAATCAGGACCCTTCATTTTTGAGATTCAACAGGTCTCGATAGATGTTGAAAGATTATTGGTGCTCCATATTGTGGGTAAAGTAACATCAAAACCGTCGGTGCATGTTGATAAGTTGGGGCCAACCTAAAAGAGAATCGTTGAAGTATCATAGAAAGAGCTAACTTTGCTTGCAAAATGGCAAGGTTTTGCCCAATGCATGTACGGGCTCCAAGGCCGAAAGGCATGAATCCAACAGGATGTTTCACTGCACGAGCCACGCCTTCAGAGAATCGAGCCGGGTTAAACTCATTAGCATCATTGCCCCATATGGTTTGATCATGATGAATGGCTAAGATTGGTATCAGAAGCTCCGTCCCACGAGGGATCATGTAACCTCCTAGCTGAGTATCAGTTTTGGTCCATCTGATAGTGGCTATTGTTGGTGGGTATAACCGTAAAGATTCATTTAAAATCATATTGAGCTGCACATAAAAACATAAGAACATATGAACCCAAAATTAAAAATGTTTTCCCAGTCACTGACTAATGATAAATCCACTATGAAACGATAGAAGTTAAGCCCTTCCTTAGGTTAAATTAGGAAAAGAAATAATTAACAAACTACCATTAATTCTCTTTTTAGTTTGTCCATTTACTTTTTATCAAATTTATATATAATTTTATTAAATTATAATCTGAGTCTACTATTTGTAACTATTAATCTAATTTTTTTTTAAAAAACATAAAGATTCGATTCTGAATTAAATTTGTCTTTAATTCAGAGGAAATGTGAGCTTAGGCTTTACCGTTTTAAGCTTTGCAACGTCATCTTTGGTGGGTATGTCACGTGATCCACAAACCCTTAGCACCTCCTCACGTGCTTGAACCTGCCACAATGGGTGCATTGCTAGGAGAACAGTTGTCCACGATAGCAAATTGGACGTGGTCTGTTTGCCCGCAAAGAAAAAGCCCTTGCACTCTTCAATTATGTCATGGACAGTGATATTTGGACCTGAATTCGAGGCTTGCATCATTAATCCCAGCAAATCCTTCGCTCTATTCTCTTGCATTATGTTTGCCGAATTCCTTTTCCGGCGACGGATTAGCTTCATCAAGGACTTCTTAATCTCCCTGTCCAATTTCCAACACCTCATGTTCCTCTTCGTCGGTAAAAATCTGAAATTAAAATACCCCGAACACATGAGTAATTCGTTGTCTAAAATCTTATGATTGTAATGATGATGATTAATATTGTACGTGACTCTGATTACCTATAGCCAGGGACGAAAACTGTCTGAAATGCCTCGGCAGCAAGTGCCATTTGTTGGGCTTGCAGACGAAAAATGGTCTTTCCATCTTCATAGCTGCTCCCGAACGCGGTATGCGTAATGACATCTTCGGTGAAGGTTTGAAACCACTCACAAACATCGATTTCAATCTCACCGGAGCAGCTGGTTGATATTGCTGACCATTTGTCTAGCATATCAGTCACTCTTTGTGCCACCATCGGTACCAGCAACTATAATAATAAAATGAACGTAACTGTAAGCTTAAATTGAATAATGATCATGGGATTTCTTTTAAGAATGGATTACCATTAATGCTTACTTTGAGATTCTCCATATGGAAGGTGGGAGTTATGATTTTTCTATGATGAGCCCATTTTTCACCTTTGAGACTGAGGAGGCCATCGCCTTCCAGCTGTTTAATGAGAGGATGGGCTTCGTTCTTTTCATAGAATTCAGCTTTGGAAGTGAAGATTTCCCTTATGAGATCGGGGTCAGAGACAGTAAGGCGAACCGTAGGACCAAACCAGACAAGAAATGTTGCACCTGAATAAGGAAAACAAATTAATTAAAGGTAAAATTGAATGAGCGGTACAAATAATTACGATTGATTTCGATGAGATTAATATCAAATAATAATATATTTAAATTCAATCATAATGATGACTATAAAATAAATAATAAAATGATCTTTAAAGATATTATATTAAAATTAAAAAAATAAATAAAATAAAATTATAAGTGTGATATGGTGAAAAATCTCACTGCATAAAATGATCAAATTAAACAAACAGTTGACAATGAAGAAGAAAGAAAGTAATTCGGAAAGAAACAGACAAAAGAGGTTTACACCTAAGAGGAATATAGTACAAAATACTTTTAGAAGGAATTAGAGAAGGTTAAGACTAATTGAATGAAATCAAAACAAGTTTCAAAAACCTGTTAGATGAAGAAAGGGAAAGAAGAGTTGAAAGGAGGAGGATTAATGAAGAATGTGTATAAAGTAGTACCATAGATTTTCTTCCAATGATGGTAGAAAGAGAGAACTCTGGGGAGAATATTGTGAGAGAAAGGCATGGGTTGGGAAGAAGCCTTTAACATCATGCCCACAAGCTCCTTGACATTTCCAATGAGGAAATGGTAAGGGGGCCCCCTGATCCCTTGCCTTGAGAAATGGTTTTCAATCTTCCTAGGTCTCCACCAAAGCAACACTACCACTTTTAACACAAAAACTAACACCATGAAAGATATCGCAACCGGCTTCAACCATTGCAACAGTTCCTCCATATTCTCCTGAAGAAGAAGAAGAAGCGAGAGAAACAAGGAAAGATATAAATAGCTTTGCTTTGGCTTCGGCTTCTGATCTCTTTACGCAAAGTTTTCCTCCTTAGTGTGGAGCAACCATTTTGTTTAGCTTCTTATCTTCTTTAGCTTGGGTTTGTTACTTGCTTGGCCTTTTATACTAGTAGAAAAGAGAGAGAAATTAAGCAAACCAAGACCAAAGGTGTAGGGGCCGCCATTCGAAATCTAAGGGTCAACGTGAAGAGTTTTATTTGTTTATATATACTTAACATCAAACTTTTTGAGACAATGTTACCCTTGTCTTTTCCATTGAGTGTTCTTATGTTCTCTTTATAAATATAATTTTTATTCCATCACTTTTCCATTTTTTTTTTTTTTTACATTTTGTATCTTTTTTATTAAAAAATGCCACCATTTGGTGTAAAACTAGGATTTTTTTTTTTGGGAATAATAATGCATATAGAAATACATTCTTTTATCTATAAGAATGTTGACTTATTATTAACTTTTACTAAAACACATTTAAATCATTCAAACAACTAACTAAAATTTTCAATTAAATTAAACGATGTTGGATCATATGGTTAATTACTTAAGTCTTTTTCTTGCAAATCCTACCATGGCCTAGTAAAATTAAAAATTAATACGCAACAATTATTTTGGGATTTAGTTGAAATTTATTGATATTTGGTCAATTAAGGGTTTTAATTGAATGACAAGTCATAAGCGCTCTTAATGTTAAGATTTTGATTGGGTTGAGTTGGTTGGATTATGAAGCCTGCAATTAATTAGTCCATTTTTTTTATAAAGGAAATAATTAATTGAGAATAGGAAATGAGGTTATTTGGATTTGAATCAACATTTTAAAATATGTCACAACTTTTTCTTAATCACTCGGTAAAAAGGTTGTTGACAATTATTTAGATTTATAAATATTATTAATTATTTTTTTAGTTTAACTTAATTCATATTATGACTTATAGGCTATAGCCTTATGCATATATGATATTTGTTAGACGCTTTGAGTACTTTGACAACTCATAAAATGCCATAAAGATAATAAATATGAATTTTTTTATAGAGTATTTAGGCAATCATATTTTCTAACGTTTTATCTATTATTCAGATTTGGAAGTACAAATATGTCGACACAGATTCATTCAAATTTTTCTGAAGTTTTTTCATATATAAAGATAATCAAATATGTATCCTATAAGCACTTTATTATTTCTCTTTAAATCAAAACTCCAATATATGATATAAACTTCCATGGTTATTGAAGTGAATCATGATTTTCCTTCTAAGGAGCTTCACTTATCCAACAAAAAGAAAGAATATAAAAGACTAATTCATATATATATATATATATATATATATATATATATATATATATATGTGCATATATAATAAACTAATTCATTACGTACAAGCAAGAGCCAAAGTTGAAGCCAAAAACTTCAACTTGTTGATTTTTTATAGTTATTCCTTGTCAAGATGGTGGGTTTTGAAGTTTGAATGTCTTAACAAAGATACAAATGAGATAGGGATGGGCGAGTTAATTAGATTGCAGAAACACAGGCTTGAAACAAGCCATTAAAAATGGGGATGGGGTTACCACTGTACAAGGAAAAGGATATCTTCCTGTCTCTCAAGTCTCAATGGCATTGTTTCAAGATTTCAGCGTGTTGTGAAGGTAAAAGGGTTTTGCTTCCGACTGTTGTAGTTGGTTGTTTATCAGTCAATTGCTGCGACGAGGACTTCTGCACGCTGTGGTGGTGGAATTGAACACAGATTTTAGGGTTAGATTTAGATATAGGGAGCTGGTTTTCCATCTCTAGAGGCCTGGCCCCCCTTCATTGATGTGAAATGCTATTTGGTGGCATAGGGAGATAATTACCATCGGAACTCCGTATTGGTTGCAGAAAAAGTTATATGTATATTTATAAGTGTAAGAGAATTTTACTTTTTAAATTAGTTTTAAAAGTAAAAAGTTCAATAAAATCTAAAATTGATATCAAATTCAGGTTGTCAATATTTTCTTATATTTTGATTTCGAATAGAAAAACGTTCTTTTCAAAGGTTAATGTGTAAAGGTCGAGAAAGATTGTTGAGATTCTGAATTTGTACAATGAGTTTAATTTTTTTCATAATTTTATTTTGTTAGTTGATGTCCTTTTCATTTTTTTGGTTAGTGCATGTATGCAACAATCTTCCAGTTAGGACAGGAGGATATCTGTTACATCCTACAGAGATTGTACTTGAAGATTATGATTGTTGATGTCATTTTAGAGTGTGGCTAGGAGTTTCTTTCGGATTCTCTTTGGATGAGTAGGCGGCAAATAATATGTACCTCCACCGAACAATTAATTAAAAATCGTCGAATTTTGAATCTTAAAACATCTTTTAAATGTTTAAGACAATATTTGTAAGAAAAAAAAAAAAACCTAAAGGGAAGAAAAAACAATAGGAGATTTAGAACGAAAATGAATAAGAAGTTTCGATTATATTTTCCAAATTCTATCTCTTGTAATTGTGTTCTGAATCTAATCTAAGTCACATTTATCATATCCCGTGCATAAAGTTCAAGTATGCTAATGACCTAAACAAGTGATTAAAGCATGAAACCCTTACTTGGACGATCATGAATCCGAGTTGACTCAGACGTTCATTGGCCTAACAATAATTATTACTCTTAGAGTAAGTTACTTTGTTACAAGCATAGAGTAATGATGCTTTCTACTAAAAAAAATTGAAAGAGATTTTGAGGAATTGTGAATAATCGATCACTAAGAAATCTCTGGGGTTTTCCCAAATGGCCATTATAATTCCAACAAAGAAAAAGCCTGCAGATGATATGGTACTTCTGCTTGTAATTTTTTCTATTTTTTAAGGCCATAGATTCTTTTTTTTTCTTTCACTTTCTCTCCTTCATGTAATTACAAATGTTAAGAATATATTATGATCGATTTTTATAGATAATTAATTTCTACATCCAATAATTAAGGAAATAATTAAATAATCTTTTTCTGTAGTTTATTAATAGTAGAATCTAATTGTTTCCCAAAGGTTGGAAAAGCAGATGTATGGCTGCAGGATTAGCTACTACTAAAAACATGAGAAAAAAATGTGGTTAATCCAATTATTAATCAATAAAATTAAAAAAATGATTATGAAATTTAATCATTTAACAAATTTTTCGAATTCACATTTTTTTCATTTTTCCTATCAAATAAAATCTGAAAGAAAATATAACCATAGTATTGAATTACTTATAAGCATGCACTGACATGAAGTTTAGAATGATTAGACAAAGTTTATAGAAAGCAAATAATCGAAAGTCAATGAAAATTTATGACTCATATGCCTAGAAATTAAATAATTGACAATAATTGGAGTACTTTGTTTTTCCTCATCTTTGAGGAGAGAAAATAAATAAATAAATAAATAAAAAAGATGATTTATACAGTTGGTGAAGTCAAGGAAGGAAAGAAGGAATATGCACATATGGTTTGGTAGCAAATCCCTCTCCAATCCCCACATCAAATCTTCATCATATCATTTATTCATGTAAACTCTAAACCCTAAATTCAACCCCCACAATCAAAAAATATATATTTATTTATGGCTAACTTTTGATTATGGCCACTTGTAATTCCATTTTATGGCATAATGTGAAAAAGGGGAGAAAAAGAAAAGAAAAATTACCTTTGACCTAATTTCATAATGACCAAAGCCCTGAAGAATCCATAGCTACTCAATGACAAATCCAATTTAAAAGAGAAATTGGCTCTAAGTTTTCATTAACATAATAATTTCATTAATATTTTTATAAGTTTAAAAATGGGCACTACTTAGATGGTCAAGCAATTAAATCAAGAAATCATCCTTTCACTATAGCAAATTTGCATGCGGATGCGCATGCTAGCTTGCTAATAGCCAAAAAAAGAAAGTTTTTCAACTTTGTGAAGGATCTTAGGATAACGATTAGATGATCTTACCTTATTCTAATTATTTGACGCAAGAAAAATCAATCTTACAAGTTTCTATCAACAAAGATTAGCCAAATCAGTAAAGTTATATCTTTTCAATGGAGGACACTTGATTTCACAGCAAACTTTGGCTAAACAATCTCATGAATATATTCCCCCCGCCCACTTTCTCTCTCTCTCTTTTTATATAAATATATATATATATATATATGTAACAAATTATCTTATATTTTGGTACTGAAATTTTAAATTACATAAACAAAATTAATAATGTAAACATATTTTTTTTAAAAATTAAAAGATAAAAAAGTGAGACGTGTGATAATTTTTAATTTTACTCACGAAATAAAAAAAAAAATCAGTATAATAGATGAGATAGTAAGTTTGTATCTTTATGTGTGTATATATATATATATACACTAAGAAAAAAAAAGGGTACCTGCCAATAATAGGTTTTTTGGTACATCCAGCAAACAATAATAGTTGCATCTTTTCTTTTTATTTGTTTTTATTTGTTTGTTTGAGTTACAAAGAACATTCAAAATGGTATGACGACTGTTTACAAATTTTTCAATATTTTACCAATTTAATTAGACAAGTAATTTAAGAGAAATTAATTTCTCAAGCATGTGAGAGCATGGGTATATATATTTTCTCTTTTGGGATATTCTAATTTTAGATCAACACCATCTCGATAAAGGGTAAGGATTAAATCTAAATTGTTAAATTTGTACCTTCTTAATTGATAATTTTTTTTTTTGTTTACTGCATTCTACATTTATTTATAAATTATCTTCCAAGAAAATAATAGCTGAAAAACAACAACAATATAAAAATACAATATGTGATGTGATAAAATTTTGTTAAAAAAAAAAAAAACTTAACTTAAATAATCTTGCAACAACTCTTAAAATGTAATATAAAATAAATTTAAAATTCAAATTTCAATATTTATCTCTTTTTTATTTTCAAAATTCCAATTCCTTAATGATAAATAAAAAACCTGACATGTGATAAGAAAATTTTAAATTAAAAAAAAAAAGTAAAGACCAGTTTTCGTCCACGCAGTCAACGGCGTGATGGGTCCTTCACCACGTTTCAACCAATCGTTTTATTATTATTATTTTTTTTTACAACGAAAGTATGTTTTGAAAATGAAAAATATAAGTATTGGATATAAATTTAAGAAATGCAAAATTTTTAAATTTTGAAAATAAAATATAATTATTTGAGTTAAAACTCGAAAACGTTATTTCAATTTCTTGAAACATAAAGTTAGTAAAATAATATGCTTAATAATTTTTATATATATTTTATATTTATATTATATTAAATATTACTATGTCATATGAAATTAAAAATAATAATTTCATAATTTATGTTATAATATTAAATATAAACCACTCTTTTAACTTCTGATTAATTTATATAGATTTTTATCAATTTTTAATTTATATTTTTTTATATATTTTTTATATCACATTATTATAGCATATTTAAAATTACCTCTGGCATTACAATAATCCACAGACCAAAACCGTGCTTTGGTTTGAGCCCGAGAATCGAGGCCCGTGGGGCAGTGTTTTCACTTTTTCGGTTAAATTATTCGTTTTTTATTTTTTTATTTTTTTATAACTATTTTTGCTTTTTTAATCCTTCCCCAATATTTTTCTATAAAAATAGTTTTTTCCCATTTTTTTTTTTACTCTATCTACACAGTGTTTTTCATTTATTCTATTGATTTTTTAGTGTTTTTTTTATATATATTAAAAAAGGAAAAATAAAACAATGGATGCTACATATCATGCCATGTGTTTTGTCCCTTTAAAGCCATCCTAATCTATTTATGTCTCTCTCCAACGACCATCTCTTTGTCTCTTCAAACCCATCAGTTTCTTTCCCTTTAGGCTTTAATAATCATTATAAACTCTTTTTCTTTTTTAATTAAATCAGTTATTTATGTTGAACATGCCATGGATTCACAATAAAGATTAATATTATTTTGGATTGATTGTGATACAAACAATAATTCCCAAAATACTTCTTTTTTAATAATAAATTGCAAAAGAAAAAAAATAAAGTGAAAATAAAAACAAAATGATTAAGTGTAATTTAATATTTTCACTGACATTAACTATATTTTCTTTCTCTATTTTTTTTTTTTCAATTTGAAGAAATTGAACTTTATAAACAAAACACTCATTTTTTTCATTTTCTTTTCTACCAAACATACTCGATTTTTTTTTCACATCACTTTCTTTTCTTGCAGCCATTTAAGTTCTCTTTGGATATACTATCAACAATACAAAGCAATATGGGATGGACAAGGACATTTGCTTCCTAATCGTGTCCCCTCCCAATATTTATGCCTCTCCCTCTCTTATGTGCAAGCCACATGCTGCAATTGCAGAACATGTCCCGTTCCAAGTTTACATGAACTCAGAGCCTACTTAAGCTGTTGCCCTTTCATTTCCTTTTCATTTCTTCCCTGTTCTTCTCTTATCATCCACCCTACCCTACCGTCAGGACATCTTCTATACATTCATGTTCCTTCTCATGCATGTCAATTGAATTTTCATATCTTTCAACATGATGGGCCATTCTAGATATCTTTTCTAGAATGCAAAAAACAAACCAGCTTTTTGTTCTGTTGGGTGGTGAAATGACTGAAATGTATGTATGTGCTAGATGTTATTGTAGATGAATTAATAATCCCACATTCAGAAATACGTCTGCATGCATGCATGTACAGGCATGTCTGCTCTATGTCAAGTAGTCCATTCCATGGTATCATGGAAAATCTAATTCATACGCTCATGTTGCTTTTCATTTCTTTGCTTTGAAGATTTGGACTTAATATATTAGTTAAAAAATAAGAACATTACCGAAAAAAAAAAACAGCTTGGAGTTTGGAAATATGCTATAAGAAAAAGAAAGAATAGCCACTTCACCGAAAGGAAGCAAGGCAGCAGGGCTGTAGACTCATAGCGAGAATAGGACATTTTCAGGATTTTGAAAAGATATAAAGAGCAAGGCCTGGATTTCAGTTGGCAGTCGTAGCCCAAGGCGAAAAGCTGACCATCCACCGACAGTAATTGCCCACATTCTACTCCCCTTGTAGTCATAACAAACCCAAGCCAAGGCCCACTGGGGCCCATTTACGGGATATAGAGATTATAACCCCTAAAAATCAGGACAGTGTCCTTCCGAACCCACCCTGCTTTTTGTAGACATGCAGCCAAGGGGCAAGGGCTGAGACAAGTTTTCATTTACCGCACTCTTGATGGAATGATGCAGATGCCTTGTGGTTCGCATAAATAGTTCTCGTCCTGCGACAACAATTTGGCCCTATTGGGTATTATAGTCCACCTTTGAGTTCTCAAGCTGTAATACATGAAATGGTGCTATGGTCTGCTTTGTCATATATATAAACATAAAGGCAGAGGCAGCCATTTATACACCAAAACATGAACAACTCTTTTGCAAGACTTCAGAGGTACTATGATTTTGTAAAACAGCAATGAAAGTACTGAACAGTTTCCATGTTTTATCACTTCAGGCTAAGAATATGGTTGACTACATCGAACAAAACTTGAAATCACAAGAAATTCTTTCATAGTGTCAATTGAAAGGTCGATTTCTGGTGATTTAACTGTGTATATACGCTTATGGGCTTGTGGTGATTGTTATCCACTGCTGACTTTCTACACTTGACCCTCCCAAACTACCCAATATATTGTAGCCTTAAGCTCTAAGGAAAACTTTTAATTAATTAATACAATAAAAAATATAAACTTTAAAAAAAGAAAAAAAAATTGCTGAAGAATGACCAATGATTGATGAGCTTGGTTTAACTTCTGACTGAATCACTTAGAAATTAAAAATACGTCTGATTGAGACAAACTAGCATACACCAAAGTCACAAATTTGAAGGTTGACGTTGGGCCTGTATTCCTTTCACGTTCAGCAGGATATCTATTGAAAAATTTCACATCTTGAAACCTACAGACTGAAGGGGAGAAACTAAAAAACCGATGATGCTGTGCTTCTGATTCTGCCTTCTGGCACCCGACAATTGTCAGACAACGAACCAGAGCCAGCAGTGTACATTTCAAGCTCAATAAGGATGCTATCCAACCATCCTGGAGCTAAACAGCATTTTGATCCTTCCGAAGTTCAAAACATACACGGGAACAGGATGAGTTCACCCAGTGACAATTAGCTTAATGGAGAATTCGAATATTCCTCTCACGAATTGGTTTAAATTCAGAACATATAGAATTAGCGCATAGGGGATTTTGCTAGCAAAATCCAGAACACCAGCATGGCAACAAACAATAGCAAAACACAACCAAAGACCCATAACAAATATATGCGTAAAATCTACCTACATTGGTCCGACTGTCATCAATAATTTGACAAACACCCCTAGTTCTGTTAACCAAACTCTTGTCATATATTTTAAAATTTTTAAGAAGATGACAGCATCCAAATGGGAAAGATGAAAAAAAGCAGCTGAAAATGTTGAAGGCCCCTCAGGCAGTGGAAAGCCCTCTACTCAAATGCATCATCATCGTCATCTGGTAGGGGCTGACTGGCTGCCGCTGCAAGCTCAGCTTCATGCCTAAACAACAAATCAAAAAAAAGCCAACATTAAGACACGAAATTGAATCAAGTAAATGGAGATTATCATAGGTACACCAATGAAGGAAAAAAACAGATCAATCCAATTAGATTGCTTAAAATCCTTTTGCATAGAATAGAAAACCAGTTAAACACGCTCATAATCCTTATAACAGCAGGTATTAAAATATGAAAAGCATAAAAGTTTAACGAATATCTTACTGTTGCTGAGCAGCCAAGTCAATGTGTACTTCCGGAGGTGCAAGTGCAGGAGACTCCACAAAGTGAAGATTAGGATCACTGTAATCATCAAGGCATCATCAATATTATTCAATCAAAGTACTACCTTGGAAACATTAATTGTGCTAGAAAGGCAATGTTCAGTTACCCTGCAAGCTTCCTGGCAAGGTACAAGAAAGGTTTCTCAAAATTGTAGTTGCTCTTTGCAGAAATTTCGTAGTACTGCAAATTCTTCTTCCTGTGGAATGTGACCTGTTTGGCCTTGACCTGCCTGTTCTTCACATCAACCTTGTTACCGCAGAGAACAATAGGAATATTCTCACACACCCTGAATTTGCAACAACATAGTTAAATATAACTGTTACAACAGAACCAAAACAAAAAACCTATAAATGATAGTGTGTAAATTTTAGTACACCTGCAAAGATCACGGTGCCATGTAGGAACATTCTTGTATGTCAAACGGGCAGTCACATCAAACATAATTATGGCACATTGCCCATGTATGCTGCAACACACAATATAAAAATGTAAGGAAAAAAATCAACAAAGTAATAATTTACACTTCTATTCTGTGACAGCCAATAACAATAAAATGATAAAGGTAAACATATTAGGTATAACATTTCTGGTTAATAAAAAAAATGCCAGAACAATGAGCACTGATAAGTAAAACATAATCTTAGGAACCTAAGCTAAAAAGAATTTTCTCCACCATGTTAATATGATAACACTAAAAAGATATTCAAAAGCATTACTCTTCAATGATTATAGATATTATTTAAGTGCAAAATCACTATATAACTAGGTGAATACATGATGCATGCAACTATATATTTTCACAGACAATGGATTATTGTACAAGTTAAAGAACCAAAAGTCAAACAACTTACTAGTAACCATCTCTGAGACCACCGAACTTCTCCTGTCCAGCAGTATCCCAGCAGTAAAATCGGATTTTTCCACAGTTAGTGAAGAAGTCCAAAGGGTGAACCTCCACACCAATGGTTGCTGTAAATCAAAATGATAAAATACCTAAGTAAAACAGCAATTACAAGCCAACCAATTGCTCAAACAGCTCATAAATGAAGAAGAAAATTCCCCCAAACAATGTTGTCAAAACACTTACGCTCATATTTCTTTTCAAACTCTCCAGTCAGATGCCTCTTCACAAATGTTGTCTTTCCTGCACCCATCACAACACGTTCAAGTAAGTCCAAAATAATGCATCATCTTGATCAATAAGGTGTAAATTAATACTTTTAAAGATTAAAAAATATATATTCAGAAGCTTTTCTTTCTATCGAATCGAAAAGCTTAGAAATGAAGAACTGCCATGAATACAATACCTTCTTTGTTCATTTATATACATATATATATATATATAATTAAAATCTGTAAGTATTAGCATCAAGTAATATCAGGATGAAAAGAAAATACAGTTCCGAGCATTTTAAATCAATCTCCTTAATGTGTAAGAAGCAAATCGAACTGATAAAACATTAGTGGAAGCGTAAAACGAAAATATCAAATTTAATCGTATAAAAAACAAAAAAAAAAATGAAAACCGTATCTACGAGCAAAGAAAAATAAATTACCAGTGCCTCCATCGCCGACGATGACGAGCTTGAAGCTCGGATAATCAACAGTTTGTTGGTTCGGCAAAGCCTGCACCAACAGAACAAGAAAAAACAAAAATCAAGATCTATCGCAAAACTAAAACCCTAGATTAAATTAAGATTTCAAAACAACAAACGAAAAAAATCGAGAGAAAGATCAAGGACGTCACCATTGTTTACTAGAACTCCAAAGATGCAGCGAGCAAAGAGAAATTCTACGAATCTGCGTTTGTTTGGCGAAAGCAGAGAGAATCGAGGGGAGGGGAAATGGAATGATTTGAGAGACGGCGATAGCAAGGGTTTATAAGAGTGAGCTTTTCGGAGGCCAAGCTCATTAGGCCCTGGCTTTAGATTGACGCAACTCTCTCTGCCGTTAGATTTGATTAATCCCACCTTTTTTTTCTCTTATTATAGAATCTCTTCACCGTCGATCTTTTTCCCCTGGGGTCCACTTACTATTATGCCGCGCTTTCCCATTTTGGTTATTTGGGACTGGATTGTAATTTGAAAAATCATGTGAACAAAAGAAAAAGATATTGTTGACATTCTCTTCTCTTGAATAAGAATCATACGAACTTACCCATCCTTGCCAGCTCAAGCTTAATTTCAAAGCAAATGCAAATCTTTTTAATTTTTTATTTTGGGTTATTATTTTTATTTATAATAATTATTCAAAATAAATTTTTAAACTTTATCAATAAAATTAAATAACAATACATTCATTTTAACAAATATTAAGAAATAAAAAAACAAATAAAAATAAATTATATATCATCATCTTTTATTTTATCTTTTAATTTATTTGTATAAATAATTGAAGAAACGAAAAAGAACTAGGTCTCCTTTTTTTTTTGAATAATTTCAATTCTAACTCATGGAATAAATACAAGCAATCAATCAAGTGAATCTTACAAGGAGAGCTATGGGTTTTGTTCTTAGATTCTAGCCAAAAGAACAACAATCTTAAATTAATACATTTATCAACTTCTTGCCCTAAGAAAGGTTAACACCAATTTCACTTTTCTAAGTAAATAAATAAAATATATATCTACCATCTAACCCTAAAATGAAAATTAGCTATAGGTCTTGATATGGTGATAGGTTGATGGTTGTAATTAAAATATGAATAGATTTTTTAAAAAAAATTCTAAAATAGTTGTTTTGGCCAAAAAGCTAACAATGGATGAAAAGATGATACACTTTTACATTTAATAAATTATTAGAGAGGTTGATAAAAGGTTAATTTTTTTTGTACAAAATAGAGGTAAACACTTAATATTTTGTTCAATTTTTATTGTATTGTAAATAAATTTTTAATTTTTTAAAATCATGTAATTAAATCTAATTATGTTAAATGATACTAATTTTCGTTAGTATTTTACATGTAACATGTCACATGATAACCAATTATGTTATCTATGTCATCTTTCACGTAAGATATCGAAATGACAGTTGGTACTTAATTGTATAATTTTGAAAGATCAACGATTTATTTACCTTAAAATAAAATTTTATGGACTTTTATTACGGAAAAGTTTTTATCAATTTTCTTTTGGTTTTCATAATTCTAATTTCATTGTTTATAATTATTTTTGGCATAGATAATGATTTTTTTTTTATAGAAAAGTGTTTTTTTTTCTAATTTCAAATTTGTATGGCAACGAGCTTTCTGATATATATTTATTTCCAAACATGACATAAACAGAGCAATCGTTAATTAATTATACAACAATTAAAAGTAAAAACTTTGTTAGTTTTATATTTTAAGTGAACGAAAAATATATAAAAATATGAAATCAAGCTTTTATTTTTATTTGGGAGGGGAGGCCAAGTTACAAATATAGTCTTAATTTCTAAGGAAAATCCGTCCATTTGATGCATTATTTATTTGACCAATTAACAACTTAGATACAAAACACTATCTCTTAGATATTGATGTGGTAAATTAGTTGTTTGTGGCGCATGTCTTTGAACAAGAATCAATGCAGCTTTCAGCTTTCCCTTCACCTGAAAAGAAAAGAAAAAACCTTCTTCAGTTCATGCTAGCTTGTGGATATATATATTTAAAATAAAGATAGGGTTAAAGGGTAAAAAGAATTTTCAAGAAAAAAAGTTTAGCAATTGAGTGTTTATATTTTTCATAATCAATTGAATTTTTATATTTTATTTTTCATTCAATTGAACCATTTAATGAATGAAAATTATTACATTCGTACACAATTTTCATTATACATTACAAAAAGCGTAATAATTTTGGTTACAAAAAAATTAATTGAGTAAAAATTAAATTATAAAAACATAATTAATTAATCACGAAAAAAATATAAAGGTTCAATTGTTTTTTTTTTTTTTACTATTTTACCTAAAGATATATAAGAAAATAAATTTACCTGCAGGCTCTTGCTTGGAGCTGAGACTTGCGCACTTTGAAGTAAAACAACTAAGCTTGCAGAAGTTGTGTGCGTCATCGAGATTGCTAAAATATGACTTTTTGAAGCGACATTTTCCCCAGCACTTGAGACCGCAATAGGGCAATGGAAAAAATGGTTTCTTAACACACCAATTGAAGCAATCAGCATAGCAGGTTTCATATTTAGCTGTGCATTGCCCTATTAGAAGCCCCAACACCAAACAAACGGCCAACACTGACCCTACTTCTCTTTTCCTCATATTTTTCTTCCCCTTGATTTCCCTTTACAAACTTGAAGGTAGATAGAAATTTTGGTTGCTCTATTGGCTTTTCAAGAGAGGTTTATATAGACTAAAAATCATAGGTCTATTTTATATACATTTATGATCTTGGTTATATATTATCGTTTTGTTCGGTAAAAAAGAAAAAAAAAAACAAGAGACTTAAAGTAAAGAAGAAAATATTTTTACTCTTTTTCTTCTTCCGTAAAATGAAAATCAGAAAAGGAAAAAAAAATAATGAATTGATTTACCTTTATTTTTTTCAATTTTCAATACCTTCAAATAATGTGACTGAAAAATACTCAGCCAACTTTAATTAACAATTTTATTCACAACTTTATCTTTCATCCCTCTTTCTCTTTATTTTTCTTTATTCATACAAATCATAAGAAAGTAAATGCTGTGTTGATTTTAAAATATTTAAGATTTTAATATGACTTTTCATGAATCCAAGAAAAATTTAATTTTAATTAATAGCATGATATATAATACACCAAAACTTTAATGTGAAATAAACCATTAAATTCATGTTAATTATTTGATGGTGATTAAAAACTCAAATATGCCTCTTGTTTTAATGACTGATTTATTTATGCATGTTTGATGTTTTTAATGGATTTTTGTCATGCTAATTAAGATGTGGTGAAGGAATAAGTTGGCCAATTTATTCGTGCTGTTTTCATCAATGTGAGTTACAATCTTGAATTCAGTAAGGTATTAATGATATTTATTCGTAAGATAGTTAACCCCTGAAATGTATCGTAATATAGATCGATCAACCTTTATAAAGTGATGGTTAAATTAATCTTGAAGATTATTGCTAGTTGTATCATATTTTTTTTTTAATGTGATTATTGCCCTTATGTAGTTTTATTCTAAGGAGATACCGCTCGGATAATATTATCATATTCCATAAAATTATAAGTTTTAAAAATTTCACTGATAATATATTGAATAATATTTTTTGAATTCATGAAAAATATATCTTTAAAAAAAAAGCAACATGGCAACATCGCTAACTTAGTTGTTAAGAGTGAGAGAAATTGATATAAGAGGATTTTTAAATATACTCGATTTTTTATTTTTCAAATTTTGATTTCTTCAATGAATTATTATTTAATACAAACAAATGCGACATCAAGAGTAAAAAAATGGATATATTTATAAATCTTTCTTGAAAGATTTAATAGTCAAATATATCAACTTTTTTTACACAAAATGGATATAAGTAATTAATATTTTATTGCACAAAATCAATTTATAAACTTTTTTATTTTACTATAAATAAATCTTCAACATTTCAAAATAATGCAATTAAGTTTAATCTGTTAAATGATATTAACTTAATTGTATGGTTTTGAAATATTAAAAATTTATTTATAATAAAATAAAAATTTATAAACTGATTTTTATATTATAAAAAATTAAAAGTTTATATTATTTTAATAAAAAAATTAAAAATATATTTAACTATTAAATTTTTTTAAAATGATTATAGAGCAATGTCGTATACTGGTATACCGTTCGGGTGAAATTAGTCTTAAATCAAAACAAAAAAGAAAAAACCAAACAAGAATCGAAGATCTTTTCACATAGCTAAACCGGCCTAACTTCAGCCTTCACTGCCCGCGCGACTCACCCTCCAAAAGCTCTCCACATAACCCGTTCATTAAAACCCGCCACGGCCACTCATTCCCACCCTTCTAAATCGTAATTCTCTTGGAACATTCCCATTTCCCATATATGTTTTTCGGCTATTGGTTGACAAATTTCATTTTTAATTCTCACAAATACGTTGTTAATATATATATATATATTTTTATTTTGATCTGTATTAATAGGGAAGTTGTTTATTGGAAACAAAACAAGGGACCCCCTTTCAACTTCCTAGTCCCTTTAGTCTATGCCCCTGTCCTCCCTTTAAGTAATTCTAAAATCGCACTTATTTTCTCCTTTTTGGGTTATTTTGATACACGGGTTTTGTTTTTCATATGTTAATCTTATATGGGTTCATTTTTTCCTTTTTCAGTTCAACTTTCTTTGAGGAAGAATCCAGTTTTAAGGGACCGGTTGTTTACAATTGTGTTGGCTGGGGCTTTTGTTCATGGCTCTTATTTGGTGTACCCTTATTCTTTAATCTTATGCTGTTTTAATCACTATAACCTGATTGTTTTTTCTCTGTTACTTTATTCTTCTCTTAATCATTCATGGTTAAATTATTGAGTAGTGCTACTGCATATTCTTTTTTATGTGCTCACTGCCTTTATGGAAATTGGAGATTCTTGTTCCATTTCTGTGATCTGAACTTTATATGCTCTACGCATACTCTATATTTTGTCCTCGTTTGACTTTTAACTAATTATTAAGTTTTGTCATAGCATGTATATTGGCTCAATTAGGAATTGATACAAGCATGTAAAACAATCGCCTTTTTTTGTTTATACTTTCTATCTAAGCTTGCATTTGTGAGGATTCAAGGGTTGCTAAATGTTGCACCTGGGTGTTTGGCCCAAATATAGGTGTATATTTTTCCTGGCTTAAATTGCTCTTATTTCTTTATGCAACTTATTTTAAATAGTAGGTCTTTTGTGTTTAACATACATGTTGCTTACACATGCATGGTGCAGTTGTTGTCTTTGAGAGATTGATTGTAAAGAATGGTGGATGCATATAAGCAAGATGGATCATAGTTAGATTCTTTAAGCCTTTGAATGACTGGTTTGGAGAGGAATGATAAGGGAAAGTATTGAATCTATATTACATTGCTTTCTCAATTGTTTTTAGCTGAAACCTGGTGCTGTAAAATTAAAATCTTTGCACTGATGCTTTAAAAAAATACTAATAAAATTGTATTTGACTTCTTCAATTGTTAAAGTGCCCTTAATCTGCTGGTCTTATCGGTCTTTTTCCTCTTTAGATATGTGGTTTTTAGTGCAAGATGCATTTACAGATACATTTTCTCATATTTGTAGACATGGAAATAAAAAACAACCACAGCTGATCTAAATGTTAAGATTCATACCTTATGTTTATGCTGTCAGCAAAATCATGCTTGATAATTAAATAGATGATTGATTTCTATCTTGTGTGCATGCATTAATGTCCCGTCCTTGGAAGGCAATAGTCAATAACTTTGTGTTTTCAAAAAGTCGAGTTCCAACCAATTTTGCATCTCTTTAAGATGCAAACTTATAAATATTATATTTGCAAAGCATGCCTTTATATCTCCAAGTTATTCATGTCTGGGAACTTTCTACCACTCTTTCATCCTCCAAGAAAAAGAAAAGGCTTGGTTGTAACATGTTTCTTCACTTTTCTTGTTTAAATGTGTTTCAAGGGAATTTTTCTTTCCCTTTTCACTTGAGCAACAAACAAGCAGAGTAAAATCAATTACAAAAGAAATGTCTGAAAGCTGTGTCATAGTGACAAGTATTGAGAACTATAATGGTATTGGTTAGTTGATTCAGGAAAGATATTTGACTCTCATAGTTGTCCATCTTATTTGACATTTAACTTTCAGTCATTGACCTTTTTCTTGAGCTTTCTGTTCAGAGTTTACTTACAGCTTCATTTAGCAGAATGCTATTTTTATGGTGCACATTTTCACATATGTTATTTGTTCATCCTGCCATCTATTAAAACTGCACACATACAAGCTCCATAAGATGGAATATTTATCATTATCGTCTTTTTTTCCCCTTTCCGGTGAGTATTAACATTCCTATAATATTTTATGATTTTATAGCATGTTTCTTGGGAAACTCTTTTTTCAAGAAAATTTTTTCTTTAAAATAAAAAGGTGGAGTATCTCGTTGGAATTAAAGTTGTTCATGGGTTGGGTTAGGCATTGTATCAACACTTTACATGTTTGCTCAAGCCCTGCCGGACCCTTCAATTCAAACCTTAAAATTTTCCCAAGCCTATCTGTGTAAAAGGTATAGCCCAGGCCCATCTAGATTTTTTCTCAAAAAAATAAAAATGGTATTCTTTTACTTTATCTTTCGTATTTTTGCCTTTTTTTATTAAATTTGAAACATGGATCAATTGACATTTTTTTTTTTTGTTTACGTGATAATATTATATGTATTTATCTTTAATATAATATAAATTATATAGTATATATATATATATATATAAATGGCAATATAGTGCACAAAACTCCTACATTGTGGGGTCAGAGGAGGGTCAAATGTATGTAGTATTCTTTTTGTTTTCGTTTAAACTCGTAAGAACAACTTTTGTCATTGCACCAAAGTTTCCCTCTAATATATTAATATACAAAATAATCTATAAATTTTAAATAATTTGGGTTGGACTTGGTTTGGGCCTTAAATGTTGGAGCCAAGGCTCAACTCGTTTTCAAAGAGACCTCATTTTATTTTCCAAATTTGTTAAACGGGCTTAGTATTTTTAGCGTACCCTAATATCTTGGATAAAGACTTTGATGATGACAATGATCTCTCTAAATATCAGACTAGCCATTTGGTTTGGGCGGTAGTCCAGCCCTTGGACACCTCTTGTTGGAATGTACTAGAGCTATTTATCGGAGGGATGTTCAATTAGAAGTCTGGAGTTAGTTATTAATTGATTTTTTCTCCACTAACTGCATCTGAATCTCTTTGCTCACCTATTTCATTTCATTTCTGTTGAAACTAACATCTTTCATGTGTGTTTTGATTGTTTGCATTCTCTTTGCTTAGTAGTCAGGAATTCAAATACATATTATGTTGTTGTGGCAGTGACTTCTCTTGAGATATTGTTTGTCCTAGTGAGTAGAAGCACCTCTTATAAATATTATCTATTTAATTATGCTCATGGTTGTGCTTTTGCTCTCCTGTTTCTTATTCTTAATGTATAATCAGAGCAGATCTATATGATGTTGAGAGCAAGTGAAAATGCCGAGTTTGGCTTGAGAAACTGATTATATCTTATCAACAATTATTCTCTGGATCTTATGCAGCTTGATCTTCTGAAACTAGAATGGCTTGGAACAAGTTGAAGATTCTACTCTTCTTATTCATTTTATCGTGGACTGATAATTGTACCTTGCATTTGGGCTAAAGATTTAAGCTCTGCACATTGCGAAATTAGATTCAATTTCAAGAGAAATAACGTAGAGGTGAGCTTCGCTCTGAATTGTTACCATTTTATTGTGGAAAACTTCATGTGATTGATATGCAGGCCAAGTATATTCATTGAAGTGGGAACCACTATGTCATGAATTATGCCTGATATTTCAAGAGGAAAGGTTGGTAAGTCTAATGTCTTCAAAAAAAGGGGAAAAAAAAACTCTGCCATCCATGCATTATGTATTGCTGATCTGCATCATTTTTGTGTATACTTTTGATGACATTGATTGGCAACAAAATTTAGATTTACTGACAAGACATTGCATTGCAATAGAATTTTTTTTTATCTGCTAAACCAGCTAGTGTATTCTGAGTTGATTGGAGATATTTGCTGTTTTATTTCGTATGCATGAATTGCATAACTTGTTGGGGTTTGGACATGCGGGTTTCGGATTTTCGGTTTAAGCGGAATAGAGAGGAAACAAAAAACAAGTGGCTGGCTGTTTGTGTGATGGACCACAGTTTGAAGTGCTCTTGGCGTGCTGGCTTTCTTGCTCTTGGAGATTTCTAGGCTCTGCTTTCTTTATCAACACCTTTTTCAGACAATTTTCGTGCGTAATTTAAAATGTGCTGGAAGTAGAATTTCTCTCTTAGACGTGCTTGTAACTTTAAAAGTCATCTGCAAGAGTTATGGCCGTCATGAAGCGGCTTATCTTTTATTCTACCCCCCCTCAGGGCCTCCGGCCCCTTCTGACGATATTTTAGCTCTGAGATGGAATATTTGGCAGCTGCCATGTCCGAAAGCACAAATTGAATGTAGAAATAAAAGACCACCACCAATCAGAGGAAAACTTTCCTCAGCAAATCATGGGTGAGGAGTTGGGTCTGCCATTGTTTGCCATTCTGTCTGGATTTCAAGCCAGGCCTATTATAGATGTCATGCTCAAACTTCTTGCTGGCTTTACTTTTTAGCATCTGATAAGATCAAATCCGCTTTTCCAAATCTTCTCTTTAGTTTTCACAGCATAAATTGTTGAAATATTATTATTTCAACCTAATATATACAAAAATTATATATTTGTTAAATTTATATGTAGTTAAAAATAAATCTATTTATGTTATTTTCGTATTTTGTTTTGTTTTAGTGTTAGATAAGAAGTCATGATTTCGGGCTTTGTTAAATTTACAGTTACTTGGATCTTTTAAGAGAAACCATTCACGATGTCAAAGAGATGCTTATTTGACACGAACCAAAGAGCAAAGGCTAACGAATCATGAACTAAACAAATATGAAGACATAATCACAAACATAGCCAAAATCTCAACTTAGCATATTCCTCTTTTGATTCCTCATAATAGCATATTTGGTTGGAGAATCCTATTCATAGATCCAAACATGCTATGTGATAAACTTGAAACGTTTAATGATCAACTCAACGGTCGGATGAGTTGAGATCCGATACAAGACAAAACTTGAAACTTCAGATCTGTCGTTAATCCCTTCCTCCTAAATTACGCCATTGATGCGACGTAGATCAAAGCAAATGTATAATAATAATAATAACAACAACAACAACAACAAAATAAAGATTTGAAAATTATTCTATATACATTATAATTTCTACAATACATTTTTGCTTAACGATAGATTACATCGTCATGATAGATTCCATTATTTAACAAAGTTTTAGCCCCTTAAAAAAACTGGACTTCAAAGCAAAAAAAAGAAAATTAAAAAGTTAAAATCTAGGCATAGGCCTGACTCGCCGGGGACTCATCGACCCTGTCGACCCTTGAAATCGGAGGCGAGTCTAGAAGCGATAGCCGAATGGTACATGACGTCATGAAATGATTGCGTGTTCGTAGTCATCAGACGAAGCCGCTTTGCCTTCTCCTCCGTGAAGCATCCCGGGGAAAACTTCGATCTCGCCGACTTGTGTACGAGATCCGTTTCCGATTCGACTTCTCTTTTCTCCTCGACCTCAGTTTTTCCATCAGAGTCAATGTAGTCGGGCTCGGAGGACCATCCAAACAGCGGCGCAAACCAGTTGTGGGAGGAAGATGATGATGTACTCTTCCGGCGATTGGGTTCGGGTTTTGGATGACCGGGAATAGCACAGGCGTATACTCCCATGGGACGAAAAGTGAGAAGATGAGTAGCCATTTCAAAGCGTGATAGAAAAAAGGTTTATAGAGAGAAAAATAGGGTTTCTGGAATTTGGATAAAAACTTGGGAGAGTGTGAAAGTCAAGGTGGTAGGATTTATAGAGCGGTTGACGCTAAAATAAAAGGGGAAGTTAAAGGAAGGTGGAAGGATGGTGGGGTCACGGATAAGATGGTACACGTGGAGGTGACTCGATAGGTTCTTTATGCTTTTCTTTCACGACTTTTACCGAATGTTCCGGTCACATTGATCTGGGCCTGTGGGTCCGTGACGGGATGGATGATGTCTATGACTAAGACAAGATGTGGGCCTCCTTCTACAAATTTTATACACAGTAAGTATATTATATCATATTATTTGAATAGTAAAATTTTTTATTTACAAAATTAATTTGTGTCAAAGATTCGTGTCTTCCATTGAAACGTGCATGCCAAGAGACCAATCTCTTTGATTCGCATATTTGTCAGAATATAAAGTGCTAAGAATCGGTGAAAATGGACATATAAACGAGTCATTATAAACGTTTATTGCACTTTGTGAAGATATTTTCAAGTCTGAACGTGGGAAAGCTCCAGAGAGCTGGAGTTCTTACAACTTTGCTAAAGGTGGTTTCGTTTCAGCGGTTGAGATTTGCAGTTGGTTTATGGAACAAACATGTGGAAATTTTTTGTTTTTTTTGGAGGCATTCTGAATGAGGGTAGAAAACGCGTAGTCTCTAGAGAAATTTATAATTTATAACGTTATGTCTTCAATTCGTCTGTGTCCAGCCATAGTCCTTATCCGGTTAGCCCCGGCTCTGTCCTTTTGTTGGAGGTAAGTTGGCAGTTTTGAACAGTCGAAAAGGCAGGGTAGACTGGACTCTAGTGGCTACAGCGTTCACGTTCCAGGTTGAGGACTTCAACCATGGCTGCTGTTGTTTCTGGGTCATGGATTGGGTTTCAACTTTCAACCCAGGCCCATGTTTGCTTAGCTCTGTCTTTGCAATCATGCAAAGCAATGTAGTTTTGGATAAGATCGTTTGACTATGACTAGAGTTGTAGTTGAAAAAGGAGAGGAGAAATAATGGAGTCATAAAGACAGAATTGCTAGGAGTTGCACATATAATTATGTCTACTCTCAGAAGGCAAATGTATTTATCAAAGTTCATTATAAATTTTATAATTTTAAATACAATACAGTAACACATATAAATAAAAAATAAAAATTAAATAATAAAAATTATTTATAAATATGAATTTTAATAAAAAAATTATATTTTATATTAAATAAATATAAATTTTATACACAATTATAAGATAAGATCAGATAAGGATTATGAGAAAGAAAAAGGGATTGTGTTGTGATGAGAAGCTTGACCAACTCAGCACCCAAACATTGCGATTGATAGATACATGCCCACCTGCAAAACTTTGGGCTCCAAATCAGAGATGTTAACCCCTACGAAGATGGTCCCGGGATCCAAGTGTCCCATCCTTACTGGCTGCGTATGAACTAGACGCTTCTAGTCTCGCTGGTGCGAAGCTTGCGAAACTTGGGCAAGAACGCTGAACCGGCAGATTGCATCATGTGATGCGGACCAATACAAATGGTTCTGCTGCTGCTTGTGGTAGGTAGACCGGATGCGATGCTAGCTTGCGTGCAAGGAGTTGCTCGAATTAAATAGGGATATAAGTAAGTTGAAAGGAAGATAATCGAATTAGATTTGTTTGTTTATTTATTTTTAAATATTTTTATTGTGTATAATGAAAAAAATAATAAAAATGTGTCACGTGACGCATGAAGAAAATAAACGAAAAAACATTTCTATTCATTAAATATTTAATTAAATTTAAAATTAATCCCTATAAATAGAGATACAGGTATGATTGATGAGACTAAATCTCTATTTGTTTTATAAAAACTCTGTTAAATTCTTTTCTGACTGAAATATTTGAATACTTACGTGGGGAACAACTCATGCGTTATCATTCTTTTTCTTGCAGAGTTTTCGATAGCACGTGATAAGAAGATTAAAACGAAGACATTAACAAGACATCATCATGATATTTGGTAACAACAATTTTAATATTTAATTTGAGTAGTTAATGAGTTTAATTATTTTTTTAATGTATATTTTTAATATTATATTATTAATTTATCATTTTTTTATAATTTATGATTGAAAATTGATGAATCGAGTTTAGCTAATCGAATTTGAATTTATCGAGTTGAATTAAAGTTATTAAAGTGTTTTATAAAGTCAAACTCGAGCTGAATTTTAAATTTTAAAATTTTTAATCAAATTAAATTCAAATTTAATATTAAATTGTCTTGATTCAATTTAATTACATATCAAAAACTAAGCTAAATAAGCTCACGAATCGATCTAATCAAAGGGATATATGTATATAATTTGATTGGTGGAAAATAAAAGTGAAGCAAAGAAAATTTGATAACTTAAATACTCTTATTTAGGCTACGAGATTATTATATTTATTAGATAAGTGTCCAAAAAGAAAAAGACCTGAATTTATTAAGTACATGTCATGTGAACATTCATTCTTATCTCTACTAAACAAACACTTGTTTAAGTTTTCATTTATCTATACTATTTATAAATAAATAATTATTTAATATATTATTAGTGATTTTTTTTATTTTATAAGTGAAGTTAGATTGATAAAACATATTTTATTTTATTTATTTATTATTTTTATAATATATGTGTTATCATTTTAATCCGATTTATAAAAACAAAAGAGTCCCTAATGATATATTGGATGCTAATTCTCTATAAAATCTCTCATTCAGTTATTGTCATAAGACAAGTGACAATTACATAATCAAAACAATTAATCAAAAAAATATAAAATAAAATATCCACATTTTAAAAAATATTTATATTTCTTTTTTTAGTCCAAATTGAATTGAATTTAAATTTAAGTTTTTAAACTCATTATTGTGTTTTGCTTCTATTCTTGTCAATTTCAGTAATTATAGGTTCAATTATTTCATTTTATGTACAATAGAGGTCTTGATTTAAAGAAAGGGAAATTCAAATAATAAGATTCGGATTTCAAATTTATAAAATTTATATGTTTTAGAAATGAAAATATGATTATTTGAATCGATATTCAAAGTTTTATTTTATTTTTCTATTTACATAACTGCAATTTTGTTATATATAAGAAAAAAATAATAATAGTAATTTAAGCCAAAATTCGCATAACTAATGGTTATGATAATTTATTTAATTTATTAGTTTCCTTGCTTTTTTCATTCATAACCATATATAAATTGATTCAAAAAACAAATGTTGGATTATGACGAACCAAGAACATCGGCGCACAACAAATTATATAGAAGTGTCCAAATCAATGGGCCAGGAAAGGCCCAAAAAGAAAAAAAAAATAACTATGACCAAAATATTTATACTACCCACTGGGTTGGGGTTCACATTAAAGGGACACCTTAAGAGAGAGGTTTCATTTCTTCGGCCCTACAATTTTTGGGCCAAGCTCTCACGAACATGGCTTCAATTTCTTGAAGTATGGGAGAAACGAAAATTGTACATTGAATTTAATTCCTTGAAAAAAAAATATAATAACCATCGAATCAAATTTTATTTTAAGTGGCGTAGTCATTTTGTATTTAGCGAGGACCTTTTAAAAATACATATTATATATGCTTTAATTAATATAAAAAATCAGTGTTTCTTTTCCTATATTAACACCGATAACTTTTGTTAAAATTGGTTAAGAAAGTGGTTAAAAATAAATTTAATCTTTGTTATTGCATTCATTTTTGTTGTGTATGATAAAAAATAATAATAAAAATAAAAATGCGTCACGTGACGTAAGAAGAAAATATGTGAAAAATTGAGTCTATCGTTTTGGACACAGTATTGCGGGAGACATAAATTATACAATTTGGACAATTTTATCCTTAAATATTTTTTATTTTACAAGATTCGAAAAATAGTAAAAAATACTTAATTAATGGATAACTATGTAATTGAAGGTGAAATTAATCCTTATAAATAAGGGTCGGGTATCATTTATGAAACTAAGTCTCTATTTTCTATACAGAAATTCTGTCAAATTCACTTCTGACTTAAGAATCAGAGTACTTACGCAGAGAACAACTCCTGCGTCTTTCTGATCATTATTTTTTTGCAGAACATCTGATAACACGTGACATAGATATCGAAACGAAGACGTCAACAACACATCATTATTCTGTTCGACAACAACAATTTTAGTTTAAAGATTTTAAAAATTGTGAGATTGAAAAAAATCTTTAACACGTATTTTTATTGATCTTTTTTTTTTTAACAATTTTCTATTGATCTTTTGCTAACATAGTTTTAGCCTTATTTTAATTTTGATTTGTTATTTTTTATTGAAATTCTCTCTTCACTTTTATTGTGATTACACTTTCTTACTATACTTTTTCTCCTTAATTACTTTTATAAATTATATATGAATTTTGTCCAAATTATAAATAAATAGTTTATTATCAATAATTATTTTACAAATTACTAGTTATTCAATATTACAAATGTAATCTCATTACAAAAGAAAAAATCATATCTTCTAACTACTTGCATCATTTATAATATTTTTATTATAATGAGAGAAAAATGAAAAAGAAATTATGCATCACTACTGATGTAACCACAAAAATAAATTTATATTATGAATAAATTGTAAGAAAATATTTATTTATTTAAAAGTTATTTTATATCATAATATATTTTTTTATTATATATATTTTGTTAATTAAGTAATAAAATATTATAAGAAATAATATTATGATACTAATCTCACCGTAACACAAATTGTTGATTCCGTCATTGTTTGCTTTAAAACATGAAAACTTTACGACGGGCTTAAAAGTAATGTAATGGTCAACGACAAGAGTCAAAGACTTTGTAATTTTTAAAGGCGAAAGATAAATATTTGAGGACTAATACAATATATTAATGAAACTATAATTTTGTTTTATCATATTATTAAAAAATTAATTATTATCAAAATAATTAATTATTTTATTAAAATAAATATTTTATCATTTTATTATAACATAATATTTCATAAATAATTGTTATTTTTTAATAATATAATTTAATAAAAAACATATATTAACATGAACATCTTTATTGATATTAAATATTTTTAAAAAATTAAATTTAATATTTAAATCGCTTCTCTTATTTTTTTAATAAATATATATTAATATGAAATGGTCATTTTTATACGTCTTTCTTATATATAATATCCACAATGTCTGTTAAACTAGTCAACAAATTCAACAAGCAGCCCATAACTCGTACAATTATTAGGACATTATGTCAAAAAAAAGGGTACACGTCCCAATTGACAAGTGACAACCAAGAAAAAATTGGACACCTTATCTTATCCTACTCAATTTTAAAGCCCGAAATTTTATAATAATAATAATAATAATAATAAATAATAATATATAACACGTATTCATTTAAAATATAACGTATGAATGTATGAATTTATATATAATGTATTGATTGTAAATTAAGGTTATATTTTATCATTTAATTATATAATATTATGTATTAATGAGTATAATTTAAAAATATAATAATTTTTAAAATATATTTTAAAACATTAATATTTACTTTTTAGAGTTTATGTAATTTTAAGCTTTATTAATTAATAATATAGCAATATAAGGTTGATTGACAACCTTAATACACTGTCGGCACGATATGTATAACATATAATAATTTCTTTTAATTTAAAATGTCAAATCCACGGAATCTAGGAGCATGCCTCTCTTAATTTAAAAATTATATTTTTTTTGTCTTCATAATTTGTGCTCTTTGTTGCTTTAAATGATTGATTATTTTGAGTATCCAAAAGAAAAAACAAGAATCTTAGGCCTTATTATTTTAAAAGAGGATAATAGTTAATTGTAAGGTCAAATTTAAGTAATTAACTTTAATTTTAATATATGATTAATGAAAAAACCTAAATTTAAACGAGTTGATTTTGAACAAATTTTATTATATTTGTGATTTATTTATTTATTTTAAAAATAATTTAAATTTCATTCAATTAATTTAATATAAAAATTTTAAAATATTATATAGAATATTTATTAAATTTAATAAATGAATATAAATTATTTATTTAACTTAGTAATTAGTGAATTATTATGTCATACACTTACGATGTAATTTTTATTTTCACTAACAAAATTAAAAACTATCACATGATTCACTTATTTTTAATATCCCTTAAAAGATAATATTATTATGTTAATTTTATTTTTATAAATTCTAAAAATTCCAGCTATTAATGTATTTGATTTTGATAATAATCTATTTATATTTACATCTTTACCAATCCAAAATGGGGAAACTTTTCTCAAGAGAGATTTCACTTGTGGTCTTCCTGTATCCTGAGTAATCGATTCATTTAATTACACCATGACAACCCGAACTCAGTTGCAAGAATCAGGGTTACAATTCAGCTAAAAGGTTTTTTTTTTTAATTATAAGAGATTTTTTTTATAGTATATTGTAATGAGATTAATCTTCCTAAACATTACATAGTTAATATTAATTTTAAAATTATAATTTAATAAAAATTAAAATATAAAATATTTCATTATAAATCATACTCACTTAAAAATTTAATAAATTTTTTTGAATTCAACAAAATATTTTGGAAGACGAGGGTTGGGTCCACTGCAATCCGTGACCATTGCCTCACTAACCGACGTGGTAGACCAACACGTGAACATTGTAAATTAGACAAACTTGTCCAACGTTGTCAATTTCCATAGGCCACAATCCAAAACTACATAGTGGGCCCTTGTGTTAGTAGGACGGTAATTCCATAAAACATATATATATATATATATATATATATATATATATATATATATATATATATGTATATGTTGTTAGATTTTTGCGAAGAAAGGTCATAGTGTCATCGTCCGGTGTTACATGCACTTGTGCAGAAAATAGCTTTGATGCCCCTTGCTGGTGATGGTAATTAAGAGTCCATTTGAATGCAGCTGCACGGCCTGCACTCCCACTAGAAAAGTGCAGTTGCACTAACAAATGGGTGTCTAGTGGCATAGCACGACTGGAAATTTATATCACGTTGCATCTAAAAATTCTATTGATATTTTATTTTTAAAGGTTAAATAAAAAACCAAAAGCACTTTCAAAAATCAAATTAAAAAAATAAAGCACTTTCGATGAGGGTGTTATTTTTTCAATTCTACTCATTTTTTACTTTTAAATTAATAAATGCTTAATTAATTAATTATATTGTAAAATATATCACAAGTAAATGAATAAACATAAATATCTATATAATTAAATAACTAATTAAAATAAATAATGCCAACAAATCGAGTGGTTAACTACAAAAAGTTATGACTTTTTGTAGAGTTTGAGTTTAAATCCAAATAATTTAATCTCTAAACTCCAATCATATATAAAAACTAAAATAAATAATTACATAAATAATAAAATACATAAATATTGATTAAGACCAAAGAGATAGGTAAATGCATTATTATTTATTTGAATAAAATTCAGATATTTATTAACAAAAGATGTTATTTGATAAAAATAAATAAAGTAATTTTTAATTTTTTATTAATTTCCAGAATATAAAAATATTATAAATTTTAATTATTTTCTCTTTTCATTCCATTTTATTTCAACATTATTACTACCTTCGTATTCAAACATTTATTTTCATTTTACCGTTAAATTAATCTATCAGACATGACAGTTTTTTTTTTTTTTTTCTCATGAAAACCAAACTTATCCAAGTTGTTCAATTTCAGAACTGAATGTGTCGCATTATTGCGATGCCACTCGAGAAGGACATTAGGCTAAAGCTCCAATCCGAGCATCCCACACTGGGCAGTCGGCGCTCGGCAATGGCACTTTTCACAGGAAACTGTGCTCGGAAGTCAATTGTGCAATGCCTAACAAAGTGCATCCATCATCAATAATAGAGATCGCACTTTATAGCACGTTTTGCCTGAAAATGCCTATCTTAAACCATCTGATAAGTTTCCTAAATATAAAGCAATAGACAAGCTGCGCCTAGCTTTGAGGGACTGTAACTACCGCATGTTGGCTGGACAATAGCCTTAATCATCCTTGGAACTTAAGAGGTCGGCAATCAACAGGAGCCATCATAATTGAGGTTGAAACACCTCCTCATTTGTATAAATATTTGTATTTGTGCCTGTATCAAATAAAAAATATGTTCATTCATATAAGGTCGGTCAATACGTTAAAAATAATATATATTTTTTATTTCTATTATATTTATATATTATTTTTTAAAATTTTAATTCGTATTATTTTTACATATTTTATTTGTTTTGTATCATCCTTGTATATTTAAAATTATCGTATTTTGTTGAAACTTGAAATTAAACAAAGCAGGGATGAGTGTCAAGCGGCAGCATGCATGTATATACAAATCCAACTTAAGATATAACTACTAGGAATACTAGTTTTAGACTTTGTAGCCTTGGCTACTTAGCTTTATGGTTGGTAATAGGGTTGCCTTTGTGATGAATTTCACATGGCTTTCATGTTTCCTACTCTTTTAATTGAGAAATATCTGTCTTTATCTTCTTTGGTGCTTTCAATTCATTATAGATTCTTATACATGTGTAATGCCTTTGTTTAATTAAAATAATGTGATAATTTTTGTCGGGTTAACCACAGCTAAGGTTAAAATTAATTATTTTTACTATTAAAATAATAAATTTTATCGTTATCATTGTTTTCAATCTAATAATTACCACTGTGACCGTCGATCTAAGTTAATCAGATTCTTTTACAAGGAAAAAGCTGAGTTCAGCAAAAATTTGGGGATAATGGGATCGATACTCAGTGAGTCAATTCTTTCCTCCTTCTGTTGTCACACACTTGTATGATTAAAGGCTAAAGCCCAGTCAAATTTATATTTTTATTAATGAAGTTACACAATGTATCAATATTATCCTTAATTAAATAATATTAACCAATAAAATTAACAACCAACAAATTAATATATAATTAATTGGACAATTTAAATTTAATTAGATTGAAGTCTCATACTAAAATCTCCACTTTATGTTGAATCAAGAGAACATTGACCATCAGATTAAACCTCAAAAATAGAAATTAATAGCTCTATATTACATCTATAATATAGAAAATCCATGCACCTGTTGACCATTTTTGCATGATTTTCCGTCTCAATATTGGTTGAACCAAAAACTTTTGAATTTTGATGTTTCTAGGAAATACAGGTTTGTACGTTTTCCAAACATTTTCAAGATGTTGGGTCCGTGAAATCGGTTTGGGTCCCAACTGATTGCTTAATCGCCCGCCTCCCACTGCTTTCCTTTGGACTTTACTATACAGCGTTGAAACTTGAAAGTGAAATTCCTACGAGTTAAAATTACAAGAATGTCATTGTCTACAAGAAAGAAAGAAATAAAATAATTATTGAAAAAAAAATTGTATTTGCAATTCAAGAATTTTATTTTACAATATTTTTTTAAATTAAGGCAAAAATACTTATAATAAAACAACGCTCTTGACCTTATGAATGGTACTTACCAATTTAAAAAAAAAAAATTGCACCGAAATGAACTTTTGGAATGAAATTATTCATAAATTATTCTGTATTTTTTGTTTTTTGTTTTTATTAGCTTTGGCTTTAGCTTAGAATTTCTTGATTTTTTATGCCATAGGATTGAACTAGAGACCCACCGAGGACTAAAAATTATTTTGTTTACTAATTATCATGGACTTGTTGCAAACAATATACATAGATAATCCAAAGTGGGCTAGGGTTTCAAGATTAGGTCGGCTTCATTTGTTGTTAGGATTTTTTTTTTAATAGCAAATATCTTTATTCATTTTATAATTTGAGATTAATCTTATTATTCGAATCGAGAGTAAAATTCAAATAAAACTCTTTAAAAAATAATGATTTCGGAATTTGAATATCATCTAATATCAAAAGAAGAAGTTTATTTTTATTTCTTATAACCAATCGTCGATTTGCCAAAATTTTTCTTTGGGGAAGTTTTCAGACAAACACCATTTCCCAAGGCATCCCTTGTAAGCAAATTAACATCATATTATACGATATCATATTATAGCTCATCAAAACTAATAATATGAACTCGACTTCCTGATTTCCCATCATGAATACTAGAGAATAACTCAGCGAGCTTTGCTGTTTAATCACTGTTGTTTATTTTCAACAAAGGATGCAGTTGGACGACGATAATTCGAAAAGAATGGGCAGGTGGCAAGTTATACGTACGATCATTTTATTGGAGGAAGCGCGCCAGCATTGCTTTCAAATGTTCGTAGACAACAAAGGACAATAATTACCCAGGCTAATAATGTCGATGTAGCAGAGGTAGAGTTCTCTTCAAGAATTAACAAGAAAATCCTCCCCAGGTTGCGTACTGGCGACCCACAGATAGGCTTTTTCTTTTATGTTAATTACCTTGCACTTTTAATGGTTAGCAAGGTTAAGTCAGAAAGTGATGAGGCAGACAGCATTTTCTTAAGAACGAAGGTGTGTGCTTATGATCATTTGTTTGGCGACCCTTTCGGCTTAATTTAAGATTCAATGTTTCTGGCTAGGTTTGATATGCTACATACCATAGTTCATAATCATCATTATATTTTTAATTATTTTTCACTTTGCATGTATTATGATTCCTTCTTTCACGTTTAGTGGTTGGTTCGATCCTTCAACTTTTGCATCTTTGCTTTTTTTTTTTTTTTTTTTGTTAAGCTGTTTCAATGGTGAGAAGGAACGAATCTGAGTATCGAATTAATGCTTTGATTTTGCTTGGAAGAAAGAAAGGTGATCTGAAACTTGATTACGCCACATTTCCGATGGATTGTTAATCACGATTTGCATGATCCTCGGGGAAGCTCAAATAGTCAAAGCTATGCTGATTAGTCAAAGTGTGTAAGCAACAATTGGGAGGGATCGACATCACATGAGTTTGACTATCATAGTCTCTCGCTAAGTGGACAGAAGTTTGGCTGATTTACCAAGGAAACCTAACCAATTGCTCATTATGTGTTTGGATGCCAGGAAAAACAAAAATTTAAGTGGTATAAAATTATTATTTTATTATTATTTTTTAATTTTTTATTAAAAATATATTTTTAATGATTATTTTATTTTTACCAATTTCATTGAAATTAATTTTATTATTTTTTCAAATTATTTCTTAGATCTTATTCCATTAATGATGTGTTTACGTTTTAGACCTCATAAATTTAATTTCTTTTCTTTTAATAGTACGAATGAATATGTATGAATTTCCTTAAATTATTATATGTTGACTTTCTTTCTCTAGATAACGTATTCAATTTCCTTAGGTTAGATTTCATTTATACATATATATATATATATATTTTGATGTATGTATAAATAAATTATTAAATATAGTAATTGGATACTGTTTATTATTAGAAACCTTTCCATTTTTAGGATATCCACCATCTTCTCTTTTGAGAAAAGGAAGTCAATGCTTTTGCCTTTGGACTTTGGATTGCTAAATACAAGCTTAAGAGATGGAGAATATGCGTCATCGGGAATGCTTGAGCGTGTACATATGCATATTATTATATACTCTTATATTAGAATATTATAAATTGAACAAAGACGTTCGCTGAAGAAATGAATTCTTAATTCTGGTCGTGGTTAGGTATTTTCATGAAGGTTTTTTTTTTAAATTTTTTTATTTTATTAAAATAAAATTAATGATGATAATGATAAATGGTTAGGATACCTATTATTAAGATATTTGCATTCAACGTTTTGATTATATTAGGATAAAGTCGAGAATTTCTTAATGTTAACAAATCTTTAAATTTATTTTCATAACAATTAACGACCGATAAAAAAAAATCATTTTCTTATCAACTAAAGTAATTTTCTGAATCAATATTTATAAGCATATCTTTCATGTAGAAGATCATTCCAAATGCAGAATGTTTGGAATGCAGAATTAGATATTTGTCATTTATAGCTCAATAACATTGACGGAAAGCCAATCTTTATATTTATTTTTTATTTTTTTTAAATGGAAGAAGATGGGTCGATGACGATGTTATTTAATATAATAATTTAAAAAATTAATGAAATTGATTTTTATTAAATTTAAAAATAATAATAAAATTGTATTTGGATTCAGTTATAATTATAACAGTAAAATTGAATAATAAAATAATAATTAAAAATATTATATTAAAATTAAAATATAAAAAATTAAAAATTAAAAAAATGTAATATAAAATCTCACTGCACCTCGTATGTGGCCCCGTTCTGCGTCTGTCACCAAATTGCGCCAGCTTTGAAATCGACAACGGTGAAATTGAGAGCATGGGGTGTTGGTTAATGCAAAGGTGTGAAGTCAACGTCCATGGTAGTTGAGACTTCTGATCTCCTTGGGAAGATTATTTAGTAAAAGTGTAGAAGGGGTTTTCTTGTAATTAAAGGTAATTCTTGGTATAATTTAGCTTAATTATGTCATTATTTTTATGATTTGATTGATTTTTCAGGCTTCGGAAAGGTACAGAAATTTAGATTTCTGTGCACAAAAAACCAGCACTTACAATTATGTCCGTGACCAAAATGTTTTAATTTTAGACACGATTTAAAAATTAAATAAAAAATTATAATTATTAAAATTTAATAAAATTTAAATATAAATTAAAAAAATAAAAATAAATTTTATATTTACTATATTAATATTAATTTTAATATTACATATTTCGTGTTTTATATTATACAAATTTAATTTGATACGAATTTGATTAAAATTAACAATTTTGTTAGGGTAATTTTAATTAAAACAAGGTATTCTTATACTTGGTTTATATGTAAATAAAATTAACAATTTAGTTAACTCTAATTATTCGTTAAACTATGATTTAGTGGTCCTCCAAAATATCAATGTATAGCCATATAAATGCCAAGCCGTTACAAATAGACTTTGACCCAATGAGGTCCCCTCTGATCTTCTTATAAAAACAAAAGAATTTAATTTAAATTATACTATTAAAATTATTTTCATCAATTGAATGGATGGGAGGAAATAAATGAAATTAATTTAAAATTTATAGCTAATATTTACAAGAAATTATTATTCATTCCATCACTTTGGTTTACAACTTACATGGATGAAAAAAATGTAAAAATGATTTAAATAATTCTCAACACATGAAATGTCTATCACATTCGATTAATGTAGATTGGAACCAAAAAATAATTACTCCCTCTGTCCCACAAAATTTGTCACATGTTGACAAATCACACAGTTTTAAGAGATCAAAAATTCAACATATCATATCATATAAACAATGTAAATAGACCAAAATGTCCATAAAAAATGCAGGCATATGACTGGCGAGAAGTTTGCATTAAATTGAGTGAGAAATTATGAGGAAAATTAAGAGAGAAATTAAGATAAAATTCAAGAATTGAAAATTTTCACTTTCATAAGAGATTAGGTGAGATTTTGACAAGATTTTTTTAAAATATTTTTTATTCAAAAACTATTTTTTCTCCTTTAAAATATGATGTAAAAAAGTTATGATGTTAAAAGTTTTTTTTTAATGATTTAAAATTAAAGTATAATCAAGAATAAAAAAGGAAATATAATATTAAAATTTATTAACTTTTTTAATATGACATTTTTAATGAGACAATTTTAAAAGTTAAAAGTGACAAATTTATTGGGACAGAGGGAGTAAAAAAATTCATTGGACAAAAATATTTTTAAATAAGATTAACAACATAATTGAATCCAATGTATATATAAAAAAATGAATTTAAAATCTACATATTAGGACTCGTTTGTATCGATAAAAGAAAAATTATTTGATACATTTTCAAAATTTTGAGTTCTCATATTAAGACATATAGGGTTGAATTTATATATTTATTAATTTAGTTAGTTATTAGTTTACTTAGTTGAGTTAAGTGATTTTTATGATTATAAGTTTTACGAATTTAATACTTAATTATGATTATAATATTTAATGTAATGTATTTCAAAAAATCTACAAGTCGAGTTAATAAGTTGACATATTTTCTTTTAGGGCATATTAAAAAATAATAAAATAGATAATGAAATATGTATCAAATTTCTTTATTCCACATGTGAAACTAAAAACTTTTATTGTCATTAATCAAATTATTTTTGCTATTTTCTTAATAAGACCCATTTTCCATATGAAATAAAAAATTAAATTAGCGCTTAATGCTTTTATTTATTTAAAATAAATTTGGGTCCTTTTTGGAGGAAAACATATATTAATATCATAACTCAAGTCAATGTTGAATTAAAATTTATTAAGGGCGTGACAGTCACATTGGAGTGGTTGATGAAGATTGAGGAGACATGAGCACCACCCATCATTGACAAATACAAAATTAATCAGAAGGGAAATTTATTTATGGCTATTATAATTAGATTATTCATTGTCATTGGCCGCCGTTGGAAATTTGGAAACTAATAAGTTGATCTTTATGACCCTTCAATAAATAAATAAAAAAATGTTAGAATTTTTTTTCTTCTTTTTTATATGTATAATTACAGGACTTGGTGATTAACAAAAAATATTTGTAAGGTTGATTTGTGAAGTGTATTAATATATATTACTAAATTATTTAAAATTTTAAAATTAGAAAATATATGCATTAAAGACTCAAAATTATAATGAGATAATTTATTTTAATTTTGTCATCATTAAAGCATTCAAAGGGCTTTATTAAGGGGTGATTTTAATATCTCAACACTTATAAATTATTAATTTAAATAATGATCTCTTTTACCTGAATTCACTTCTATCTAAAAAAGAATTGATTTTAGACCGTAAAATAGGTGAGATATATGTAGTTACAAAAAAAAAAAATAATGATCTCCTTTGTAAAAAAAAATAGAATCTTTCCATTATGTTATTATTAAAGCATTCATTTGGCTTAGCTAATGAAAAAAAAAAAGTTTCTTTTTAAAATTTGATTATATATTTTTTTCTTTTTTAACAATAAATTGATTTATGCAATCTAATCTCATTAATAAATAAAGTTAAAAAAGGTATGTAAATCTTTAAAAATAATTATTAATAAAGTTTTAATTTTTAAAAAAAATTATATATTTTTTAAACTTTACTCATTAATGAAAAGATATTTTATGATTAAATAATAATATATGACTTTAATAATCAAAATTTGATTTAATAATTATTAACTCTTATTATGAGAAAGTAGATTAAAATTTGAATTTTTGTTCCTTTATACCTTTCTATAAAATAACTTTAAAAAAAATTTAGAAAATAAATTTTAATACACGGAAAACAAAAAAGTAGATCTTTTGTCTTTATCATATTTTCCCCAACATTATTCCACACTACAAATCCCAAATCGGAAAAATAGATCGGGATTGGAGGGAATATTAGTTATTAAATCACCAATCATCTACTTAGTGCAAGCTAACTCCTAATTTAACTACATAATAATATAATATGTGTAACCAAAAAAAAAAAGAATATCTGGTTAGCTAAGCCTGTTTGAATTGAATTTTCCTTTCACATGACATACACGTGACTCTTTGAGAGTTACGGACGACAGTCCGAGAAGAAGTGCAGGGAAAGTGGCGCCCACGCTCATGGGTTGTGTGACCTTTGAAAATTAAAGAGAATAGAGAAGTTTCTCTTCTCCTACCCTCTCCCCAAAGGCCGAAAGAAGGATTGCTCGACGTCACTTTGAAAATTAAATTGAATTGAATTTAAATTAAATTTTATTATATTTTGATATAAAATATTCATTTTATAATTTTTTAAAAAAATATGAAATTAAAGTTTTTTTTTTTTGAAATAAGCAAATCTATTAAAACTAATTGAATCTAAATAAATGATATTATTTTGAGTTCATTTTTGTTTATTCATTGATCTCTTAAATATCTTATTATTCAAAACATAGAAATTAATTTGATTTTATTCTTCAATTTTTTTTTTTTTTATGTTTACATTTGATTTTGTATAAAAGGGAATAAAATATCTCACGCGTTTCAAGGGTGGTGGTTAATGATTTTTGACATGTAGAGAAGAAATACAAAAGTGAAAGAATATGGAAGGAAAGATGACACGTGGCAATCTTATGCCATGATGCCACCCGTGCAGTGGAAAATACCTTGCTTACAGGAAATGATTAAGAATACTTCAATTTAAGAACAAATATTTTCATTTACCTCTTCGCGAGTCAGAGAAGATGATTCAAACGGAAAACGGGAAAAAACCAACGGAGCATCCCGTTTGAATAGGGTTAAAATTGTCCAAAATATATATACAATATTAAATCGAGAGCTAGTGGGAGTAGGACCGAAAAATTGACTGTCGAGAGAGCGAACAAATAGGTTTCATGTAAGAGAAGGAAACCCAACTCATAGTCAGTAAATAAATAAATAAAACAAAATGCAAGGCTTTCGTATCGTATGTATATAAATATGCATACTCGAGAAGAGGCTAGAAGAGCGAGCTTGTTCAAAGGAGAAGAAAGCCGGCGAGAGAGAGAGAGAGAGAGAGAGAGAGGAGAGGAGAGGCGTTTCAAGAGATGGATAATCTGATTGGAAAAAGAGGCATGTTTCGGGTATCAGTGTGTGGGCAAGAAGAGATAGAACATATGTCCAGAGAGAGTAGCCGTTACAGTCTTTCGACTGGGATACTTCCTTCACTGGGAGCCACAAGTAACCGTCGAGTCAAGCTGAGGAGGTTCATTGTTTCTCCTTATGATCATCGTTACAGGTGAATAAAACAAAGGGTTGCTTTTTGTTCTTGTTTTTCAACTCTGGCTTCTTTTTCTTCTTCTTTCTTTGATGCTGACTTAAGTGTCTATTAATGGGGGATCGTGGTCATCAATGTTTATAATAAATTCCTTTCGTTTTCTACGAGAAGGGTATTGGGAAAATCACGGCATTGAATTTCGTGAGCCTTGGTTTTGAAAACACAGAGTAAAAAGATTCTTTTTCTTTTTTAATTTAGTTATGTCTACAGTTTCTGAGAAAAGCAAAGATAGTTTTCTGTTTTCACTTTCCGGTATTCCATTTGATTACGAGGCTGATTTCACGTTAATGCCATTCTTTAAGATTACAAAATTTTGTCTCTTTTCGGGGTTTTATTATTTTTTCTTTATTTTTATTTTGTCTCACTTGGGATTGCGTTTCTTTTTTGTTTCTGTTTCTTTTAGCCACTTGTTTTCTTTTTATCATTGTTACTTGTTATTAGTATTCTTTTTTGTTATACTTAAATGGGGAATATGGAAAAGGACTCGTCTGAAATCAGAATCTTCCATGGTAAAATTTTTGAAAATAGTAGTATTACTCTCACTGCTTTGTTCTTGTAATTTGTTTCTTTTATTCCATCTCTTCATTTTTAAAGATCTTCAGGTTGATTCTGTGGTGAATATACAGCCAGCTTTATCGCTATAAAGCAATATAAAAACAATTATTTCTGGTTGAAAACTGTTGTTTGTTCTTTGCATGTGTGTTGAACGATGAATTTGTATGGTGTCTTTTAGACTTTTGTTAGGCTGTGTTTGTTGAATTGTCTTAACTGAGACTAAAGCTAAAGCAGTTCTTAGTTGGAGGCCTGACAATCCGAGGGTTGACTCCCATGGAATTCACTTTGAAATTTCTCTAACAATATCTGTTTGTGCTTTTTTTTTTTATTCAAAAAGTGTTTTTTTTCCTCTCCCAAAAGAATGATTTTAAAATATCAAATGAGGGGTTTGATGCGTTGAGATCTTTAGCAACTTTTGACTTGTACAGTGCCTTCACTGCCTAGTAATTTTTGGGATGGGGGCGGCTGAGTTGGTGATTATGGGGGTTGGTGTCTATGATACATTGAAGGAACTTGTATAGATTTGCAAGGTTGTATGCAATTCTAAGTGCACAGAAGTATTTAAATGTTGACTGAAATTTATATAATTAAATTGATTCTTGCAGGGTCTGGGAGACTTTTTTGGTTATTCTGGTCGTCTATACGGCTTGGGTTTCACCATTTGAATTTGGATTCCTTAGAAAACCGGAATCACCGCTCTCGATTACTGATGATGTTGTTAACGGATTCTTTGCCCTGGATATTGTTCTCACCTTCTTTGTTGCATACCTTGATAAAACTACCTATCTACTTATTGATGATCCCAAGAAGATTGCTTGGAAGTATGGCAGCTCCTGGCTGGCTTTTGACATCATATCCACAATGCCATCCGAACTTGCTCAGAAGATCTCCCCTAAGTCATTGCGCTCATATGGCTTATTCAATATGCTTCGCCTTTGGCGACTCCGCAGAGTTAGCGCCTTGTTTTCCAGGTACAGAAGTGTTTTTTTTTTCCTTCATCAGCTAGCTTTTTAAGTTTCAGAGCAAACTATAATTTTGTTATGACTTATTGTTGATTTCAACAGATTGGAGAAAGACAAGAACTACAACTACTTTTGGGTTCGATGTGCAAAACTTATTTGTGTGAGTACAACAGAATAGAAATGGGACAATTTCCCGAAATTTTTTTGAAGTAATGCAGCATTCATGAAACTCTGGATGTTTTTGTAGGTTACACTTTTTGCTGTTCATTGTGCTGGATGCTTCTATTATCTTATAGCCGCGCGATATCATGATCCTGGAAGAACATGGATTGGAGCTTCTCTGGGAGAAAATTTCCTCGAACAGAGTTTGTCGATTCGATATGTGACAGCAATGTACTGGTCTATCACTACACTGACTACTGTTGGCTATGGGGATTTGCATCCTGTAAATACAAGGGAGATGGTATTTGACATTTTCTACATGCTCTTCAACCTTGGATTGACTGCTTATTTGATTGGAAACATGACAAACTTGGTTGTCCATGGAACCAGCCGAACTAGAAGATTTGTGAGTGGATTAATCTTATTGTTTATCAGGCTAATCAACTAGCTTTGAGTTAAATTTTGGGGGGGAGTTAATTCTGCTTTCCATCCGACCAGTTTTGGATTTATCTCTGATTATCTTTTCCTTGTTTGCTTTTTACTTAGAGGGATACCATTCAAGCAGCTTCAAGTTTTGCTCAAAGAAACCGATTGCCTTCTGGCCTACAAGATCAGATGCTTGCACATTTATGTCTGAAATTCAGGACAGATTCAGAGGGGCTGCAACAGCAAGAGACCCTTGATTCCCTTCCTAAAGCCATTCGGTCAAGCATTTCACATTATCTTTTCTACTCTCTTATGGATAAGGTGTACTTATTTCGCGGGGTTTCTAATGACTTGCTTTTTCAGCTGGTAATCCACTAGAAACATGGTTAGCTTCTGTGCTAAGATTCTTTTCTCTAGTTATGTGGAATCTTTATTTATGTTTTTTAATAAATTTATAAGGTCTCGGAGATGAAAGCTGAATATTTTCCTCCAAAAGAAGATGTCATCCTGCAGAATGAAGCACCTACAGATTTCTACATCCTTGTTACTGGCGCTGTGGTAAAGCATTATTTCTTGTTAAAAATTCTGATTGTTTAATTGAATGATTCATTCCCGATTTTACTATCAAGATCTTGTAGGTTACTTGCTCTGTATTTTTGTTGTGTATGTTATCTGATTTAAATTTAATCTTTTTCTCAAAAATGGTCCCCAATGTTTTTTATTGCTTCTCAGGATCTAGTGGTTCTCAAAAGTGGAGGTTCCCAGGCAAGTTGTCTTACTCAAACACTAGCCTTATCATCAGTAATCATGAATGGTCGCTAATCAGACTCATTGCCAACTGGTTTCAGGTTGTTGGAGAGGCAAAAGCAGGTGATATCTGTGGCGAGATAGGAGTACTTTGTTATAGGCCACAGCTCTTTACAGTACGAACCAAACGATTGTGCCAACTACTACGGCTAAACCGTACTACATTCCTTAATATTATTCAGGCCAATGTTGGAGATGGTACCATAATCATGAATAACCTCCTTCAGGTATACATGCTTTACTTAACGATATATCCTAGTGACTAATATAGTCCATTAAAATCCTTTTAATCTTGATCTTATTGCACACTCTACACGGTAAATTATCAAAAGATTGTTGCATTATAAATTTTTAGATAGACAATTAAGATGAAATACACATAAGGAAAACACCCAAAAATGCAAGAATAAATTTTTACATATTCACTCTTGGAATTATTTTTTATGGCAGCATTTGAAAGAGATGAATGACCCATTTATGGAGGGAGTTTTAATCGAGACAGAAAGCATGCTAGCTCGTGGGAGAATGGAACTACCTCTCAATCTTTGCTTTGCCGCACTCAGGGCAGATGACTTGTTGTTGCATCAGCTATTGAAAAGGGGGCTGGATCCTAATGAGTCAGACAACAATGGAAGAACAGCTATGGTTTGTGAAATTCTTTGGCTTTTGATTTGGTCGAACACCAAGTTATTAGGCAGTGGTGCTAATCTTCAACTTCTTGTGTTTGTTTTGTTTAAATTAGCATATTGCTGCATCGAAAGGAAGTGAAAACTGCATTCTTCTATTACTGGATTATGGTGCAGATCCCAACTTTAAAGGTATTATCCAGGCTTCTTTGTTTGATACAGTTTGCCTTTTTTTTTGTCTTTTAGGCAAGTATTGCAGTTCTAGACTGCTCCCTTGATATCATATAGAACCATATACTGTACCTGAGTCGCTCCCCATTTCATAGTTCAACTGTTCAACACATTGAGTCGGAAATTCTTTCTTCAGATATAAATTATCAGATTGTCAAATAGAGGAATTAGAAGCTTCAAGTTACCTTAAATTTTTAACAATTCCCCCCTTAGCTATCAAGAAAATTGATTTATTTATTTATTTATAATGGTGTTATGTGTTGACTCCTCACATGCTAAAGAAATAAATCATGTTACCATTCCAAATAAATAAACAAACCCGTATACTGATTTGGCAATTTTGTTAACCCACACTGCTCCTCCATATACAGAAAAGCTCTGCTACTTTTAAGCTCTAGTATGCTCAAAATAATTCTACTTTTAAGCAGTTGACTTCCCTTGATTTTGTGCATGTTTCCCTTGTTCATGTCATTACCTTTTCTCTCTTTAAAATTCACAGATGAAAGAGTGTGAAAAGTTTTACTTATGATATCTGCTAGAAATACCTTTTCTTCGGCTCTATTCGCCCTTCTGGTTTCAATATTGGCCAGCAATTCTTTGGTATCATCATCAATTTTAGTCAATTATTTTCTTTATATGAAGACAAAGTCATGTTTATATACATAATTCTTTGACCATCTTATATCCAGAACAGCTCTTCAATGTATATTACTATTTACGATTTAATTGTCTTGATTTAGTTAATTTTATATTTTACAGACTCGGAAGGAATTGTACCACTATGGGATGCAATGTTAGGTGGCCACCACAATGTAGCTAAACTGTTGAAGGAAAACGGAGCAAACATCAATGCTGGAGAAGTAGGTCACTATGCCTGCACTGCTGCTGAGCAGAACGACTTAAACTTGCTCAAGGAAATTGTTCGATATGGGGGCGATGTCACACGTGCTAGGTACAATGGATACACAGCTCTTCACGTTGCAGTTTGTGAAGGCAACATTGAAATAGTCAAGTTCCTTTTGGAGCAAGGTGCTGACATTGACAAACCTGATGTCCATGGTTGGACCCCAAGGGATCTAGCTGAGCAACAAGGGCATGAAGAAATAAAGACCTTATTCGAATCAAGTAAAGAGATGAAAACTCATTCTATCACATCTATTCCCGAGAAGCAGGAGACACGCTACCTCGGGAGGTTTACAAGTGAGCCGGTCATCCGTTCTGCAGCTCCTCCGGATGGTTTAGAAGGATCCTGGAGCCAATCCCGTCCAAGGCGAAGGACTAGCAACTTCCACAACTCTCTATTTGGGATAATGTCAGCTGCGCACAATGCGGAGAAAGATTTACTACTTTCAGTTCATCAACCCAAGGGTGTGAGGGATTCAGGTTTTAACTCCACCAGGGTGGTAATAAGTTGCCCGGAAAAGGGAGAAACCACCGGGAAGCTTGTTCTACTTCCAGGGAGCTTTCAGGAGTTACTTGACATTGGTGCTAAAAAATATGGTATGATTGCTGCTAAAGTGGTGAGCAAAGAAGGGGCTCAAATTGAATGTATTGAGGTGATTAGAGATGGAGACCATATTGTTTTTGTTAGTGATGGTCAAATGCAACAAGAAACTAACAGCCAAAACCCCCAATGCAATGGGTTTTATTAGAGTATAGGCTAATGCATATCATATTTCTAACCCATTTTCCTCCTCTTTTTTTGAAATCAAAGCGCCAGAATCCGGTCTAAGATTCTCGGATGCAGGTGCATAGCTAGTTTGTAACAATCTTTTTACTTTTTTTTTACTATATCTAATCCAGCAAAAAAAAAAAAAGGAAGTTTGTACATGTGTTATATTTTTTTATTTATTACACTTGGTTTGAGTTGAAATTCCAGTTATAACAAGGTATGTTGAGTTGAACCAGTTGGCTCTGATCTGCCTGTTAGAAGGAGCAAAAGCCGATGTCATTGCGGTTCATGTAACTTTTCTTTGAGTGAAAAAAATAGGACATTGGCATTTTTTCTTCTTATTTTTAAGGAGAAGATGTTTGACTGATGTTGCAATCAAACCCTTGAAACAGTGTGGAGATGTTCAGTTTTTGATTCAGAGTTAATTTGGATGGATAAAATTAACTTTGATTCAAAGTTAAAAGAATAACCACATCTCGATCTCTAATCAAATGATAGTCGCAATAAAATTAATATTAAATGATGATACTTTTAAATTTAATCACTCTACTATATTAAAATTAAAAGAATAACCACATCACAGCCCGTTTGAATTCCAAACGGGGCCTCAACCTCCAACACATTATGAACTTCTGTATTATACGTTCAAGTTTTGGGTTCTTCTTCGCTATCAATCACATAGGAAAAATTAGCTGTACCGAATTTAGAATGTAGACAAAGAACGAAAATTCATTACCCAACTTGATTTATGTAGCATTGAAATAATTACCAAGACGCTGGTTTTCGAAGGCAAGGTAAATGGTAAATTTGGAACAGTAATAATATAACCGTGGCTGATTTCAGTGATTGGACAAACATCAAGGAAAAAAGATGCATACATTTAACTGCACAGATTGTTTATGTACCTCCCTTGCTTGGCCTGCTCAGTGTTTACCTCGTTTACAGTCAGCAATAACGAGTTCAAGACTTGAAAAGAGAGATTCTTGAGACAAATGATAGCAATCTTTTCCCCCTCACTCTATTTGACAACCTTGCCGAGCAATCCACAATTTTTATCTTTTGTATCTTGAATAATTTGAAATACTCAAATACCTTTCATGGCTTTAACCTCTTTATCTATAGCTACAATAGCTTCATCATTTTCAAGCGTTCTTCGTGTTCCGAGTCAAGCTTTGGTGGGGTGTATGAGCCGTGAAGGTCCTCTACTATGTACTCCTGCAAAAGACCAATGTGAGATTAATCAGTTTAATTAGCAATGATATGATCAAAGAGATATAATTGTAAGGCTAGCTCTCATCGTTACCTTAGTAAGCTCCCTCTTAGTAAGAATGTGGTAGTGTCTCTGCCAGATTCGCTGAATTGCCATTGTCGCAGCAAGGAAACCATAAGCTATCCCCAGAATGGCAAAGATAACAACAAAAACCACCACCAGTGCAAAGCATGCTTCCATAGATGCAGGAAAGCAATCCAAGATACCCCACCCATAACAACAATTCTGGCATCCAGCCATGCGTGGGTCATTGCTATTGAGGGAGGAGCAATGCAATATGAGCCCAAAAAATCCAAGCAACACGAAGAAGGCAAGCACCCCTACAAAACATAGAAAACATGGTTTGTCATCTTACTACAACTGAAATTGGCATATCCTGCTAAAATCATGCATTATGCACTATCAATACACAAAGGAATATCAGACGTGGTACCTGCAGAAAATATTTTATACAATAGAAAAGAATAAGCTTAAAATCAGGGAAGCTTGCCTATGCAATAATAAAATGGTATAGGATGTTTTGACAGTATGCGATCCCAACCATCACTGAATGAATTCCGAAAAGCCCCATCTTTATCCATGACATATGCAAAGCCTCCCATTGCAGCAATTACCTGCAAAATAGATAAATTTGTTATAAGATGACCATCTCAAGGCAATTGAGGATGAATCAATGAGACAAGTTCAAGTTCTCAATCTTTCTGAGTTCTGAAAAAGTAATGACTCAGATAAAGATGGCTTTTTATATCAGCCTCTTCCACCCTTTCATAGCCCTGCATTGAATTATTTTTCCCTCCTTTTTACATCGATAGGAAGGCAAAAAGAGTATGATACTTGTGGGGTTAAGATATTTTGACACAGTTCCCATTTACAACATATCAGGAGAAGTCGGATCCGAGAATGGTATTATGACCAGCTAGATTGATGTACTGGCAAAAAGGATTGAAAAGCCAAAAAGAGGATGATACTTGTGGGGTTAAGATATTTTGACACAGTTCCCATTTACAACGTATCAGGAGAAGTCGGATCCGAGAATGGTATTATGACCAGCTAGATTGATGTATTGGCAAAAAGGATTGAAAAGCACCCATGTCCAGAATAAGGTTCAACACTTTCTGCTATTATTTTACATGACAAGGAAATGCAGTAGACATGCTGCTTTAACCAATTTAGACCACCAAACAAAGATCACCTTGCCACCGAAAATCAAATTAGAGATAGAGTTTTGTAATCAAAGAATTCTCAATAGAACGGTAAAATGAAAATTTTCAAAATAAACTTCCTTTTGGTTACTCATAAATGAATACCTGTAATGACCATGTTGCATCTATCTACTTACTTACGGGCTCAAGCAACAAATCAAAAAAAAAAAATATGCAAATTGTAAAGTATCAGAATACTTTTGCTAAAATGAGGCTCATGGATCTGACAACCAACAATACATCAAACTCAAAGGAATAAAGTTGCAGGGTCGTCAGCAAGTATGTGCCACCTTAACCGAACAAGTACCACCATATACACATATCAAAATTACCAATAAGGACAGATGACTGTAAAGAATAATAGGTGGTTAATTAACAGGTATGTAATAACCATGTAAGGCTGTTGTTTGTACTGCTAGAAAACTAAGATGACTTACAGTTTGTATGGCCAAGAACACAAGAAAGACATCTCTTGCCACAAAAAGTCTGAATTTTATTTTACGCCAAGAGTTGTCTTCAAACAATTCAACCCGAAGGTGAAACTGAGCCTTGCAAGTCGTGCAATGGGAGAAAGCAAATCCTTCCTATCAGAAGAGGAGGCTGACATTAGATTAATTACCAAGAACTAACATATAAATTTCACACAAAAGTAGAGAACTTATACTTCACAGTCAGATACATAAACAAGCTTAATTTACCTTTACCGAACGCCAATGATCAAGGCAAGCACGATGGACAAACTGCTGGGTGCCTTTGCACATGCATGGAGATATCAGTTCATCATCTACAAGAACAAACAAGCATTACGCCAAGGTTTATATATACATAACAAATTTCAAAAGTATGACAAAATTCAACACGAAACATGTGCCAAAAATATCAATGTACGAATTGGCTTCCTACCCTAAATAAGACAACTTAAATTACTTTTAAAATCATTACATTCACAGTTCACAAACTTACGCTAAACAACATAGATCATAATTAACCCAAAAAAAAAATCAAAGGAGGGAAGAAACTTCACCTTCTTCGCCATCGCACTCGAGGCAAATGCGACAACAAGGAGCAGAAACATTCTCAATATCTTCACTCCTAATCTCACTAGAACTCGCCGGTGACGACGAATCTATCTGGTTTTCTAAAAGAGGATCAGAATCACTGGGGTTTTGTGCGCCCGTTGGCTCTAACTGCAATTCCCCCGTCATCGATCAAGAAAAAAAAAAAAACCCTAGCCAAATATGAATCACCAAAATTTAGTAATCAAGAATCGATCATGAAAATTCGATGCTTTAATCTCAAAAACAAAACCCAAAAAAAAATTGATCCCTTTAGTCAACAGAAAGTAGAGAATTTCACAAGGAAAAATTTGTCTTTGTAAATTAGGGATTAGATGAAAAAGGTTAAACTATGGTGGATAATTAGATTAATTAATCTATCCAAAAAAAGATTAAGTACCTCGAGTTGGACGAGAAACTGAGAGAGGAAATCGAGACTGAGGGAGACAGAAAACAGGAGTTTCCGTTTCGGTTTTTCTTGGTTTCTTGGGAGTTGGATTATAACAAGGCGGCGCGCACATGGATTTCACCCTCCTTTTATAGTGAAATGGGCTGATGGGCTACTATATGAGCTTTTTCGGGCCCAATCATAACTGTTTTATGGGCCTCAATTCTTTTATCAGAGTCCGTAGGTAAATATTTCAAGGGAAGATCAAGAATCTGTAGCAGTGATCAAACCAAATCAGAAATTGATTTCTTAGCCCTTTGTTTGATAAGAAGAAGAATTAACAAAAAATAATAATAATAATTTAATTACAAAATGGACGGGTTTTTAATAAAAATTAAGTGGTATAAGATCTTATTGAGTTTTAGAGTGAGGACGATCCATAACAAGAAATTTTATTTCATGTTCGAATTATTATTCAATTAAATTCTTTTAAATTAATATCAACCATATAATGAGAACGATAATTAATTTCATATTCAACGCGAAATATATCAAAAATTAAATTTCAAAAGATTTACTATAATTGAGTCATGTTCCTGTTACAGAATCATTATTGCTGCAATAGCAAGAGAGTTAAAGTCCATAAATTAGAAATGTGGTCCTATTACTATTTAATTTCCATGTGTTTGGTGTGGACTACGAACTGACGTCGATTTCACCTCTTTTAAGTCGTTGGGTTTGGAGGGCCCAATTAAAAAAGAAAAGAAAAAGAATAAAGTGTATTTTAATTGCATTAAAAAATCAAAAGAACTTTTTTTTTAATTTTTGATGAAATTACAAGTATTAAAATAATTTTGATCATAATTAAGTATTATATTTATATAAAAATTATTAAATTAAATAAAAAATTAATTGACACATAATTGAAAAAAATATGAATCAAATTCATATGTAATGAGATTTAAATGTAAAACTTTGAGATTTGAAAACATTTTCTTCATCACTAAAATAAAATTTCATTGATTGATGGATATTTTTAATATATATTTTCATCCATAGGAAGAACTCTGTTTTTGGACAAAGTTCAAACGTGTGGAAAAGTTGTAGTTGGTCTTATACAACTGTCATGCATCCTCAATTTAATATTTTTTCTATTCTTATTATAAAAGGGGAATTTCGAAGACTCATTAAAAATAAATTATATCAATCTAAAAATCATATGAATAATTAAAGGAGAGGAAAAAATTAGTAGGTTGTGTTACACAATTTCTACATATTGTTATTTGCTTAGTCAAATGAACATAGTAGTTTTGATCTTCCCATTTCTCTCATTTTTTTTTTTGGCCAAGAAAATCAATCATAAGCATAATAATATATTAACTTAATATAAATTTTTTAATATGTATATATTTATTATCATGTATTTATATTTATTTACATTAATTTTATATTCATTATTATGTATTTACGATACTTTTAATTTATTTTATACTTGTGACACTAAGTTTTATAATTATTTTAGTGCGTTTACATTTATTATTACATGTTTATATCTATTGACATTAATTATACGTTTATTCTCATATGTTTGTGATATTTCTAACTTACTTTACGTTTATTGGCAGTAAGTTTATAGTTATTTTTTGGTGTTTATGTTTATTATCATATGTTTACATCTATATAGATACTAATTTTACGTTTATTCTCATGTGTTTATGATATTTCTAACTTATTTTACGTAAATTAACATTAAATTTACGTTTATTCTAATGTGTTTACGTCAATTGACACTAATTTTATTATGCCTATTGATATTAAGTTTACGATTATTATTATGTGTATTAATACTTACTTTCTTGTGTTAATTAATGTAAACACGTGATAATAATAATAAACATAAAAATAAGTATATAATTAGTGCCGATGGACTTTTTAAAATATATAGATATATATTAGGCAATCGAACTGCTTTTTTGAATATTCAAAATTTTAAACGATCAACTCTTGTATATATAAAAATGTTTATTTTAGAAAATATTATTACCTTTTATGGTAAGATCAAAATTTTTGATCTTACAGTGAAATTCCAATTTAGAATGGTCCGCAAATTACAATCTCATAGTATTTGAGATTTGTAGTAGCAAATAGCAAATCAAAAAGCAGAACAAACTGTCAACAAATTGACAAAGATTATGATATGTTATAAGAATTTAGTTTGAAGATAAATAATTTCAATTTTCACTTCAATTATCAACATAAGATAAACAATTTCAATTATCAACATAAGAACAAAAAAATAAAATAAGAATAATTATCTCATACGTTGTTAATAAAATTAAAAAATTTAACAAGCCGATTTTTTTTACGCTATATATCTTTTTAAGAATTTTGACTCTTCAATGCAGAAAAAATTCACTTATAGAGTTTGTGAATTTCACTAATAGTAGGTAAAATAATAATTCATATAATACAACGACATATAATGTTATAAATTATAAGAATTAATATATAATATATTGTCAATGAAATTTTTTTGATTTTATAAACGAAATTAAAATGATAATACATATTTTTTTTAAAAATAAATAAATAAATATATAATAAATTTTAAAATACACTTGTGAAATCAAATATAAGATAATTATTCTAAATAAATAAATAAATAAATAAATATTATATTTTAAAATACACTTGTGAAATCAAATATAATATAATTATTCAAATTATAAGTCGGTCTGGGAGGAAATGATCCACGGAATATTCTTGCTTGCTTGGCAATTGGCATGCATTAGTTTGTAATTTGTAGATGAGTCGGTGGTCTTTCCGAGGGAAACGGTTCCAAATTTGCTTCTTCATCTTTTTTTGTCCTTTTCATTGAGGTTGTTTTTCTTCGATGCATGCATGAACTCGGATTTTTGATAATCCACCAAGAAAAATATTCCACTTTAAGGTATATTTTCCTCTGGATCTTTTTGTCCCATTGTTTATAATCGTTAGACACGTAGGTATGGAAATGTATATAATTATTTATAGTATGGGAAAATATTTTATTAAATAATAAAAAAATAAAATTATTAATTTGTTTAATTAAGTAATAATAATAATAATAATAGTAGTATGTTAACAAATTCTTAATTAAATGATTAATAAAAAATTATGATATATTATAAATTTAAATTTGAATTCATATTTTTAATTATTAAATATTTTTCTGTAACCAAATTATTAAAGATGTCTCATGTTCACGTTCGGTCAAAAGTCTCAAAAGATGACTTGTTCAAATAACTCTAAAAATAAATTGGGTTGAATCTAGGGGTGTAAACGATACAGTGGTACTCGCAAGCTACTCGGGTTCGACTCGAATAAAACTCGAATTCAGCTCGATTTTAGTCGAGTCGAGCTCGAACTCGAGCTACTCGAGCTATCGAACGAGTCGAATTCGAGCACTTAGATACTCGGTTAGAGTAGCTCGCGAGCCTAATCGAGCATCGAGTTTTTATATATTTTAATAATATAATAATATTTATATAATGATTCGAGCCTAATCGAGCCTAATCGAGTTCGAGCAAAATATCGAACTTATATAATCGAGCCTAATCGAGTAGCTCGAATTCGATCTCGAGCCGAGTTCGAGCTTAAAAAATAATGTTCGATCGAGTTCGAGCCGAGTATCGAGCACCGAGTTTCAAGTCGAGCTCGAGTTCGAGCACTTCACTGTATCGGCTCGACTCGACTCGATTACACCCCTAGTTGAATCATAGCTTGGGTTGATACAGGATTTTGCCATTTTCGAGTTTGAATAACTATTAAAAATTTTAATTTCATTGATTAAAACAATAAAAAATTTAAAATTTATTACTCTATTTAAAAAATCTTTATATATTTATTGCTTCTAAATAAATTTTTAACTCTTTTAATTTAAACTTGAATAAATCTTTAAAGATAAATCAATTTTTTATTTAAAATAAGAGATTGCTCAATTACGGTAAAGGTATAAAACATTACTTAAGAAACATAAAATAATTTCAATCCTCTGTAGCTGCTGCGACAGAATGAAAAACAAAGAAATTAACTCCATAAAATGTAAGGATGTAGATATCGAATAAGACCATTTGATTATTTATAATGTTGCGATGGGATGATTACAAAAAAGTGAATGTAAAAAATTTTATTCATGATTGTGACGTATATGATAATGAAAGTTTACCGATTAACGAGATATACATAAAATAAATTTGATAATTTTAAATATGATATGATTATACTGTATAAATAAGATATGATTAAAAAAATATGAGAGTGATATAAATTAAATTAACTAAAAATTATATATAAATATAATAAATATTAAAAGTAAAGTTTTATATTTGTTATGTTGATATAAATTTTAATATAAAATTTTTATATTTTACATGAATATAATTTTAAATATAAATTAAAATCCCGAATTGTCAATAGTAAAAGCATTGCTTCAGCCTGGCGTGAGTGAAAGGTTTTGTGGTGAAGTTTTACGCCAAAGGTTGTCTAAGATGAATTGCAGAAGCTTCCAAAGGCAAGAAGCACACGCGAAAGAGCCGTGACAATTAAACTGTAAGAAAGCTCCCTTTTAATTTTCAAAATGAATGCAATGCAAACGTTTGACGTAAAATGAATTGAAAATTGCATTAATATTCTGTGACAAAAAAACAAAAAAAAATGGCATTAATATTTACTAATGAAAATGACAAAGATATAATCTCAGGCAACCAACATGATCATTAGCAGATCATTACAAGTCTTCTGTTTCTTCCTTCAGTTGCCATGAATGCAAAGGGCATGTAGAATTTCTCAGAGACTTTGTCTTTGACCTCGTTTCATACCCTGCATGAAGAAGCAAAGAAACTTTGAACATCGAAGATGGGGGAAATGGAAAGAAAGTAACAATCAAAGAGTGAATATATAAGATCTTGGAAGAAGATGAAGTTACTGTTGGAATTCTATGTTGATGGAGTCGATTGCTGTATTCGTAATTCCAGAAAAAGCTGTCTCGGATAGAACAATGGTGGTGGATTGAGCTGAAGGTGTAGACTGTGTAGTAGGAGCATAATCGACGATCTTGACCTGGATAGTCTGGTCAGGAATACAAGTTCCAGGCCGTGAAGCGCTGATGCATCTCACCAGGTATTGCCTTCCGCATGATGCTCCATTGTCCCATATCCCATCTCCAGCTGCTGCGAACAAATTGCTGGTTGGAAACTGGGTTTGATCGTTACCATAGCACGCTGTCGCTGTTCATAATCATTTGCATCCCAATAAGCAAACAAAAAGAAAACCAGAGTGAAAAGATTGCTGTTGGGCGGATGTTAATTGTAAAGGTACTCACGTAAATACGGGGGGCTATACTGCGCAGCAGTGCCAACGTCGGCATGGGAGAAATGGAAAAGCTGTGAAAGAACAAAGAGAGATGACAGAAGTTGAAGGAGTTGTGGTTTCATGTTCTGCATATCTGCAAATAAGATAACCAAAGAGGGAGATCTGGAAAACCAAGTCAATCCACCTCCAACGAAGCAAACAGAAGATTTTTTTTTTTTTTTTTTTGTTTCTGTAGAATATAATTTCCCTTCAAGTCAATTTGATAAAATAATACTAAATTCTAATTGGGGGTTTGGAATCTGCTTTAAGACAGTGAAAGAGAAACTTGAATGCGACGGCTGCAGTAGGTGCGATTCGTGCGAACTAGCTTGGCATGATAGGCTTGATTTGTCAAATATGATTGTAATCAAGCGGAATTCACGTCTATTAATCTCAAATCCTTACCAGTTCCAGAGATTGGTTTTTGTAAAGTGTTAAGGATAATTGGAAAAACAGAGGCTGTCTTGCAACCCGATGTCTATGTTCAGCTGAGCAACTCCCAACACCCAACAGTAAGTGGAGACTATTTAAGGTGTAACAAGTACATCTTGACTTTTCATGTTTCAATAATAAGTGCCGTTGTCCTGATAATTTAATAATTTGGATGGTTGGGTTCAGACAATTGACCCGATCATGTTACTGCTCACTTACTGCTGCGACTTTACTTATCCGCTGAATCAAGATTTTTTTTTTCTTTTGAAATTAAGTTGTTTGAATTTAAATTATTGCATCTTCCAATGGAAGACTAGGGACCGCTGGAAGCTTTTCGTCAAACGTTAATCATTCAAATCTTGATAGGATTGCCAACGAATCTTCTGAATTTTCCACATTCAAACCACTCCCGTTATAATAAGTATTTCCCATCACACCCATACCGTTGAACGTGTCCAGGAGAGTTCAATTCAACTAGCCCAGTTGTCCATCCAAATCCTTTAGTTATCAAAATTCACAAGTCTCAATTTGTGTTAATACTACAACACAGTTGTAGGATTTCAGTGAATCAAGCTGCCCCCAGAAGGTAAATCTGCCGCTTCATGCATTATAACAAGTGTGCAAGAGAATACAAGTTCTTCGAAAATTTTAAGTTCTCTACTTGCAAATTTGAAAGACAGCCTTCATAAGAAAGTAGGCGTAAGGACTCGGCCAGGCAAAAGGTCTGTTGCTAATATTCAATGCATTGTCGCTATATAAATCTGGTTTACATGTTCCATTTTGCCCAATGCGCAGATGAATAAAACGTAATTACTTCCACAGCTTCCTTAAAGACATGTTTTTCTCGGTCTCCTTCTTCATCACCTTTGCCACTGCCATCTCAAAATCTTCTTGTGTTACATGGACTCTCCTTTCTCTCAAAGCGAACATGCCTGCTTCTGTGCATACCGCCTGCAAAAAAAAAAGGAGTTTGCCAAACAAGCACAAACACACGCAGCAAAGTCAATAAGACACATTTCAGTTTGTCAAACAAGCACAAACACAAGCAGCTAAGTTGATAAAGACATATTTTATAAATCAAAACTATTCGCGCTTGCAAAAGCAACGTTTAGTTATCCAACTTATTTACTAACGTACCAAAAACATTTTAAATAAGTTTGTCAGAATTGTTAACAATCATGATAGACCTCATAGATGTCGTACGAATGACCTCAGCATATGTATTGATATATCAAATTGTTAACCAAGCAATTATTGTCAATAAACTTGACTGAGTCTAAATATCTTGTATTCTCTCTCTCTCTCTCTCTCTCTCTTTTTTAAGCAAAATTACGAGCACCTTCCAAGCTTCTAAAACAACATTACACAACCTTGAAACATGAGAGAAAATAGATTTCAATAAAACTAACAAAGCTTGAAACATAACAATCTTCAAATAATCATCTCTCCTGTTTTTGATTAGGAGGCTAGGAGAAAAGGTGGGGGGAGGGAAACGATCTAGCAGACAAGATGCTATTCACAGTTTGCCCACCATATTCCAATTGGATGAATATTTTCTCTATCCAGAAACTGAACACAATTTAATTAATTATATGCAAACATACCTTAAGCTCTGCACCAGAAGCACCGTTCATCTTCTCTGCAATCTTCTTGAGATCAATTCCCCGCATCAAATTCATTCTTCTAGAATGTATTTTCAAGATGTCCAGACGAGACTGCATACAATTTAACAGACAACATAAGTACCTATGTAGCATCTCACTGCATGCTCTCTAAAAACAGAGAAATTCTAGTACAACTGTAGCAGCAGAACACTGCCTTTATATGATTGCTCTATAACTGCAGGTTCTTCACAATACCCAAAAAGGGTTGACCACAATGGCAAAAGAACCAGAACAACTACCTAACTGAAAATGGTTGCCTTTATAATGAAGTCTAAAATGACAGAATTTTCTCTAGGATAGTAGCAGTGCTTTACAACGGCATCAGCATAATAAAAGATTTCACAAATCATATATGTCAGGAATCACTAAATAACAGAACATGAAAATGATTCTTACTTTCTCCCCCAGAGAGACTGTCACTAGACAATTAAGTTTAATCGGCACTAATGCAAACCTTGACACATAACACAATCAATGATGCATAATCAAGAATTCACAAGAATGCGGTTTTGTCAGTTCAAATACGATCCCCAGCATACCTTTCCTTCTTCAAACATGTATAAGAACAAGGTAATCAATTTGGGAGTCACATTATATGCCTCTAACAAGAAAAAAATTGAAAATAGCACTAAAATGCTTGCAGGAACATAAAAATGATCACTAAATGGCATGTACCTCCTCATTCGGATTAGGGAATTCAATCTTCCTGTCAATTCGTCCTGGCCTAAGAAGAGCTTGATCCAGGATATCAATCCGATTTGTAGCCATCAGAACCTGTTCACCAATGCAATCATAGTAGGTAAGGAAGCAATAAAAATAACTGTAGGCAAAACCATAAGATGGTCTCCCTAGTTCATTACATTAGTATTTCTGAGAAGTAATTAATACCTTGATCTTGTTAGATGCTTCAAATCCATCAAGTTGGTTGAGAAGCTCCAACATGGTCCTCTGCACCTCACTGTCACCATTGCCACTTCCAGATTCCATTCGAGCAGATCCAATACTGTCTATCTCATCCATAAATATGATCGATGGAGCATGCTCCCTGTCGATAAGAGAAGGAGAAGGAACCACTTAAGTAAAATAAGAAATATAAAGCCAAAGTACAACAATATGATAGATACAGACGGAAGCAGCGCTACTTTGTGTTTCAGGCTACAGAAGATCTGGCTATTGGCTAATGACCAATCCCAGATAACAGGTAAATGACACATTAAAAAAAAAAAAAAAAGAAGGGCTTTGAAATCAAACTCGTACATTGTCACCTCACTAGTATATATAACATGTTTTACTTTGCATTTGTACCTGTTTAAATGAAGCAAAAAAAGAAAGGAAGAAGAACAAACCTGGCCATAACGAATAGTTCTCTAACCATTCGAGATCCCTCTCCAATGTATTTCTGAACTAATTCAGAACCAGAAACCCTGATAAAAGTACAATCAGTATGATGGGCCACAGCTCTAGCCAACAGAGTTTTCCCAGTACCAGGTGGACCATACAGCAGGACACCCTATAATTTATGGCAGAGAGCAAGATTTAGTCTTACATTGTAGTCATATAAGAAACAAATGAACAAAATGCTATGACTTGGTAGCTTGACAGTACCTTTGGCTGAGCTATTCCAAGACTCTCAAACAATTCAGGATGTTTAATTGGAAGTTCTATGACCTGCAAATTTTACCACATAGCAGGTGTAAAGAATCAAACCAATCCACAATATGGGATTAATAGTGGAGCACCATACCAGACCAAAAAGTAGTAAGCCATAAATGAAATAAATAAGAAAGAGCGAGAGAAACCTCTTTTATCTCTTTTATTTGTTGGTCTAGACCACCAATCATGTCATATGTAGAATCTGGAACTTTTTCAACTTTCATAAGATTAACCAAGGGATCTACTTTGCTTGGTAAGATCAGATGGAGAACATAGCTGTCATTACGAAGAGCAACTCTAGTTGATGGTGTGATTTTTGTGATATCAATATTCTTATCAATATCAACAACATATTTTCCTTCTGGATGAACCTGGAGAGGAAATTAGAAAATAATAGCAAAGTAAGATTGAAACACTCGCTCCATCACGACACCGTGAATAGCAGAATAATTACAATTAGCTACAGTTTTAAATAGCTTCTGTTCATAACAAATTTTCAGAATGTAACAATATGTTAGTCCCATTTAAGTAAAGTCAAATAAAGAGCTACAAACTAAGTAGGGATAAAAGGATTACATACCTTGACTAAAACTTTGTTTTTACCCATAACTTTCACAACCTCACCAACGTAGGATCCAGGCTCCTGAAGCAGCTGCAGTTCCTCTCTAAGCATTCTCACTGTAAGATATGTAACATAATAATTACTTACACAAGAAATGGACTAAAGGAATGAATGCAATAAAAATAAAGATAACATTCTCTTGAAATTCATCTTCTTCCATTAATAAAAGTTCCATATATGCATATGTTTCCAAGTTAAGGCTGCCATAAACAGAAGGCCCCATAACAAGTAAATGACAATAAGAAAAGAAGATGATTACACAGCATCAACAATCACCAAAATGACCATTCCACTTCAAACCACACATAATTTCCAACCATACGGAAAAATATAAGGATTTATCAAAGCACATTTTATTGAAAATATCAAATGACAACTTCTGGCTACAATTTTCACTTGCAAAAAATTGAGGCCTTCAAAATTCAACCAATATTTTGGATAGTCTACTACTAAGTTTCAGTTAAGACTCCTCCAGGTGCGGTTGAATTAGAATATGTACTACAATTTCCAATTAACTTCCATTTCATCAACCAAAAAGTTGTGTCAGATCTAGAAAAAAGTCAAACAAATCTCCAAACTCAATAAAATCCTTGTTTCACTGCTTTTTTATCATCTAACGCAACCCAATTTCCAGAGTAACCAGCATATGTAATCATCCCCTTAAGCTCTACAAATTACTAAATTATTAATCTTCCTCTACTCTTACTCTACAAATTACTAAATTATTAATCTTCCTCTACTCTTATTACCTTTTGTTCAACCAAATATCACTATTTTCTCACAGATCAAAACACCAATATAGCAACTAACAACTTTCACTACATATAAAAAACCCTAATCCCAAATCGACGATCTCAATGAACCCAAAAATAAAAAACAGAAAAAGGGAAATTATTCCAATAAATCAAGATAAGAAAAATAAGATTAGATTAGAGGACCTCGAGAATTTAGCTCATTGCGTTGAGCTTCGAGACGGTTGAGATTGTGGGTTTTTTGGCGGAGATTGAGCTGGAGCTCGTGGATGTGTTGGAGATAGTATTGCCGGAGGCCTTCCCCTTGCTTGGCGCCGCTTTTGGCGGTGCATATCTCTTCTGCCGAAGCCGGTTGCTTCCTCTCGATACCCACCGTCGCCATTGAGTTATGCTTCTTAGGTTCTTGCTTTCGGCTACTACAATGGCACGGAGTTTCCAAAAGAGGTTTTCTTTGATAACAAGTTTTGAAATTGGATTTCTAACAGAGGTGAAATGAAGTTTTTGCTTGGGTTTATATATCTCTCTCTGTGTTCGGTCATCAGGGAAACTGGGCTTGTGGCAACGATGGGTAGATGGGTTGGGCCGTGAGCAACGTTTTGGTGGCTTTCTTAGGTATAGAGTAAAGGTCCGTCAAGCTAAAAAAAATAAAATAGAAAACAAACTCCAATTTTTTTCCTTAAAAAAATTCCTTCATTAAGCTTTAAATTAAATTTAAAAATATATTATTCTTTATCTTATATAAAATTCAACTTTCTCAATTATATTTTAAATTATACTTAATTGTTTCTGTCGCAAGTACGCCGTGTCGCCATTGAAGGATTTTGAATTGGGCTCAAGCTTGAATAACGCCTTGTCGGGCTAGTGGGGAAAGAAGGCCTAAAAGCCTTCTAGCTCTATATAAGAGAAGATCCGTAGCAAGTTTCTCCTTGCGCCTAGCCCTTTGATTTTCGTTGCTCTGCGCCTGACTTCAGACTCCTGTGAACACAATAGATTTTTCTTATTTTTCCCTAACATTTTCGCACCATCATCATCATCTTGCTCAGAGCCGAGGGTTAGGAGGTGTGGATTCACGCAGTCAAATCCCAAATCCAAATCCCAGCAATCAAAGCGTCTTCCCACCTGTATTAAACTACCGCCATTTCTTTTTCTTTTTTCTTTCTACTGCTAACATCTCTCTGTCTGAACAGTTTGATCCCATAAAGAATTCCCAGAAAAAAGTATCTTTTTTTTTTTATTCTTCTCTGGGTTTGTGTAGATTTGTACGGATTTTGAGGTTGTTTTCTTGTTTTCTTTGGAGATAATAAAAGAAAGAGATTTCTTTTTTAGTTTGTGCTTGATTTGCAAGTGAAAAAGAAATGGACAAGAAAAGGATTGCGGTCCCTCTTGTATGCCACGGCCATTCGCGCCCCGTCGTGGATCTCTTTTATAGTCCTGTTACTCCAGATGGCTTTTTTCTCATCAGTGCCAGCAAAGGTAATTGCTATATTGTTGTTCTCAGATTATTATTTTTTCTTTAAAACGCTTTATGATTTTCTGTTTGTTTATTGTATCTGGAAATGGGGTTTTCATATAAGTAATCGGTTGTCTTAAATGGCGCTTTTTTTTCTCAATCTATTTTAGGCTAAGTTTTAGTCTATATTTGATTGATTTGATTTCATTATATTTTTGTAAATGGTGGTAATAATTTGTTTGTTATAATGTTAAGACTTACTGTAATTCTTCGTAGAACTATGAAAGATATGCCCTTCTGTCGAGGGACACTTTGATATTAATCTCATGCTCAGAAAAATGGGGCTTTACTTGTTTGGTTCAGATTCCAGTCCTATGCTGAGGAATGGAGAAACAGGAGATTGGATAGGAACTTTTGAAGGACACAAGGGTGCAGTGTGGAGTGTTTGCTTGGATACAAATGCATTACGTGCTGCTTCCGGTTCTGCTGACTTTACTGCGTATGGATTCGTTCTTGATCCCCTTCTCTACAATGTGTTGTTCTTGTACTGTCAAAGTTGTTTAATTATTGTTATTATTATTATTATTATAATTCTCATAGTTGTTATATATGCTGATAGTGTATTTAATACGAAATGTCTTGAAACACCTCAAGAGGCCTGTGGGAAATTCTTTATATGTTTACTCCATGGACATGGAGTGACTCTATGTTACACTCTAGCGTGACCATTTGTATCACTCTTTTCCTTGTGCCTGCTCTATACAAATTTCTATTTACTGTTGTCTTGTTGATTCTCAAATAATGTATTATATCTCTTAAAAATGGACCTTACCCTTAAAAGGTTACTTGCTCTAGATAACTGCTCATGCTTCAGTCTCCTGCTGCATTAGTTTGAATTGGGATCATGTAACTGGAGTGGTATTTATTTATTTCATCTGCTGTTTCTGAACAGACTTATTCATTCATTAAAATTTGACATATTATGTGATTTTTCAGGAAAGTTTGGGATGCACTAACTGGTGATGAATTGCACTCCTTTGAACACAAGCATATAGTTCGAGCCTGTGCTTTTTCCGAGGTAAAGTTGGTGTCCATTCCGTTTAAACTTTCACTTAGGAGAATAAATTGTGTTCTTAGGCGAGTGTATATATGGTGGAATATGGTAGGGAAAATGAAAGAAAGCTATGATTTTTTGGTATGTGTAACGGCTTAGTTTTGTGAATGATCAATCATTTGATAAAAGGATATTTATACGATAAACTAGGCAGGTTGTTGAACAGCTCTCTTGGTTTTGGTCCTCATTATTAAATATTTCGAAAGTATTTCGAAGGTTGATAAATAGTAATGCCTGTTTCTAAATCCAAGCTGGCAGTAAACAAGTTAGTCCTCGATCTTTATTTTCTTTGGTTGTGTCAGACAGAGAAATGTTAACCATGTTTGGTTTTGAATTTTGACACCTGGTCAACTTGTAAAGGATGGTTGTCTCAACTATCATAATCTTTTTAATCCTTTTGTTACTCCTTTGAGGAATTTATCACAGTTTACTCGATGCTTACCTCCTCTGTGGGTTATTGAATCATGTTTTTAGCATTCTGCCCAACACCAGGGAAGGAACCTCTACCTTCTCTGCTATTATGGATATTTTTCCACTGATAAAGCCATAAGGGTTGATAGTATAGTTTTGAAATCCTTAAATAAGAAAAAAAAAATCCTGAATATACGTAAGTGCATCTTTGTCCAAATACAAAGTCATAGGAACCGTGGTGAAACTTGGAATTATTGCATTATTCTATGTATCTGCAAATATCAATATTTGGTGTTTGTATTAAAGGTATTTTGCTCCTCTTCAGTAAAATACTGTTATGGAATGGTTGGGTTCATTGTAACCTAATTATTTTCTTTAGACCAATTACCCCTATTTGTTAGTATATCTATTTGTTTTACTTCTTTTTCTTAATTATTCAACTCATTCAAGGTTTTTTGTTCTGGTAACAGGATACACACCTTCTATTGACTGGGGGAATAGAGAAGGTCCTTCGTATTTATGATTTGAATCGTTCAGATGCAGCTCCAAGAGAAGTGGACAAATCTCCTGGTTCGGTCAGAACTGTTGGTTGGATGCATAGTGATCAGACAATATTAAGTACTTGCACTGATATGGGAGGTGTCAGGTATCCATCTTCCTCCATGTTTGGAGGTCTTTCATGTAATTTCTGTAACATTTGTGATTCATTTTTCTTTAAAAGCAATCTTTTGCTTGCATTTTTATCATTATTGATTCCTATTATATGTGTGGATGGTTGTTGTCTTGTTGTAAAAACTGCATTGGATCACCTCAGTTTTTTTTTTTTTCTTTCAATTTCTGGTAACATGACCCTTTGGTGATTTTGAGATCAAATGCATGATTTGTTCTTTCCGCTTATTACAGAGGGAGAGAAAGCAGAAAGGCACCTGATGGTTGAGTAGTTGCAGTTCCGATGCTTGCCTGATTGTTGATATAATAATTTTTTACTTAAAGCAATTACTTTTACAGTGTATATAACTATGCTGATTTTAAGGCTGTTATTAACCTAGTCTCGTATTTGTCTTGGTCTTTTATGGCATCTCTGTATCTCCTATCACTGAATTTCTTTGTGACTGCAGATTATGGGATGTAAGGAGTGGTAAAATAGTTCAAACACTGGAGACCAAGTCATCTGTGACCAGTGCTGAAGTGAGTCAAGATGGTCGATATATCACAACTGCAGATGGATCCACGGTTAAGTTCTGGGATGCAAACTAGTAAGTTCTGAATTTTGAGCCAGATTGGTCTGATTTTTGTGCTAGAATTGCTGCTTTTATTGATTACTATATTTCATGCATTATCCCATCAGCTTTGGGTTGGTAAAGAGCTACAACATGCCATGCACAGTTGAATCAGCCTCTTTGGAACCGAAGTATGGAAATAAATTCATAGCCGGAGGAGAAGATATGTGGGTTCGTGTTTTTGATTTCCACACCGGGGATGAGATAGGTATGTTCATAAACATAAGTTTGACCAGACTTTGATGATGTAATGCTGATTAGCATGTGAATTTATTTCTGGAATTCAAATATGATATGTGAGAAAATATGTGGCTGTAGTTTGTTCGGTGGATTTGGTGCTTGAATTCAAACATCATGTATGATCTTGCATTTTTCTGTTTCTGCTTCTCTATGCTTAACTAGTATTTCCCCGTAATTGCTGATTTACATCTGATGTGCAGCATGCAACAAGGGTCACCATGGTCCTGTACACTGCGTGCGCTTCTCACCGGGAGGGGAATCATATGCCTCAGGATCTGAGGATGGAACTATTAGAATATGGCAGACAGGCCCTTTGACTCACGACGACACCGAATCATTTGCAGCAAATGGGTCAGTTGGGAAGGTGAAGGTATCCACGGAAGAGGTTTCGCGCAAGATCGATGGCTTGCATATAGCAGAAGAGGGCAAGACCAAAGAGAAAGAAGCCGTGAATGAGTAACAAAGGTGATGTTCAGAGCTTTGTCTCTGCAGGCATAAGCATAACCACATTGAGCCAAGATCTTTAAGATAGCTTTTGCTATGATTAGATAGACTAGACTGCAGTATTTTTTTTGTATAATTTCTAGTTTTGTGTAGAATAGACCAAAATGTTTGATAAAAGCTATAATGGCAATTTTATGTTCCCCTCTGCATTTTATTAAAAAAGATTGCTATTTTCATTGAAAGAAACATAAAGAACCTTTAATCCTAATTTCTACTGAATTATTTGATTTAATTTAATGATAAAAATATATAATTTTGCCTAGGGCAAATTTTATTTAGGTTTATTAATTTTAATTTTAATTCAAAATTAATCTATTAGTTTAAGAAATGAGCATTTAGTTCAAAATGATCAATTTGACTGCATAAAATAATTGTTTCATAAGAGACTATTAAAAAATTTATTAATTTAAATATTTGTTACTCATGTAGATATAAATGGTTAACTTATAAAGAGGTACCTTATATTATCCACCCAATTAAGTAAAGTTAAGGCATTAAATAATTGGGTTTGGATGGGATTTAGGTACATGTTATGGGGTAGGGTTTGGGTAATAATTTAGGGAATTCTATTATTCAAAAATCTATTATAAAATAATATTTTTTAAATATTATAATATATATATTTATTTATAAATTATTTATTATTAATATAATAAATAACTAAATAAATTTATCAAGTATTTTGATTATGATTTTTAAAATTAATTTATTTTTATGAATTAATTTAAATTTATTAATTTTTTTTAATAATATAACATTAAATTTAATTTTAATTTTAATTTTAAAAGTCAAACTTTCATTTGATAATATTTATATACTACATAGGTAAGTTTTGAACAATAAAAATAAAAATATTTAGATAGTTAATGAGTTCGAATAATGTAAATTATTAATTAAGTTTGAAGTTAGGTACTGCAAAATTTGGGGGGATTGACTTTGTTGACATTCATAATTATTCATGTAATGTCAATAATACAATTTTTTGGAATTGAAAAATAAAAATTTACATAAAATAATTTTAAAAAATAATAATAAAATTCATGATTGGTATTTAAGAATATATTATTATTTAATTCTAATTTATTAATTGATTAATTTATGCTAACATGAATTATTCATAATTTTAAAATAAAATATCTATCTTTAAAATTAATGAACTATAATTAAATTATACTATAAAACTTTAAGCATTTTAATGAAATTTACTTATTTATTTAATAATATTAAAAAAATAAAAAATTTTAAAAAATTCTTTACTTTATTTATTCTATAAAATCCTCTTTTGGTATCTGACATACTTTGAGAAGTCAATTAGCATGAGAGTACATATAAAGTAAGAACAATTCCCAATGGCTAAACAAAACATTAATAATCCTAAAAAAAGGAAAAAAAGCATTATTTAAATAAAATAAATCAATATAAAAAATACTAAAAGTATTAATAAAATATTTGATTTACCACTATCGTAATTTTATAGAAACAGTAGGGTTCTTTCACTAAAGAACCCAACATAAATATCCTTCTGTTCCGAGGTTCAGAGGCAATCTTCCTTCGAAGAATAGCTTTCTGTTTCCCACCACCATAACCAGTAATCTCTGTCTTCTATTCTTTACCCAGATAACCTCTCTTTTCTTTCTCTTTTTATCGTTATATTTTGTGGGTCAGTTTCTAATTTTGGCGGGAAAGGATGTCTGGGAAAGGTGCGAAAGGTTTGATTATGGGCAAAACCTCGGCTGCCAACAAAGACAAAGATAAGAAAAAACCCATCTCTCGCTCTTCTCGAGCTGGCCTCCAGGTAGATCTTTCTTTTCTTTTGTCCTTTTTCGTTTCTTGTTCTTATCCCAATTTTTTATTTTTTTATTTTCGTTTTTTGGGTTTTTTTTTAATCCTTTTGTTCATGGATACGATTTTAGCCTCTGGCTGAGAACGGCTGAAGCTGACAGTGATTTGATAACTGATAAGGATTAATCTAAGTTAATAATAATTATAATAGGATCTTTTTCAGTGTTTGATAAATTAAAGTACTGGAATGTCAACGATGGTTAATCGTTGATGACTCTGTTTCCCACTGTTATTTTCAGCTTTCATCCTTGAGAATAGTATATTGTTTCGTGTATCCCTCTCTTTCAATGGGACCTTAGTCCTCTGGCTTGTGGCTAAATTTGATTTTAGTCTGTTAACAATTACAATTTACAGTAGTTTAGAATAGGACAGGCTCAAAAAGGCTCTAATAACCGGTGTTCTTTTGTGATTGAGTGGGGCACAAGAAAGTTTCATTGTTATGGGATGGAGAGCGTATTGGGATGTTTGGACTGCCAGGTCCCATAAATCTCTGCATTTTAGAGGTTGTTCTCTTGTTCCAAGTGGATCTCAACTGTAAGATAGTCTATAGTTGCTTTTGTCTTCGATGTTTCTCCAATTATGTCAGGCATAAAAGAATTGCATGTACTCTTGCTGTGGTTATTCTGTGTTGCTCTTGATCTACTTTGGATCTTTGGGACCTAAAGTGTTCTCTTTAAGCCAATTGCTCTAGAGTACATACTTTTTCTGTTCTGATTGATTAGTATCACTTCTGTTAATTGTTGTTTCTGAATCACTAATTCGGACATCACTAGAAATTGAGTTTCATATGCTATGTTTTCCTTCAGTTGTGAAATTTTTGTAAATGTGTGACCTGCAGTTTCCTGTCGGTCGAATCCATCGGCTACTAAAGTCAAGGACCACAGCACATGGCAGAGTAGGAGCCACTGCTGCAGTTTATTCTGCTGCTATTCTGGAATATTTGACTGCAGAGGTACTGGAGCTGGCTGGAAATGCAAGCAAGGATCTCAAGGTGAAACGTATTACCCCCAGACACTTGCAGCTTGCTATCCGTGGTGACGAAGAACTTGATACCCTGATTAAGGGAACGATTGCCGGCGGTGGTGTTATCCCTCATATCCACAAGTCTCTCATCAACAAGTCATCCAAGGACTAGACTATAACGGGTCTATACCGAGATGCATTTCGTTGCTGTGAACTTGCTATTTGATACCATGGATTTATGAGGTCTGCTATGATAGTTTAGCCATGCATTTATATGTTTAATTAATTTGTTGAAACCTAGGGCGGATCCTCTTCTAGCTGCTGGACTGGGTTTGTTTTCGGTCTTTTTCTTTTCCTTTTCTGATATATGCTGTCTATACCGGCATTATTTAGCAGATTGACTGACATGGTGGCTGTTCTTTAAGGTTATTGATGTAGTGTGAGATTAGATGTTAGTTTGAGATTTAGCACCAGGAATTCCGCATGTATTCTTAAACTGCGTTCATGTACCTCCTGATGAATGGATATGGCTGCCTAATGTCTCTTTGATTTTTATGATCAAATTGCTTGTTCCGTGGCCTACTCTAGCAGTTGCCGACTGTCCTGGCAAGTCCGAAGGTGAGGTATCAAATTAGAATAGTTCAAGCCAAGCGTGTATGCCAATTGGATTAGGAGCTAATTTAGCAAACTTCGACGCGCAATTGACTAATTAACCATACTTTACACAGTTTCCCCCAAGTACCAAGGTTCAGTTCTTCTGCATTCTGCCATCTTGTCTGCAGCTAACATGGATCTTGGCAAACGGTAGAAGGTAATGGGATTTCTGTTAAGCATTAAAAACCGAAAAAGGTAGCACTTGACTTGGGAAAATGGATTATATGTTGAGTTGAACTGATTAAACGGGTAGCTACTTAAATAACACTTTTATTACTAGCAAGTTGATGGTAATAAGAATCATAAAGATCAGAAGCATGAGGCTACAATGCTGTCGATAAGTTAAATTGGTTACAACTTCCAATCCCAATTCAAATCTCTCGATCATATATGAGATCTTGAGACAAAGTCAACCTTCTCATGCAGTGATCTAAGTAAAAAAATGCTCTAATGTTTCCATAACACCCTCCAATTTCAACAAATTTGTTACCCCATGAATAACCCATTCAAGCTACACCCATTAAACAACTTAAAACTAGATAACTAAAGGCAATATGTCATGCACCCAATGCTGAAACTACCTCTCATCCTGTTATGCAATAGTAGGGATGAATCTCAAAAGTGAGATGGCATTACGTGAAAATTTTACTGCAATGGCAGCATGTTATTCTGGAATTTAGATGGATGAGACCCTAGGAACATCAACTGGGAACTTGTGGACCTCATCCATCCATGGGTTTTTCTCCTTCGCCGGATTTATTGTCCTCAAAGCTTTCCACACCGCACTGTTACACTTGAATCCTGAACCGAATGCTATTTGCCATGTTCTGTCCCCCTTCCTGATCCTACCCTTTGCTTCTGAATAAGCCAATTCATACCAAAGAGAACTGCTTGAGGTGTTGCCAAATCGGTAGAGAGTCATTCTTGATGGTTCCATGTGCCATTCAGACAGCTGCAAATTCTTCTCCAGTTCATCCAAAACTGCTCTTCCTCCAGCGTGAATGCAGAAATGCTCAAAAGCTAGCTTGAAATCTGGAATGTATGGCTTGACCTTCATTTTGAAAAGCTTCTTTCCAACCAATGTAGCGAAGAAAAGCAGCTGCTCAGACGTTGGAAGAACTAGAGGCCCCAACGTAGTGATGTTGGTCTTCAAAGCATCACCAGCAACTGCCATGAGATCCTTTGACAATGTAACACCAATCTTTCCTAAGGAGTCTTCTTCCTGGGTAACACAGGTGAAGCACTTATCATCCGCACCCTTGTGAGTGCGAACAGTGTGAACCAATTGGTATTTGGATCTTCTTCTGTCAGAGCGTTTGTTAGAGAGCAGTATTGCAGCCCCTCCCATCCTAAATAAACAGTTTGAAACAAGTTTTGAGCGATCATTCCCAAAGTACCAGTTCAAGGTGATGTTCTCCATGCTGATAACCAGTGCATAGGAGTTTGGATGGACTTGAAGAAGATGTTTTGCAAGATCTATTGAGATCAAACCTGCACTACAGCCCATTCCTCCCAAATTGTAGCTTTGAATATTCCCTCTAAGCTTGTATTGGTTGATAACCATGGCAGACAATGATGGTGTTGGATTAAACAAGCTGCAGTTCACAATCAAAATTCCAATGTCTTTGGGTTTTACAGAGGTCTTAGCCAAAAGCTCATCAATAGCACCAAACATAACAGCCTCTGCTTCTTTTCTAGCTTGTTGCATTGATGGGTTAGGGGGAATATTGAGGACAGCCTCTGGAAGATATGTTGAATCCCCAAGTCCTGACCTTTCAAGGATCCTGCGCTGAAACTGAAGATTCTCCTCTGTGAATGTACCAGTCATTTCAGACTGATCCATGAAGATCCTTTTTGTGCATTTCCGAGCTTCATCTGGTTTATAGCAAGCAAAGTTGACAAGGTAAACAGGACGAGGGCGGGTTAGAAAGTAGAGGGTACACAAGAAAACGAGAAGGGTCGAGCAGATGATAACAGAAATGAGGTTGTATTGAAGATTCTCCCAAAGATCATAAAGATCCTGGAAGGAAAATGTTGAGAGCTGCGCTGCGATTACAACTACAAGAGGGGAAAGGAAGAGGTACATTCCATGGGTGATTAAGTAATGGTATCCAAGTTTCACATATTTTAGCTTAACTGATTTCTTAAAATCAGGGAGATTCCGAGACGACGGTGGGATCAAAGCTTGCTCTGGTTTTGACTCTGCCATCTTTTCCCTACAAAAGATTGAACTCATGAAATTAGATCAAATGCAAAAAAAAAAAAAAAAGTCGGAATAAAAGACAATTTCAAACAAAGAAGGTTCATAGCCGGCAAAACGAAAAGAAGGTAAATATAAGTAGGCTTTTCAAAAGTAAAGTTGAACCCGAAATTTCTACCTGATCTTTTTTTTTTTTTTTTACGCTACCTGAAAGATGAGCATTATACTATCTAGATCCCTAACAAGTTTGAAAAGCTAAATCCAGAATGATAAAGTAAATTCCCATTGCCAAAGAAAAAAATTACTTTTTTCACCATTTCTGTCACCATAAAATCCTTTTTTTCCCTTAAAAAATTAAGTTTGACAGATCAAATCTAATTAGGATTTTGCAAACCCAGATCAGACTTTCAAACCAAATTCATAAACTGTCCATAGTTGGTCAGAATTATAGCAGGAAAAACATAAAAAACCCAGATCAGCATTTGCATAAAAAAAACCAACTTTTCCAATAATTCGGATCAATTAGCCAGAGAAAATACCACACAAAGACAACCCAGATCATAACTCACCCCAAAACAGAATAAAATCCAATATAAATGTAAATTAATTAAAAAAAAAAAAAAACAGATCCAAAAAACTCACCTTGAGGCTGCTTGATCCCAAAAGTCACCGAAGGTTACTTGAATCTATTCAAGAAAGGCCACGGAGAAGAAGAAGAAGAGAGAGCAATGCTAAAAAAAAGGCAAAATAAAATACGAGGCGCCTAAGTGCGTCCAAAGGAGAAGAGAGATCAACGGATATTAAAATTTTTGAAAGGAATCAATTATAATAAACTATAAAGTACAAAATAAATAACCAATTATTTAAAAAAAGGAAAATCCGTTTTTGCTAAAATAGAAATGGGAAAATGATGAAGAAACCAAACAAAGAGTGAGACGCGTTTTGTTGAAGAGGCGGCGCCGTCTGGAGGTTTGGAAACGTTTGACCGTGTTCTCTCTCGGAGTTCACGGCCAAAAAACCGTTGTCGTTTAGTAAATCAGACGGCTCCGCTTAGGTTTCAGCCAGTTGCTGCCAGTCTGCCAAACCCTCCTTTTAAAGATTGCCTGTGATAATACAACTCTGCATGTCATCCAGAAATTTTGAAAATAACAGTAGAAAGTGCACATTTGAATTGTCAAATATGTCGCATTTTTTTATGTAAAAAATATATTTTAATTTCTATTATCATTATATTTTCATGGATTTTAAACTTATCTAAATAATAAATATGTGAATATGGTTTCTCTTTTGTTGTTGATATCATTTTCATGCAAAATAGATTGGAGAAAGAAGAAAATTTCAATGATTGATCAATATTCATGTCAGTTGGTCTAAACTCAATTTAATTTGGTGCTATTTTTGTAAAATTCACACATTTCAAATTAAAATAAAAAAATAAAATTTACAAGGAGAAAAAAATACTTTATTAGTAAAACTAAGCATATTTCTTTTTCATATAATTTCTCGTTTCATTTGATTTAAATTAAGATTATTTTTTATGATTAAAATTGTAAATTAATAAAAAAAATATTTCACATATAATAAGTGAAATATTTAAACTTTACAATCGAATTAACTAAATTACGTTTACTTTTATATCATATTACAAAAATTAAATAAAAAGATAAGACATGTGATTGTCTTTTTGAGTTAAAAATTTTTGTTGTTAATGTATTTAATATGAAATCTAAATTAATATTAATTCGATACAATATTTTTGTTATATATCGTATGTAAATTTTCTATTAAATTAGCATAAAATAATTTAAATATCAAATGTTCATTGGTTTTTTTTTTTAATCAAATTGGGATAGAAAAACTGTATTAAATCCGATGGACCACTGGTTTCCAAGTTCAGCCAATCGAACTGGTGGATGAACCATTTGATTTTAAACCAAAAACTGAAGGTTGTTTTGCCTTTTCATGGAGTAGAGCAAACATTGCCTAAAGTTAATGGCAGAGACCAAACTATGTCGAGAAAAATCTATCGATGGCACTTTCCATGGAGTTTGATCACATGGTTACCAACTGGAAGTCACATGAATTTCTCCTCATTGTCTCCTTGCGGCATGGCTGTAATATTCTAAAGGGTCCATGCCTAGCTGTCGTTGCATGAGTGAATGGAAACATGCTTCAACTTAACGCATGCTTTTAGGCAAGATTTTCATTTCGGCAAGAACAAAATGCTACTGAATGATGATTTAATTTGCTACATATCCATGACATTTAGCAAGAACAAAATGCTTTTTACATGAAAGTTTCTCACGAAAGCAAAAATTCTTTCAGGGAAAGCCTATACTGTTTAATTACAACTTCCAAGAAAATGTCATGGTGAATTCAAGATCGGGAAGAATGGAGTGATCTTGCTATTCCAAAGTGAACTCCTCAAGCCAAATTAGAACTTCATTTCTCTTCAATGCAATCATCCATGGAAAGAATGGAGTCAGTAACTAAGATGATTAGAAACTCCACTGACAGTTTATTAGATAATAATTAATAAAGTAATACAAGTAATCCTAACAATTTGTTAAGAAAGAGTCGGGCATTCTATATCAATGGTCTCATCAACATTGCAGTCCCAAGATGTAAGCCGGCAAAGAAAACTAGTTATTATCTAGCTACCACCGCCAAGATAGTTCTAGAATTAATTAAAGAATCATCAAATTGCATAAAAGAAGCAATTAGAACAAAGACAAAGCATGCATACTGCTCGTCCAAGAAAAGTTTATGGCTAATGTTAGTAGCTATATGGAATTTGACTCCATATGTACTGAATTTCTATAATAATCTAAGTTGGTAAATATCACCTCTAGTGTGTTTTTACCCAAGGAAACAATGAAACCATGGGCTTTTCCAATGTCTTTGATACCCTTATTTCCATATTTTTCGCATTAATAAAAATGTGTTGCTTCAGAGCAATTACAGATAGTTATGTTATCTTAAGTTTGATTCTTGTTATTCCATTTGACTGATTGAGGCTGTGTTAAGTGCACAAAGTTGTGGCATGCATCTAGCAATATATCAGTAATGCCAAGAACAGCTATTATGATCAATGTTTTGGGGCGTATTGTTTTGGGGCATGTAGAGTGCTAACTTTGGGAGATATTGTTATGGTACTTTGTTCCTATATTTCTTCAACAAAGATAATTTTGCCTTTCAAAAAGGACGAATACTTAAGAACCATAAATGTTAAGACATCATACCATTGTAAAGTCCCATGTTCGTCCTGGATCATTGTAGCGCGCAAGCAAACAACCCATCTTAGGTTTAAGACCGTCTCTAATAAGACTAGAGCGCAATGCTTTCTCTTTCTCAAGAACAACATCTTCTGTAGGTTTTCCACTGAACTTCAATGCTGCAGCAATCCCTCCTTCCACTTTTCTCAATTTAACTTTTTCTTGACTCGGATCTGGTAGACTGTTGAAATACAAATACACACTGCTTAGTTGCTACAACAAAGCATGAAGGTACTAAAACTTTATCGTTGTCACTATCCAGTTTGGAAATATTAAACTGTCTGGTGATGTTTCAGACCCCAGCAAAACTGATAGACCTCACCTGCTTGTATCTTTCTCCAATGGAAGAACGATTTGGATGGATACCTGAGACAACTCAGGATCAAGTGCCTGGGTAAAGACAGGAGTAGTCATTGGTATCTTCTCCATTGTAGAATTCTTACCAAAGATATACCTATGCCAATGGAATCCATCAACCATATCAGAAGAGAAAGACAAAGGAAAAATTAAAACTGAAACCAACATACTGAAATGGATTTTCCAGAAGAGTTGAAAATACTAACCCAGCAACATCATTAAAGCCAGTTGACCCTGACAGCTTGTCTCCATTTGTTTCTACCACTATGAATGGTGTATATTTCCTTACCTGTAGAACACATAACTGTTACACAATTACCAGACATTCAAACAAATTACATTTTCTCAAAAAATGCTAGAGGAAACACTAGTTAAAGAGTCATTCTTCTAGGAAATAAGAAATGCTGTGTGCAAAGTGCAGTAATTTACGCCTCAAAACAAACAAAAGACATTAGCATGAATGGACAAGAAAATATATAAAATTATACACATTCCATATTAGTAAAACCCCATTGTTCTCTATCCATTGAGATAAACGAAGACACATCACAAACAGAATCCAGAGGCAGAGTAATCTATAGTACATCGTTGATACAAGTTTTCTCTAATGATCATACTTGATAATGAGTTAAGCTTACCAATAATAAAATTTCCTCTTTTTATTTCATGATTTTCCAAGTATAGGCTTATTTATGCCTTTATTGCTATAAAGCCAGAAGGAAATGAGTTACAGATTTTATTTCAAAAATTAAAAGAAAAAACCAGGAAAAAAAGAATACTACAACCTCATAATTTGCAGTCCTCTTCAGTATCTGATACCTGGGTGTCTCCAGATCAGGAGTCTTATAAATCCGCAACTGCAAGAAAATAAAAATAAAACTAAAAATTGACAAACAAGATGGGGCAGAACCACAAATTTATGCCATGAAATCCCATTTTGCAGCCAAATATAATGAGCCTCACCTGCCTAAACACATCCCATAAGCCTTCCAACGAAAAATACTCATTATTCTCTATGGAATCCCAGAAGTCCTACAGTATACATAACAAAATTCACTAAGATTACTATAATTTATCAAGTAGTACTCAAATTGTGTAATGAAGAATTAGTTTTGGAGAACTAAAATCCTTACCATATGGCTACAAAACTTGCCGTTCTTTGGGTTAATGCCCATGACAGAAGTTCCAGTAAAGACCAGCTCAGGCTTCCAAGGCGAAAGCATGAACTTCATCACCATAGTCCACCTTGTTGTAATCTCATAAGGTCCTGTCTATACCAACTCAACCAGTCAAATAAGCAAACACCCAAAGTAGAAAAAGTTGTCACACTCACACCATCGGAATTTATATATAAAAAGGAATGAGTTTACAATGAACCGAACCTGCTTGACCCAGTGCAATTGAAACAGAGGCCTAAAGAGGACTTTCAACAAAGAAATGTTAAACAAATAACCACCAATCGTATCATGCTTTGTTATTGGGTCCCTGAACTGGACTTGCTCGTCATATGCAGTCCGATCAATCCCTTGATCGTCAAACAGATGGGGAAGATCATCGTACAAGAAACTAACTAACCCATCAACATCAACAGTTGGTTTTGGCGGGCTGCTTTGGTCCACTAGACTTAATTTACGCGCCCATTTGAACTGTTGGTTCGTTGGAATGACTTCTTTTCTTGTTCTGAAGACTCTTGCAGGAGAAGGATGACAGGTAGAAGGGAGTCCAGTGGTGGTAACAAGTCGGAAACGGAAGCAAGCGGCGGGGATCGGCCGGATAATTTGAGTTGAAAGGTGAACGGTAGCCATTTTGAGTTGTTTGAATTTCCGAGTTCGAAATGAGTGGTTTTTGATTTAGTTTACGTGGAGCAATGTTGTGGCTTTGGTTTGAAGTTGAGGCAGACGGCAAACGTTAGCCAGGGAAATGTGGTTGCGGTCGGCTCATGACCTGAGGCCGAACTGGGCCGAGAGTGGGCTTAAAATGTAAGCTAGCCCAAAGTTCAAGGTGAGCCTGAGACCTTGGGTGAGCCATTCCCCCAATGGACCCATCCGGTCTGGCCTCTACTACTTTTTTTTTTTCCTAAAACCACTTTCAATTATTGAATCGAATATTTTTTATTAAAATAAATTTATATTTAATGTAATTTCAATTATTATTTGTAATATATATATATGTACATATATTTACTGTAAATAAATTTTTTATAATCATATCATGATCATAAACATATTTTAATGATATATATATAGGAGGAAGATTTTGCTAATGATATGTATTTTTTACAAAAAGTTTAAGAATAAAGAAAGTTGCCTCATTTACGACATCATGACATATGTAAATTCATTATTAAAATTTACGGATGTATTTTTGAATTTTCACATATTAATTTTGCTAACAATATATAGCCTTTTATATACATTATTAATGCTTCTATTAGATATAAATCAAGAACAAAGTTTCATTTTTAAGCAAATGAAGGCATGACAAAATTTACAACAATTTTTTTATTGATCGGTTAAGAAAAAGATATAGTATGCTATAAATTTAGATTCAAACTCAAATAACCTCAATTTTCACTCTTTAAATATTAAAAAAAATGCATAAACATGATAAACTCTTTTTTAAGAGTAAAATTGTAGAATTTGCCAAGATTTTAGAAAAGGGATGGAGAACTTAGTTGGAAAGATACAAGCACAAAAGTAATAAAACGATTTTTCATATACTCACAAATCTTTAAGATTTTTATCAACGTTTGTTAGTTCAAATGAAATGAGTTTAATATTTTTTAATTAAGATTTCAAATTCAAATTTTATAGAATTCAATTCGATTTGATTTTAAATCCAATTAAAAATCAAAAAGACTATTAAAGGATCTTGATAAAAGACATGTAACCTTTTTCCTCCACCATTATCCCCACGAATCAAGACCTCAATTGTAGCTTTCACTCAAACCAAGAACAACAAAAGGAAAAAATCAGACAGAATAAACCATTTTGCTGTCACATTTATTCATTACAATGACGCCACCTAGGATTTTACGTGGCACTTTTTGTCACAAGCTTCACACGCTCCGACTTTCTTCTTCCACAACCCTCCACGGGTTACGCCTCATCTTTCTCTCTATATAATCCTCTCCTTCTCCAGAATTTTTTAATTAATTTCATCAACCCAACCCAATTAAAATCTCCTTCCTCCGACCATGAGTAGCTCAAAGTCATGTGTCATCATGCTTGATGATGACAGTAACGTTAAAAGGTTAGGAAGCAGCTCAAACACGAGCAAGATCATGCATGATGATGATAAATTAGTTTGTTATCATGGATCTTATTCTAACTCGAAGTCAATGGTTAAAGGCGACTATGATCACACTCCATCCAAGTTAGTCGAAGGTGACGGAGATGATGATGATGATGATGGTGGTTATGACTATGCTCCCGCAGCGTAGGGATCAACATGATATTGTCAAAAACCCTAGTTGGTCTTTAGAGTGCTCTAAAACCCTAGTTAGTATGTAGTAGTAGTAGTGCAGTAATCATGCTTGCTTTGTTTTCTATGGTGTGTTTTTGACTGTTTTGGTTGTACTATAATTAGGGTTGACTTGTTTGGTCCTATATAACTAATTAACAAAGCTTTTTATGTAACATGCAAGATGTAATCTTAATCTTATGTTACGTTTGGACTTTTGAATGTTTAATTACTAATAATTAATGTTGGATGCACTTCTCTATTCTCTAACATCAGAGAGTCAAAGGAATTATTCAACCCACCAGCAAAGATTTTTTTTTTTCAATCACTTGATTAATGACTCCAACAACAAGACTGCTTATGCAATGTAATTATTTAATTATTAATTAATACCACGATTAATTTTGTAGTGCTGACTATGACTTGAAAATTCCATGCTTTTCTACATGAAGGCTGTATGACATAAACTATCAAATTAAAGTACAAAAATAATGTTTTCAACATGTATATATATATATATATATATATATATACATACACTCGGAGAGAAAAAAGACACCTTGATGTAAGACATAAGAACACTGGTTTATTCAAGATGAATAACATTTCTTTCAATTTAATTTAAAGCATAATCTCACTTTAAACTTAGTTTAGTTCTTTTTCTGATACTCTTTTCTGGTATTATAAAAAAAAAAAAAGTAGCAACAACACTACTAAGGCAAATAGTGAGCAAATTGCCCACTTCTTTCCAATTTGTTAAATAAATAATTTTAGTAATTAACAAAATGGATTATCATATGGAATTTATTCTTCCTAGTTGAAACATATGGTTAGGGGGTTTAATAGCAAACAAGTGTATGTTTATCTCAATCAAGATTCCCCTAATCACAAAAGTATCAACCATTATTATATATAGAGAGAGCGAGAGAGAGATCTAATACCCACAAAATAAGGTTATAATTTTATGGTTGAGCTGCTCTACTCTTCCATTTTCATAAAGTACATGTGTCTAACATATATCCGACAAATGTGAAAGTATATGTATTAGAGTACACATCCGTATTAGATACTGTAATACCTGAAAATTCAATGTCAGTTTTAGAAAATTGACATTTTAAAGTTGAATTTATGTAATCTTGATCAATAGAGAAGAAATAATTTAATTTCGAGTCCAATTGATAAAGATATAAATTTATTAGAATTTATCAAAATTTTTACCTCGAAAAATGAGCCCGAAAATAGTAGAAAAATATATCGAAAAGGTAAAATCAGATTGATAAATTCATTTGTGGACTATATGAATTTAATATAAATTTTTTGGATATTTTGAGATATTTTGATATTTTATTATTATTTTAAGGAATAAAATAATAATAAAAATATATTATAAAAAAAATCTTTAAAAAAAAAAACAGAAACGAAACGCGGAAACAGGGAGGAAATCGATCCTCCCCTGTTTTTCTTCACCGGCGGCAACGGGCGACGACGGAGGGCGAGAGGTGCCAGGCGAAGGGTCGACTGTCACCGAGGGACCGTCCGAGAGCCACCACGCGCCCCAGATCGCCGGCAGTGAGCAGATCGGAGGGGGAGAAGGCCGCGGGGAGAAGAGGAAGATTCGATGGCGCCGACGCCGATTTGGCCAGAGCCAAGCCAACCGAAGCCTCCCCAGGCCGCGACGCTTCGAACGGCGGTGGAATCGCGTCGGGAATCGGCCGCCAGCGTCGGCAACGGCGAAATGACCACTGAATAGGTTCGGACCGATTCAGTGTGAAAGGGACTGAACCGGTTCGGATCAGTTCAGTGTGAAAGGGACTGAACCGGTCCGAACCGGTTCAGGAGGAGAGAGAAAGAAGAGAGAGAAATTTTTTTTTTGAGATTTCATCGGACTTCGGGTAAGTCGATACGAGGTCAAAAGTGACCGATTTAATTTTTGATAAATTTATTTGAATTATATTTAATCGAAAATTGACCCGAAAATGAAAAATACGAAATTGTGCAGTTCGACGATTAATTCCGAACGGAAGCTCGATCGAACTCCGATTCGCGCACCATCCCATAATATCGGGCATGTAAAGCTCATTTACGACAATTTATATGATTAACGCGTATTTAAGATTTATTTTACGCATTTCGGATTAAATTTCGGATTTAGTGAATTATATTCGAAAATTCGAATAAACTATCGTAAATGATATACGGGCTATCCAAAGAGCTTGGAATAAAGCCCAATGGGTATTGATAGGCCCAATGAGCCGATAAAACCCGATGAAGGGAAATAATACATGAAAAACGGGCTTAATACGGATTAAGGTCCAATTAAAGTCTTTAGGCCCATTTAGAGTAAACGGGCCCAATTAAGTGAAATGAACTGTATTAAATGTGTAATACGGTAGGAAACGTGTAATTAATCCAGTGAATACTTAAATACAGCTCCAGAGTCATATTGAGAGTTGACCGGACTGCGAGATTTGGACAGCACAGAGGAAGAGAGGTCACACTACGTGATCCGAGGTAAGGGATCTATGGGAGCTATTAGAGATAGCTGTACGTATTTTCATCGTCGTTTATAGTCAATTAAATTTCATATAGAGTATAGATATGAAATTTCTGGATAGTACCCAAATATGAAAAAATTACGAAAATACCCTTAGACTCAGGAATTTTAGAAATGCATAAAGTGCATGCAATCCATGTTTTCTCTATGAAAAAGAGATTTTTGTGAAGCTGAAATGATAGACTGGCTCATGATTTAACAGTATGCATTAATTTGCACGTTTTTCTAAAAAGTGATTTGATTGACAAGTGATTTGATGGGTTGTTACCCTCTCACTCTGTTTTGTACCGTTTTACATATTGCACTCGGTTTTGAGTACCACTATGGTGGGAAATAGAGCCAGCTGTCTATTTTGTGTGTGTGAAATCGTGCTGGAGCTATGATGAGATATGTGGATTTATCCAGATCCGCTCCCACTTGATTTTGGTATTACATCTGTACAGACCGTGCTGGAGCACTACTCGCACTGGATTCTGTTGTGATTTGTGATTGAGATCGTGCTGGAGCCCTCGTGTTGACTGTGTGTCACACTGACTTGCTCGCACTAGATCTGAGACGACAGGCTATGGTTGATAATTTATTTGGTTGGGGTGGTGAGCTTGTAACTCAGGCACCTACAACTGTGCGGTAATTGTACCTGGTTCACGGAGTACGCTGTACCGTGTAGACAACATGGAGTACACTGTACCGTGCAACTATGGGGTGTGAGGATTGTGTCTTTGGACTCGGGCATGCTTTGTCATTGCTCTGTTTTGTGATAGTCTTTAGATAGGAGCCGATGGATAGACTAATCCCCTCCTCGAACTCAGAGACACCCTGGCACACCTGATCCGTGATAGCTTGTGGGTCTCAGACTTTGGCCAATTGTTCCCTTGGATTTGTGTGGAAATCCCTACCTAGTTTCATCTATTTTATTGGTTTCGGTGATGAAACTAATTGTGATTTGATTTCTGTGATGAAACCGTTTGAAATGATAATATGATTTTAAAGTGAGTTTCAATACGGAACACATAAATATTTTACTCTGAATGAGTTTTGATATTCGATTTTTTGGACAGTAAATTGCTATGTGTTTTACTATGATGATTTTGTGAATGCCATGTGTTTTTCGGCATAAACCATGCATCATGAGCATAGTGGATAGTTTGATTATCTACTTGTTTTCGTATATTAATGCAAGTGTTTTGAAAAGTAAATGCATTGGTTTTACGAGTTGATAAAACATGCATTATGAGTATCGTAGATAGTGTGGTTATCTACCTGCTTTCATATATTTCTTACTGAGCGCGTTATGCTCATCCCATTATTTTTTTCACCTCTACAGAGCATTTCAGTAGAGTGTATAATTGCATCAATCCTGCGATCTTTTACACACAGCTATCCAGCAGCTTCAAGGTATGCACACATGTAATTTTTGTATCAAATAATAGTGTACAGTGATGTAGTCACATTTATTGGGGATGTATATATTAGGCAATGTAAACGAAATTTTAAATTCTAAAATGATAACTTTATAAGTTTCCGCGAATGTTGTGTCTGGGACGAAAGCATTACCTGTTATGCATATAGATAATATATGAAACTGAGTTATGGATATTGACTTACAGCCCAACAATTGAAATGTAATAAGTTCGCAAAAAATTTATAATGATTTTTAAAAAATTGGATCGCGACAGATACTCACTTTTTTTTTGGAATACGAACAACGTAGCTTGCAACTACTAGTAAAATCTTGCGCATATATTTCGAGTGGAGATATTTATCTGTCGTCCAACTGAAAATTGTTGAGAAAAATGTGATCACCTATGGATACCAAGGTGTTTCCATGATGATGCCAATGATTTTTCAGTTTATATTGCCACTATCTCAGCATCCCACCAAAAGATGTTAGACTTGACCCATGCTTAGACCCAACCAAAAATGACTTTACTATGCATCAAAAGCCATCAGCTACAGAGCCATAGGAGAATTTGCTGAATTGTCAGCTTAGGTGGGTGGACCATGTACCCCCACTTATGCTCCGCATTCGGTCTTGCACAAGGCAGCACAGCCTTTGGTCTTCATTCCACACTCTTCGCGTGCTTGCCTTGTGGCAGAAAGAGGCTATCCACCATCTCTACCAAGATCACCGCCTATATAATCTCTTCTGTCATCCCTTCAAACCCAAACAAGTTACGAATTTAAAAATTCAATCATTAAAGAAACCACGCAGTTGGACCAGCTGACGAGCTCCATTCATTTTCTTATTCTACAGGTCAAGGACCTTAGAAATAAGTCAAAGTTCCAGAAACATTTTTATTTCTTGCTCCTCCATAGCTCTGGAAGCTGTAGGAAGAACATGTCTCCGATTTCCAAGGTTGTTGGCACGTGGTACAAGAAGCATGCCGGTAAAGATGAGGGTGGAGATGATGAATATGACTATGCTCCAGCAGCATGCGTAGAAGGAAACGGTGATGATGATGATGATGGAGGAGACTATGACTATGCCCCTGCAGCATCCCTTGAGGGTGATGATGATGATGATGATGATGATGGCAGCTATGATTATGCTCCAGCTGCATGAATAGATAATCAGCTAGTCATTATGCTAATTAACAGCATCAAGACCCTATCAAGGGTTTTTAACCCAGTTTTTTTTTTCAGTTCTATTATGGAGTAATATCTATCGCTATTCGCATGAGTCATAGCGCATGAGTCCCCGAGTGCAGATCTAAAGCACATTATGCCGGTGGGTTTATAAGGATGATTTTATATGATATTTAAAGAAAAGGTGGGATGTATTTTATGTCATCTACATTATTACTTTAGCAATCAGTAATAAATGCTAATCATGTTATCATGTTTATGATAATGATAGGTCATCACTATATTATATGAGCTTTGTTTGGGTATTAGTGGAAGAAATTAAATAACACTATTGTAGTTTGTGTTTGATTGAATGAGTTTTGTTCTTAAGCATAGACCGCTTCTTGAGGAGAATGTTTTCTTGTCTGTGGCTGTTATGGTAGGTACATCAGTCAAGCCAGTCAACAAGAGTAAATTAATTACTGGTTTCATGGGGCCCATAGATTAAAAATTCATAAATAATAATCGCTTCAAATCGAACAAATTACATCGGTGTAAGATGGAAGCGATATAATATTGTTGTAATCAATAATACTAAACCCAGCAAGACAGCATCTCAAATGGAGCTTAAAATGGAGTTAATTCGATCTAGCAAGAACCCTAATGTCTACCACATTTTGCGCAGACTCAATCCTAGCAGACCATCTAGGCAAAATTACTTCTTTTTATATGAATTCCCTATTATAATAGGGCATCAACCTTGAAATCAGGAAGCAAGATTAAACAAGAATGTATTTGACCTAGGCAATACAAGTTTTTAGAAATAAACAAGAAAGGTGAGCTGTGTAGATGAATCCTAGTGTCATACAGCTATCATGTCTTTCAGGGAATTAATTTGACAGACTACAGCACGAATATTACTAAAGAAATTACAACTAGAAAACATATCTTCGAATTCATATTAGCAGAAAGGATAAAGATACCTGATAGGAAAGGCAGCAATTGTTAGGAGATCCATGAATATTAGCAATTCAATGAATGTTAAGTATATAACCCTGAAAAGGATATTCATAAACAAAACATTAAAATATGCCATGAACACTTATGAAATTTGTAAAAGATCTTAATGAAAATAGGTTTTCAACATAGATGTCCCTGTTAATACTAGACTCGAATGGTACTAGTGTTAAACAATAGTTTCCAGATTTCAGTCAAAATTCATCATGTTAGGAGAGTATAAACAGAGGATGGAACATGGGAAAACCCGGTTTACAATTTGACCACTTTAAAATTTAAAATACAGGGGATAAAGAGATATTCTTGAAAATATGAACAAGATGTCTGCACAGAGTTAACTGACAATTGTAAACTCATATTTTTGTGTAATATCGAGGTGAAAACTCAAAATATCCTAACTTCCAAATCTGGTTCAAAATTTTAACTGATTCTGTTGGATCCAACCTAATGGAATTGTTGGATGATGTGGGTGCCTCCACAGACTTATCTTTGAACAAATTTAAGTGTGCTTAACATTAATTTTCTCCTTTTCCACTCTGACAGAAATATTGAAGCTTGCTCAGACTACTGAGAACCTGCTTGAACAAGATACCCAACCAGCAGCCCAATTGCCTCTTCTTGAAAATTTTGAAGTAAAAGCAACTTGATTCCTCTACTTCATTCATGCCTCTTCCTGAGCCAAGCAAAAAATAAAATTGAGCAACTTACGAAAATTCCAGAAATGTCAATGCAATCCCCTATTGTATATGTTCAAGAGAATGTTTCATTGTCAAGTTATTCCATCATTCACTTTGATTGAGCTACAACCAGGCACCTTTCTGACTCCAAGATCTTTCATTTTCACTCTAACCTTTGTTGCATCTTCCCATCTATCAGCAAAGGCATAGATGTTGGCTAGAAGTGTATGATTACTGGAATCACTTGATTGAATTTCTACTAGCCGTTGAGCTATCCGTTCTCCCATCTCAACATTGCCATAACTTCTGCAAGCACTAAGCAAGGAACCATAAAGTGGTACAATTGTTTCATTATCTTTGCTTGGTATATTATCTATCAACTTCTCTACTTCAGTTAACAGTCCAGCTCGACCAAGTAGGTCAATTAGACACGCATAGTGTTCCAACTTTGGCACAATCTGATACACTTTTGACATGGAATCAAAAACCCTACGACCTTCTTCAACCAATCCTCCATGATTACAAGCACTTAAAACACCAATAAAGGTGATATCATCAGGTTTTTCTTTGGTTTCTTTCATTTCTGAGAATAACTTAAGTGCCATGCTTGTCTCCCCATTAACTGCAAGCCCACATATAATTGAAGTCCAAGATGCAGTATCCCTTTCACTCAACCCATAGAAAATCTCCAAAGCTTTCTCTATGCACCCACACTTTGCATACATTTCTATAAGAGCAGTGCCAACAACAGTGTCTATAACAATTCTATTTTCATTGAGGTATCCATGAAGCCATTTCCCTTGCTCGAGAGCTCCCAACTGAGCACAACCTGTTAGGAGAGAAACCACAACAAACTTATCAGGTTTAACCTTTTGAATCTGCATTTCTTGAAAGAGTTCCAGTGCCTCATCAAAACGGTAGAACTGCACATAACCATTAATCATAGCTGTCCAAAGAACTACATCCCTTGCTGGACTTCTTTCAAAAAACTGTCTAGCTTCATCCAGCTGACCGCAGTTTACATAGCCAGACACCATACTAGTCCAACAATTAACATTCTTACTAGGCATCTCATCAAAAATTTTCCTGGCTATATCAAGACAACCACACTTACAATACAGGTCTAGCAAAGCATTCCCCATTATACTAGTCAATTCAAGTTCCTCCCTTGCAAAACGTTCAATGTCCTGGCCAAGTTCCAATCTTCCCAATGCCGTGCAAGCTGAAAGAGTACTAACAATTGTAGCCTCATTTGGCTTAACCAGGCCCTCTTTTCTCATCAATCCAAAAACATTCACAGCATCTTCAAACTTCCCACACTTAACCAACCCAGAAATAAACACATTCCAGGCAACAACATCTCTTCCAGGCATTTCATCAAACAACTTCTTCGAATACCGAACCCGACCCACTTGAATATACATATCTATAAGAGAATTAACGACGTAAGCATCAAACTCAAGCCCACATTTTGCCACCAACCCATGAATCTTTTCACCTCCAAAAACCTCTCCCAAGCTTCCGACCGCCTTAAAAACAAACGGGTAGGTAAAATTATCAGGCCACAAACCCTGTTCCCTCAGTTTCCCAAAGACCAAGATTGCATTTTTATGCCTACCCTTTTTCACAAACGTCTTGATCATCACATTGTATATAAACAAAGATGGGTATTGAATGAGATTGAAGATTCTTTCAGCGTATTGGAAGTCTCCTAGAGATGGTTCCGTACAAAAAGCTATGAGCTTGTTGAGAGTGTGGCTGTCTTGGTGCAGGCCCAGTAGGAAGGTTTGGGCATGGATTTGCTTAAGGTGGTTCATGAATTTGCAGTTTTTGAGAAGAGAGATGCATGATTGTTTGGTTAGAGGACAGTTAAACGAGAACAGGCGTGGCTTTGATAAAATGAAATGGCGGGAAATGAAGTGAAATAACTGAAGCTGATGTCGAAGTAGCATCAGAGCTTTGTTTTATTAAATTGAATAAGCAAAGGATTTGCAGTATGTAACAGAAACATGTTTCAACCGAAAATTTATACTTCATTCACGTTATAGTGCTTGCCCATCTGCTCTGTCTTTTAACAGCAAGACACCATTGCCAAGACGAAAATCGTTCACCACCGCCACCTTAACTCCTTTCGGTTTTAACCATTATCCAGCCTAATCAAGCGTAATTAGGCTAGAGTTGGGCCAACCAGGCAAGCTTCAACGTTCAAGCCTGCATAAGCTCTAGTGGCCCATTTTAATTCCTATTAAGTGGGCTCCACACAGTATGCCAGTAAAAGGCCATTAGTAAAGGGCTTTATATTGCCTCAAATTAAAAAATATATATATTTTAAATGCTTTTTTTTTTCTATGTCAAAAATTTGTTTCAACGTGATTTTTGTATTAATAAAGTATTATATTTTTTTTAATAATATGATCATAGTATATGATTTAAAAATATAAATTATTGTCAACAATTCCATGACTGAATAATTAAAAAAAATTATAACATATTATAAAATTTAAATTCAAATTCAATTAATTTCATCTTTATTTTTAATTAAATATTTATCTTATAAAAAAATATGAATTATTGGCTTAAATTAGTAATTCCATTTCATCCTTTTTCATAGAGTACAAATTATATATTCTCGATTGATCGAACTAAAAATTTTCATTCCTAAAGTTATCATTTTGATTATAATATTTAAATAAATAAAATATAGATAACAAAAGATTATGTTTTATTGTTCTCCTTTTCTTTATTATTGCAGGGATCTTCAGGATTTTGATGAATTACAACACATAATAATATCATAATTATCTTTTATTTTATGATTTTTATAATTATATTTATCTAGAAAATAACCATTAAATTTAAAAGTCTCTTTCTTGGAAATTTCAAATTTTTTTTCACTAGCATTTTATTTTTAATAATTTAACTAATTAATTTTAAAAAAAAAAGTTACTAGCCAATAGGAGTCTAAATAAAATGGGAAATTTTACCGCTGCTATTCTCACCTCGCTAGATCATTAATCATCGGGCCATTGTCTTTCCAAGACGACGTCGTATAAGCATTTTAAAGCACTCTCTCTGATTCTCTGAAGTCTTTGAAGTATTGCGCTTCGCCTTGATTTTGATCGCAAACGAATAGCCCTGGGAAAATACAGGCTCCCACGCTGTGCCTGTCCTGTTACCGGTATTACCAACTCAAACACGCGGATTTTGCTTTTAGTACAACCCTACGGCTCTACCCAGCCACTCAGCTTTCACCTCTCCAACAACATCGCCTTAGCTCTTCCACAACCATTCGTTTCGATCTTTGCTTCTCCAAGATCTTCCTGTTCCTGTTCCATGTCGGTGACTCCTCTGTCTCCATTATATCTGTTTTAATTTCTTTATTATACTTCCAAATCTGCTTTTCATTTCATTTAATTTATTAGATCATATAAAACTCTTAAATACCCACCTCCCCAATTCTTCCCATGAAGTCCTTTTCTAGTTCTCATCCTGTTAGAGGTTCCAGTAATGCATCTGCCATTGTCAGTTTTGTTTAAGATCTACTACTTTCAACTTTGGGTATTTGTTATTTTTGACATAAAATCAGAATTCTCCTGAAAAACAATGTCAGCAATTAGATTTGAGTCCAGTAGACAATATTATGCTACAAGCAGTTTGGTAGTTGGTTATGCACTTTGTTCTAGCTTACTTGCTGTTATCAATAAATTTGCAATAACCAAATTCAACTACCCAGGTTTATTAACTGCATTACAGTACTTAACTTCTGCTTTAGGGGTCTGGGTTTTGGGCAAGTTTGGGTTTTTACACCATGATCCTTTTACATTGGATATTGCCAAGAAGTTTTTGCCTGCTGCTATTGTCTTTTACCTTGCAATCTTCACAAACACCAATCTTTTGCGTCATGCGAATGTGGATACTTTTATAGTGTTTAGATCCTTGACACCCCTTTTGGTTGCCATAGCTGATACAACCTTTAGGAGGCAACCATGCCCTTCAAAGCTAACATTTCTGTCTCTGTTCATCATTCTGGGTGGTGCTGTTGGGTATGTGGCTACTGATTCGGCGTTTAACTTGACTGCTTATTCATGGGCGTTTGCATATTTGGTGACAATTACTACTGAGATGGTTTATATTAAGCATATGGTGATGAATCTTGGGTTGAACACTTGGGGTTTTGTGTTGTACAATAACTTGTTATCATTGATGATGGCACCCATATTTTGGGTTTTGACTGGAGAATACAGAGAGGTGTTTGCTGCTTTGGGAGCCAATGCTGGGAATTGGTTTGAACCTGTGGCATTTACTGCAGTATCTTTGTCGTGCTTGTTTGGCTTGCTTATTAGTTTCTTTGGATTTGCATGTAGGAGGGCAATCTCAGCCACAGCATTTACTGTGACTGGTGTGGTTAATAAGTTTCTTACAGTTGCTATCAATGTAATGATTTGGGATAAGCATGCTACTCCCTTTGGTTTGGTTTGCCTCCTCTTCACACTAGCAGGAGGGGTCCTTTATCAGCAGTCAGTTACTGGACCGCCACGTGAGTCGACAGCATCAAGACAGACAAGTGATGAGAATGAGAATGACGATGATAAAGAGAACCAAGGTAAGAGTGTGTCTGGTAAACATGCTTCTGTATGAGCAATATTGTTTCATATAATTCATGGTATTAGTAACTGAAGAAGACTGTTGGGATGTTTGAATCTCTAGTATCCCTAATTCTGAAAGTACCATTCTGGAGATCTCGTAATCCCATCTTTAGAATTGAAACATGGTTGTGTTTTGGTGATTATAATCTTTTAAGCTTTATGCTTCAGGTTAATTTTTTTCATAGCATGAACTACTTATTATGTGTTTTATAACTTGAATTGAGGTAAGCTTGATTGGTGGCGCCATAGTGAAGAAGGCATCTCTCTATGAGATTAATTGATGTTCTGATCAGGGTATTGCAATAAATTCCATTGATTAATCTCTAAGATTAATTGCTGCTGAACTTAATTTGTTATTGTTATCCTTTGATATGGTTTCTACCATTTTACCACTGAACCTGGAAACTTGCTGGTTAGTCAGACATACATGATAAACTGGATCACTGCCCACTTATTCTTTGTTTTTATCCATATTCTATTTGCTTCTTGTCTTTTCTGGTTATTTCTCCAAGCTTTCAACAAAGGCACCCAGATAAATTTTAGTTACAACTTTTGGATGCTTTCTTACCATACATGAGAAAGTTGACTTGATGATGTTCCTATATGCATAATGTTATAGCTTGCTTTCAATTGTTATTCAATTTTGTTTAAGGTCGATTGTGTTAAATAGGCATTCTGCAGATGGATGAATATTTGCAATTTTTATCTTATTAAGAATCCTATCATGGGTGGATATGGCATAAGACTTTGGGTCTTCTCTTTGCCTGTTGTTTGGGTAATGTGCAAGCCCTCTCGTGAGATTCTAAAGAAACTTGCTTGGCCTGCAATAAGTTATGAAGTTGTTTTGATGTGCGGCAGAAGTAAGCGTGGTTAACTCGGTAGCATTTTTGTTCTAACTAAAACACTTCACCCATAGCTATTTTTCTATAGTTTATTAAAGAACATGGCTTAGTACTTGTCAACCCTAAAACAATCCCAACTTTTATCTTTGTTGTCTCTCTGGTTAACCCTAGTTTTCTTATCTGCATTGCTCTTATTTGTCGAAATAACAGTTCAAAGTCATTTGGAGCAAACTAGCATTCTCTCAGTTGATTTTTATTTCACCCAGCACTTCATAGGTCTTTATGTTTGAGTACTATTCTACCATCAACTGTCTAACCTGCAATTACTTCTTCTACCCTGATTCTTTTAGCATCTACTGTCTGCTGTCTTCTCACTTCTCTCTCTCCAATGAGGCCTCTTCCCATATTCTATGAACAAAATTGTTCAGCCAAGATCAGCACCATCTAATCTGCATATCCAAACCTTCTTTCTTAGCCTAAACATATTCTATGGCGAAAGTCAAAACATCTCTCTCAGGCTGATCTCTTTATACTTTTAAAACACAATCTACACGCTCTGTACACAAGCGTGCGCCACTTGCCAAATCCCCGAAAAGGACCCAAATAGTTGCAAGAAAGCAACATATCAACCAACATCACCCTGTCACCTTTAACACCTTCGAATTGCACCTCACCAGAATCACATTAAACCCAATGCCTACAAACCCACCCAGCCTAGGGTTGACCCTATACGAAACACACTCACGCTTCCTGTAAACATCAACAAGCAACAGGTTCAGTGGCCAAAGAAAACCCTTGTCGACTTATCGTTCTGCACAGGTCGAAATTAAGCAGCTGTCTCTTTCTCAGTTGTCTGTTATTATCTTTACAGGAACCAATGAAAAGGCTTCAATAATTAACTCTAAAAGACAGTTCTTTAAGCACTTGTTAACGAAATCCATTAGCTGACTTTAACCCACCAAAGTCTTAAACTTTACAATCAAGCCGAATAAAATGGTCTGAATCAGGCCTCCAGGCCAGGCCTCCCATTCATCACTTCGGTAGCACGCGTGACTCACCTCTCTCAAATAACTATGCTGTTAAGTGCTATCCTGCTTGACTAATGTATGCTTACTGTCCCACCTTGAGCTTTGTTGAATGCTTCTCATTTTTTTTATACACTCAAGACAATCAAGTACGTCGACTTCCAAGCAAATTATTCAAATGTTTCAACCATCTCCACCGTCCATTTCTCCGACCATGACGCTCTCCGCATGGGAAGCCTCGCTGGACAATTTGTCCTTTTTCCTTTGTTACTACGTATTAATACACTCGAATTCAGTACCCCACTAATACCAAATGATTGTGCTAAAAACATGGATGAATGTCAAAATTCAGACACCAACTCTTTGGGTTTCTGCCTTCTTCCATCGGAGCTCATACAAAACATCCTCTTCTCCCTAGCTTTGCCGGAAATCATTCGCATGAAAGTAGTCAACAAGTTTCTTGCTTATGTTATATCCGACCAAGATTTCATCCGGGAATGCAACTTTCGATCAAGGTCAGCCACTTGGTTGTTTGTCTACAAGAAACGTTGGCGTCACGACACGACAATCCATGGTTTCTCCGACCAATCCAACCGTTGGTTCAGGATTTCGGTTGATGATTTGATGAAACAAGTGATCTTTTATCCCGGTGAAGATATTTATTTATTGACAGCGAGTGGGAATATTTTTTTGTTTGCTTCCAATTCACAAAAGGCAGTTATTGCCGTTAACTTGGTTAGTAAGACGGTTAAAAAGATTCCCGCAAGTCCGTTAGGTCCACGGGGCACTTCTTCATGGAGGAGATCCGGGATGAAGTTAGTACCCGATTTATCGGGTTCGGGTCATTTTCGGTTTTTGTTTGTTGAGTTAGTGGAGAACTGTCCGGTTCTGTTCGAGTACAATTCAGAGACAGACAAATGGCAGTCCACTGAAGCAAGAGAGATTTATGGTGACTTTCCAGGGAATGATTGTATGTTTCTCAATGCACTTAATGGACCTTACGACAGCTTGGTGGTTGCCGTTGGATCTGATTACAACTCCCCAATGATTCTACGGCCAAGCTTAGGAAACAGAGGGCAGCAATCCTCTACTATATTCAGTTGGGTGAACATCAATGATCGGAAACACGTGTACGGCGACGGACACATGATGATCATGAGATCACGAGGCGTAGACAACATGGAAAGGAGGAAAGTGAAGATGTTAAGTAGCATAGAAATATGGGGCATAAGCCTGAATAGTGGGAATTGGGAGCATGTTTCAAATGTTCCAAGTTGCATAATGAAGCAAATTGGGAAGCCCTATGGAGTTATGATAGGGTGCTTAGAGGCAAGAGATGGAATAATTAGGGCGGTTTTGATGTCTAATTTTGAGGCATTGTGGGACATCGTTTGGCTGACCTATGACAAAGAAAGAGGTCTTTGGGATTGGGTGGCATTGCCTGATTGCAAGATGAATGGCTCTAACCTGGCGGGAATCACATTCTCCTCAGGCCTGTCCTTGACATGATTTACTTGTAGGAAAGGAAATCGAGGGCTGTTAGATTGAGGTTTGAGAGCATGTAAGAGGATGCTCTTGGATTGTATTCTATGTTTTTCCTTGTCTCTTTTGGCTTTACACAAAGATTAGCTTTAAAGAATCAAGATTTGATCCGGAAGCCATTACTTCTCTTTAGACGGCTGAAGTGTAATGTTCGGGTCTTTCATTTTTCTCTGTGAACCAAAAAAAATAGTAGTGATTGTGTAAGATTTTGATCGTGGCTTTTGTGTAAAGAAAGTTTTTTTATCTCAAAAATGAAATATAAGTGTCGGTATTGAAATTTTAAATTTGTAGAGCTTTTTATATTTTAAAAAATATTTAAATTAATGTTCAAACCAAATAAAATTATGGCTTATTGGAAATGAAATTCCTGGCTTGTGGAGACTTTTCTTTTATAAATTTGGAATGATGGTTTTTGTTTGTTGAATTATATATATAAATTTTTTTTTAATTATCCCAAATATGGGAAACCCAAATAGAGCGTTCATAGATTGTAGCAGGCTTTCAGGAGACTAGCTTTTGGGAGCCATCTTACCTTGCCAAAGCCTGGTTCTGGGATGCAACAGAATCTGGATTGTTCAAAAATAATTAGGTAATTTTCATAAAATTAATAATTCACTTTCTTAATAATTTTTTTTATCATAAAATTGAAAAAAAAAACAGTATTTGTAAAGAATAATTATTGTATTACAAATAAATTTTCTCAATAAACAATTAAACACCGCAATTGCCGGCTTTGATTCCCAATAATGAGCCAAAAAAATCTCAAAGGGTGTGCGCCTAGGTCCAAATTGGAGAGATATATAGATAATTTGAAAGAAATGGAAAGGAACTTAGAAAAAAAATGCTTCACTTTGTTTGGTATGAGATTATGGGATCACTACTCACAAATGATGAAGTTTATGATATGAACATATTAATTTATAATTCTAAAATTATTTTGTTGTGAGGTCAGAGATTCTTAGTCAAACTTGTGTCACGTATCATGTTTAGATCCTTGTTGATGAAAGTATTCTGATTTTATGGTTCTAACACAAATTTTTTTTTTCATAAAGTTTGATGATAAATAAATTGTTCAATCTATCAAATCATGTTGCGGAGTTATTTTCATTTTTTTGGGTGATTTTGTTTTTCGAAGAAATTATTTTGTTAAGGAGTTACTATAAGAAAGAGATGTTTCGTGAAAAAGGTTACTTTGAGAATAAATTGTTCTATGATCTGATCTTTAACAGAACAACTTTATTATTTATTATGAATTATTTTATCGCAGAATTATTCTTAATAAAATTTAAAAAAATATAATATTTGTAATGAAAATCTAAGTATGTACACCTAGCGATGAGATAAAAAGGTTTCATTTATGAACAATGATTCAATATCCAGAAAGAAATGTTTTACACTTGATAAAATTTCCATGAGATTGACTTTGCTGCCTTTTAACAATCAACTATTAAAATTAATCTCGATAATTTAGTGAAATAGTTAAGTCTTATTAACATCATATATTAATAGCATATTTAGCTTAGAGTATGACCTTATATTAGATATATTATTAAACTCATAATGAGATGCATTTATTACATTAATGATATGAAAAGAGGTCCCTACTTTTGGTCTATATGTGTTTGTGAGGAGGGATCCATTCATTATATTAGTATGAAGTAAATTATTTTATACATTTTTTTATTATTGAAAACTCTGAAGTATAATTTCATTATTTCAGTGGTAGTTATACATAAATTTTTGAAAGTTTGTTGTTTAATTTTTTAAGTTATAAACTATGATCAGTTGAAAATAGGCATGTTAAAAAAGCATGTTATATGTAATTTCTATGTTATATATCTATACTTGATTTATATTGTTGATTATATTAATATATATTACCATTGATGGATCAAGTTATAAAATATATGTAACAAAGACCGCTTTGATCCTATGTTAATATAATTGATGGACTAGATTGTTTAAAGATATTACTTTGTGAAGATAACAAATATTGAGTTCGTAAAGTTATTTTTAAATGTACAATTGTTAAGTGATATATGTGGTCTAAGTAGGAGATTGTCGAGAATTTCTTTAAGTGGGCTTACTTAATTATATATTACAAATTATCTAAATAGTTTAGTCCATTTAAAAGTGATTATATAAAATTTAAATTATTGAATTTTAGAGCCCTCAACTAGTATGAGTTTTACAATGTATAGAGATCAATATTTTATTTTAATTTAATAATGGACCAAAATAAATAAAATACACATATAAATAGGTTATAATCACAGTCTAAATATACGTTATTTTCTTTCTTATATCACATTACTAAGTGAGTTAAGTTTTCTTTCACAAAGAAAAATTTAGACGTGAAAAACTGTTAATCCAAATTAATCAATTCTAATAGATTCAGAACGTTTCCATATTAATTTTTTTGATAATTAAACATGAAATCTTGGATTTGTTATGTGGTTAAATTGTCTAAACACTGTTTAAAGTTCGGGTTCTTAATAATGACTTTTGTTTGATTTGTGTTTATTTTTCTTATTTTTCCTTCAATGATATCCTACATTATCATTCATTATTTTTATGTTGTTATTTTTACCTTCTTGTATTAGATATTTAATAAATTTTGGCCCAAAAAAAAAAACTGTCAAGGATTTTTTTAAACATTTTACTATATTAATTTTTATTATTAGCATATTTTTAAAATAAAATTGCAAATAAAAAAATAAAACTATAATCAGATATTAAATTTAAATTAAAAAATTTAATTTAATTAAACAAACCAACCAACCAACAAATCAATAGATAATTAGACAAATGTTTTAATAATCAAACTTAAATTTAAAATCTTAAGATTCCAAAACCCTTGCTTATTACTAAATAAAAACTTAATTACTATCAACATATAAATCTTGATTGCCATCAAACTGGTCCCAAAGAAACACTTACACACACACACATATATATATATATATATATATATATATATATATATATATATATATATATATATATATATATATATATATATATATATATATATATATATATATATATATATACAGTATTGATTAAACAAAGTCTTTAAAATGATAAAAGAATGAAAGCACAGCAAATGCACATTTTCCAAATGTTACATCCTTTATTAAATAAACTTGATGTCATATAGCTGCCTCTAGGCATTGATGGGATCTGTATAATTTCATATTCACCATTTAAAACTCTTCTATCAAGTTTATTGGCTAATGACAGCTACTTGCCCACTTGATTGCCTTGAGGTTTACATATGAAACTGATGCACATGACAAGTATAGTAAATAAAATCTAACCATTATATTAAACTTTTTTTTTCTATTTTTATCTATATCTCTTTGATGTTTGCTTCTTTGTTCTAAATATTTAGTAACACAAGACAAAAATAGGGTCAGAAAAATGCAAAGCAACCTACTGTCTAAAGGGAAGAACCCTAAACAAAACTTCAATTTGGTAATTATCTGTTTAAGTTCTCCTGCTCAATTCTCACTATTTCAATGTAATTAGAACTGTTTATAAATAATTAATAAATGACTATAAACCTTATTTGATAAGGTTAATTATGTTAATAATCTCCTCCTATACACTACTAATATTTGTACCGGTTATTATCCAATACATTATCTTTGGAGTTTTTCAATTTTACAAGTAGAGTTAAGATGATAACATGTAATCTAAGAATATTTAAAAAAATAAATAAAAAATAAAATGAGATATATGTCTCTATCTTAACTAGTTTATGAAGTCAAAAAATTTATTAACAATATATTAGATGACAATTTATATTTTTTTGGAGAATAATATATAATATATTATTAATAAAATTTTTAAATTTTACAAATAAAATTAAGATGGTAATACAGCTCTATCTATAGTGTATAATAATCCATTATTTGATTCTTAAACATGTGTAAACTGTGGAAAGATGGGGCAACAAGCCAAGTAAAAAAAATAAAGGTTTAGGGTTAAATTGAATAGACAATAAAATTATCTTTTGTGAAATTAAAAATGATAAAAAAACCACTAAAAATATATTTTTTAATATAATAATAAAAATTAAAAGTTATAGTAATAAAAGATAATGTCACACTCTACTATTTTGTTGTTACCATCCCTATCGTCTCACATCGATGCCCGTCAATTATTTAAGGTTAATCTAATAATTATAATCTCTACTTAAAAAAAATTAAATTCAAAAGAAGAATTTCTTAATATTTTCCAATAAAAAAGCCAAGCCTAAAGACAGATTTGAATTGATAAGTTTTGCTTTCTTTTCTCTTTATTGAATCATGTTGCTGCCAAAAAAAATCTCCAGGAGCCATAACGTGATGGTGTCAGCTAAATAAACGTAATGGGACAGACGATCTATGTGTCCCTTGTAAACACAGCATGTTCTCGATAGGAAATGCCGCTCCCAATTCCCTTCACTTCCTCGAACCTACTCGAAAGCTTGTTACATTTGATATTTCCTATAACATGCCATGTGTCAATTTGAGTTTGATATATATATGCCACAAGTCTAAGTACATTCCTGCTTAATTTGCCACATGTCACTGCCGAATTATCTCTAAATCTCCTCTTTATAGATAAAGATATACTATCTTGGTATCAAATACTGTGATGTTAAGTACGAATATTTTAATTTATTGATAAATTTTTTTTTTAATTTTTGATTAATATATTTTTTTTATCTTTTTATTCATATTACTTTTATATTATATTATATTATTATATCATTTTTAAAATTATGTATTGCAACGTAGAGATAACAAAACTAATTAAGGCTTTTCTTCATCAGCTCCCTCAACACTTCGCATTTTTTTAAAACCTTTTTTAATTTGGTAAGTTACATATTTATAAAAATTAAATAATAAATAACAAATCTTTCCCTGTCTCAATTATGCAACTGAGTTACTGAATACTAAGCTACTTCAACGGATAAATAGACTGAATTCTTTATTTATTTAATTCTATTAATTATTATAATAATAATTCTTTAACAACTACACCTGTCGATGTCTTGTTGTGACACATTTTTCCTTGCCGAATATTCCTCTTTTGCGCTCTGTTTCCCTCTGCACAAATACAATTTTATTTAATCATTTCATTATCTTTCAAATAAAAATAAAACTTTAATTGGGTTTTTTATATTAATATAATTTTGAAACATACTAATCCATTTTTTTTATAAAAAAAATCTTCTTACATTCCCTCTTACATCACTTTCATTTCTCCTTTTCCATATTTTTTTAATACAAATATATTTTTCTTTAAAAAATAAATATCATTTGTTTGGCTTAAATATTAATAATCAGCGTCAACGAAATATAATAAAGAGATAGAAAGAGATGAAAGCAATTTTTTTTTTGTTACAATATGAAAGAAAATTTTATTATAAATTGAATATTTTTTATTTTATTATAAAATCAATTTAAAAACATATGATTAAATATAAATTTAATATTATTAAATAAAAATATATTAAAAATATAATAACTACATAAAAATAAACTTATTTTATGAAAAAATTATTATATATTTACATATATTAATTTTAATTTTACATTTATTTTAACATATTTTTAATATTTTTAATATATTTTACATTTATTAACAATACATTTATATTTAATCATATATATATATACATTTATATTTAATATTTAAAATTTTAGCTTTACCATAAAAATTTTCAAAAAAAAAAAAAAATCTGAATATAGATACACCTCAATCTCGTAAGTACACGTCATCCCTTTTAATCTCTTACTTTCTCTTTTCTTACAAATCAAAACTTTTTTTCTTTTTTTTAACACTTCTTTTTAATCGATTTCTCTTGCGTTCTCACTCTTTGCCCACTCTTTCTCTCTCGCGCCAAAATCTGGGCATGATAATTCTATCTCTGATTTGATTATTGTCGAACTTGAATTTCGAGTAACAAAAAAAAAATATTTGAATCATGGTGCTGTACGACTCAGCCACGTCAGCTTTGCGCAGCAGCGGCAGCTCATCATCATCCTCCAAACCGCCGCCATCACAGCAGCAAGACATCGATGGGCCACTCGCCGGAGCTGGATACAAAGTCCGGTCGTCGGAACTAGGACAAGTAGCTCAGAGACTTGACCGACTCGAAACCGCCATAGTTAAATCCCCTGCAGATTTCTCCCAACTCGCTTTCGATGCTATCTACTATAATCCCTCTGACCTTGCCTCGTGGGTCGACTCACTCCTAACTGAGTTCACTCAGCCTCCTAGTTGCCCCTCCGAATTCGTCATGGCCCCTGTGACCAGTCAGACGGTGGTAAACAACGCCTGGACTACCACCAAACCTCATACGCCGCAGGTGCAGCAGAATATTTCTTACGAGCAACAAAGTTTGAATCAGCAGTTGACGAGTTTAACGGCCATGGAAGAAGATTCCGGTATAAGGCTGGTCCAGATGTTGATGACGTGTGCGGAGTGCGTCCAACATGGAGACCTCTCATTGGCTACTTCATTGATCGACGACATGCAAGGATTACTGACGCGCGTCAACACCGTCTCTGGTATCGGTAAAGTTGCTGGTCATTTTATCGAAGCTCTAGGCCTCCGTATTTTCCGAGGAATTGGCGGCGGCTCTATTAACGGTGGCTCCGCTTACGAGGAAGAAATTTTGCATCATCATTTTTACGAGGCGTGTCCGTACCTGAAATTCGCACACTTCACGGCCAATCAGGCGATTCTCGAAGCTTTAGACGGTCACGATTGCGTTCACGTGGTTGATTTCAATTTGATGCACGGCTTACAATGGCCTGCTTTGATACAAGCCCTCGCTCTGCGGCCTGGTGGACCTCCTTTACTCCGTTTGACTGGCATTGGACCGCCATCACCAGATGGCCGTGATTCGCTCCGCGAAATCGGTTTACGACTCGCCGAGTTCGCTAGGTCAGTCAAGGTCCGTTTCTCCTTCCGTGGAGTCGCGGCTTCCAGGCTCGAAGACGTCAAGCCATGGATGCTTCAGGTGAATCCAAAAGAAGCGGTGGCTGTTAACTCAATCATGCAGCTTCACCGCTTACTTGGATCCGACTCGACCCGGAATTCTCCTATCGAAACGGTTTTGAATTGGATCCGGAGCTTAAACCCGAAAATCATGACTGTCGTTGAACAAGAAGCAAACCACAACCAACCCGATTTTCTGGTCCGGTTCACGGAAGCTCTTTATTATTATTCAACGATATTCGATTCTTTAGAAGCTTGCACCGTTCAACCGGAAAAAGCTTTAGCCGAGATATACATTCAGAGGGAAATAGCCAACGTGGTGAGCTGTGAAGGGTCGGCTAGAGTGGAAAGACACGAGCCGTTGGCTAAGTGGAGGACAAGGTTGAGTGGAGCCGGGTTTAGGTCAGTAAATTTGGGGTCCAACGCGTTGAAACAAGCTAGCATGTTATTGACTTTGTTCTCGGCGGAGGGGTATTCGGTCGAAGAAAATGAAGGGTGTTTGACTCTGGGTTGGCATAGCCGCCCTCTCATTGCGGCTTCGGCTTGGCAATCCGTGCCTGATGCAGCGGCTGAGTAGGTGGTGTGAGAATATCATCAGTCATCCATGTAGGAGCGCAGACTGCACAGTAATAGTAATAACTAAGATCTCGCTGTAAATTCGAGGTAATTTGGTTATTTTTGGGAAGATATCTCCTTTTTTACAGCTTTTATCGGTGCTATTTTCAATGAGATTTTACATCAGGGAGAAATCAGTTTCAAAAATGTTTCATAGCATTATTTTTTGCTCATTTTCTACAACTCCGTATCTTTCTATATCTCGAGGACAAAGACATGATACAGTGCCGATGACATTTGTGGTACTGTATAGATAAGTCAAGGACGGGCAGGCCATTGAATCTGCCAAATTTTTCTAGGAAAAAACGTAAGAAAATTTCTTTAGAATTTTAAAATTTTCTCTTCACAATCCAAAATTTAATTTTTAATATATGGCAAAAATACCCTTAATTATCTTTATCTCCTATTTTTTTTTTCTTTCCATTTGTTTGATATTTTAAAAATGTATTTTTAAAAACCAAAAATATTTTTCAAAATTTAGTTTAAGAAGCACACAGAAGTGTCGAAAGTTTATTTTTAAAACTCTAATTTGATTTTCAAATTAAGCTTGCAGAAGTTAATTTTCACGAACACATTAGTTACGGAGGTATTTGAGCATAAAAAGAATGATTTTTGAAATTTCATTTCCTCATCTTCGTGAGTCTTAACCATCAAGGAGGTATATGAATCTATGAAAAAAAATGATTTTTTTTTTTAAAATTCATTTCTTCACCAAGGATTTAGCGTAGGATTTATAGATTTTTGAGGGTTAAGAAATTTAGAAAAAAAATAAAACAAAGATTTGTTGAAAAAATTGAAGAGATTAGAGAAGAGATTTGTTAGACTATTAGGAAAGAATTGGAAAACTGTGTTTGGAGATTGATGGTTAGAGGAACGAGAGAATGGGGAAAAAAATGGTAATAGTTTTAATGAGCAATTTTAATTTTGAAAATTTTTAAATATTATTATTCTAATAATTGAGTTATGAGGAGTAAAAATGAAGTTGTGAGTCGAGGATGGAATTTCTCGAAACTCAATCAAATACAGCTTACTTTTCGTTTCACTCTGCTATTTCTAAATCTTAAATGAGAATGAGTATTTCAGGGTAGCCAGCTATAAGCCGACAGTTAACCAAAAATAATACACCGCATTTTCCAAGCCAAACAAAGCTTTCCATTCTTTCATTCATTTTCTTAATAAAAGTAGTACTAATAATCAAACGTGTGAGCAAAAAGAAACCAACGGATTTAGGCGTAATAGAAACTTGATTAGCTAGTGCAAGAACTTAAATGGCAAGGGGCAGGCATGCATCCGTATGACAAGCACATGTGAAAGCAATGGGTTATGTTTGGTAGAAACAAGTTAGGGATGCGGGGTCAATGGGGTTTGATTCTTCCTTAATTTATCATTATTTCTCATGTTTGCCTAGGGAGATGGAGAGAGATGATTGCCCAGCTAGCTAAGTTAACGTAACATGGGTTTTTTTTTTTTTTTTTTTGGTTATGAAGGAAAATAATTGAAGTTTCTAACGAAATCAACTTTTTCATATCTGTAATTTTACATACGTTGGATTAGAACAGGAAAAAACTATTTTTCACTTAATTTACCTATTTATCATTAAGGAAAAAAAAGAGAGTTCTTTGCACTTGGGATAAAATCATAATCAAGCACATATATCTTGCATGCTGACTTTGTTAGATTATTTGTTGAAAAATTTGTTGGTTTATGTGCTAGCTCATGGATATTTGTAATAATATAATCTGAGAAGGAATACTAAATCCAATGCAACATTTGCATCAAGTTCACAATTTTATTCTTTGAAACCCTCCTACCAAGCCAACAATAGGTTTAATTGTATTACCTGCAACAAAATTTAATTTACCGTTTATTATTACTCTTTAAAAGGAATTATGTTCGAAATTTGAATTTATCATATTTTTGTATTTCTTATAAACTAAAAAAAAACATTGATTGTAATGTTTATACATATAGCGCACTCTTAATTTAAATTAAAATGTGAATTGAAATTATTCGGATTTAAATTTAAATTTTAAAATAAAGATGTTGGCATTTTTAAAAAAATGGTTTTATTATAGCAATCAAGGAACTAGCATAAAAAAAATTTACTACAATTATTAGTACTAAATGGGGGAAGCTGGTCATCCAATGAGAGTCAAAGAAGCGGGTCAGGCATTGACTGTTTGGGTTGGGACTGGGGAGTTGAGACTTGAGAGCAAAGAACCCGACCCGAGTGGAAAGAAAGGCTTTCTCGTGCTAATCAGTCGGATCTTACCGAAGCAGTCAATGCCAATAAAAGGGCCCACGAATGCTGTTTCCCAGTATTTTCACATGTCAATTTCCTCTCACGTGTCGACAACGATTTCTTTCGATCTTCCCTTCCTCGTATTTTCCTACTCACTCAAACGAGTCAATCAAATTGAACCATCAAAGATAAATAACGATTTCACCATCAAATTTATGGGTCCCACATAAAACGTATTTGCCATTTTGCCAACTAGATTAATCCCGCGATTTAATTATCATTCAATGAAATTTTTATGTTTACAAAAAATTAAAATATTTTTACATAAGAAAATTATGCAATATAAATATTATTAATTAAAAACAATAAAGAGTTTCTAACTAATAAGAAATTAATTGAACAGACAATAAAAAATTTATATTTGAAAGAATATTATTGACATAAATTAATTTTTTCAATTAGAAATGAAATTGAAGTTGTTAGAATTTGAATTATTTCTTATAACATGTTATAATTTTTTTTAATTATTTATGGTTAGTTGGGATGAACGATAAAATTGATTTTAATGATATTAAAAAAGATAAATAAACCATTAAAGATATATAATTTTTAATAAAATATTTTTTTAAAAAAAGCTAAAACTAAGGTCGAAAAAATAAAATACCCTTTAAAATAGTTTTGTCTTTTATATATATATATATATATATATATATATATATATATATATATATATATAGAATAATTCACCACACCTCCATCAAGAGATTGTTGACATAAACATAATAACACTAAAATTTAAGACTTAAGCACTTTTGTTGATCTTAATGCATTAGAGATATATAAATGTTTATATCTTATGTTTTCCTTGTTTTGATATTTTCAAACTTTTTTAATCCTAAATTGTGGTCTCAACTTTTATTTTCAATTTTTTTTGTTAATTATCAAAATTTTCTTTGATAACTATTAGTAGATCTACTTAAAGAAAATGGATTAAAGGGTAAAGGTTGAGAAGTCTAGATTCCAGCTCCTTATAATTGACTAAAGGAGGATCAAAACCAACATCCACGTGATTGCACAAGGCAAAGATGTTGAACTCTTGACATATGCAAGAAAGACAGTAACCTTTGTCGATTGAGGCATTGAATGACAGGGGCTTGTAACAATCATTTTGACCATACAAAAGTGGTACCTCACCTTCTCTCTCTTCATACTGAAGCTTTTTGAAACCATTGATTTGTTTCTTATCTGTCTGCCTCGAAAGAACATGTGGGTCGTTGAAGACTTGCATGTATCAATTGAACTGTGATGACAAGGACAGTGTGATGTTTGGTATACATTGTGATGTTCTTGTCAGCTCGTATTAATTGAAATGTGGTTGATTTTTCAGCTTAGAAACCCTGCTCTTTGGTACAATTATTAATGTATTCTGTGATCATCAGCAGCAAAATGACTCATGATTTAAATTTTGCATGGCTTACTGTAACATGAAACTAATGGTTTATACTTTATAGCTAATGCCTACTGTAGTTTAAATCAGATTCTGTGTTTCTGGTAATTCCAAAGTGAAATTTCAGATGATACCTGCAATCTCTGCTCTACTGCTAAGAAATTTCTCTTATTTGCATCGCTTGTGAGGGCTTCTGGTGGAAATGGAGTCTCAAGCTTTCCAGGCTAAATTAATATTAAGGCTTTAATCCCCTGAACATGCTTTGTAGTCTAAAATACTCATTCCCACCATTGATTCTTCCTATCCCAGCAACTGCAAGTCTTCACTCTTTCTCTTCCACTTTGTCGGGAAGGTCTTGGCTTACGAACATGAAATATATACGCGAAATATGTTATAGACCTCCATTTTCCTAGAGGACCATTTGGCTACTTCTTAATGGGCTCTGTCCAGCTGATTTACTCCACTTGATCTGCTGGTCCTGGTCAACTTGTTTCCTCACAGCAGGATTCCTGGTTTGTAGACAAAGTGTTGCCCATTGATTGTTATCCTTCAATGGGAATTTTAATTTGTATGGTAAACTGAGAAAGATGCAAGGACACCATTCACATGCCCAAGTTCCTTAACTTTTTCTTGTCGGATGGCATTCGGAAGGACAAAAGGTTTTGACAGGAATTGCCTAGTGTTAGCATCGGTGTAAGAACTTGCGACCGCATGGCCTTTTGGGCTAAAGATAACATGAACCAAGCCCAAGCTTGCTGCATCTTTTAGCCTACTAAATTTAATTATATGTATTGTGTGTGTGCGTGCAGCAGTCTTCAAAAGTTGCTGCAAAGGAAGATAATCCATTACTGAACTTCAATGCATGGTCCTTTTGAATGAATTCAGCAGAAAAATCAGCTAGCGTTCCATCAGAATCAACCCCTCGTTTCAGCTCCATTGAACATAACGAAAGATCCTTGGATTACTGCTATCCCTTGAGCAGAGCTGTTTTTAAAGTGACCATGGAGCCAAATAACTTCCAATATAAACTTCCTCATTAATTATTATTGGATAATTATCCATTAATAATAGTTTCCTCTTAACCCAAATCCTTATGCACTAACCCACAAGCTTCCTTAGCAGCAAAACTAGGCCCAAAATAGCATGTTGTGACTTACAACAAAATAAAGAAAAAAATCTACTTCCATTATCTATCACTATCTCTGCTGTCAGCGAAAAAAAAAAAACAAAGCATTCTAAACCTAGATACATTAATTTTAAATATGATCTAATTAAAAAATAAAAATAATATAAATTAAAATTTAATAAAAATAATATATAAATTTGATAAAAATAAAAAAAATTATTTTATGTTTAATATCATAATTTAGATGTTTCAAGAATACAAAATATATTAAAAAAATAAGATATTTATAAACAAAATTCTTAGCTCAATCTGATGAAATTTGATATGTACTATTTAATGTAAGAAATATATTTTTTTTAAACTGTGCAGTAGAGTCAGTCAGTCAGTCAATTAGTTTTATTTCCCTTTATATATAGACAAGTAATTAAAAATAACAAATAATAAACAATTCAAGACAGATAAAAGACTCCCTTTTCTATTTCTATAGGCCCTGAAAAATCGAAGCACTTTAGTCTAAAGTAAAAGTGGGGGAATGACGATCGACGATGAGAGTTCGGTGTACGTGGGAGGGCTCCCCTACGACGCCACCGAGTCTTCCATCCGCCGTATCTTCAGCCTGTACGGCGCCGTCGTCGCTGTTAAGGTATTCTTCTTTCTGTTGACTTTCACCTACACGCGTTTACTCTTCATCGTTGCTGTTTAACTTGCTTTCTTTTGTGCATTTAGCGATTCTATTTTTTGATTCTCAAGTCTTTGAGCTTTTTTTTTTTTTTTTTAATTCAAGTAGTTTAGCTGCAAGATAGTTAATGAAAATCTCTAGTAATTATACAGTTAAAATTTTCTTTTGAAAATAACTCCAAGTATTATTGTTTGGGAATTAATTTGGGAATACCGGATGGAATTTACTTGCGTTGGATTGTTATCTATTATTTTATTCACCGTTTCTTGAATTTTTGTAATGATTGTCGCTGTTTCTTTAAAGCAATTTTTTTTTTTTGTTTAGTCTGAATTTTGTTAGCGTTAGCTAGCGTTAGGGTTTTCTGAAAAATCGAAGCTTGTTGATATATTTGCCTCGCAGATTGTTAATGATCAGACAACTAGAGGAAAATGCTATGGGTTTGTTACTTTTACAAATCCTCGATCCGCTTATGATGCCATCAATGATATGAATGGCAGGGTATGTATTGCTTGTTGGTTCCATGGAGCATTGTATGATTCTGTTCTTTCTTGTTTTGAATCTTGTAGAGAATTGACATTGTGAAACTTGAAATTGTAAATAGACTATCGATGGTCGAGTTGTGAGAGTGAATGAAGTTACCACTAGAGGGGGCAGATCAAATTTCAGCCGAGACCGCTCTAGAAGGAGTGAGTGGGATAGGGGCCGAGATAGAGAAAGAGATCACGATCATGATAGAGAACGGCATCGTGATCGATATAGTGATAGGTCTGGAGAACGGCATCGGGATCGATATAGTGATAGGTCTGGAGAGCATGATCAGTCTCGTGATCATGATTCTGGAAGAGAAAGAGGATATGAGCATCACGATCATGATAGAGCTGGGGAATATTCATTGGATAGACATCATGATAGAGACGATAATGTGCAAGGAGAAAGCAGGGATGATATTCAAGATCGGGAGAGGGATCATGAGCTGAATTTGGGTCGAGATGGGGAGATTGCTGTAACCAATAGTTATCATAGAAGTGTTGGAGAGGACAAGGAACAACAACCGAGATGGAATGGGTAAGAACCCTGCCCCGCCACCCCCCCCCCCCCCCCCCTCCTTTCCTCTCTTTTTCTTTTATCAGAATGCTTTGCATTGGAGGCTGCCTAAGGTTGGTTAATTAATACTTTCTGTTTTTGTCACAATATATGTTGAGTAATGGAGTTTATAAGTATTTTGATATTGATTCCGTTGTTCTTCGTTTGCATGCACGGTTGCAATGTGTTTTTTATGTCAATGGCTTTCAGTCTAAGGTCTTACTGCTCCAAATGTTGGTTCTATTAATTCTTCATGCCATCTTGACGTTGTTCTCAAATGAGCTGATTTGTTTCTTCAGATGAATCACAATTCTTAGAGGTGGCTTGAGTTTTATTTCCCTCTCTCTCTCTATATATTTTTAAAAGGCATTGATTTGCAATTTTGCAGCTCTACAACCCATGATCAACATGGCAGAGGGCTTTCATCAGATTCAAGTGATGATTACAATCAGGTAACCTCAACTCTTTTTTACGCATTCTTGTATAATTATGCATAGTTGTATAATCTTGACATCCTTTTGTTAATTATGCCTTTTCCCAGATGAAAAAAGAACTGGAAAGATCATTTCTAAGCCGAGAAGAACTTAAAACAGAGGTTTGCTACATCTTTAGAATTTTCTGTCAATTTTCTAAGACATCTGGTGTCCATAGATGGGCATTATAGCATTTAGGCGCAAGCTACTGCCTTTTTTAAATGTGCATAACACTCTTTCACTTGCACTACCATGGCAATCACTAGAGTGATAATATCACTTTCTGAGTTCTGCTACAAGAGTCTGATCAGCCTTCTTTTAGGGTATATATTTTACCCCCCGCACACATATATGCATATATATATGTTTCATTTCAACGATGTGTAGTGGCGGGAAAAAAACAAGTAACTTGTTTTGCCTTATCAGATTGCCCTGATGGAAGGAAAGTTAGTGGAGAGACAACAAATTGTTTTGGATTTACAGAAAAAATCTAAGGTATCTTAATTATATCACCTGTGGTTTCAGTTTATTTGGCCTTTCATTTTGTAACTAAGAATTTGATAAATGCAAAGTCCCTGGAGGATGCATTGGTTACTGCAAAGAAGCTCTCTTCACGCCGCAAAATGCAGTTAACCAAGGTAATCCTCTAAGATACTCTGCTGCGATATGGTTGGAGTAAATTTAAGCTTTTCTTTTTTGTACAAAAATCTTAACTTTAAATGAATGACCTGCAGCTGCATAAGTGTTTCCTGCAAGTGAAGGAGTATAGGGAAAAACTTAAAAGCTGCGAACAAGAACTTCAGGTTAGCCTCTTCACTCTGTTGATCATGATTTACGTGCACTTGTTATTTCTTATTTGTTCTGTTGCCTGGTTTAACACATGCCTTTGAGTGTTTGAATGATTGTGGCATTATTTTTAAGCTCTTTACTCCATATTATTGTTTGTTGTATGTATCATACTTTTGGTCGGTCGCCTTTACTGCATTGCGAAGATAAATATATCAAGCATACCCTCTATATGGGACTTGCATACAATTATGTGGAGCTTTCTCAGCTGAATAGATATTACTTCTGTATTTTAGGTATTGAACCAAGGTAGCCGATACCTGAGGACCTCGGATAAAAGCATCTTTATGTAGTTACCATTCATGCAAGAAACAATTGCACTCATTACACTAACTCTAAACTTTCCTTGCAGTCCCTCGTTGATTCAGCAATGGTAGATACTGAAAACGATGTGGCTGTACAGAGTGGAAATCTGCCGAACGGCGTGACATGATTTTGTATCGAAGTTGACTAATCATCTGCTGTGTCACCCGTTTAACGATGCCACACACCTTCACCTTTTCATTAGATTACTTGTACCTTTATGTAGATAGAGCACCAGGAGACAGAGGTACTATTAAAGTAGCTCCTCGATTCATATCAGACGTACAGACTGATGTTTAGAGTGTTCATCTTAATTTTATCCTCTGCTAACTCAGAATTCCAAGATAAAATATCATCTCGACTCCATTAAAATCAACAAAAAGCCCAAGTACGATAGCACGTTTCCAACATGCATAAAAGATAGGAACCTTGAAGAGGTAGGGATGCTTCATCATTTTCTACCTTCTTTTCCAAGCACCCATCATATATTGGTTTGAGTATGAGCATTGGGGTGCGTTTCAAAATTTTAAAAAATTCGATGCGCTTTGAATTTTTATTTTATTTTTTCTCTCTTTTGGTGTGTATTTTGAAATTCTAATTTTGACTCTTTTTTTTTTAATCGTTTTTAGAGCGTCTCGAATCATCTTTGGTAGAAAAAGAAAAAGACATCAACAATATTTCATTGCTGATCCATAGCTTGCAATGGAAATTCTTACGTTGCAAATGAGGATACGAGATCATGTCTCCTCATCGTTCACTCAGCTTGGCCCAAGTATCTAAGTATAAAATATAAGGGCAAATCCGTCCACGTGCAAAAACCGAAAAATTCACAGAAAACGGCAAAAGCAAGTAACCCCTACGTTCAACCCAATATCGAATTCGACAAACGTTTAAGCACTGGAGGAAAACATTCGAGTGCAAAACAAACACTCACTTTCTTTTCCTTTATGCCCTTTTTACCCTTTCTTCATTTTTAATATAATTTTTTTTATTTTTATTTTTCAAAATAACAGTATAATATGACCAATTAGGTAGAAAATTACATGGAATACCTAAACCCTAACTCTAACCCTAGATCTCTCTGTTATCATCTCTTAGAATTTGAGTGTGATCTCACTTCCACTGCTTTCTTCACCTTCTTCTCTCAATGCAGCTAACCCTTTTCTCTGATCTCTACCACCACCGTTGTCGCCACTCTCACCTTTCCAGCTGGTGCTCTCGGACTTGCCATCCTCAATACTCTCGGAGCGGTCTTCCGCTCCCCTGACGTTGGATTCCGGTGAGCTACGTTCCTGCTGTGCGGTGGCCCTGTACACGTGGAGTTGCTGGTGGAGGTGGTGGTGGTGCAGCTGGGGTGGCGGTGGACCTGGGGTTGCAGCCGCGGTGTAGAATTCTTGTGGCACTGGTGATGCACAAAAGTGAGGGGGTGGTGCATGGGAAGCTACTGGGTGGTGAGGGCCATACAGGGTGGGGGTCCCACTGTGGGCGGCTGCCGCGACAGTGGCATACTCCGGTGGGACCCAGATGCCACCTAGGACTACAAGCTGGGGTGCTGGGGCTCCTGCTGCTTGCGGACTTGGGATTGGTCTCCTCGTATGCAGCCTATATTTCTGTCAAAAAGGGGCAAAAAAAAAAAAAAAGACCATTTTTTAACTTCTCAGGCATTGTGTGCAGTGCTGGTACTGTGTCAGGTTTAGTACTAAAGCTCTGAGGGTTACCTGTAGATGGCTTTTCACTTCATCATTGGTCAAACCTTCAACCTTCATCAGCTCCCTGATTTGTTTTGGTGTTGCAACTGTAACCATCATCAAAATATATTGTCAGAACAGAATCAATCATTTCGACAATGATAGCTTACTTTCATTCTCAGTTCAGTTGCATGATTTTACCAATGATGAAATCAAATCAAACAAGACAATAAAAGCAACCAAAAAAAAAAATTTGTAGACACCTTGAGAACCACCAAGCATCTGGAGAGCATTGACAAATCTCCTATGCAAGTCAGGCGACCAGCAGCGCCTAGCCTTCCTGTGAGGCTGAGTACTGTTTGTACTAGTGTTGGTATTTGTCGTTTGCCCATCAACTGTGTTACCGGTTCCTTTGCCTTGCTCAATACCGTTACCAACTCTGCCTGCGTTCTCCCTCCGTTGAAAAGAAATTCCATTTTCAGTCTCTGAGCATTTCTTATCTTCCATATCTTTATTGACGGAAGCAAGAGCTAGATCAGGGAGAGGTTGTAAAGTCGAACCAGGGCATGAGCTTCGGTCTTTGGAGAATGGAAGGAAAGCTCCTCCATTTCTCTGCTTGGCATCTAAGGCCAACTTGGGACAAACATTGAAACCTACATCAGTTTCTTTAAGAGATGTAATTGAGGGTTGTGGTTTGGTTTCGTCTCCTGCTTGGCTCCATAGTTGTGCAGTCGTCATCCAATTTGCTTTATCAGATACGTTTTGTGATTTCTCTGAGTTCTCCGAGCTTGAGTTTTTGAGGGGTATGAATTCTTCAAGAACTGGTCTTGATCCTTGATTTGCTCGGTACGCCTGTAGTTGCTGCCTCCAAGCCTCCACAGCTGAAGAAAAGAAAAGGAATGCAATTGTTAATAACTGCTTTAGTTCTTTTACAAAATGTATAAAAATATAGAAATAGAAAGCTAACTCTAACATCCATAAATCGTAAAGATAGACTAAAAGGAAAAAGAATTGGAACTTGGAAGCTAACACATCAGCCCAAAGAACATGATGAATATCCACCAGAAGCTGGAAAAATATATAATTTCTTTATTGAAGATTTGTATCTTAAGGTAAAGATGATTCTATTATATAGTAATAATATGAATCCCAGAAAGGAAAAGAAACGATGATACGTACCATTGGTAAGAAGTTGCATGCAGAGGGGAAGCTCGCGCTTGAAAGCATCGATCTTAAGGCGTTCTTCCTCGAGACGAGAAAGGAAATCTTCAAGCTTCTGGGTTTGATCAATCTGCTGATCTCCAAAAGATTTCAATAGCATACAATAACTGTGGGGTTTGCAGTCAATGGTTAGCTCAGAAGGTGATTCCATATTTTTTTTTTCTTTTTTTCCTTCTGGGTTTGCAAAACAGCAAGAAACTTATAGCTCTTTCTCAGCAAAAGCTGTCGTTTGGAACAATCTTGGTCATGCTATAACAGCAACAAAGATTAAGGTTCGTTGTCTGCAAAAACAAACAAACGAGTGAGGATGGGCTTTGCTTTCTAGGTTTGAGTTCAAAGAAAGGAGAAAAAGAAAGAAAGAAAGAAACAAGGAAAGCAAAGTTCTGTTGTTTGTGAACACAAGGAGGATTCCAATGGAGGATCGTGTTTTTAGGGGTGAGTTCGAGGGGAATAAAGTAGGGGTTTTAGAGATAGAGAGAGTGTGTGTGCAAAAGAAAAAGCAGAGTGGATGGTAACTTCTTGCAAATAACAGTGGCGGACAAAGCTACAAAAATCAGAGAGAGAAAGAAAGCAAGGGAATCGACAAGGGTCTGACAACCGAGGGCTCATGTGCTTCGTCTGTGTACGTAATTCAAAGATCACCCATACAAAAGCTGATTCTTCTTATTACTGATTGTACTTTAATTTTTCTTTTTCGATTTTTCGTTGCTTTTATTGTTCGGAAGGAAGCTATTAACCTTAATGATTCTTCATTTAACGGTCTGGGATTTTTAAAAGTTGTTCATATTTAAAGCATCAATTTGGTTTCAAATTAATCAATTTTAATCATTTCTATTCTTTTTATTATTATTTCTATTTTTTTATGGTTTTATTATTATTATTTCTATAACATTATATACTTATTACCCACAAATATTAATGAATCTTTGCATTGCTTAAAGTCAAAAAGAAATTTGGGTTGGATGATACTAATGCTATATGTCACTAACTATTAGGCTTAGGAATATATCCATGAAAGATATATTTATATAATTGTTTTTTGATGGTATTTTTTAAAGATAAAGATATAGTTTTTTTTTACTAAATTAGAAATTTTGACATAAAAAACTAATTTTATATATGTATTTTTTATATGCATATCATCTTTCTACATAAAAGTTAAGGATCCAATACATTTGTGAATTGTTTTGCTTTAAATAATGTTGTTAAGTAGCTAATCTTGAATGATTTTGATTATGTTTATGATTGTTAGTTTAATTTTAAGATTGCTAAGGATTGATTCATGTTTGTTAAGAATTTTAGGTATGATGTGAGCAATAATGTTCATATTTGTTTAAATTAAATGAGATTATTAGTGAAATAATTAAAAAAATTGTTTATAAACAACAAGCCTATGATATTTAAATAAAATTTAAATTAAAAAACAAAGAATTATAACAAATATACACTAACATATAGCAATTAAAAGTTATATAATCATAAATGTTTTAAAAAAAGAACAAGCTTATCATATCTAAAGTATTAAATATTGAAAAATATAAACAAATATATCAATAAAAGTTGAAATAATAAAATATAATAATGTTATTTTATAATTATTAAACGGTAAAAACACTTCTAATCAATTTATAAATAAATTTGTTCATGAATATATATATATATATATATATATATATATATATATAAACCAACCGAGCACATACGCTTTAATTGAAATTAACAAATAAATAAAACCCTATTTTGTTCATGAATTATTCATCAAAGGCAAAAAAACGCTCTCATCACCAAACAAAACGTTGGATGTCAGACATGTGTACGGCCAGAAAATACTCAAGGGCATCGTTACCTAAGATTTCTATCTTCCTTTTTAACAGTAACATATATGAAAAAACTACAATGATTCCAGTTCTACCATGATTAATTAAATGAAAAAGGCTGCAAAGAAGCATATACCATCAACAATTTAAAAAGGAAAAAATCAGTAATTTTTACCCACCATATTGGAGAGAGAGAAAGGACATATTCAGATGGTGTTTTAGTATCAATTCACCAATGCAACTTTCTTTATGGTTTCTAAAGTTGCATAATTGCCCTAAAACTGAGTGTAATTCAGAGAGAGATATAGAAGGAATATCTGATCTAAACTGAAACATTCATCCCAAAAGAATATATTATTTGCCTCTAAGGAAGGAATATCTTAGTTCCAATTCTACGACTCTAAATTAAGGGAACACAACTCACGATGCTTTAAGGCCAAAATCCCATCCCAAAAGAATGATAAAGGAGCTTAACACTTGGGAATCTTCTTCTGCTACTAGCTTTAATGAAGTGGGTAAGAAGGTAAGAAGATTCTCTCCACAATCACAACATTTCTCTCCTTGATTACAGGTTCGGATTCGGATTTAGGTTCGGGTCTGAATATTGGACTATCCTATGAGTTATTATATCTTCTAGGTAAAATATTATCATGGCAAGCTGATTGATATGATAAGCTGGTGAAATATATATATATACATATATATTCCTTAACATGCATGAGGTCATGACTACCCAAAAATCTAAGAGTAAGTGGAGAATTCCAAGTCTTTTTGTTTGAACCTGGGTAATTTTTATTGTATCCTTTGATCCATGCCTAATGGAGAACAAACCTGCTTGGTTTCTCTACTTTTCTTGACAGCACTCATTTTGTAGCAGATGAGCAGATTGTAAAGGTAAAAAAAAAGGGTAAATTGATTATTGATCATTAGCCAATAACTTTGTGATTATTACATGGCTTTTGTATTATATATAATTTCTTCAATACAGACTATATATAATAGTTAAAATTTATGCCAAATATTGATATTTACAATATAGAAATTTATTATTTAATATGTTTTGTGAACAAGAAATGGGTATAAAGTATAAAGTTTAATGTAATGACACTCAAACAAATATTCCTTCTCTCATTCTCAATTTTTTCTTGTAAAAAAAATCTAAATTAAACTCCATTAATAAGCGCAAGTGCTTATAAATTATTATAACTACTAAACTACAAATTGACATATATATATATATATATATATTTAATTACTGTGTGAAAAATGGTAATAACAGTATGTTCTGTTAATAAAATATTAAAATTTTAATTTTAATGATTAAATATTTAGTTTCTGATAATTTTTTTAAAAAAAATAGTGCGTGAAAAATATGGTAATTATTAATGTGCATGGAATAACAAGGTGGGGAGGGAAGAAAAGATACTGAAGGCATCTCCTGCGTGCATGGCATAAATCGACGTGAGAGGCTAAGGAGAATAAACGGAAACGGGTAAGGACAGGTATGTAGCGGATTCCGACCCGACCCCGAAGAAGCAGCCAATGGAAAGATATATACTAATACAAGATAATAAGATGAAAAAACAGTAAGAAATGCCTTTCCCATGAAAACAGAAGGCAAAGGCAAAGTTGTTTCTGTAAGAGACTGCATCCAATTCCCTTACCTTAACCCTTATCTCTCTCTTTTTATGAGTTCTTAACATGGGCAAGCAAATAGTATTAAATCATAATATGATAATACGAAATAGATACATATATAATATTAATTAAAATATAATAAAAATTACATATAAATATAATAAAAATTAATTTTATTTATATATTAATATGAGTTTTAATTTTTAATATAAAATTTTTATATTTTATATGATAGGAGAAAGGTGCAACTGCAAAATAAGTAGATGTAATACCAAATATCCATTATCCAGTAATAATGAGGGTTGGGTTGGTCTCTTTTCAAAATGCAAAAGACTAAAACCAGACTCTTCTCGTACAAGACTCCAACCCATGCCTTTTGTGCAGATTCTCTCACTTTGTTTCTGCACGAGAGAAAAAGAAAACAACGGAACGCAAAGGCCAAAAAAAAGGAGATTCTCCTCGTGACACGTGTCACTCATATTCCTTCCTATCGTCCTTCTGAATATCCTTTTTGTCTGGCGCAAATAAATAGCCCACCCCCCGAATATTCTCCCCGTTTTTTTTTTAAATTTTTTCTTTTTGCCTTTTTTAATTTATTATCCTATTTTCTTTCTTAAATATATGAAATATAAATTAAAAAAAAGCATTTATTGCTAATAATTTATAATAGTAAATATTTTTCAACTTAAAAAATTTTATTTAATAACAATCTCGCAAAGAAAATATGTGGACTGCGGGGTTTAACGTGAAGCACGATGTTCTTCGTTAACTTTGGTTAGTACATTGCTTTTTTTTTTTTTTTCTCTCTTCTTTGCTTTAAGCAAAAGAGAAATTCATCTAGTACAAATACTTTGCTAAATTCTTTAACACCATGTTTGGTTGAGGAGAATGACAATTCAATTCTCCAGTATTCTATAAAAGCATTTAATTCTTTGTTTGATTATTCTTTTAAATAAAAAACAATTATTTCATGAAATCGCTAAGAATTTTTGAGTCAGTAAAAAAAGGGCAATGAGATATGCAAAAAGCTTTTTTATTTTTTATGTTTCCATCCACCAACTTGTAATAATTAAATTTAAACAAAGATAGCAATATTATAGCTCATGCTGTAAATGTTTTACATTTTAAGAAGAAAACAGTATATATAAAAAGGATTTAATTACACTCATGTCAATTAAATTTACTCTTTTTTATATTTTTAACTTGATTATTAAATTTTATGTTTTATTTATATAAATCATGGATATCAAATTTTAAATTAATAGAAAATGTCTACCTAACTATATTGATTAACTTAATGAAAAAAATCTAATTATTTGTTCGATAATAATAAAATTTTAATTGTTAATATATATATATAGAAAAATAGGATATTCAAAAAAAAGTTGGATCAAATTAAAATTTTACGTACATTGTGAATAAAAGTATATTGTTAAATTAAACGATTAGTTTGTAAAAATATTAATTATAAATAATATTATAAAAGCTGTGTAAAATAATATATTTTACACTAGTATAAATAGATTTATTTTCAAATTTTAAGAATATTGAATTTGGATTGATGATAATCTAACTAGCTAGAATTAAATTCCAAAAGCTTAGAATTAGCTTATTCTGAATATCTTAATTTTTTTTCCACTTTTGACAAGCTATTATATTATATATATTTAAGTATTCCAATCAGCAAAACCTATGGTCTTGTTTGGATGAAGATGCATTGGTTGTATGGTTGGAGGATGTTCACATGGCCTGGCTTTCTACTTTGTTGGATTGTGGCAAAAGCGTATCTGCAAACAGCCAAGACTATCCCCACTTTTTAGTAGCCTACTGCCTGCTTAATCCCCTTTTTACTATACAAAATTCAAAGGCAAATTGGCCAATAAAGTTATGCAATTTGGATATTTGGAAAAAGTAGATCCAAAGCTTATAATTATTATAAAAAATTAAATAAAATGCTCAAAGAGTTTATTGTAAAGTTAAACTTCTTAATTTTTTTATAATTAAGGTTTAGACTTGAAATTGTTTCGAATTTAAATTTTACATGTTGCCGTACTCTTTCTTAATTACACCATTATAAGGTTTTTGGCTTAAACTTCTCAATTAACATTAGCGTAGTAATAAGGCCTTAACCTAGGTATTCGACAACATAATGCAAGTAAAATTTAGGTTTCGAATTGGTTAGTGTTCTTTTTTTTTTTTAAAAAAAGCATTGATCATACAGAATCGAATTAGTAATTAATCTTGTCAAAAAAATAAAAATAAAAAAATTGAACGGCAAAATAAATGCAACATTATACGCATAGTACAGTTTGAGAAGGGTTTAGATATACGAAGAAGGTTTTTCAAAAGGAAGATAAGAAATTTAATATTTTATTTTTTGGAACCCAATCATATAACATTATACCAAAAACTTCAATTCGTTATCATCAAAAGAATTCAAAGTTCCATTCAACTTGGTTCAAAGAAAAGGAAGAAAAGGAACAACGACGCAACGTTTTATATATTTGCATGCATGAAACGAAATATTCTTAAACTTTGAGGAAAGCCAATGATGTTTACATTTTAGGATTGTAAGGGTTGTTTTCCTTGAGAGAATCATGGAAATTGTGATTGCTGATGAGAATTTGATAGTTGTTTGCTTTAGCATCAGAAACTAAATTGGTTACTGATTGATGTATAATTGCTAGCTGTAGGGATTTGCATTATATATTTGGATGCTTCATGCTTATCTTAAAAGTGAAGGTTTGTGCTTTTATTGATTGATTAATTACTTCAAATTGATGAATCATAAGAAGTGTAAAATTTGAATTTAAAAAAAAAAAAAGTATTTTAGAAAAAAGAAGAGAAAAAGTAATTTGTTCACATAATAATTATACTAAAAAAAGAATACTCATTTTATTTCATAAAATATTGTCTTAATTTGACTTTTAATAATGATTTTTTTTAATTTTGAATTTATTTCATTCATTTTATTTTATTTTATTTTTCAGCATCATAAATATGTGTCACCCCATGTTTCATAACCGAAGTAAAAAGAGTGCATTTAATCTCAAATCCAATAAGAAAGAAAAAAAAATCTTTAAGCATTGAAGCGTGAGAGTTATAAGACATATGCATAAATTTGAATGATTTTAAGTGATTTGATTAGATATTAATCATTCTTTTACTTTTATTCATAAATGTTGAAATGTGTAAAATCAGTATAAATTAATTGATTTAATAACATTTTAAATGAAAAGAAAAAAGAAAAAAAAACTGAAGAGATCATAGGAAATTTAAAATTATAATTTCAAAATTAATTGCATAAATTCCCATTGGAAATGTAGTTTTAAACAAGGGCGGAGCCTTCAAGGGCCCCCACTGACCCAAAAATAATTTAAAAGTAATCCTCATGTAAATAATTTTTTATATATTTTGCTAAAGTTTATTTGAAAAAAAAAATTCAGTGAAATTTTTTATAATAAAGTTTAATTTTAAAATTATATCATAGACACGTATTTTAGGATTGATTTTTCAAAATGAAAGAAATAGATAATTTTGTTATAAGAATGATTGAAACTAAAAATGATAAAATCTATCCATTAAAATATTTGATGTTAATATTAGTATTGGTTCTATTGCCAACAATAAACATTTTAAAAATTTATTTGCGTAATCAAATTAAAGATTAATGATTAAATGATTGATTAATTGAGTATATTGAAAAAAAAATGTGTAATGAAATTATTGTACATATTTTCGATATATAAATCGTATCAATAGTAATTATAATTTTTTTAACGATACCGTGGATGCAATAATCTTAATTTTTTTATTTTTTATAATTTAATATATTTAAATTAAGTCCTCACTAAACATAATTTTTAGTTCTTCTACTGGTTTTAAGGAACTTATTATGGCGCATATCTCTTATTATTATTATTATTATTATTATTATTATTATTAATGTTGAATTGATTTATGATTAATTTTCTTTTCTTTTCTTTCCCATAGAATCATCACTCCTTTTCAAAAACTATAAAAGAGAAGTTTGACCGTAGATAAGAATAGACAATGCAAACGCAAATACACAGCATCTGAAGCCGAAGCAGGAGAGTGGAGAACGGAATTGGAATATCTTTGGTCGGCCTCTTACCAAAAAGATTACTTATTGGAAAAAAAAAGAAAGAAAGAGACCGGTATTAGAGTGTCATTGAAGACAGGAATTTCGGTTTTATACACTAATTATATATATATTTTTTGACCTCCTGTTGTCACAAGTGTCAACAGAAAAGTACAATTTCAATTATACAACGATTCCTTACCTAAATGTGTCATCTCATAGTCGAATCTGCAGTTCCTGTTTATCTATTGATATCAAAATTATCTAATTTTAAAATTATTATTAAGATTTTTTAATTTTATAAATGAAATTATTCGACACATATTTTTTTTAAATATTAAATAAATAAATAAATAAATAAAATTAAATATATGTTACCATATTAATTTATTTTTAAAAATTTAAAAAATCATCAACAATGTATTGAACAATAATTTTTAATTTCTTATAAAATCCAACAAAACTCTGTCAATTCAATCAATATTTTTACTAAATAGTTAAAAAAAAATTATAATATATTATAAAATTTGAATTCGAATTTAAATAATTTTACTCTTATAATCATTTCTCAAGTATTTTCAATTAGCCAAGCTTATCTCCTATAGGCTCGACCTTTTTTTTGGTTATCTTTTTTCTACCAAACCTAAGATTAAATAAGTTTCATGGTTGTTAAAGAAAGGTATATTGATGCCAATAAAAATAATGCTTTGGAAATGTGATATCTCATATTATTTTTTCATTATGTGTCAATTCAATTTAATTTTATATTGATTTTTTAAGAGTTTATATATGATACATTGATTGTATATAATTTATATACATTGTCAATACGCTAAAAATTAATATTTCATTAATAAATAAATTGAAAAAATATTAAACCTTTAAAAAATAAATACAAATAATTTTTTTTAATTTGCTCATTTGACATTTTTTCAATTTACTCATTAATACAATTTTAACATCTATTACACTGTGTATAACCACTAGTAATGCATCTTACAAAAACCTTTTTTAATATCCTTTTTAAATTAGTTGATCGTTTTTATTTAATTTTTATTTTTAAATACGGGAAAATAGGACAAGTCCAAATCAATTCAATCAATTGAAATAAATCAAATTTGATCAATTTGATTAGTAATTTGATTCCATTCCAAAATCAATTTATTAAATTGGTTTAGTCGATTAAGTCAATCAATTTTCAGTTTTTAAAACTACTTATCCAACAAATCGAATTATCTAATCATTCATAATATATATTTTAAACATTATATATAATAAAAATAATTAAATAGATTTACTAATTAACATATATATTATGGCATTTGAATCAAAAGCAAATAAAGATTTAAGATTAAAAAACATATTGTAATAATAAAGATAAAAAATGATAAAGAACAAGAAAAATAAAAGATAAAAAAAATTCGATTTGTAATGAATTAACCAAAATGAGTCGACTAATTTCAATTGGATTTTCTTTATGAGAGTTGATAAATCCAACCACATTTTTTCTGCTCACAACTATAACAAATAAAGAAGTGAAATATTGATATCGAAGTAAAGCTGTTGCTCGAAAAATAAAAAAGGTTGTATTTAGAATTTTCTTATTAATAAAATAAATCTATCAGTTTAATTATTTTTTAAGTAAATAGCTTGCTTTTTCTGGATGGAACCCTTCTATGGTCCAAAGCTTTATATGATGGGCATTTTTCTAATTTTATTCAGAGCTTGAACTTACCTACCCACCATTGCAATTCTAAGCAAATGCAGTTTATGACAGCCAGTAATCTTTGTCGAACCTAGCAGACTCGGGAATATCTGAAACTATCGGATTCTGATCATTCGGCGATCCAAACTTTGCGGAGTTCAAGTTCCATATATGGGAAATTAAACTTAGGAGACATGCATATCCAGTCTGAAATCAGCAGGTTCTTGTACTCAAGCGACTTGACCAATATTGCTACAGTATGATGCAAGAGGTACGTTCAGGTCAAAATTTCAATGGACTTGAAATGAATGCGCTGGTCGACCATGAGTCGAGAGGATATGAATCTTCTCACAGTATTATTATATTCTATTAGAGACAAGATCCAACATTCGCTCTAGCTTGCAATGCTGCATTTATGGCAAACCACAACCCCAAAGGTCAAATTTTTTTCCCCCCTTTTCTGGAGTGACCCAACCCTCTTCGACATTTTTGTTTGAAACCCAGAGTTCCAAGCATTTCTCTTTCGAAAGCAGGAAATATTCCACGAGAAAGTGACAAGATAAGACAACCTTCTTCAGGCAAGTCTTTCATTGCTAACTTCTATGTAAAATTGTCTCATTTTTCATATATTTTTGTAAATTCTCTTTCTTGCTTTCAATTGTACTTGTAAGGTTATGAACAAATTTTCTTGTATGAACTCTTTCAAACTTCCATACATATATCACATTGGTGCTTTGTTTAGAACAGAGAATTGAAATAGTAGTAGATTTCCCTGTCATGAAGAACCAGAATTTGGTACTTGGGCTCGGGACACTGCTGTACATTTTAATGTCAATTGGTTACACAGCTTGTTATGAAGACATCTGGGATGACCCTTTAGTAGTCTACAAGTATAATAGGTTTCCTGAAATTGAAAAGCATTGCAGCCCTTATTTAACCTCAGCCGCTGAGCTGAAACCTGATGATAGTAGAAGCTATAGGCTCAAGGACGAATTGTCTTTCTATAATGGGGACTGGGAACAGGTTAATGGTGGAGCACCTTTGATGCCATTTGATGACAGTGACATTCGAAGGGACAGTTTCTTACCCTTTCGTCCCTTAAAATTGGTCTCTTTTGAAGTAAAGAATGTGAATCCTGTCCATCGGTCTAAAAATGCAGTCAGTCTTGGTGGAATTATGACTATAGGTATATCTAGGAATGGTTCAATTCATCTTGGATGGTACTCTAAGTTCTCTATGATCCCTGGTTTGTCTGTTCTGTCAATTGTCTTTAAAGGGGTTTATATAGAGACAGAAGAGGATGGACGGGAAAACATATTGTGCTTATTAGGAAACTCAACTCTTCCTTCCTCGAATAGGCTTGATGATTCCATGGATCTAGCCAACAAGTATGGCCTTATTGATAATGATCCTCCCCATGTTATGCAAGATGGACAAATGCTACTTGTTCTTCACTATCCCAAAATATTTAATTTGTCTAAAAGAGCAATCAGGGGAGAAATGAGAAGTTTAAACAACCGAGAAAGCTTTACATACTTTGATAAAGTTTCTATATCTGCTTTACTGGGTCCTTACTGGAAGTATCAGTTTCATCCAGATTTGCTTCAGTCTGAAACTTGTAGTCCACTCGTTTACCAAGATGAAATGATTGAAGATGGTGTCCAGTTATTTAATGGCTCTGGGTTCTGTCAATTATTAAACTATGTTTCTGGACGGAAATTCAACGTTATGCCAAATTATAATTTCATGGCCAAATGCAATCATGACAGCAAATTGGACCCTATCCTATTTGAAAAAGAGTTTGCAGCTGTTGGTTTGAATTATGAAAATGCTCATCTCATATTGCAGCATGTTAAATGCGTACCTGATACCTCTTGTGGTAGTAATCTCTGTGATGCTGCAAAAGTTTTTGTAGTGTTGAGAGCATTTCACGCAGGAATATTACAGCAAGAAGCAGCTTCAATGACTGGTCTTTCAGGTTTGACTATAACTGCCGAGGGTATGTGGACTTCTTCAAGCAGACAACTCTGCATGGTGGGTTGCCTAGGAGAGATTAGCGCAGGGTTTGAAAGATGCAATTCTCAAATATCATTGTACTTTCCTCTCACATTATCCATTAAGCAAAGAAGCATGGTCCTTGGGAGCATATCTAGCTTTGACAAGGAACACTGCTCTTACTTTCCTTTATCTTTCGATGCTATGATGCACCCAAGATACGAAGATGCTTACTACGGTTGGTATGGCGCCTACTATCTATCATACAATTACACAATGATTAACCGGGTGAGGGCATCCAGAAATAGAAGTCAATCTTTCAAAGTCCTAAGTGTAATGAAGCAACTGTTTCTAAGGTACCCTGCAGTCAAAGGTAGGGGAGAACTTCTTGATTGTTTAGATAATCTCTCTGCTGACCTCCAACTCAATGCCTATGCAATACTGAATTCACCTTTCACTGGGCAAAAGTTAAAACTCTTTACCCAATTAGAAGTCATTTCATTAGGTCCTCTATTTGGACAGTATAATCATGTATACAAGTCCAATTTAAATGAAAGACCAGCTAATTTGATGGTTGAATTCATCGAACACCAACTCCTGAATGTTTCATTACACCTGACATTCCAAAAAGCACCCTTTGTAACCTCCAAGGAGTCTTATAACAATGTCTCAGAATTGTTCTTGGAAGGCCTCTACGATCCCTTGGCTGGTGAGATGCATCTTATTGGCTGCAGGAAGGTTGATATGCCTCTATATGGGGGCACTGGTATAGAGCGAGGCTTAGATTGTATGATTGAAGTGACAGTTCGGTACCCACCTGAAAATACACAGTGGTTGAAAAATTCCATGGTGAAGATGAAAATTACTAGCCTTAGAAATGAAGACGACCCTCTCCATTTCAACTCAATTAGCCTTCAGGCTCTTACAGTTCAACATTGAGACATCTCAGAAGATGTTGCTTTTCGAAGATCTTTTGAAAGGATTCTACGGATCTTAGTGCTCATAATGATGATTGGTATAACTTGGAGCCAACTCTCCTACATGAAGAAGGAAATAGATACCATGTCTAACATATCTCTAGTCATGTTTGCTCTTCAGGTCATTGTGTATATCCTTCCATTGATCAGTACTGCTGAGATTCTCTTCAAGTCAAAGGAATTAAAATTGAATGATAACATAAAATATCATCTTGAGAGTTACCAATTGTTATTTGACGCGCTTGGCAATGTTGGGAGGCTTCTCTTGTTGTCTGCCTTGCTAGTGAATGCAAGTTTATTCCAGATGGTGTTTGAACATCGAAACAAGCAGCAGCATTATGGATATGCCGCCCTGATACATGTCTCTAGTTTTAAAAGGATTCTTGTAAGTATAATAGCCATATACATTTTTGGGCTACTTTCTGTTGACAGCATCATGCTTCAATCAAGCAGGGACATGCGTACATTAGATGCTGCTTCTATGTTCCTATTCTGCGCTACCAAAATAGCAGATTTTATTAATTTTGCTCAAGATTTCTTTCTTCTTCCTCAAGTTCTTCAAAACTTCTTCTGGCAGATAAAAGTTGCACCCTTGCAAAAGGTTTATTACTTTGGTTTGACGTTTATGAGGTTGATTCTGCATTCCTATGACTTCATCAGGGAGCCTATTTTAGACCCTTATTCTGAGGATGCTGAAGTTGTGGATCTGGACCTATCTATGTATTCCAACGTTGTCGATTTTGCAGTTTCAGTAATTATGGTAATTCTAGCAATCATTGTCCATGTTCAGCAGCGTTTAAACCACCTGAAAATTAGCAAGTGTCAGAATTCAGGGTAACTTTGACTTCCATTCGAAGCTCTCAATAGAAAGATGGCTTCTTTCTCTCTCTCATTTTTCAAGAAAAATTGAGGAAGAATCATTTCGAGACACCTGGAGTGTCAATATGAAGCTATTGTAATATAGTGTTGTATGGATGAAAAACCATTCTCATTATCAACATTAATGACCAGTCAATGTTATTTACTGAAGGCAAGTCACTTGAAGTACTGTTTTTACCTTTCAGCAACTCTTTACTGTTTTTCTCATGAAAGCAGAGCAGTATGTTACAAGAAATTAACTTATATTTAAAGAAAGGAAATCAAGAGCCTCAATTGAGTCATATCATACTTCCACCGTGGTATACTCTAGAGAAGGGCCTTAGCCAACCATGACCTGATCTTACAAATAAAAGAAAACACTAAAATCAATTATAAATCTCAAACGAATATGCTAGCTGGAAAACCTTGAGCACATTGGATTTAACTACTATATTTGGAGCATAACAGTTCTTGTGCCAAGCTATTGTGTCACTATGAAAATTGTTAATTAAAATTAGTCAATACATGTTTTACTTTTATCTAGTTCCTTATACAAGTTACCTGGTTGAAAGCAGCAGATCATTCAGAAATAGGTGCACATGATTTCTGGGAGAAAGTATTAAAAATTTAGAAAAATAAAGTAGACTCCAGACTCAGTCTGAGATTTGCTTCTTAATGTTAGCATTGACCTAGATTTGTCACCCATGTGATGCACACTTTTTCTTTTCATATTTAATTTTCTTAATTCTCATCCAATCTTTTGCACTATCACGCATATTCTGCTTTGTTTACTGCTCAGCTTATGGTGATTTAGATATGTTTTTCCCCCGTTTTGTTTTCACAGATTCATTAGTTATGATAATGAGATCAAGAATATTTCTCTAACAGGAAGCATCCTAAATTGTTGCTTAATAGTAGATATTGATCCCAGGCTTTTATTCTCAAGAAGCGCATAAGTAGAAAATATCAACTGTTAGCAGGTCCAGGTCAGGTCTTAATTCTTAAACTTCATGAGTTTTCAAAGTTGTTACTTTCACTTGTTATTTCTTTTCTTAATCTTTTGAAGGATCCCATGGAGGAAAAGTAGAAGAATTTGTTTTCTGATTTACTGAAACTTTTATATCTCTTAGTTTACCTTGAGGAAATTTGATGAATCTTATATCGAGTATAAACACTTTTTGCAGAAGAAACAGGTACTTGGAAGTTGAGGATTGGATTGATTTCTGTCCACTAATGGCAATTCTTCCTCTTTTGCTGCATCTATGGACGCTAATGTCTCAGGTTATGATAGCCTTCTCTGCCTTTTTGGGGGATTTAGAGGCCCCGGATAATCCTTCCATAGTATATAGTTACAATCGTTTTTCTGAGATAGAAGAAAACTGTGAATCTATTCTATCATTGGCTTCAGAGTTAAGACCTGATGATGACAGAGGCAACAGAATAAAAAATGAACTTTCCTTTCTGAATGGAGATTGGGATCAGCAGTCCAGTGGAGCTCCATTAATGCCATTCGATGATAGTGATTTGCAAAGGAACGATCAAGCTGGTCCCTCTTTTTTAAAGTTAGTTTCTTTCTGGGTGATGGACATTGATCCTTTTCGTCGATCAAAAAGTACAGTTAGTGTCAGTGGGATTATGAACATAGAAATCATCCCTTTACATACAAGCCTTATGAATGGTCTCCAAAATTTAAGATGGTACCTGGAAGCTCGACACTCACCATTCCCTTTGAAGGGGTTTATATTGAATCTAAGGAGAATGGAGGAGAGAGATGGCTGTGTTTGATGGGCAATGCAACAATGCCTACAGGGAATCAAGTTGACCTGCTACGTATGCATGAATATGGTAAGCACTATAAATATCAGCCTTCTCTTGCTAATGATGATAGAATAATGATGGTTCTTCGTTACCCTAAAAGCTTCAGTTTGACTACTAGAGGTATCTCTGGAGAAATGGTAAGTTTACATGAAAAATCAAATTTGAAGTACTTTGCTGAAGTCCAAATAAGTTCACAGTTAGGTGAACATTCAAAATACCATTTTGGTGGTGAAGAACTCTTGAAGGCTTGCAGTCCATATCCATACCAAGACAACATGGTTGATAAAGACATCGAAATGTTTACAGGAGATGGCTTTTGCAGTATGCTTCAGAATTTTGTGATCAATCATATTTTTGATGTTGTGCCAAATTGGGAATTCTTTAATGCGGATAATAATGGCAGTCATTCAGGCCCTTTTGTTCTTGGCAAAGAGATGAAGTCCAGTGGTGGATGTTTTAACAACTTCAAGGTGCTCATTCAGCATTTGAGGTGTGAACCTGGAATAGACCGAAACAATGTCAGAACTAGCAAGGTATTTGCTGTATTCAGATTATTTTGTTACTCTTCATGGAAAGATAGATATTTATCAGAAGCAAGAATGGGTCTTTCTGGCACACCCCTTTCTGCTGAGGGAATCTGGAGATCTTCAGATGGGCAACTCTGCATGATTGGCTGTCTTGGACTTGAAGATGCAAGCTCAGATGAATGCAACACACGCATTTGCTTGTACCTTCCTCGAACTTTCTCCATTAAGCAGCGAAGTATCATGTTTGAGACTATGTCCAGCACCAATGGCTCACACATTTCATTATTGTTTGAAAAGGTAATGCATCCTAAAGACGTACATCAATTCATCAGCAACACAAAATGGTCTTACAAGTATTCAAAAACCATGCAAGTCAACACTTTCGTTAGGTCAAAATCTTTCATGCTGCGAGCTATTTTAAGAAAGTTAAAACTCCAGTATCCTTCTTTCAATCGTAGTGACCTTGCCAGCCTCTCTCATCTATCTGATGAGATCTCTTTTCAGGTATATTCTACCTCCAATACCATTTACAGTGCACAAGTGCATAATACAAGTGTCGAAATTCAGATACTCTCCATAGGTTCACTTTCTGGAGAATACTGGTATCAGCGAAGATGGAACATTGAGCAGCAGATTGAGAAGTCATCTGATTCTGATTCTGAAATAATTGAAATTTCAGGGCAACTCACCGTTGCTGGTCACCACTTCAGCAACATTTCGCTTTTCTTTGAAGGTTTATATGATCAGATTTCAGGAAAGATGCACCTAGTTGGTTGCAGGGATGTTCTTTACTTTCCAAAGATCTCAAAAATGGGAACGAATCTTGAAGGAGGAATGGATTGTCAGTTTGAAGTCAGTGTACAGGATCCTCCTGAAAATGCACGGTGGCTAATGAATCCAATGGTAAAAATCTCCTTTAGCAGCAAAAGAAGTGAGGTAGATCCCCTTCATTTCAGTCAACTCAGCCTGAAAACTAATCCAATTTCTTACACTAAAAAATCAAAGGACATAGTTTTTCGAAAAACTTTCGAGGGCATACTTCGACTTCTGATGCTCACTCTGTCAATACTTTGCACATACAGCCAGCTGCATTACTCCAAGAAAGCTGTTTCATGCAGTGAAGTATCTCTTGCCATGCTTACTATCCAGTCTGCCGGCTACTGTATTCCTCTAATCACTGGAAATGAAATTCTTTTCAGATGGAAGCTTCTGCAATTCAGAAGCTTCCAGTCATACAATTTCAACTAGTTTCAACGCTTTGATGTAGTTGACAGCATGGCCAAGATTCTTGTAATAGTTGCACTGTTTCTCACTATAAGACTCTCTCAGATAGTATTGGAATCTTGCATCAAACAAAAAGATCGAATCCATAGAGAGAAGAAGATTTGTCTGATTATATTAGTTGTTCACATGATGGGTTTTCTTCTCATTCATTTTTCCATGACAACTGCTTGTGGAACACTGCATATTCCTAAAAAATATTCTTATGTGACGGGCAACACGAGGAGGTTGCTTAAATGGCTCGTAGAGGTAGATGACTACGCTGGTCTGGTTCAAGATCTTTTGATGCTTCCTCAGATTATCAACAACACTTTGTGGAAAGTTAAAGGTAAACCTCTGAGAAAATTTTATTATGTCGGATTCACGACATTGAGAGTAGTGTTGCATACTTATGACTACATAAGAGATCCTCTCCCTGATAAGGACTACAACTACAGCGATGAGCATCATAATCTTCAAACAAGTTTTGGGTTGTCTTCTAAGATAAAAAATATTACTATTGCAATCATTGTAATCATACTTGATGTAATACTACACACCCAGCAGCAATATGACTATGAAAAACCTAGTCAGACTGTGAAGCCAAAGGAGAAATAGGAGTCAATCCTTGATACCTTAGAAGCTGTAGGCTAATGTTTTAGCTTTTTTACATTTGATCATTCTGTTGTAGCTTTCTTCTTCTATGTTTATTATGAGTTTCCACACTCCATACCTATTTGATTGAATAGCACAGTTTTTTCTGCTTGATTAAGAGTTATAATTTCCAAGCAAATTCCATTGCTAAGTAGATACGACACCACAACAAACATGTCAGAATAATGTTGGGGAAGAAAACTGAGTTATGGATCACAAATCTCTCCTGAAAATCTTAAGGTTAGATATTCTTAGCCTTAGGGGGGCTGTGGGCGACTAGGTAAGAAAATTTAACAAAGGTCAGGGTCGTTATAATAATATACAACAAAAAATATTTTTATATGCGTTTGCCGGGAGTCGAACCCGGGTCTATTGCTTGGAAGGCAATTATCCTAACCGTTGGACTACAAACGCTAGTACTTGCTGGGCAAATCTGTCAAAAGGTAATCTCATTACTACATTTGCTTGAAGCAGCAGCCCCATAAATTTTAAAACAAAATTTCCTTCGCAATAAAAATTTATTGGTAGTAGGACCGGGTATAAATCATCAATTAATTACAAACCATCATTTAAAGTTAAAAAAATATAAAATTCTTAAAAATAAATTGTAAAACTTTATTAACATTTATTTTTAAAAGTTTATATATATACATATTATTTTACATAACATTTACTTACTATCAATGCATTACATTTAAGGATTATTTTTAATATATTATTAATAGAAATTTTAGATTTTATAAATGAAGTTAAAATTGTGATATATATGATAGTATATGAGATATAATTTTTACATTTAAATTTTAAAATAAATGTTTTAAATTTATAAATTAATAAGATTTTTTTTCATAGAGTGGCATAAAAAAAATTTCTAACTTTGAATTTATCTTTTTTTTTAAAGAAAATAATAATCATTAGATTAAGTAATAGTTATTAAATAAATAGGATATTATGATACAAATATGCAATTTATACTAATACCCAAATCTTTTCGTACAATACTTTGCTTCTCCAATGCAAAAAACAACGTTACATAAATTTCCAAACAAAGCAAATGCAACGGACAGAGACTCCGACAGCATCATGAACTTAATGCATAAACATCATAAAATCTATGTTGTAATTAAATGCAGATTTCTTCCCTTAAAACAGTACAACCCCATAATCTTCTCACGATTTTCTTTGAATCCCTTCTTTTTTTGTCTTCCTTTCACACTGCTTCAAACCTTAATAAAAACAAAACCCAGCGTCTGAAGTTGACACTGAGAACTTTGAGTTGGTGACTTTCTATTGTTTCTGTGTAAGAGAGAGAAGCATGTCAATGGAACTTGGACCTTTCGGAACACCTTCAAACGCGTCAAGCAGGAGAAGAACGCACGAAGAAGATGATGAAGAAGCTCTGAGATGGGCTGCTCTTGAGCGACTTCCTACGTACGACCGTGTCCGGAAAGGTGTTCTGCATGGGATTTTAGGTGAATTGAAAGAGATTGATCTTCGTAAACTTGGGTTCCAAGAAAGAAAAGAATTGCTAAACAGGTTCATCAAGAATGCTGACAAGAATGAAGAGTACTTGAAGAAGCTCAAAGAAAGAATTGACAGGTGATTAAACATCATGCTGCTGGTCTCACTGGTATTGTTTTTTACCTTCACAATAATTAGTGTTTGATTTGATGAATCAGAGTTTCTTTGAATCTGCCAACAATCGAAGTTCGATTCGAGAATATCCATGTGCAAGGAGAAGCTTTTGTTGGAAGCAGAGCTTTACCGACAATTATCAACTCCATTATCAATAAAATAGAGGTATATTTGTATATCTGCCATTAGCATTATATATCTTCAACATTATTAATACATAAAAAACATTAAATTATGGTTTATTAGATAAATTAAATCCTCTTTATACGGTCAATATATCACAATTCATGTTGATTTTTGTCAATACGGAAGATTATGGATTTTACATGTTCATGGTTTATTTTACATCTTACAGGGCGTAGGTCATCACCTTCATTTACTCTCAAGTCAAAAGAAGAAGTTCTCAATTTTACGAGATGTGAGTGGAATTATCAAGCCAGGCAGGTAAAAATACACGTGAAAACGTTTTTTTCACCAATAAAAAATAAAAACCGGACGTAGGTTAAAATTAGTTAAAATATGTACATGAAAATAATAAAAATTAAAAAAAAATTGTGATAAGCGTATTGATGTGAATTTTGACATAAAATTTTTATATTTTATACAACACAAACATAATTTTTACATCAATCATATTCACAAATTGGGAGGATTATTTGTACATTAATTAAAGTTAATACCAGAGATTTTTCTTTTTTTCAGATTGACTCTGCTTTTAGGCCCACCAGGTTCAGGGAAAACCACCCTACTTCAAGCATTGACTGGAAAACTTCATCCAGAATTAAAGGTAACTGCTAAATCTTAGATATTTTATCATTTTCAATATTTCTGTTCAATCTTAATGACTTGGAATCATTTTACTTTCAAACCATTGACTATGGGTGTTTTTTTGAATCCTAGTTTTCTGGGAAAGTAACGTATAATGGTCATGAAATGCATGAGTTTGTACCCCAGAGGACCTCTGCTTACATTAGCCAGTATGATATCCATATGCCACAATTGACAGTTAGAGAAACATTGGAATTCTCTGCAAAGTGTCAAGGAGTTGGAACTGGTTATGGTAAGTGAAATATGAAATAATTTTAGTGTGTCAAAGAGTAAGAAACAAGCTTTCCATTCAATTTCTTAACCAAGAACTCTTTCACTTGGTTGGTTCTATTGGCAATGTTCAGATATGCTTACAGAACTCTTGAGAAGAGAAAAAGAGTTAAATATTAGGCCAGATCCTTATATCGATGCCCTGATGAAGGTAAAAAGTATGAATTCAGTAAAATTAATCCTTTAATGTTACACATCTCTTCATGCTAAAGACATGGTTGAAATGCTTTGATGCAGGCATCAGTTCTGAAGGGACACAAGGAAGAAATTGTTACAGATTATGTTCTCAAGGTAGTGTCAACTTTCTTTATAATCATGAGTCATGACCAATTTTGTTCATTAAAAAATTACTGGCTTCTGCTTTGTGTTACAGATTTTAGGACTGGAAGTTTGTGCTGACACCATAGTAGGAGATGCAATGTTGAGAGGCGTTTCTGGAGGGCAGAAGAGGCGTGTCACTACAGGTATAATGGCAATGAAATTGCAAAAATGAAAACTGAAAATTGTTGAAACAACAGTTTCAGAATAATTCAATTTTTATGACTTCAATGTGTGCCAGGGGAGATGCTGGTAGGTCCTGTAGGAGCACTTTTTATGGACAATATATCAACTGGTCTTGACAGTTCCACCACTTACCAAATCGTCAACTCGATCAAGCAATCACTCCATATTTTCAACAAGACTGCCATTATCTCACTTCTCCAGCCTCCACCAGAGACTTTTGAGCTTTTTGATGACATTATCCTTCTCTCAGAGGGGCAAATTATCTATCAAGGTCCGCGTGAATATGTTCTTGAGTTCTTTGAATCCATGGGATTTAAATGTCCTGAAAGAAAAGGCATTGCAGACTACCTGCAGGAAGTAAGCACATTGAAATGATTTTATATTTATTCTATGATGTGAAAAAAACCAACTGTGCTACATATCAAAGTTTTCAGTAATCAGATAATCTAGAATTAATTAATCTAGAATTAAGTCTATTGAAATTTCAAACCAATCCATGTTTCCTGTATTCTCTTCAATATTATAGGTTACATCAAGAAAAGATCAGAGACAATATTGGTTTCGTGAGGAATTACCGTATCGTTATATAGCAGTCAATGAGTTTGCAGAAGCTTTCAAGTCATTTCACATTGGATCAGAGATCCAACGACAGCTTGCCAATCCATTTGACAGGTCAAAGAGTCATCCTGCAGCTTTGACAAAAACCAGATATGGAGCTAGCAAAAAAGAATTGATGAAAGCTTGTTTATCAAGAGAAGTTATTTTGATGAAAAGAAATGCATTCTTGCATGTTTTCAAGATGTTTCAGGTAAGTAGCATTGTTGTTTTTTTCATCAACCCTTCTAATAGAACGGTTACACCAAAATTCATAACTTCTACCTTTTGTTTCAGCTTGAAGTTAGTGCGGTCATTGTTGCTACTGTCTTTGTGCAAGCTAGAAAGCATCACAGTACAATTGAAGATGGAACAGTCTATCTAGGCGCTCTCTTTTTTGTGCTTAACTCAATTACCTTCACTGGGTTTTTTGAGCTTCCATTGACCATTGATAAGCTTCCGATATTTTACAAGCAAAGAGACCTTCTCTTTTATCCTTCATGGGCATTCTCACTACCAACATCAGTTCTTGGCACTCCTATAACAATAATTGAAATTGCCCTTTGGGTTGCCATAACTTACTATGTGATAGGATTTGATCCGAACGTTACAAGGTCAGTATCAAAGATCAAGTTACTATACTTTCTTTTTTCTTCTTGTATTCACTCTGTTAACCCCTCTTGATTTCCTTGCCTCAGGATGCTCCAACAATATCTTGTTCTTGTATTAAGTGGACAGATGTCTTACGCACTTTTTAGATGCATTGCTGCATTGGCTAGAGATCATACTGTAGCCAACACTGCTGGATGCCTTGCAGTGATGTGGCTTTTAATATTTAGTGGATTTATCTTATCACAAGGTATTCTCAGGCCTTGGATTTGCTATGTGAAATATGAAAGATTGAGAAGCATAGTTGTTTAGCATCCTAGCATCACTAATCTGCTTATTTATTCTCACAGAGAATATGCACAAATGGTTGATCTGGGGTTACTGGACATCTCCTCTGATGTATGTGCAGACTGCAATTTCAGTGAATGAATTCCTTGGCGCATCATGGAATCAAGTAAGTGTCACATATAAAAAATGTGGGGAAACACAAGTTTAGAGGACCTTGCTTCTGCCGTAGTTTGTTCTTGAAAGCATACAATTTTGAATGTGGAAATGAATGCAGGCTCTTAATGGAACAAAGGAATCTCTGGGAGTAGCAGTCTTGAAAGAGCGAGGGGTGTTCACCAGTCCAGATTGGTATTGGATTGGTCTTCTTGCATTGGTTGGCTTTATTTTCCTTTTCAATGGGATTTGTACCCTGGCTTTTGCTTACCTTGACCGTAAGTACTCTCACTTTCAACAATTAATAGTTCACCTTTTCCCTTAGCACTTTGCTGTTTTCAACATTTTTTTTCCAGATATAACTGTTTGAGTTCCTGCAGAATATGGGAAATCCCAGGCGGTGTTTCTGTCTGAAGAATCTGCTAAAGAGGACACTACCAGGACAGGTGAAGTTGAAGACAATGGAACATTATTATACAAAAGTAACTCCAAGACTAAGAGGGCATCCAGAAGTAAGCTCTCTGAGCCCTCATTATCTTCATTGCCTCAATGACAAGTGCCAAACATAATCTCTGAAAAAACATGCATTTGCAGGAGCTATGGCAGTTCATAATCATCAGGAGAGAGGAATGCTTCTTCCTTTTATTCCACTTTCTGTCACCTTCGAGAATATCACATACTCAGTTGATATGCCAAAGGTAACTGTAATTCTAGATTAACTGTATATATGTACATGCAATGCTTGAGAAATTTTGAGTTTGTCTCAGTGACATTAAGTTACTATATTCTTAGGGAATGGAACCCCAGGGTATCGTGGATGATCGATTGGTGCTTTTAAATGGAGTGAGTGGAGCATTCAGGCCAGGAGTTTTAACAGCTCTAATGGGTGTTAGTGGGGCTGGTAAGACTACGCTACTGGATGTGTTAGCTGGAAGGAAAAATAATGGATATATAGAAGGAAACATCACTGTTTCAGGCTACCCAAAGAAACAGGAGACTTTTGCTCGAGTTACTGGATACTGTGAACAAATTGACATTCACTCTCCTCTTGTCACTGTCTATGAATCCTTGCTATACTCGGCATGGCTTCGGTTGCCTTCTCAGGTTGATCCTGAAAGTAGAGAGGTTGGTTGTCCACACAAATCTAAACCAAATAAGAGCCTTGCCGTGATCTGTTCTTGAATTTCTTTGAAATCTTATTGTTGCAGCTTTTTCTAGAGGAGGTTATGGAACTGATTGAGTTGAAGCCACTAAGAGGTGCATTGGTTGGATTTCCTAATGTGAATGGACTATCCATTGAGCAGCGCAAAAGGTTAACCATTGCAGTTGAGCTTGTTGCAAACCCTTCAATAATTTTCATGGATGAGCCAACCTCAGGTCTTGATGCAAGAGCTGCAGCCATTGTGATGAGAACCGTTAGAAACACTGTGGACACAGGAAGAACTGTGGTATGCACAATTCACCAGCCAAGCATTGACATATTTGAATCTTTTGATGAGGTAAGAAACTCCAGCAACTACTCTCATGTCTTTTGAGTTTTGAGCAATCTCTACTGCATAGAAATCTCAAATGTATTTTATTTCCAACTCTAGCTCTTCCTACTGACGCGTGGAGGTGAAGAAATATATTTCGGTCCTCTAGGCCACCGGTCAGGCCATTTGATCAAGTATTTTGAGGTAAACCAAAAATGTGCTTGTTCTTTCATTTACCATTGTTGCTTTAAAATGGCTTCAGTCCTTCACCAGGAGAAACTCCATTTGACTCCTCTTCTTTAACTGCTCTATTTGAAGGAAATCAATGGAGTAAGAAAAATAAAAGATGGTTATAACCCTGCAACTTGGGCTTTGGAAGTGACAACACGAGCTCAGGAAGAGATTCTAGGAGTTAAATTTGCAGACGAGTATAAGAAATCAGACCTTTACAGGTTGGTCATCTGATAAATAATGCTGCAGTTTCTTTCATCCAACAAATGTGGTCATAACCTTTGCTACTTCTTAAACTTACATTGAAAACTATTATTGCAGAAGAAACAAGGCCTTGATTTCAGAGTTGAGCACACCTTCACCTGATTCGCAGGATCTCCATTTCCCTACCAAGTATGCACAATCCTACTGCACACAGCTCAAAGCTTGCTTATGGAAACAGAACAAATCATATTGGCGGAATACATCTTATAATACAGTGAGGCTTTATTTTAGTACTGCAATGAGCATTATATTTGGAGTCTTATTCTGGAATCTTGGAAGCAAAAGGTAAATGGTTTAAGCAAAATCTATAAACAAGTTCTATTCATTTTCTTTCAATTCAAATAGAACATACAAATTTGAACCTACAGGAGAACAAGACAGGATGTTTTCAATGCAATGGGTGCCATGTACACTGCCATTACATTCATGGGAGCACAGAGCGCTGCTGCTGTGCGACCAGTTATAGTAGATGAAAGGACAGTATTTTACAGAGAAAGGGCTGCTGGAATGTACTCTGCATTACCTTATGCCATTGCACAGGTAATTAAGGCTGCCTTGCCTCCTTTCTTACCAAGTCAAACCCTGAATTCTTTATCTGGAATTTCCCATTTTCAGGTTGCCATTGAAATCCCATACACCGTAGTTCAGGTTGCCATATATGGGATTATAGTCTATGCAATGATGGGTTTCGAATGGACAGTTTCCAAGTTCTTCTTGAACACATTCTTCATGTTCATTACAGTTCTCTTCTTCGTATACTATGGAATCATGATCGTAGCTGCAACCCCTAATCAAGCAGCCGCTGCTGTACTTTCCGGGGTCTTCTATACACTGTGGAATCTCTTCTCAGGCTTTATAATTCCCCGAGCGGTAACTCTAATCCCATCTCTTTCTTCTAACATAACCATTCCAAGATGTTTCTTCAGCTTATCTGATTCCCGGGATTTTACAACTTGCAGAGGATAATTGTTTGGTGGAGATGGTATGCTTGGGTATGCCCGGTGTCATGGAGCTTGTGGGGAATGGCTACTTCACAGTATGGAGACTTGCAGACCAAGTTAGAGTCAGGAGAAACATTGGCTCAGTTCATGGAAGACTACTTCGGGTTCAGACATGATTGGTTAGGGATAGTTTCTATAGTCCTGATCGGATTCACCTTGCTGTTTGCTTCTGTGTTTGCATTCTCCATGAAATTCTTGAACTTCCAAAAAAGATGAGAAATTTCTTTTGAAATAAACTATACAAAAACCCCATATTTTTGCTAGTTTCAGTCACTACGTTGGTGTAAGTCAGCCATATGCAAATAATGAGCAACAAGGAAATTGCTTTTGCCATTTGTAAACACTCCTATTTTATAATTGTATAATTAAAAAGTTAAATTAATAAATTTAAATTAACTCATGAAAATAAATAGATAACCATTAAATTAAATATGGCTTTAGGAAAAGAAACAAAATATGAAAATTTCTTTTGTTAACAAATTTATGTATGTCAACAAAATCATACTAAATTAATAAATTTAAAAATTATAATAAAAACTATTAATTAATTAATTTAATTACATGGTACACTAATAATTAAGTGAGTAAGCTAACATCATTATTAATCTTAATTTAAATATCGAAATTTAATTTGATTATATAATATTTTAATTTTATTGGATCTTGTAAAAATTAATTTGGATTTTCTTTGTGTACGAAGTAATGTTGTGTTGGATTGCTACTAGCATCCAAAGAAGGTTAAATTCGGCCCCCACATGGATTGTGGGCCCAATGATCAATTCTATCACAAATTTGCTGGATAGACTTATCTTTTCCTTTCTTTTTCTGAGACGAAAGTCGTTAATTTCTAATGACGAAACCACCCTTCCCGCTTTCCCTGAGAATAATCATATCCTGCTCTCTGCTTCTGATTTACTTCATGCATGGCTTCCCTTCCTTTTGTAACTCCACAATTCTCCCATTTCAAATCGAGAAAACTAATCAAATCTCTCTATTCCAATGAACCTATCCATCTTATAGAACTCAATAGAACTGCCAGAAATCATCAAACTTTATATAAATCTTACTTTCACACCATATCTTCACTTTGCAAAGATGGTCTAATTCAACAAGCTGTGGACTTACTCACTGAAATGGACTCCAGAAATCTGCCAGTTGGACCTGAAATTTACGGTGAAATCCTTCAGGGTTGCGTTTATGAACGAGATCGTTTAACAGGTCAGCAAATCCATGCTCAAGTTCTCAAAAATGGTGCTTTCTTTGCAAGAAATGAGTACATTGAAACCAAGTTGGTTATTTTTTATGCAAAGTGTGGTTCTTTTGACGTTGCTAATAATTTGTTTAGTAGACTGAGAGTAAAGAATGTGTTTTCTTGGGCTGCCATTTTAGGATTGAAGTGTAGAGTTGGGTTAAATGAAGAGGCTTTAAAGGGGTTTTCTGAGATGCGAGAAAATGGGTTTTTGCCTGATAATTTTGTGGTACCTAATGCATTGAAAGCTTGTGGTGCTTTACAATGGCTTGGGTATGGGAAAGTGATTCACGCGTATGTGGTGAAGGTGGGTTTTGATGGGTGTGTCTTCGTTACAAGTAGTTTGATTGATATGTATGGGAAATGTGGGGTTTTGGAGGATGCAAGAAAAGCGTTTGATGGGATGGTTGAGAGGAATGTAATAGCTTGGAATTCAATGATCGTTGGGTATATGCAAAATGGGATGAATGAGCAAGCAATTAGGGTGTTCTATGACATGAGAGTGGAAGGTGTTGTGCCCACTCAGGTATCAATATCAAGCTTTTTATCAGCTTCGGCTAATTTAGGTGCAATAGATGAGGGAAAGCAGGGGCACGCCATTGCTGTCTTAGGTGGATTAGAATTGGATTACATTTTGGGTAGTTCTGTTATAAATTTTTATTCCAAGGTTGGTTTGATTGAGGATGCAGAACTAGTTTTTGATAGGATGCTTGTAAAGGATGTAGTGACATGGAATTTGATCATTTCTAGTTACGTGCAATGTGGATTGATTAAAAAAGCACTCAATACATGTCGTCTGATGAGATTAGAAAATTTGAGATTCGACTGTGTGACTCTGTCATCCATATTGACTGCAGCTGCCAATTCAAGCAATATAAAACTTGGTAAAGAGGGTCACTGTTATTGTATTAGGAATGGCCTTCAATCCGATTTGGTTGTTGCGAGTAGCATTGTAGATATGTATGCCAAATGTGGAAGAATTGATTGCGCCAGACAAGTGTTTAGTTCCACATCTGACAAAGATATCATATTATGGAATACCCTATTGGCTGCTTATGGAGATGTTGGCCATAGTGGTGAGGCCTTGAAGTTGTTTTATCAGATGCAGTTAGAGAGTGTGCCACCAAATGTAACATCTTGGAATTCTGTGATTTTAGGATTTATTAGGAATCACCAATTAAATGAGGCTAAAGAGTTCATCTCGCAGATGCAATCCCTAGGTGTCCTGCCTAACCTTATAACCTGGACTACACTTATCACTGGTCTGGCTCATAATGGTTTTCACGATGAGGCAGTTCAGATTCTCCAAAAGATGCAAGAATCTGGGATCAAACCCAATACTGTAAGCATCAGTAGCGCACTCTCAGCTTGCAGAAATGCAACCTCATTACTGCATGGAAGAGCAATCCATGGATATGCTATACGGCATGACCTTGGCTTTCAGATTTCTGTTTCAACAGCTCTAGTAGACATGTATGCTAAGTGTGGATATTTAAGTCAAGCAAAGAAGGTGTTCGATAATATCTTAAGCAAGGAATTGCCTGTTTATAATGCAATGATTTCTGCTTATGCATTACACGGTCAAGCTGGAGAAGCTCTTGCAATATATAGACATCTAGAGGAGGTTGGTGTAGAACCAGATGGTATAACTTTTACTAGCATCTTATCTGCATGCAGCCACAGTGGACTTGTAAATAAAGTTTTGGATATTTTTGTTGATATGGTTTCTAAAAATCATTTACGGCCAAGCATGGAGCATTATGGATGTGTAGTTAGTCTTCTTTCTCGGTCAGGTCATTTGGATGAAGCTTTTAGGCTTATTCTCACAATGCCATATGAACCAGATGCACATATTATCGGATCACTTCTTGCTACATGCAGAGAGCATAATCATATTGACCTTGGGGAGCACTTATCAAAGTATTTATTAGAATTGGAACCGGATAATTCAGGTAATTATGTGGCAATTTCAAATGCTTATGCTGCTGCAGGAAGGTGGGATGAAGTATCAGAAATAAGGGATTTAATGAAACAAAAAGGCTTAAAGAAGATTCCTGGGTGCAGCTGGATTCAAATAGGTGAAAAACTTCATTCCTTTGTTGCAGGTGATGGATCGCAGCCCAATACTGAGGAACTACAAGCCACGCTGGCTTTATTGGGTATTGATATGAATTTCAGTTCTTAAACTTTGTTCTTGATCTCTGATCTGATTAGCAGATTAAAGTTAAGTGCTCCAAGGAGACACAAGAGGGTAAGGTTAAGTGAAAAGAAGCAAGCAAATAACTAATGGGTACTGTTGCTTCAGAGAAAGAATTGTGCTGAGTTCAGCCACCGTAAATATGTTGTAAGGATGGAGAATCCACCCTGACTCAGCTCAATCTGGATTTCTAGTTGCATAGTACTCGAGGTGGTTCTGTTCATATTTAGCAAAACACAGTACATTGAATAACATAGCTGGTCAGTAGCTATGCTTAACTCAGTTTCTGGCTTTCAATTAAAGGAGAGCATGCAAAAATGGCATAATTTGAAATTAAAACCAAAAAATTTTGCAAGGCAATTTTCATGGCTGGATTTACAGAGAACATTGTATCCTACTCACGCTTGCCTTTGTGTGGTTGATGATCTTGGATCGATTCAAGCCTTTTGCTGGCATAACCAGGTTATTTAATTTGTGAATATTGTACTACAATGTTGTGCTGTAGTTGGACATCACATCAATCTATCAAACCAAAGGTCTCTAATTTTAAGATTGTCTTACAAATGAGACTTTATAAATATAGATTTAAATTTTTGCATGTATAATATAAATAGATTTTCACACTATTTTGATTTGGGATTGGGTCGTTGCATTATCAGTAAAGATTGAGATGTTTCACTGTCGGTACGGTGCTATAGCCACTCAAATTCGTCGGTGGTCGTAGATGGCTACATGGAAGGCATCTAGGAAGAAAGTTCAGTACCATCTTTGTCAAAGAGAAAAAGGCTAACAAATCTTTTTATGCTTTTCCCGGTATCCAAAGAAGGGTATTTTCTCCTTTCCTTCCGAGCACCAGCTTCCTCCGGTTTTACTTCTCAGCTTACATGTACACAAGGGTAATATACTATGCAAGACAATTACTGGGGACCAATCATCCTGTGGTTATGAGCGTTCTTCATGAAGAAGACCATTCTCAGCTTCCCACTGCTCAATCAAAAAATATCCCAATTCAATAAAAGCATGGAGACGAATTCATTCCATCGTTTAGGCTGTTATTTTAGCAAGCTAGAATCCTAGGCTCCTAGCGGTTAACTTGTTTTTCCAGGCTTGCACAGTGTTCCATGAAGGTTAGATTGCCTGTGAAAGAAAAAAGGCGTTTGCTTCAGCAACCACCTCCACCAGCAATGCACCTTGTTGAACAAGCGAAGTCCACAAAGGTTTTACAAGACATCACATCAAAGTAAAGCTATTATGTTCCATAAAGAATTAACAATTATCAAAATTTTGGACAATATTATATATAATTTTATACTTGTTCTTTGGAGCTAGATTGTTCTGCAAACCACCTTCCATTATTGTTCAATCAATCCATTACTTTTGTTGTGATTTAAATGAATTGGCATAAATTACATCAAATAATGAGGCCACTCAGGTTGGTGAGATTTCAATGGCTGACTTATTGGTTTCCTAATGAATTAGATTTGTGAGAATATCTGAGGGCTCAAGGAAAGGAAACTTGGGTGTTAAAAGTCATGTTGACTGATCCAACTAACAGCAAAATGGAGTTTTGGGTTCTAAATTCCATGTTAGAGATGATTACAGTTGGAACGCCATACAAGTTAAATGGCTAGCCAATCCATTTTCAAAGGCTAGCATTTTGCCCTTGTGCCAAGTGCCAACTGCAACTGTGTGGTTAGTTTATAATAGCTGATATGCATTCAAGATGAACTTAGAAGGCAAGAAACTGCTAGACTTGGGCTTTAAGATAATTATCAAATACGCATTATATCAGCGAAACTCCAAAAACCTGTCAGCTATTTTCCCTTTCTGGTTGATGAGCATCAAAGACCAGCTTAGTCAACACTGTAAACAATTTGGCAGCATCTTTCCACTTTTTTTTTTTAAAGCAACTTAAATTACAAAACTCTTGAGATTTGAAAAAAAATTATATGTACACAACATTTTTTTTACATTAACAGAAAGATTATTTTTAGCATCTTTATAATTAGCTCACTAAAGACATGAATATACTCAATTATTATTCGCGTGAAGATAGGAATATATGCAAGAAAACAAGAATGTGAAATGTGCCTTATATTAAGACCAAGACCTGTCAACTTAGCCAAGTTAAAGGCTTAAAGCAACCTTAAAAAGACCATAAAGGGACATCATGAATAGGGTAAAGTTTAGGTGAGCTGTGTGTGAGGAAAAAAAAAGATTAGGTCAACTGGATACTCTCATCATGGTAAAATAAAAGCTAGCCATGGCCAGTGGCTTTGTAGAATTAGGTGAGCAATGGTGGAATAAATTACCCTGTTGATGAAAGTCTGCATTGAAGAATGAAGAATCCAATGCCAAAAAAGGCCTATTTGGCTATTTCTGTGAAGTGTTCTTGTTTCTTATGACAAGAATTAACCCCTTTCTAGTCAACTTTTTACTGTCAGATAAACTCCAGAAATGAGACAAGTTTTGTTTATAGATTAAGCTTTATAATTCAATCTAGGGACCACAAAGTCATTGATGTAAGCTGCCTTTGGGCAATGGGGGTAAGATGCTTTCAGCTTTCCTATTCCACCAAGTGGTTGTAAGGTGTGACATCTCTCAGCTTTCTCCCGGTGTCACTAATCATTGCTAGAACCCCCTTTCTCTACAATGCCACAACAGCTGATGATAATCACGTTATTTTCCATGATTCTTCTCCCTTGCATCTAAAGAGTTGATGTAAGAAGGACTTTGTTGATTATATTCGGTCATCTAGGCTTCCATCTTCTGGAAATGATCTGTCGCCGAGATCATTAATGGGGTTTTAATTCGATTATGCCCTTCATTTCTTTATCAGTATAGACTTTCACTCATTGCAACTCGTGGGATAATTATTAATTAGGTATTATTAAATTTTTTAATCTTAAAAATTATTTAAAAATTAAAATTTTTTTCACCGTCAATATTAAAATTTGTTTATAATTTCTCTCTTCATACTTTAAATCTCATGAAATATTTTCATACCCATTTAAAATATTTTCATACCCGAAATTGATAATGTTAAATGTTATTGAATTTTTCCAACCTTAGAATCAACTTAATGAATAAGATATTTTCTAAAATTTATATTTATAAATACACATATAATTTCTTCCGAAATTATTGCGAAAATCCCGACAATAATCTCGTATATAACATAATATTCTTACGGACTTTGAACTTGAGAATTTTCTATGTCTAACAAAACTCTTGAAAGAACATGTGAACTGATAAGTAAAGGAAATATGATGGCCCGCCCACATGAAAGGCTGTTATTGTATTTGATTTTTCTTAATATTAGCTTTGGTTGATAAATTTCCAGTTTTTTTTTCTTTACTCGCATGGATTGAAATGAAATAGAAAAGATAGCCTCATTCAAAGTTATAACCAGACAATATGTTAGTGCCAAAAGAGGAAGATCAGCAACGGGACGAAGGCATTAACTATTTCGCAAATTAAAGAGTTAAGGACTAAACAGTCAATTTAGAGCCCGACCAAAAGTGTTCCCAGTGTGCGCTTTCGATGCGCCTTAGCCCCATTGGGCAACCGCAAGAGGTGGCGGGTCATGTGCACCTCTCGCAGCGTACAGCGGCATACGAGTGGGGGGATTATTTCCACTGGAACCGTCAACCGTGGGCTTTTGGTTTTCCACAGTGTCAACGAAAAGATCTCGTCTTACTAAAAAAAAATCTCGCAACTACAAGCACATCACCACGCGCCTAACACGTACTTATACGCACGCGTACGACCAAAAACTCATTGACCAGCACATTTCGATGCGTTTAATTTTCAAACCCAATCCGATAATTGGTAAATATAATTTGTCTTTGTATAATATGCGACATAAATATCTTATTAAAAAAATCAAATATAATATTTTTTATTTTTATATAATATACAATTTTTATTATTTTAATTGTTTTATTATATTGGTATTGTATTTAAAACTTTCACAGTCTATTTTCAGATTTCAACGGAAGGCGACACTCCACGCGGAGAAAGAGGCCTGAGAGAGCCCGTGGGGTCTAGAGTCAAGCAATTCAATGGTTATAAGCAGCCTAGCCAGGTCAAAGACCATTGTTGAACGATTGTCAGATGAAAATCCCTCTATTCTATTTTTCTCTTTCTCTAAGAAAAGAAGACAGGGTGAAAAAGCCGGCCAGCCTGTCCCCCACCCTTTGCCTGCTGCATGCAGTGTTTGTTTCTTTCTTTTCCTCTGGCTCCACAGCCGGACAAAACTTCTCCCACTGAAACATAAAATCTCCAATCTGCCCCGAATCAATCATCACGAGCTTCTGATCCGCCACGTGTTACATTTCTAGTCCTTCGATTTCGTCTTGAACGGTGCCGATTCTATTTTGATATGTGCTTTTAATTGGACTAGGTCTTGTAACTATGAGCTTTCAAAGGAGCCCATGCATGTTTGGGTTATATCTTGTAAATTAGTCGATCTTTTTCAACTCTTAATTAAAACAATAATTATAATAAATTCGAATAAACATTGCAGGCAGAACAAAGCAAGTGGTTGGAATTTTCAGATGATTCAACGCCCGAGTTGGCTTTCAATAGAAGGATTAAAAAAAGATTACAAGTTGAAGATTTACATGGAAAAGTGATGAAGACTTGTCTTTAAGAAAAGACAAGGGTGGCTTGTATTGTTTGAAGTACAGATTACAAAGGAAATAATTAAATAAAAATAAAAATAAAAAACAACTAAATCCACATTTGAAAATAATTGCAAAATAAACCCTCAAGAAAAAGAAATAAAAAATAAAAAATAAGAGAAAAAACTCAAATTTGGAGGGCAAACCTGACTTATCTCAATCAATTGCGCGCTTTATTACTCTTTTACTTACGCTTTGTGCGCATTTTAAGGAGAACCCAATTCTTCTACCCCACGTTGTCTTTTTGCTTGTAAATTTTCTTTACTTTCTCTGTTCCAGATTTGCTAAGGTGTGGCCGATCTAGCTGGGGTTCTTGATTCGGTGGGGGGCGTATGACCGTCTGATCCTTTTGAAGGATCATCAGAGGACTGCCGTAATCCGTCATCTGTTTCTCCTCTGTTTATTTCTTCAATCATACGTACCACTTCCTGCATGGCGGGTCTTTGAGCAGGCACCGTCGATACGCAAGTCATGGCAATCTGCAACAGCTGCACCATTTCTTCCTCAATGCTGTGATATCTCATTAGCTCCGCGTCGAACACCTCGGCAGTCCATTCCTCCCTAACCACGGATTGGACCCAACGCGGAAGATCGATCCCCTCTTCCCCTAAGGATGCCTGGTTAGGTGCCTTGCCGGTTAATAACTCTAGCAGCAACACCCCATAGCTATACACATCGGACTTGAATGTAACTTTTCGGGTTTCGACTACTTCAGGTGCTCGGTAGCCTGCAACTCGGCTAGGCGGAGTGGTGCTACCAAAGAGCGGATTGAGCCCGAAGTCGGAGATGCAGGCTTCGTGGTCTGCTCGGAGAAGGATATTGGAAGACTTGATGTTGCCGTGGACCACCTTTCCAGGAACGTGGAGGTGTGCTAGGCCCCTAGCCGTGCTTAATGCTATTCTCATCCGATTGTCCCAATCTAGCGGAGTTCGACCTGAGCCTCTGCTACCTGCAATTCCATTGGTTTAACTTTAATTCACTACCAAGTGGAAAAGTAATTTGGAATTTGCCCACTTGAGGCTGCAATTTTCATGAGTAGCCAAAATGTACCAGTTGGCCAATGAGCTACATGGCCTAATACTGGCATATGCCAAACATTTTGGAAAAATTCCAAACTATATACCACGAAATAATATATAAATATATATTATTCGAGGTAAAAGTATATTTTTAACTGAAAGTGAAAATTAAGATGGTTTAAGATTGAATTTAACTCTTACAATATATTATAATTATTTTTAATAGTCCTATTAGTAGGCCAAAAACTCGTTGAGAGTGAAATACAAACTTAACAAGCTTAACCCTAATCTTGTACCCAGCTGAGACTCCTTGAATTGAACACAGTAAAGTCCAAAAATAAAATAAAAAAAAAAAAAAGGAACAAGAAGTTTTCATTAAACTGTGAAAATAGAGTTATCATTTCATCAACAGGCAAGCAACACTCAATTTTCACTCATTTGGAACCCCGCATGAAACAGAATATATATATTTATTAATACATATATAGTATAACTTCAAGGTTGCAAGAAAAATTGTGGTGAAAGAAAAAGGTTATGAATCAATGTCGGTGGATCCACGGGTGAATTATGATGATGCATGTTGCAATGATGGTGGCAGAATTGTAAATAAAGACAACACGACAGCTACCACTTTCGTAAGCGTTACTCATACTCCTGTAAGAATTTTGTTGGAATTCTGCAAAGAGAAAAGACCCATCCCCGAAAACCTTCTAAAATTTTATATATGATTAATAATCCTTCCATTATTAAATTCCGTTATCATTTATCACAGTGTAGAAGAACATAAATGCAACAGCTCGAAATCAAATTATCAGGTCATATTCAAAGCAAAATATCTTTGGAAATTTGCATGAATTGTTGGAACTTGAAAACCCAGAAAAATCGAATAAATTAAGAACGAAATGAAACAGAGAAACTTACCGTGAAGCAGGGCGGACAAGCTACCATCGCGCATGAAATCGTAGACCAGCAATTTCTCGTCTTTGGAATAGTAAAACGCTCTCAAGGGAACCACATTTTCATGCTTGATTTTACCGAGAATGTCCATCTGCATTTCGAACTCTTTTTTACTAACCGCCACGTCTTTTAACCGTTTAACTACCACCGATGTCCCTTCTTCTAACACAGCCTTGTACGACGTTCCGACGCTGCCTTTTCCCAACACTTCAGCTGAAGCCCTTAACAAATCCTCCAAATCGAAGCTATAGAAACCACCTTCGAAGAACACGAGCTTATTCCTTTCCCCTTCCGTTGACCCTACAGTTATATCATCTTTCGACGAGGAAGTTCCCGCTTCCGCCAGCGGAACTGACCGTGCCGCCGCCGTAAGTGGCTTCTGCTGCTTCGGCGGCCCCCGTTGCCGCTTACGGAGGCAAAGAATGAGGAATAATAATAACAATAACGCGACAATTGCCGACCCCACGGCAATAGCAATAATGGCACCGGTGGACAGCTTTCTGGACTTTCTACGGGTAGGTGTGGGGGGATTGGGCTCGGATGGAGATGGGGCCGGAGAAGGGAAAAATGGGTTACAAGGTCGGATTGGGCCTCCACAAAGTCCAAGATTTCCGGTAAATGAAGATTCGGGGAATTTCCTTAACGTGTCGGGAATTGAACCGTTAAGGTTGTTATTAGAAACATTGAAATCGTTTAATCCGTCGGAGTTGATGCTCGGGAGAGAACCGGAAAACTTGTTGTTTTGCAAGTAGAGTCGAGTCAATTGAGTCAAATTGTTGACAGCAAAAGGAATTGGACCGGTGAAATTGTTAGAAGAAAGATCAAGACGTGTCAAACGAGTAATACGAGTCACACTGGGCGGGAACGAACCGGAAAACTCGTTATTTTGCAAATAAAGGCTACGCAGGAGAGTCAAATTGGAGAAGTCGGCAGGGATCTCACCGGATAACCGGTTTGCTCGGAGACTCAACACCCGGAGTTGGTTTACCCGACCGATTGTGTTGGGTGGAATCGGACCGACGAGGCCCACACCTGGGAGCCGGAGACTGTATACAAAAGAACGGTTTGCATCGCATACGACACCAACCCAGTCGCAAGCTGAGGTTGATGAGTTCCATTGAACCCGATTCGGGTGTTTGGTCTGTGAAAGGAACGCAAGGAGAGCTTGCTTATCTTGAACTGGTTCTGAGTTAACCCCCAAACTTAATATCAGAACTGAAACTAAAAAAACACAACCAAAATTTACTACCATTTTGGGATTTCAGTTGAAAAATGAAACACAACAAAGAATGAGGAAACAAATGGTTCTTTCTCGCTCTATTTTGCTGTTGCTTTTGTCGGTGTCTTGTAAGAACCGATTCCGACAAAACCAGAAACGATTTTCCGGCGAGAACCCATAAAAAGAAAGAGAAATGAGAGAGAGAAGGGAAGGGATTTCTAAGGTATCACGAGGTTACATTATAAGAGTGAGAGAATAAAGCCGAGTTAAAACATACTGAGAGATGGGGGACTCCGGCTTTGCCAGGAAGCGTTTTGTTGTTTGAACGCGCGATTGGAAGCGCGTGGAGTTTGTGAAGTTTGCTGATCGCTACTGCCTTGGATTGCTTCGTGTAAGAAGGAATATTTATTATTTGGAGTGATAAAGGGTTCGGAGACTTGGGGTCCGGTCGGTGTCCACTTTGGTCCGGAGCGTCCTTTTTAGTTACTCATGACTAATTTAAACGCACGAAAAGATTAATTTTGATGAAAATTAAAATAACATAATTATTAAAAAAATAATTTTAATAAAATAATTAAAATGTACATTCATATTTTATTTTTAATAGAAATTTTCATCACATTGAAAGTGTAATAAAATTTAAATTTTTTTATAATTTGTATTTATATTATATAAATTTATATTTTTTAATTAAAAATATATAAAAAAAAACTACTAATCCATTCTAAAACCCGCTGGGAACAAGACACGCCGCTGATCGTCCACTAAACGCCGTCGCGCCACCTCTAGTAAATCCGGGAACCACTCGTAGTCCAGTTTCATATTACATGAAGATTTGGTAATGGCGTCTGATGCAAAATTGCTTTCTCTCGACACATTTGGATCAAAATTTGTTTTAATATGGTAAAGATAAAAATATATTTTTTTTTTATTGGATTTTTATATTTTTTTTATTATTTTTCCATCTTATAAAAAAATTTTCGTTGTTAACTGAGGAAGTGGAATCACGCATCCAAAGAGCGTGGGGGTTTTTTATTGAGATATTTGTTTTTTCTTGGGTGGTGAGAGAAACAGCCACGGCCCCTAAGCTGATAAAACTTCAATTCTATTGGCTAGACCTGGCAGGTATAAAAAAAGCCTAACCTGTCGCACTCAATTTACTACACTCTCTTTTCACACTTGGAGATTCATCGGACGGTCCCGGAGCTCCTGATTTGGACAGGGTTGGGGCAATTAATGGTCAAGCCCTCAACCGTTTGATTGATGTAAAATTTATTAATGGTGTTTGACCTTGTAAGAGACTGAAGGTGCAATTAGTGACATACGTGGCAACATGTTACAACAAGTGCCTGATTTTAGTTACGGTTGTATAGAGCAGAGGGGCCGGGGCCATGGCCGGCTAATTTTAGTTAGAGACTAGAGATTGCTGGGTTTGAGTTTACTTTATTCCTTTTTTTTTTTTTTTTAAGTTTGATAATTTATACTAGTTTTATAAAAAATATAAAAAAATTATTTTTATTAAATTTTAAATTAATATTTAATACATCATTAATTATTTTATTCATTCTATAAACAGAATCAAAATAATAACATATATTTTTTAAAATATTGATAAATGCCAATCAAATATTATATTATAGTAAAAATGATATTTCTCATTCTATAATTGTAGTTTTTTGTTCTTACGCTTTGAACCTAAATCTTTATATTCAACCCTCAGAATCTATTAATTAGGACGTTCGAATACTTTAATTAAGTGATTTATAAATAGCTTATTTAATTAAGTAAAAGCTCATTAATTGTAAAATGGTGAGTTTATGGCTTTAAAGTATAAACGCATGGTTTGAAGGAAACAACTTTTAATATTATTGTTGTATTCTTACTAGCACAACTGTCATAGATTAATATTTCTTTTAAAAATTGAATAATGAGATGATAATGAATAAGGTATCCCTTATTTTTCAGGTATTTATACCTTGATTATATTTTATAATTTTCTGATTAACTGTCCAATTAAAAAAATTAATATTTAAATCCTTCTTGCGTAATATAAAGAATATTTTTGAACTACTCAATCCAACTAAAATCGAGTTTATTAAATCAGACGTTTAATTTCTAAAATTAATTTTAAAACATATTATTAAAAAATAATTTAATAAATTTAAGTTAACTCAACTGTCAACATTTAATGAATTAATTTAATGATACTTTAGGATCATTACTCAAACTTACCTAAATCCATGATGGATAACAATTATATTATCTAAACCTTGTTAAATCTAGATAAATAATATCTTAATATTATGTAATCGGATTGAATAGTATAAAATTTCCTACCATTACCATTCCCTATTCAAAAGTGCATAATTTGAATTCTAATACCTTTTCATCTCTTGGGAGTGTAATTATTAATAATTTTATGAAATATGAAAATATATTTTTCTTTTTTCTTTTATAAGAAAAGGGAAAAAAAAATGCCTGTAAGTTAATCACATTGGATTGAAATCTTTGTGTTGATCAAATATTCAAATTTGGTGCATTTGTTTCAAATTGGGGTGTCAGAACTGAGAAGTCAAAGCCTTGGTGGAAACTGAGACAAAATCTTCTTCATTTTGAATTCAAACAGCAACTTTTGAATTTGATCAACATCTAAGACTAGTTTGAAAACAGAACAAAAAAATGATGCATTCTTGTTTAATGATTTGGGCTCTTATCAATTGAACTGATCTTACGAATAACTTTTTTATCGAGTGAATAAATAAAAAAACATAATATACTATACAATCTTGACCTTCCAATTATATATATATATATATATATATATAGTATTTGATTTTATCGAAAATTTATAAATATATATAAAGTTATAATGATAAAATTCAATAAAATTAGAAATATAATAATAAATTTCAACTTTCACCTTTAATATAATGATAAATTTACCTTCTATTCTGTTATATTACTAATCAATTGTAATTTTATACACCAACCAGAGATAAAAATGTCACATAAAAGGTCTTTCTATGTTCTGTTAAATGTTAATATAGATGTAAGTAAAGCCTATGAAGTGGAGAGTTGGACCATTCCTAAGATTTCAAAATTATATGGAAACATTACATGCAATATACAATAAATGTAGGTCCAACTTTGAGAAAACAATTATTAATTGAAATTATATCACGAATATTTCATTCTTATAATTTAATTGAAATTGAAATTCATAAACATTCATGCTAAGATAAAAAAAAAAGGGGTTAATAGTTAATTAATTAGGAATAATTAAAATATTATTTTTTAAATTACATGAAATATAATGTGTTTATTAATGGCAATTTTTATTTCTCAAAATGATCCATGCAAATTTGAAGCTTTGAATCAACCTTGAATATTAAATCTAGCAATTTTAAAAGCAGTATGAAATATATCAAAATAATAATAAAAGAAAAAGTTTAGAATTACAAGCGAATATATAATTAATGAAAAACAAATATGATATATAAATTCGGTCAATGTATGAATGTTTATATGCACTGATTCAGGGTAATTAAAATATTATGTAATATTTTTATTTAATGCATTTTTTTTGGTACTGAAGATTAAGCATATATTTATTCAATAACAAGTCTGTTAGATCCCAGTACTCTATATCCTCCTGCAGCAACAAGGTAATTCCAGGAGGAGGACCTTGCCATAAAGTCTGCACATCTAGTTGCTTGTCTATAAACATGAGGGATCAAAACAGACCACTCCCGGTTTAATGCGTTGTGTTCAGTACTAAAAAAAAAAAAAAAAAAAAAAAATGCAGTGTTTTCATGATATTAAAAAATAAATAAATTCATTAATTACATTTTTATTGAATATCACCTAAATTAATATTTGTCCTTTATTTATTAAAAAAAAGTGTACAAGAAATCAGTGAATATAAAAAATTTATTATTCAATATTTTGCTAATAAAATATTTAAACTCTATAAACAAAATTAAAATAATGATATCCATTTCGTTTTCATTTCATCCTTTAGTTTTAATGCTGTCCAATTTCGTTTTGATTTTTCAATTGCAAGTACAAGTATAAAAAAAAGCTTGATGAATGATTATTTTATTGTATATATTAAAAATTAATAAAATAATCATATAATAGCTTTAAAATATAAAAATCCATTCTAAATGATCCTAAAAGCATCATTTTATTGATTTTTTATTTGAATCTTAATATTTTAATTATATTATTATTTAAAATTTATACTTGAAATTTTATTTTTTTATATTTATATATTACAAAAGATAATACTCCCTTTGTCTTTTTTTTCGTATATTTCAAATCCTTGCAAAGATTAATAAAAACATTTGATATTTGTATAATTTTTTTTGTTTTTATATAATTGATATTTAATGATTCTTAATATCAATATATATGTAGATAAATTTCAAAAGCTGACCAGAAAATAAAAATATTAAGTGTTAGAAAAAAATTAATTAAAAATAGTATTATATTAATTTATTAATCTAATAAAAAAAAGAGAGGAAATTACGGGTAAGCCACCGGCTCTAGCCCATACAAAAAAAAAAAAACTGTTGAGCCTGCTGAAACCATAACAGGATTCAGGACCCTGTCGACAAATGACAATTGGCATTTGGGCTTTGGCACAGCTGCTCTTCCCACCGCGTGCTCTGCTTCAGCTGCCCCCACCTTTTTATTTTTATTTTCTTAATTTTTACATGAGGGGTAAAAAAAAAAAAAAAAAAAAGGATTTCAATGAAGTTTTTGTTAGTATCATTTAATATTTTTTTTGTGTAGTATAAAATATAAAATATTTAAATTAAATATAAGTTTTTTAATTTTTTTATCATTTAAAAATAATAATTTTTATTAAATTTTATCATTTTTATGTATATTTTGTCAGTATTGTATCATACCTAAAATGATTAGTTTTGAACTTTAATCTTAATCTTTCTTTTAAGAAAACAACCGCTACAGTGGTTTCTTTGCTTTCCCTTCACAAGTTCTTATCTTTGCGCTACCAAAATACATACTACAATCTGGCTGACCACCACTTTTTAAGTTTTATTGCATTTAAAAACAAGCACTTTTTTATTTTATTTTATTTTCTCTCAATCTCTTCCATACTCCATAAACTATAAAATGATCAAAGACATTGTCTGAACCTGGTTCTCAGACAAGAATCTTATAATTATGTGATTAGTAACTAAAGCATTTCTATTACCAACCTTGTCATCACTATTATCTTAACAACTTCATGTCTTTTAGACACAACAAACCTCAGACATCATAAAACTCACACAATATAAAATAATAAAAAAATACAAATTCTACATGTAAAAAATACACATGAGTTACCTGTCACCTGATAGCTTTCTCTGCAATCAACAAACACTCATTTCTCATACATTTTTTTTCTCTATTTCATTTTTTTATTGCTTTTCTTTTAATTTCTTTTATATCATATCTTTTTTTTTTTCATTATGAAATTTAACTATTAAATTAATTGTTTTTTCATTTTCATCTCTTCCTTTTTTTTTTTTTAAAATTATTCCTCTTACTTACTCATTAATCTTCCTCATCTTTATAAGCAAAAGACATAATTATCTTTTTGGTTTTAAATTATAATAAAAAAGGTCAGCTTAACTTATCATCCTTTATTTATATTATTTTAAAGTTTTGTACTATTATTTTTAGTTGATTTAATCATATTTTAATGATAAAAAGATGAAATTGTCAAATAAATCATATCAGATATCATATTATATGCCATATTATTGTACCGAAACGTAAAGTTTTATATAACGTTACCGTTACAAAGTTTTGTTGACATGCAATCGGACAAATCGGACTTGAACATTTATTGTTTTCTTTATTAAAATATAATTAAATTGATAAAAATAAAAAATCCAAATGACTAAAAAATATTCAAAAAAGCTAGTGCACAGTAGTATTGTATGATGTTACTATGCTATTGGTAAGGCTTGCCTTTATTTTAGGTAGAAGCATTTCGAGTTGTTAATTTCAAGAAAAGAAACCAGTGGGGATAAAAGTATGATAAAGTAGTGATATTTTGGTAATATAAAAAGTGATATTAGATTCTTTTATTGGTAGTTGAAAAAAAAATGAAAGTGAATTATTTTTATATATTTGTATAATATTTGAATTTTAGAGTTATTATTATTAAAAAAAATTTATTTTATTTTGATTTGAATAAAATTAAATTCAAATGGTGAAACGAATAAATATGTTTGTCATTACATTAAAAAAAAGAAATTAGATTTATACCAAATGGTCTCCTAATTGATTTAAACAAGCAAAATAACAAATTTGGGGAATGCTAGGGTAATATCTCTACGAGACATCAGTACCAAATAATTGTTTTGAACTCAACAATTAATTCAATCCATGACTAAGACAAGGATCAACTTGAAAGTTAGACAAACAAAAATATAAAAAAAATTATTATCCAATAAATAGGTAGTGAAGTTTTTTTTTTTATTTTACAAGCGATGTTAAAATAATGATTCAAAACTTTTTAAGAATCTTTAAAAAATAAATAAAAAATAATATAAAATATGTATCATGATTTTAATTTTACTTGTAAAATAAAAAAATTTCATTAATAATATATTGAATAATAATTCAATAAAACAAACTAGATTTAAGGAGAGCAAAAAGTAGTGAGAAGTGTAAAACAATCACATATTACATTGAATGAAGGCCATTTGCACATGCATGAATAAAGTAAAAGATACATTTACATATATTAGCAAAATGTTGAAACATACATTTTAAGGCTATTTATAAGAATAAAGTCCGTTATTTGCACATATATTAAATACATATTCAACTTATGCGATATTATTCAAATTTATTTAAAAGTCTCGTAATTTTGTCAGATATTTCTTGTAGTGATAAAATTGTAAAATTTTTAAATTAAAATAGATAATATCTCTGAGATTGAATGCGAATCTTCGCATATATTTTTTAAAATTTCATAAAATAATAAAAGTATCATTCAAACTCCAAACATTTAAAAATATATTTTGATTTTATGTATTTTTAGTTTTATCTTTTGGATTTTCATATTTTGGTTAAAACTTTGATTAATTCGATTTTTGAATAAAAATAATTGAAAAACGAAAATTTTTTCAAAACTACTTTCGATAATTGATCAAAATTAATTTGCTTACCGACCAAATAATACAATTAAATTAGTATGGTTGGTTAATCAAATGTTAGATTTCTTCAAAATCATTTTTGATAATAGACAAATATTAATTTGGTTGTCGATTAATTAATCAAATTAAATCGGTTTAGATGGTTAATTGATTAAAACCAAGATATAAACACTCATACTTATTAAAAAAATAAAATGAAAAAAATGCCCCTACTCATAAAATAAAAAATAAAAGAAAAAATAAAAAAGGGAAGAACAAGGGGTGTTACGTGAGCACCCCAAAGCTCTAACTTTGAAACCAGTGGAAAATAATGATATTTTGTTAGGACAGAAAATGACATTAGATTAATAGATTTATACCAAATTAACAGCCCTCATAATTTTACTTTGGAGAAAAATACAGTAACCTAACACTCTTTTAGTGCTCATAAAAATGATATTAATGGGAATTCATTTACAACCCAACAGCAAACAAACACATAAATTACAGTGCTGCAGTGGAATCTGACAAGTGAATGATCAGCTTTAAACATGAATCCCGACTCTCCTATGTCGTCGTTTAATTGATAAGACATCTTCAAGAATATAACTACAAACTCTGAGCATTTAACAGAAGATTTGGGAAAAAAAAAAACGTTTGGAATGGCACATGGTTGCCTCTTGAATCTTGAGTTATCCCTGTCAAGTAGCAGAAAACATGTCAGCATTCCAGCTTCCTGCGGAGCAACCATAACCAAGCTCGGGGGGCTGATGCTAAAACTTCACTTCTATGAGTAGCCAATACAAGTCATTAAGCCGAGTCTGTCTTGTTACGTTCACCATATTAAGTCTGGGTAAAAACTCTTTACATTAATTAAGATTACTACTTGAGTAGCCAAACATAACAAAACTTTTTTTCTCATAAAAAAATATATACGTGAGAATAAAAAATCAAGCATTGAATTGTTTCGAACATTTTGCTGCTTCACCAAATTATTGAAATATACATGGAATTACATATCTTACGTGGAAAGTGCTCTTACCCTCGTACTAATGCAAACAGACAAACTGTTACAACCTCGGACAACTAGGTTTCCAGCCAACGAATCCATCCGTTGCTACGTACTGCCAAAGGCTCCAAACCAAATACTAGAATGCGCTTAACCTAGCTGGTGAGTGGTGATTACAACTTGATTTAGTTTTCAATGAGAGTTGAGATCACCAATCATTTCTTGCAAATACTCTTTCATAAGGTTCCAAGCAGATCCTTGCAAGCACAGCTATTGTTTTTATCAAATCATGCATTTTATTTTTGGAATGTGCTGTATATAAATTTGTCAATGTAAAATATCATTGCTATTTGCAAGCTGATCCACTACACATATCTGCATTTTTACCGAAGTAGTAAGTAAAGATGTAAATGAACGTAACATTGAACGACGAATATGTTTCATTTTTGTGTATTCATGTTCATTACTTAACAAATAATTATTAAAAGAAGTGTTGTTCATTCATTTATGTTTACAAACAATCAACTGAAACTAGAGACGGAAGAGAGAGCTCTCCAGACCAAAAGAAGAAAACGAAAGCACAAGAAAAAGGCTCTAAATAATTGTTTAAAATTGGAACTACTCCAAAAATGAAAGAAGCTCATAAAAGTCGGAAACGAAAATGGTTTCTCAATAGAAAGACAAATGAATAATTGAATGAGGCTCCACTCGTATGGCTTCAAAGCCTGCCATGAATTAAATGTATAGCAGAGCAGGCATTAGAGGAGGATAACTCCTAGCACAAAGAGGGCCAACATTGTCACGTGTCTTCTTTGTTTTCCTGGCCAGCTTCTTTGATCAACGGTGAAAGACAACACAATTTTGTTTCTATTTGATAATTTTAGATACGATATAATATTATATAATATTATGAAAGTAATTAAAATAAAATTGATAAAATTGATAAAAATTAAAAATTATATATGAATATAATCAAAGTTAAAATAAAAAATATGTTTAATATGTTATCGTAAATTATAATATAAAAATTTTATATTTTATATTATACAAATTTTATACATAAATTATCATATCTTTTGTACATATATATATATATATGTTTAGAATTATAGAATTATAGAAACTATCAGTCAATAGGATTAGGAGGATTGCTTTTCATAGTTGCCTCCATCTTTTATGAGTAACTCGCAAGGCTTTTGGAACCTTGTGGACTGATTATTCGATTGAACATCTGCATGAGAGCATGACTGCATGGGCCCTGGGACCAATCAACCCCAGAAACAAAGTGTACAACTGGACATAAATCTGCAAGAAACCATAAAAACTTGCCCAACAAATTTCAAGAAAAATACAAGTCTGCTCAGATCTCATTGTTTTTTCCTGCTCTCTTTACCTACCCTTCAGTAGTCTAGTCGAATCAACCCACCTGAGTTCTAACTGCTTCATGGCTTCATTAATCTGAAACCATTGGTAGAACTTGGTTATAACTTATTATTCTTGACTTTGACTTTATGAAGTTAAATATTCAGAAGCAAGCATAATCAAATGCAAGCCACCTGAACCTGGTCTCTATGCACCTGTCCATCTGCCATGAATGGGATTGTCAGCCCAAACGATTTGATAGTAAAGGCCACGTTATAAAACTTGGGTCGACCCAAGTAAGAATCACGCATTCGTTGCCTTTGTACTTCTCAGCTATCACTACTGGCCCGAACTGAAAGAAGGCATTTCTTTTCTTCATTCCTGCTATGGAACTTGGAAAGTTAAAACATTGAAGACCAACCCCAGAAAGCCTGTTTTTTTCTTTTAGATCAAAATCACGAGAAAGTTCATGCGTTAATGTAGCACGTCATATTTCCGTTTTGACGGTTAGAGCTCAAGAGAAGTGGGATGTTACAAGTTCATACAAACGACAATGGGCGGTGAAGTTGTCAGCAGACAAATAAGGAGTGAGCAGCGACAAGTTGATGATCTAACCAACAGCATTTGAATGAATCCATTTTTTGAGTACGTGTGATTCCTCGGTTTGCACAACATTTCATTATTACATCGATATCCATTGGTCCCTGCTGTTTTGGAGACACATCCAGTGGCCAAACGAAAAACTCAAAAATCCTTCACTCTCAGTCTCGACGGATAAGATCAAATTTCAGGAATTCACCAAATCTTAACCCGTTCTAAACCCTCCCTTGTTTTGATATAGCTTTTTGCTTTTGTGTTTCTCGATGGTGTCTTTGTCTAGATTTGTCGTCAAAGATTACAATTTGCGTACATATGATACTGAATGTAGAAGACCATGGTCTTTGATTCCTGGCAGAAGGCTACAGGCAGCTCAGCTGGGTATGTTTTATTTATGTATTATTTCCTGGGTTGACTTTAGTTGCTTGTTTATCCCATGGGTTTGTTTGTGATTTCTGTTAATTTATCTGACTGTGAATCTCAGATGTTAGAGCTGGAATTTGTGTGCCTGAGAATGGAAATGGCTGGGCAATCCAAAGCAACCCAAGTAGTCCCCTTGTTGCTCTTACAGCCCCTTCCTCGATTATTACAGCTTCAAGGTAGTTTCTGAGAGCAAGGTGTTTGATTTAATTGAATTTCTTTCATACAAAACTCTCGAGAGTGCATGTTTCAGTGTTAAATTCATTAATTTGACCATGCCAAAGAAGCAAAGCTAGCTTGTTCGATAATCACAGGGTTGGCTGTTTAAGAAATGTTTAGAGTTAGAGCACGGTGTCATTTCATTCCTTTTGGCAACGAAGGGTAAGGCTAGTAAAATAGGTTGCCTTCAGGAACCTTGCAAGCTGACTAGCTTGTTTTTGTTAACACCTGGTCCCAAGTTTGTTTAAATATCTCAGATAAAGTTGCTTTTCTTCTGCTACTTGGATACTTGAATTCGAAATTCCTTATTCCCTTTTGTCCTGCTGCGCCTTCAGCAATGACTAGTACTGGCTTTGGTACCTGTTGATCACATATTCAGCTCCAATATTCATGGATTTGGCTGCTAAAGTGAGGAATTCTTACATTTGTTTTTCTAATGAATTAAACCCACTGTTAATTTTGTTGGAGTATGAATTCTCATTTGTGCATTTTTAGAGTACTTCAGAATGATGTGATCTCCATATCCAGGAATTCCAAAGTTTCGTGCAAGACTGCAGCTAATGTATCTGGAGATATTCCTACACCAAGTGGGATGAGCCAGTATGAGAGAATAATTGAAACTTTGACTACTCTTTTCCCTGTGTGGGTGTGTGTTTGGTTTTCTTGGCGTATTTGATAAAATTATCACTGAATTTTGTCTTTAATTTTACATTCTTTAATTTAATGAACAGGTTATCTTGGGAACTATTATTGGCATCTATAAGCCAGCTGCGGTAAAGTTCAGTCCTCTGCTGCTTTTTGTGAATGATGATTCAAATTTTGCTTACCTAACCATTTATTCCCTCCTAAAGGTAACATGGTTAGAGACGGATCTTTTCACCATTGGTCTAGGTTTCCTCATGCTTTCAATGGGATTGACATTAACCTTTGAGGATTTCAGACGCTGTCTAAGGAACCCATGGACTGTAAGGCAAAATATTCACATATGAGTTAGTAGATTGCTGATAAAACAAAATATGATCCCGTTTTGTGTTTACATGATTAAGAGTATTAATTTTCAATTTTGCAGGTAGGTGTAGGATTTCTTGCTCAATACTTAATCAAGCCTATGCTAGGATTTGCTATTGCAATGGTAATTGAAAATTTGCTTTTGCATCGATACTTCTGGCTGGTTGAGTTCTATTTCCTAGTATGCTTGTATGAATAAGTGAATGTTGAACAGCATCTATGTGATTTTCAGACTCTGAAACTCTCTGCTCCGCTTGCAACTGGTCTTATTTTGGTCTCATGCTGCCCTGGTGGTCAGGCATCAAATGTTGCAACCTATATATCTAAGGGGAATGTAGCACTTTCTGTTCTCATGACAACGTAAGATCAAACTGCATCCATGCGTCTAAATGCTTTTATTGGATAGTGTAGTCTTGTGATCTTTTACTTACCTAATGAACCTTTTGTCACTTTTCATTTGATATCCTTAAGTTTCACTTTGGCATGAAAAGTGTATTATTTTGTATTTCTCTCTCTAAGTCCTAAGGGAAAGATGTAAAAGCTATCTTTTGAAAATGAAGGTCTTTGGCAGTTGTTTATTCAACAAAAATTCATTTCCCTGTAGTGTGGGAATGTTCATTCACTTATGTTTCCAAGGTAGAGGAAGCAAGATTGGAACAGACTTAGCTAGAGTTTGTTTGTGTAGATGTTTGCTTGACAAATCCACATAGAGAGTTCACTGTTCATGGTTTATTGGCAAAAGCAAAAAGAGAACAAATAGCCTAAGTATACTGATAATTCAGAGGAATATTTCAGATACTTTTACCGGAGAAAAGGAATTATGCGCATCGTGCTTATGAAAAGAAGTGCAAAATTATTAACAATGAAGAAAAGTTTCTCGCATGTTATTTAGTTGTTCTATCCTTCTACTTTCAAACAATATAGAATTGCATGATAAATTTCTTGAGTTCTTGATGATGACAGTTTTTATTTGTAATATGTTGACCTTCTGGAGTCAGGACTAAAATGATAGCTAACGGGAAACTTACTTAAAAAATGCATTACTTTTGTATTTAAAGAAGCTAATAACTTATGACATAAAGATTTAAGGCATTTTCTACAGTTATGAAACTTGAAACTAAAAAACCTTAAAGTTCACACATTACCTCTGGAATTTTTGCAGGTGTTCAACTATTGGAGCAATAGTTATGACACCACTCCTCACGAAACTACTTGCTGGTCAGCTTGTTCCCGTTGATGCTGCAGTAGGTTTATTCTTATTTTTATGATTGCCTTTATAGATAATTGACAAATACGTGAAGCATAAGACAACAGACATTGTAGAAGTCAAAGTAGTAAAACATCACTTGCTTTATTCTGGTGATCAACATACACAGTAACGAGAATTGCCTCCTTGGCTTCTCTTACAATTTTTTTGGACTTAATCATCCACGAAAACTTTTAAACAAACACACCTGGATCCATTAGAAATTTATTATATATATATATATATATATATATATATATTTGGTTACATGGGAAATAAATAAATATATCTTTATTACTTAATAGTGATGATACAAATGATAGAACCTAAATAAGAGGGAGGATATAAAATCTAAAACTGTCTACCCAAATATAAAGTATATAACCTTCATTTACGGTGATTCCATTAATGGAAAGAATTTTTCCAAAACTCTTTGCAGGGTCTTGCTATCAGCACTTTTCAGGTTGTGTTAGTACCAACAGTTGTTGGAGGTAACAAAGGATTGTTGTTTGCACTTCAATTATCATGAAGTCTAATGAATCTTGATTTGCAATCATATGATTCTAATATCTTCTTTGTTGCAGTTGTGTCCAATGAATTCTTTCCCAAATTCACTTCAAAAATAATCTCAGTGACTCCTTTAATTGGAGTTATTCTCACTACTCTGCTTTGTGCAAGCCCTGTAAGTTTTTAGGATACTTTCATGAAGTATATTTACAGCATCTTAAACTTTAATATTCACATTTTGCACTTCTGTTGAAACTTCTCTTCGCATAATGAACTAACATTGATGGCTTTTAATACCAAGATTGGCCAAGTGTCTGAAGTCTTGAAAACCCAAGGAGCTCAGCTAATATTTCCTGTTGCTCTCCTACATGCTGCTGCTTTTGCCCTTGGTTACTGGGTTTCAAAAATATCATTTGGTGAATCCACTTCTCGTACCATATCCATAGAATGCGGAATGCAGGTAGGCATTTCTTCATTGCTATTAAGACATCAGATTTCTTAAACATTTTAGGTAGCTAAAACAAGTCTGACTGATGTTTGACATTTTCATGAATGATTATTATGTAATATCCGTGATGCCTATTGGAAGGAGTAAATGCTCGATATTTTCATTATACAGAAACCTTTATAATAAGACATAGATTGCTTGACCAAGTATCAAGCAGCTTTCGCAATGGTAAATTCTTCTGTTTTAAATCCCTAATGGCACCATAGTCTTTCTCAGAGGAGTCCATTTTGTTTTACCTGGAGCTTGGTCTTTTTCCTGTATTCGTGATCATCTAAATGAGAAGAAGGAAAAAGTTCCAAAAAAAAATGAAAATAACTTAGTAACTCATGACTCCAAACTTGCTTTTATTTACCAGATTATCTAGTGTTCTACAGTTTTCTGTTATATTCTGCTTTCACCATTCCTGGAGCTTTTGTAATCACACATTCTTATTGCATGTCGGTTGTCCTGTCTTCTTCCTCAAACCTGATTTTATTCATCCGATCACTAGTGTCTTCACTGATGCTGTATTCTGTTTAATGCTCAGAGCTCTGTACTTGGTTTCTTGCTTGCCCAGAGACATTTTACCAATCCCCTAGTAGCTGTCCCTTCTGCAGTTAGTGTTGTTTGCATGGCGGTATGACCCTTTTTGCACTCTGGTTTCTATTTTCTTCCTACGAGCTCTGCATTGCCATTTCTTACACCTTCAATCGCATTCTCTTAATTTCTTGCAGCTTGGCGGGAGTGCTCTTGCTGTTTTCTGGAGGAACAGACCAATTCCTTTGGATGACAAAGATGATTTCAAGGAATGACAAGTTTTCACTTATATTCTTCTCTTAATGAATCTTTTGATCTTAGAGGTCTTTTATTTTCTTTTCTTCTCAATCGGAAGGCAGTTGTTACAACAAGTTAATCTTTCTTTTCTGTTGTATAAGAATTTACTCCAAAATCTGAGTGTTAAAGTGATATTATCTCACATCTGTCACATTGAAGTTGGATCTCTCAACTTATTATCATTTAATTTTAATTTGGATACTTAACATAGTATCAGAACTCAAATTTTGTTCTATATCTATTTTTGTAAGTTAAAGTGATGTTAACATAATTATTTTATTATCTATGGTTTTATATGATGTTAAGTGTAAATTTTGTAGAAATAAAAAAATTTTAAAAAATCTAAGATTTGTAATAAGAGTTAATATAAGTTGTTTTTTTGTAAGTTAAGTAGTGATATCGTAATTACACTATTTTTTTATAATTTTATATGATGTCAATATTAAATTTTGTAAAAATAAAAGAAATTTAAAAAATTTAAAATTTGTAATAAAAGTTAATATAATTTTGTCTATTTTGTAATGACTTTTTTTATATAAAAAAAAAAATTACCTTAAAAATCTCTATTGAATTTATTATTTTTTTAGTATATTCAATATGCACATAAGGGAATTAGAAGTGATGCTTGAATTTAAATAATTCAGATGAAACTAATCATTCAGAAATTAATAAAAAAAAAACAGAATTTAATGTCGGCACTGGCTACGAGGACGTCCACGAAGAGCTATAAATATTCAAATAATTCGGCTATTACTAATAGTTTCCGACTTTATTTATTACTTTTTTTTTATTTGGACTTTTATTAGTAGTACAAATTTTCAAAGAAAAAAAAGGTAATTGCAAATTTAAAAAGACAGTAATTTATATTTATGGTACCTTTTAAAGTAATAGAGTACAATGCTATATTGTTTTGTGCATAATGTTGGCTCCGACGTAATAAAAAATTTCATTTATCTTCACGAAATTATTAAAAAAAAGAAACAAATTTAATAATCATAGTACCTCTAATTTTTTATTAGGGGTGTAATCGAGTCGAGTCGAGTCGATACAGTGAGGTGCTCGAGCTCGAGCTCGACTCGAAACTCGGTGCTCGATACTCGGTTCGAGCTCGATCGAGTTTTATTTTTTAAGCTCGAGCTCGGCTCGAGATCGAATTCGAGCTACTCGATTAGGCTCGATTAGGCTCGATTATATAAGCTCGATATTTTACTCGAACTCGATTAGGCTCGATTAAGCTCGATTAGGCTCGATTAAGCTCGAATCATTATATAAATATTATTATATTATTAAAATATATAAAAACTCGATACTCGATTAGGCTCGCGAGCTACTCGAGTAGGGTATTTAAGTGCTCGAATTCGGCTCGCTCGATAGCTCGAGTAGCTCGAGCTCGAGCTCGACTCGACTAAAATCGAGCCGAATTCGAGTTTTGCTCGAGTCGAGCCCGAGTAGCTTGCGAGCACCACTGTATCGTTTACACCCCTATTTCTTATTCCTTCACCCAAAAAAAGGAGAAAAATAGTACTTCTCATTCAATGCATTCTGCTAATATTTCTGACATAAAGAGTATATATATTAAAGAAGAATATTAAGAGTAATACTAATAATTTTAAATAATAAGGTTCGATTTTTTTCCCAAAAAATACTAATATTATAATAAGAATAATATGTATGGTTCTAAAAATTTTAATTATTGTCAATGATTTTTTAATTTAATAATTTAAAAAGAAATTGTAATATATTAAGCTCAATCCGAATCTAAATAATTAAAGTTGGTAATTTTTATAATAAATAATATGAAAAATGAATAAAAATTTAAAAAATTATATTTAATTTTATTATAATTTTTTTATTATTTACATTTCACGAATCCGACACGTATTGAATTAAAAAAGGTGGAGTATTATTAAAATTAAATACGTAGTCAAATAGTAGTAGCAGCATTAAATTAAATGAAGCGTATCTGCCATCAGTCAGCTTTCTCAAAAAGCTGACTTGACTATATAAACGGAAAGGCAGACCAGACTTTGATGCATAAAGAAGCTGGTTGCGTGAAGTTGTAGTCAGCTGTCACACAACCCACCTCTTGTGCCTTAGCTTAATCCTCAAACAAACCCAAGAAAATGTGCTGAAAAGCTTTGAATAATATAAAAATATTCTTTTTTCGTTCTATATTTCGAGCTGATTGCAAAGCTTTGTCCGGCAAACAAACCGGTTTCTCAAGATTCTAACCAATCTACTTCCTCTGCATTGTTTAGCGTTTTTACGGTAATTTAGGGTCTTGTCTTTTTTTTTTTTTTTAGAAAATCTACAGCCATGTCGCAGACTAACTGGGAAGCTGATAAAATGTAAGTTCTTCTCGTGTATGTGTGTTTTTTGTTTACTAGGGTTCTTTTATTTCATTATTTCTCTCTCTTTTTTTAGTAGTTATGTTTCTTTGTTTTTGAGTTTTATTTTAATAGAAGGGTTTCTGAGCTTTAAAACTTCATTATTTAATGGGCTTTTACTGAAAGTTTCCATTTTTGTTTGTTTGTCCATAGAATTACTATATACTGATTTAGGATTCTTTGCTCTAGCGCAATAAAAATGGGTTTTTTCTCTTCTAATTTAACCCTCCCATTGCTTTATTTTGCCTAATTTATTTTTAAGAAAAGCTCCTCAAAATCATCTTGATGCAAATTTTGTAAAGTAGCAATGGAACAGAGCACTCTGTTTTTTTTTTTTTTTCTAAATGTCTTGGAATTCAAATGAAGGGTTCTGAAAAATTATAGCTTTATGGACTAGTATGTTTTTCTTTTGGCTAATGAAATGTTTTCTATGCTTTAAGGTGTAATGTTCTGTGTTTAAAATTACTACTCTTTATTGTTGTTATAATCTGATTACTGAATTTTTTAATGGTTGCGTTGCGTGTTTATTTTCTTTCTGGGAATAGGTTGGATGTATATATATATGATTATCTGATGAAGAGAAAGTTAAATGCTACTGCAAAGGCATTTCAAGCTGAAGGGAAAGTATCCACTGATCCAGTAGGTAGGACGTGAAAAAAAAAGGAACTTGCTAAAAAGATAGCAGTGATGTTTATGGTTAGATTTTAGTTTTACTCTCAAGAACTTAATTGATTTTGATTTGTGTGTGTGTGTGTGTGTGTGTTTCAGCTATTGATGCGCCCGGTGGTTTCTTATTTGAGTGGTGGTCTGTTTTTTGGGATATATTCATTGCGAGGACGAATGAGAAGCATTCAGAAGCTGCTGCATCTTATATTGAGGTTTGTTCGCGGGGTTTTCTTACTTGCTGCTAGTAAGGAGGCTCTTATTAACATGTTTTGCCTTTAGTTTTAGTTTTCAAGCTGTATGTGTTGGCCTACTTGTCATGGTTAAGCTCTTTCTAATCTCTTGAATATATTTTACTTCCATGTTTCTGGAAAGAGGAACTTGCTTGCATGCTTAAAAGGCTTTGCCTAAATATATGCTTTTAATTGATGCTGCTGTATGTTCTTCTCTAGTATTTACTACCATCATTTCATGTGACTAACTTTTTGTTCAAATAAGTGAAGAATTAAATACAAGGATAATTTTACAGAAGAAAAGGTAGAATCTGTTAGACTTAAATAATGCAAGTAATATTTTCTGTCTGTCTTTTTTGTTCTGTCCCATGAATTGGTCCCTGGGCACTGAATCTGCTAGAGGTTGAGACTGTAAATGAATTTGACTTCTGTGTTGAACAAAATTCTTGTGCAATGTGGTGATCATATGTTTCTATAATTTTGTTTGAAAAATCTAGTTGTTTCATAATTGTTTTTGGAGAGTTAGTTGAGCAAGTTTGCTTTTTAATTAAAATGTTTGAGAATTGCAGACTCAAATGGTCAAGGCTCGAGAGTTGCAGCAACAGCAACAATATCAGAAGCCTCAACAGATGCAGATGCAGATGCAGCAGCTCTTATTGCAGAGGCATGCCCAGCAGCAGCAGCAGCAGCAGCAGCAGCAGCAGCAGCAGCAACAACAACAACAACAACAACAACAACAACAACACCAGCAGCAGCAGCAGCAGCAGCAGCAGCAGCAGCAGCAGCAACAACAACAGCAGCAGCAGCAGCGAAGAGAAGGGACTCAGTCATTGAATGGTACTGCTAACGGGCTTGTTGGTGGAGAGCCTCTCATGAAGGAGAACCCTGTAAGTGCAATTGCTGCAACAAGAAAAATGTATGATGAGACTTTTAGGTTTCCACGGCAGAGGGATTCATTGGATGATACAGCTGTGAAGGTATCAAGTCACATTACTTGACAGGAAACAATCCCGCCCTTTTTTTTCTCTTCTTGCTTTTTTTTTTTTTTGATGTCAGATAAGTTTGCAGCAATTAGGTGATAATGTGGGCCAGCTTCTGGATCCTAATCAGGCCTCAATGATGAAAGCAGCCTCAGTGGGTGGCCAGCCTCCAGGGTACTTCTCACGTAGTGCTTTTGTTATAGAAAGATCATGAATTGCTTACTTCATTTGCTTTTCCATGTTTGTCACTGATAGTGGTTAAACTCCTCCTTACAGGCAAATACCGCATGGTACACCTGGAAATATATCAGGTAATCTTCAGCAAATGCAAAATCGAGGTCAGCAGATTTCAGTAGCCACCCAGGTACTTCATTGTCATTTTATCCTGTTTTTTATATTTTTTAAGTTTTGAACTTCAATTTCAGGTTATTTTTTCCTTATAAATAATTTTGGTTCTCTTGTACATTGTATGCTGATACAGGATTCAAAGAGTGAGATTAATTCAATGTTGACTCCAAGAGCTGCTGGTCCAGATGGATCATTAATTGGAGTTCATGGTAATTTCTTTTACCTTAAGAGAGTTGCTTCTGTTTTTAGATTTTTTTTTCCGTCTTTAAATGTGATAAAACAACCTTAAAAATAAGAAAATATCTAACTTACATTGCAGGTTAGGTTGGCTGACTTTTCCTTTATTCTTAATAAACTCAACTAATTACTTTACTTGAGATGACCCCTGTAACACAGTATAGCTATTGGAAGATTGAAAGTAACAGCAAACCTTTTACGTAATAGAAGTTATTGGAGGTGAAACAACTCTCTGAGTTATTGATACAGAGTGCATTTGGCTTGGATGAGAAGTAACCTTAGTTATCGACCCCGTTATCTGAAGAACTGCTAGAAATGTGTAACCACTCAAATTAACGATTTTTTTTTTTTTTTTTAAAATAAGATTGAAGATTTTGCATTATACATTTTAACTTGGTGGGACTTTCTCGATCACTTGTCATAGGACCTTGTTTCAATTGGACATGCACTAGCTTGCTCTAACCTTTAAATTGGTAAATAAATTTTAACAGCCACTTGGTTGTCTCTCATTGCTATGGTTGTAAAATCTATGTGAATTACTCAAAATTCTTTTAAGTTTCATTATCATTGTGGATTCACATCTTAGGGGCCGTTTGGTATTTTAGAGGGAAAGTGATTGCAGCGCAAAGTGATTGCTGGGAAAGTGATTGCTGAGAAAGTAACTTTGCAGCGTTTGGTATGCAATGTAAAGTTATGTTTAAATTGCAGGGAAAGTAACTTTACAGCGTTTGGTATGCACTCACTTTGCTGGGAAAGTTGTGTCAAATTTCAAAAATATCCATAACTATAAAAAACAACTTTAATGCAATGAAAAAATTAATTAAAATGAAAATGTAAATGATATAAAATTATATTATTAATATTGCTCATTATTTGTAATTTTAAATTTTCATGATTATTAATTTAAATTTTAATGAGTAAATTATTACAAATTCATTTATTAATTTAAATTTACAAATTTATTAATTTACAAATTTATGTATTATTAATTTAAATTTTAATTCATCTATTATTTTTAAATAATGTCATAATAATTTATTTTAATCCTTATAAAATATTTTTTATGTATGATAATTACCTATAACATCTATAAAAGTATTTTTGTGTTTTTTATAAAAGGGTAATTTGGATAAAATTGGATAAAATTAACTTTACAGCCAAGGCCGCAAAGTGATTACAGCCTACTTGGACTGCAATCACTTTGCAGCTTTTGGATGTAAAGTGATTGCAGTTGCAATCACTTTACATCCAACTTTCTTGATAACAAACGTTGTAATCACTTTGCGCTCAATTAAATTGCAGCGCAAAGTGTTTACTTTCATGATAACAAACGGGGCCTTAGTGCGGGATTATGGGATTGTAAGGAACACATACACACACATATATTTATTTTGCGCTTATTGCTTTCAATATGATTTTAAACTATTGGTTTTATTAATTTATATTGTACTTAAGGATCAAATCAAGTCGGCGGCAATTTGACATTGAAAGGATGGCCTTTAACGGTAAGTCTTTTGACTTACAGTTGATATGAAATTGGTATTTCCTTAATATTCACAGTTTCACTTGCATGGTGCAAATGAGCAATAATAAGTTCAACTGTTTGATGGTTGTTACACAATTTAGGAGCCATATATTGGTTGGTTTGTGAAGACAATGAATGTGTGTGCTAAATGTAAAATACTGGTGTGTGTCATGTTAGGGACGCAAGTGAATAATTCATTTGATAGTAGGGCATATATGCATCTTGTCCTAAACAAAATAGATGTTTAAGCTGGTTTTTCTGATTTCCTATAACTAATTCCTGTGCATTGGAATCTTTTATTTTTTATTTTTTTATTTTTATACTTCAACATAACTTTGTCTATTCTGCTTTCAAAGAACTTGGTGGTCTTGGTTGAAGATTTTGAATGGATAACTGCTGAAATAATTTTGTCCAAAGAAGAGAGCAATAAGGTTAATTTACCTGTGGAGTTATAGAGTCCATTGCTGAGTAATTCCTCTTCTTTCTAAATCTATCTCGTAGAAAGTAAAATGGAGTGAACGACTAGATAATTTAATCTATTTTGAAATCTGACAATAATTGTTGCACGACTGCACAAAATGTGGTTTGGATTTTACTTTGGTTTTGTTGTTGAAATTTGATGTATAGCAATAGTAATAAGGCTTGCAAGATTTATATTTGGGTTTTCTTGTCTAATAGTATCTTACCAATTGTAGGGACTGGATCAACTTCGATCTGGGCTTTTCCAGCAGAAATCTATGATCCAGTCTTCTCAGCCCTTCAATCAGCTTCAGTTACAGCAGCAACTTCTGCTTCAAGCACAGCAAAACTTGTCATCCCCTTCAGCAAATGATATGGAAAGCAGAAAATTGCGAATGTTTTTGAACAATCAGATGATGGGTCTTGGAAAGGATGGCCCATTAAATTCTCTTGGTGATGGTTTTCCCAAAGTTGGATCACCTATGCAAGTTGGTTGTCCTGCACTGCCTCGTGGAGACAGCGATATTTCAGTTAAGGTATATTTATCTTATTGCACATCAATTGACATGATCATAATCCTTTGGTGCCTTCATTAGATTTGCAGCTGTTGCAGCTTCCTCACTCTTGATACATGGTGTTCAATGTCTCGCAGTTGCAGCAGCAGCAACTGCATCAGAATAATCAACAATCACAACAATTTGCACAGCATCCACTTTCCATTCAGCAGTCTCAGAATTCAAATCACCAACTCCAGCAGCAAGATAAAATGATTGGTGCCTGTAGTATGATGCCTGATAGTAGCATATCAAACACCTTTCAGGGAAATGACCAGGTTTAACCTTCACTGGGATTGGGCTGTTAATGCCAGTTATACATTCTTTTCTTTCTTTAATTTTTCCTCTGGTTTTCTGTTTTGATTGTTTGTAAATTCTTCATTCTCCAAAAATATCAGATTTTGTTGAAAGATTTACGCGATATTAATACAGTCTCACCTTTGGATTCTTTCTAATTTATCTCATGGTCTGGTTACTGTTACCAGAGTCTTCGCTGCAATTTTACCTGCATGACCACACTCTGATTTCTATTTCGGTGTTAATTTGAACCAGCATTTTAATTCAACATCCTGCCAGTATTTCTAAATTAGTATTGCTCTTTTCTTAAGGTTTCAAAAAATCAAGTTGGCCGAAAGAGGAAGCAGCCAGGGTCATCCTCAGGTCCAGTCAATAGCTCAGGAACAGCAAACACCACGGGACCATCTCCAAGTTCACCTTCATCACCATCTACTCACACACCAGGAGATGCCATCTCAATGCCCACTTTGCGACATAATAGTGGTTCCTCCAAGTCTTTGCTTATGTTTGGCTCTGATGGTTTGGGTTCTCTTACATCAGCTCCTAATCAACTGGTAAACTTCTATCCATATTGTGATTAACATCATGTCTTGCTTTAGTTTTTTTTTTTTTTTAGTTTATATATAATATGTAATATATATTGCAGTGATGAAATTTAGTATTTTGGGCCATTAACTTCTATAGAAAGTTCGTGGAGCAAATGAGTTGGCAAACTAAGTGTATATCATATGCTTATTCTGATTTAGTATCACCTAAGCGGAAGCAGGAAATTTAGTTTAGAATCTCCTTAAAGGTGAATAAGTATATAAAGTAGACAATGTAGTGAAGTGATGGCTATTGTAGATAGGCTCTTTAACTTTAAGAATCAGTGCTAGGTAAATAACTTGATTTCAGACCAGATACTATCAGAGTTAAGTGAAATTACTAAAAACCGACAGTCTACATGTTTCGAGTTGTGTCTTCTTTTATTGTACTATGGTCCTAATTCAATATAACGACATTTCCCTTTTTGCCTGCAACATTGAATGTGAAACTTTTATCTCTCTATGTCTTATTTAGTATCCATCTATATAAGATATTGAGATTTGATATTCCCTAGATTGGATTTGTCAATTGGAAGAAATTTTTAAAGACCGCTTGCAAGTTATTTTCATTGATATTCCATACTGTAGTGGGATAACTTGAGATTTTAAACTCACAGGCTGATATAGACCGTTTTGTGGATGATGGGTCTCTAGATGATAATGTGGAGTCATTCTTATCTCCAGATGATCCAGAGCCTAGTTATAGAGTAGGTCGGTGTGGTGATGTCAGCAAAGGTACAGTTAATGTTGATTTCTTGGTTATTGGTGGAATCCGTTTCCCCACACACACCTGAAAATTCATACAATGAGAGAGATACACAAGGATTTAATAATATTGTAATGTCAGGCTTTACATTTACGGAAGTCCGGCTTATCCCTGCTAGTACAAGTAAAATAGAATGTTGTCACTTCTCGGCAGATGGGAAATTGCTTGCAACTGGTGGTCATGATAAAAAGGTAGGGGGAGATTTTTTAATTCCATTTAATCTTTTTTCTTCTGTGGTGTTAAATTATATAAACTTTTTGGTTGGAAAACTTCCGTGCTATTTTAATTGAAGTGATAATTTTTCTCGAGAAATAAGATAAACATGTTGGCTTGAGGATATCATTGTGCAGGCTGTGCTATGGTGCACAGAGTCTTTTGCAGTAAAGTCGACACTTGAAGAACATTCTCAATGGATAACTGATGTGCGCTTCAGTCCAAGTATGTCAAGACTTGCTACCTCTTCAGCTGACAGAACTGTCAGGATCTGGGATGCTGATAATGTTAGTAAGCATACTTTTTTTTTTTTAAATCATGGCACGTGTCATGCTGATCGCTGTTGCAATTGCATTGTTGCTTGGACTTTAAAGAGAATTTTTAAACTGCTTCAGAAATGGCCGATTCTGCTATTCTTATTTGGTTTTCTAATACTTTTTCAAACTACTTCAACCATGCAGTTACTTTTTCATTTCAAAAGACACTATTGGCTGCTAGTTATTTTTTGAAATGAAAACATAAAAAGGAAGTCCAATGTTGCGACTGTAAAATAGATTGCTTAATGAGATTTCTATTGCCAATCCCTACACATTGAAGGCTCTGTTAGTTGAGTCATGATTGGTTACTAAGAAGAATCTGAAAGTAGTATTTTTTGTCATGTGAAGCATTAGCTGTTGTGGAAATAATGCTAATGAAGTTTTCTCCTAATTTCCTGATTTAGAGATGTATGATTTTATTCTGCAGCCAGGATATTCTCTTCGTACTTTTGTGGGACATTCTACAACTGTTACATCACTTGACTTCCACCCCACCAAAGAGGACCTTATCTGTTCATGTGATAATAATGGTGAGATTCGATATTGGAGTATCAAGAATGGTAGTTGCCCTGGAGTTTTCAAGGTATATAGCCTTATGATTCATTTTGAAGAAATGATATGTACTTCTATCATTATTTTCTTTTGCGAGTGCTATTTTACCATTAGTAACTATTTTTTTTTTTTATCAGGGTGGTGGAACCCAGATGAGATTTCAACCTCGTGTTGGAAGGTTTCTTGCAGCTGCAGCTGATAATTCTGTATCCATACTTGATGTAGAGAACCTAGTTTGCAGGGCAAAATTACAGGTCAGTTGGGAGTTTTCTAGTTGTTTTATTTAATTCCTTTTTGGCTTTTTGTAACGTACAAGTTAAATGGGGTTTTGGTAATTTTAATGGGATACACTTAACTCTAGCTTTGTTCCACAAAGAATGAGAAAACTGAGTGATCATCATGTTGCACGAAACATAGTTTCTTTGCATGGCTGTTGGCAGATGCAAGGCCTTTGGGCCTTTGGTCCTTTGGAGAAGTCTTGACTAGAAAGAATGTAATGTTTTGAATGCCTTTGGCATGAACCTTTTAGCAATTTTATGGGAATATGAATCCATATGTTCTAAAACTATACATTCTTGGTGCTTTTTGGATACCTCCATGGTACACAAAATATCAATTTTGGCATCTTCTTTCTTTCTACATCTATCCTGCTATTCCATTTCGTTCCTTTTCAACGAACCAACCTGAACAAAATCCGAGATTTTTTTTTTTTTCCTAATCATATGGATTCGGGTATGGAACAACAAAGATATGGTGAAAATATCAATTTAGGGTACAATGAAATATCATGTGGTTTTGCTGTCTAATATTTATGTGATGTCTCTTTTGCTTCAATTTTTCTTTTCTTTTCTTTTTTTCCCGAAAATTTACATGGATTAAGCCTCAATGTTGACTATCATTGTCATCGCATCAACTGATATTGCAGGGTCATAAAAATGCCGTTCATTCCGTGTGCTGGGATCCTAATGGTGAGTTTCTGGCATCTGTAAGTGACGACTTAGTGAGAGTGTGGACGGTCGGATCTGGTGGCAAAGCAGAATGTGTTCACGAACTGAACTGCACTGGCAACAAATTTAACACCTGTGTTTTCCATCCTAATTATCCTACCCTATTGGTCATTGGCTGTTATGAGGTGAGTTTTGCCATTGCTGTTTCAACTTGTTTAGCTATAGCTCCCTAGTAATCTGAGGTTTCCTCCATGCTAGATTCATAACCTTTGTTTAATTTCTGTGCAATATTTCTCATTCAAACTACTGATTATTGTTCTGCTTATGACCCGGAATGACTGGGTTCAACTAGACTCTGGAGTTTTGGAACATGATTGAGAACAAGACATTGACACTAACTGCACATGAGAAGCTAGTCTCCGCCTTGGCAGTATCGAATGCCACTGGTATGGTAGCCTCAGCTAGCCACGACAAGTGTGTGAAGCTCTGGAAGTAATCGACTTTCTGCATTTCTTTCGTCTTTACTGTCAATGGTATAGTTTCTAGTTTCTTCACTATATATGTAGATGTCAATAACAAGGTTTTCAGACATCTCTTTTGTACTTGTTGGTGTCAACATTTTTAAACAGGGAAAGGGGTTTCAGATTTTCGCCACTAAGAGTGTCATCCGTACCTGGTCTTAGTTTATTACTCTGAGATTTCATGTCTTTTGTTGAGGCTAATGTTATCGTTCCATCGGAAAGAAACCAATTTTAAGTACTATACAAGATTGATGTGCATTGATGCAACACAAAATTGAACCTGCCATTGGAGATAATGTGTAGATTAGCCGCCGCCATTAATCACCTCCTCTGGTATCCAACCTCCGTCTATCATTTTAAACCTGAGGGTAAATTTGATAATTTAAGATATTACAAAAAAAACTAACATGTCCTCAGAGGTTATTGTCAATTAGATTTCACAATTCAAGTATATAATTAGTGTCTATATCATGTAAATACATATTAACATGTTCAATATAATTTTTTTAATTTTTGTTAAATTCATATATAATACTTGAAAAATTACGTTTTTAAGGTATGAATTTAATAAATAATTAAATATTAAATATGCGAGTGGCTGTTGTTGTTGTACACATAAACAAAACTAAAAAATTTCCGTATCCACCATAAATATAATGTTCCTATACAGATTTTTTCTGCATACATGTTTTTGAGAAAACTGACATAATTTGGCAATGCATGAGGGACAACTGCGTACTCTATAGTTCAGATTGGTTGCAATGGCATGCATACAGTACAGATCAAACCTTGTTATCTCCTCTGGAAGTTGAAGGCTTTTATTGCAAAAGCAAAAATCAAGGCGAAAAACACAACAAAAAAGGCCACCATAACAGCTGCTACACCCAGGAAATCATGCCTGTACCCGAATACTTCCTCTAGTAACTGTCGTGTAGGCATCGAGTGTACTCCATCGGATAGTTTTACTAGACCATCGTCATCAGCATACTGTGAAACCACGAGGCCATACAAACTCCAGGCCATGGGGTTCGCCCAGTAGTACCATCTCCACCATATAGGGATTCTCTGAAAAATTAGACCAACCGAGCTATCACTTATAAAACATGAGAGATTATAACCTAATTTCATTATTGTTTTTAGACGAAACGTTTTATAAACTGCATAAATTGCTTGTCACAATCCAAAGAAGTTATGCCTGGTAGAGCTGAAAAGTGAAAGAAAAATAAAGTGAAGTAGAAAAAATGGAAAAAAAAAATGAAATGTGAAAATGTGTGGTAAATTTTTTTTAATAAGAATAAGAAAATGAGAGAAAAGAGTGTTTTATTCTTTACTCACAAAATTTACTCTTTTCAAATTAAAAAAAAAATGTAATTCATGTGATAAAATCAAATAAAAATACTAAATTAACCCTATTAACTTTTTTTTTTCTTTTACATTTCAACTTTCCAAGTAATAAAAAGAAAAATCGTATGTTTTCCATTTTCTAACTAATAAAAGAATATATTCACATCTTTTTACTTTTTTTTCCTTTTAATTTTTAACTTTTTATTTTTCTTTTCACTTTACCAAGCAAAGCTTTACATATGCTTGACTGACGGAAAAAGTAGAATAATAAATAGGGGTGGATGAAAAAATTTTTAAAAAATAGTGTTTGGCAAGAAAAATATGAAAAAAGATAATAGAAATATTACTCTTTTCTTTTTTATTAACAAAATTATATCATTTCAAACTAAAAAAAATTAATTAAAAAAATACAAATTAAGTATTTATATTTATAAAATTATTTTTTATTTTTTATTTTTTATTTTATTATCTTAATTAATTAATGAGGCAATGCAAGAAACTTAAACTCTGGAGTAGATCTACGTCGAAGAACATAAGGAACATGCAAAATTCAATGCAGTTGTGACAACTTTTGTTTCAGAGAAGCATGGCAGATTAGGCAAGATGAGGAGGTAAGAAACGAGCTGCTTCGTTACCTTGTGGGGAATCATAAAGCCGCAGAACAGGTTCCAAAGCATATAAAATGGAGCAGCGATGATGGCAGCCACGTTGTGATTTGGTGTGATAGCAGTCGTCATCATTCCATAAAAGGTGAAATATAACAAAGTAGAGTACATAAAGAATATGTACCAAATAAATTTCAAGGCAGTCCACTCAAATGCGGCCATAGCGTAGAAAATTGAACAGTATATTACTGATTGTGCAAATACGTAAGGGAACTCAATGGCGACCTGCAAAGAAAACGGAATGAATCAGCTACTTTCTGGAAAATTGAAAGGTCCAGAGTTACTGCTCGTGTGTAATAATAATAATAAAAAATTTGACCTTGATTCGATTTTAAAATTTAAAATTTGATTTGAAACTTGACTTAATGCCTATTAAATATACTTTTGAAATTCAAATTTAACTCACTCAGACCATTCAAACTCGACTCAATAGATTTGATTTCAACTCAATAAATTTGATTTATCATTTTTTAGTTACTCATTATGAGAATAAAATAATAATAAAATATCAAAAAATATATAATAAAAAAAGTTCAATTAAGTTCAGTAACCACTCGAGTTATTCAAGTTGAGTTTTAAAAAACTCAAATTCGGTTCGACTTGTTATTCGAATAATTCAAGCTCGAATTCAACTCAAAAATAAACGAGTTAAACTCAAATAATCATCAAACCGAATTGAAGTAACTCAAGAATAAGTTACTTATTTACTTTCCTATTGTAACGCTGAAAATGGAAGGTAGACCTGAGCAAATGCAAAGGCGAGGCCTGAGTACATTCCTGCGGCTCTTTCTCTGTATGAAACAAATCTCTCAACAGAAACAACAGGCTGAACAGCAGTTGCATTTGTAATACCAACGAAGAGGACTGCAGCATACATGGAGCCCATGGCATTGAATAAATCTTGCTGGCTATCACTGTATTTGAAACAAATTGAAAGAATACTCTATCACAAAAGATGTCCAAACCAAAGAAAGAGAATCCAGAACATGCAAAAATTAAAATGATTTGTTTGTCATTTTCGAAGGCTAAATGCATTTTTCTCCAATTTGCACCACTCAAGATATAAGCTACCAGTTAGAACCTATGTTTCTGTGCACAGCCCCGTTAGAACCTATGTTTGAAATCATTGATCTTCTGTGTAGATGCAATATAAATACAGAATTAAAAAGGATAAAGAAAGAAAGATAAGCAGAAAATAACTGAACATACTGGCTATATTGATTCTAAATAATATTTAAAAGGAAGCTAAGAAGAAAACCTTTTTGAACCAAATTTCCAGCTTATTGATCCAAGCATCAACGAAATGACAACAGTGTAGAAGAATTTAACTGCTGTGTATTGGGGATTTCGCCAATAAGATAGGTTTTGCTTCCAAAGACATGCTAAAAACTGTTCGAGAAATGACTGGGAATACTTGGATGGAAAGTTCAATTCTTTTGAATTGCTACTTGGCTTGCTTAGAATTTCAACCAACTCCCTATTGCGTCTGAAACAAAGCAAGACGATGAAATTAGATAAAGAGGAGTACAATATAAAAACTACATGTATAAGCAAAAGCAAGAGCTCAAATTCCACGAAGTATTCCTACTGAAATAGATTTGAACTTCGATAAATTTCTGCAAAATCCACGCCCAAACGATTTTCTTCAGCAGCAGAAGTAACCTCAAGCATCCAAGCTGCCGGATTATATCCAGGTCTGATCTTAGGCACTCCTTCAACTGCCTGGAAAACAAAAATATCATGTCATCAGGAATAAGGCCAACTTCCTTTTATTTCTTCTAAGTTCAGAGTTTACCAAACCATCTGAATTACATATTCTAGGAGATAAACAAGCACTATCCAACCTCAAAATACTTTATGAGTTCGCAAGACTTGGGGCCAAGTGGACCTGCGTATATGAGCTCTCCTCCACGTTTCATAAATAAAAGCTGCAATCATAGATTAAATCAGAGGCTGCAAGTGGACAAGCATATTGCCTATTCATGATCATTTCTACATTTGTGTATATTTGTGTACATGTACATAAATCATCTCTCCACCAAAAAATTTAAAGAGAAAATGACCTCATCGAAGGATTCAAAAATGTCTATGCTGGGCTGATGGATAGTGCACACAATTGTTCGTCCTGTATTGACGATATTTCTCACAGTCCTCATTACAATGGCAGCAGATCTAGCATCCAATCCTGATGTAGGCTCATCCATGAAGACTATAGAAGGGTTGGCAACCAGTTCAACAGCAATAGTTAACCTTTTCCGTTGTTCAGTAGACAAGCCATCAACTCCTGGGAGACCGATCAATGCCCCACTTAATGGAGTGAGCTCCACAAGTTCCATCACCTCCTCAACAAATGCCTGAAATTTCATCCCTAATTAAGTCAATATGATACATCATGCTGTCAAACGCAACAATAAAAATGCATAAAGAAAAATATCTTTTATGATTACCCTCTGTGTCTCCAAGTCAACATCTGATGGTAACCGAAGCCAAGCAGAGAATAGAAGTGATTCCAACATTGTCAAACAGGGAGAGTGAATATCATTCTGCTCACAGTAACCTGAAATTCTGGCAAATGTCTCTTGCCTTTTGGGATAACCAGATATGTGTATGCTCCCTTCTATGACCCCTCCAGTTTTTCGACCAGCTAAAACATCCATGAGTGTAGTTTTACCAGCACCACTGACACCAACCAAGGCTGTAAGCACACCAGGTCTAAATGTTCCAGTAACATTAACCAACAATTGCAATCTGTCTTCCGTTATCCCTTGTTGCTTCAATTCCTGAAAAGAAGCTTAGACAAGAAGTTAGCTGATCAACATATATCCGTAAAACAAATAGCATAGGGAAATAGGTTAATATACTATACCACAGGGATCTCCACAAAGTAATTAATATTGCTGAAAGACATAGAAAGTTGTTGAAATGGGAGAACCATGCCTCTGTGCTTGAAATATTTTCCTGCCCAGCAGTTGAATAAATACTTAAATATTTGGCTGCATACTAACATATGAATTAAAAAAGCTAAAAAATCTAAAATGTCTATTAACTTACCACTTAGCGAGCCTGAATTCTGCAAATAATATCTCAGTTCAGTAACAACATTTTCACCCTTCCTTCTCCTGTCTCTCTCTTGCAGCTCTTCCTTGGAGAAAACAGCCTGTTGCTTCCCCAGAGCTATAGCCAATGACACAGGAATAAAATTAATTAGATTTACACCATATATTATATACATGTTTTCCTAAGAAAGGAAGTTCATGATTGACAAATTTTCAATAGAAACGAGACAGCTTACGGTTAAGGTTGGCCAGAAAGAATGTGAACAAGATATTGAAAAAAACTGTGTATCCAAGCAAAGCACCAACACCAATCCAATACCAGTAGCTCTCTGGAAAATAACTGCGTGCTCTCAACAATGCCTCACCCAATGAGAAGTTAGTGTAGTTTCCAGCTCTCTACAAACAAAGAAATTAAATACAGAGAGTTTCAAGTTTCAACATAGAACCAAGAATGCTGAAATTGTAACTTAATTTACACAAGAGTTTTTGTTGCTTATCTCTACAGCGAATCTACTGATAAACAAATTCAATCCAAATTCCAATTTGAATCATCTCACAATCAGAGAACATGATTCACGCATGACAGAAGAACGAACAGCGAAAGGGTGAGACTGTGAGAATGAGATACTAATATCAAGCTACCAAGCTTAAGTCTAGCTAAATAAATAGATGCAGTGCTCAAGGACCATTATCAGTAGCTCAGGCATGCATTGTCAAGACATCATCATAAAACTAAATGTTGAAAGAACTAAAAATAAATGGTGAGTACACCTCTAAACCCATTAATTACAAGAATAGAAGTTCAGATGCAGCACGTGAAAGCTAATTATCAACAATTGTTCAACAGTTATTGCTGCTGATTTTATTTTCTCCGAACATCTTTAGTATTCCCACATTTCCAAAGCCACGTAAATGATTACAAAGCAAAATGCAATAATAAATATTTAATGATGTTACCTTATCCCAGGAATTTCCAAGGAATTCATTGACAGAAGCTGCATTTTGAGCATACATCAAAGGAGAAACCCAATAACCCCAGATCCACCAGGTAGGGATACGATCTGTCAGATTGAAGAAGAGTAAATAATCATATAGCAGCAGCAATTATAATACCATACACACACACACACATGGAAAACATGTCAGTTTAACCTCTTGAAATGATAAAGCCTCCAAGAGCCATGACCACCAACATAGCAAAAGATCCAAAGGTGTTGGCAACTATCATATTTCTGCCCAATGATCCTATCACACGGAAAAGGGCTATAGACATCTGGTGTAGACAGAAAAACAACAAGAACTGCCGAAGAAATCTGCAAAATTTAGAATTAAAATGACAATTGAATCTCAAAACTGCCACAATACGAGCAACAATTATTGAAAAGAAAAGCTACCTGGTGAAGTTAGGATCAAAACCAATCACATAGTATGAAATTACCACCCAGAAACCAGACTCATAGAGTGAAGTTGGAATACTTAGCAGCCAAGAAGGAAGTGTATAAGCCCAGCTTGGATAGAAGTGCAAATCCCTATGCTTGTAAAGAACCGGAAGTTTGGCCACCAACATTGAAACCTCGGTAAATCCGTTAAAAAGAATAATGACCATGGAAAAGTACAGTGCCCCTAGATACAATCCTCCATCATCAATTGTATTATGATGCAGTGCCGTCCGCATAAAAACACTCATTGTGATTAAGGCAACAATAAAAAGCTGGAGAAGAAAAGACAATATTAATAAATCAGATTAAATCTCAATGGAATTTCATCTCTGAAATGAATTGGTATAAGAAGAAGATAAAAGAGAAAACAAACTGATTTAATAGATCAAAGCCCCCAAGTAAGATTAACTAAACACTAGAACTGTACTAGCATTTTGATAGACGACAGTTTTGGCACTTACCTGAATAAATTTGAAGATATAGATAAACGAATTCCGTTTCATCAGTAGAATCTGCCAGTCAAAGCTGGTCTTAAGAAGTTCGCTCCTCTTCACTCCATAGTGAGAAGTTGACAGTGCTGCTGGATGGTTATAACGCCTATCAAATGGAATGCTTAGTTCCTCGTGCAAATTCTTCCCAGTTTGATAGGATTGGAAAGCTTCGGCAAATTTTCCTGGTGGAATGTAGCGATAAGGCTGGAAAGGAACAGACCAATACTGCTCTTGATCCTTTCTTGACAAAACCTGTGTGCAGAAAACTTGAGCAAATACAATATCATAGAATATATGTTCACAAAGCAAGTTCCAGCCCCATACCTCTTGTAAGAAGTCAGCCACATTCTTTCTTTCAGGACAACTAAATCCCATAAAAGCAAAGAAATCAAGGGCTGCATTACGAGGCCCCTGGTACACGATCTGGCCCTCACATAAAAGTATAACATCATCAAACAACTCATAAGTTTCAGGAGCGGGTTGAAGCAGAGAAATTACAGTAGTCCCATCGAGTGCATGAGTTGAATGTCTCAGATATTTAATAATTTGATAAGTAGTAGAACTATCAAGCCCGTTAGATATTTCATCCATGAACAATACCCTAGCTGGCCCAACTAGTAATTCACCTGAAATAAAAGTTCTGCCAAATCAGCATGAATGAAAAGCAAATACTCCCAAGTCCTTAGTACACGAAGAAAAAAGAGAGTACAAAGCATAAACCTGTTGTAAGCCGCTTTTTCTGCCCCCCTGATATCCCTTTAAGCATTTCATCCCCCACCAATGTGTCAGCACATATGTCCAACCCTAAAATCTTTGTCAGATGAATTTTAGTGCTTCAGAATAATCATTGACAAACTAACATGAAACTTTTTTTTGGGGGGGTATACAAAACAACATGAAACTTGCTAATTGCTTGCACGGTTTAGAACTATAGAGAAACTTAGGTCTTGTAGAAGAGCAATTTTGCAAGAAAAATGAGTCACTTAAGGTATTAAAAACTACATGCCAGCAGAATGGGACATGCATCAAGGAGTAATCAGCGTCTGGAGAATACCTTCATGATGTATTCTACCACAAGGCTCGTCTCTTTTCCACCCAAAGCTAGTGACTAGGAATAAGAAGTTACTCCATTAATAACTCTTAGCCTTAATGGAATAATAAAATGAAACGTAACAACCCGACTAATATTAGCAACCTCTCTCACTTACCTTCATAAAGATATCAAGATCTTCATCAGGCTTTATCCCAGCATTCTTTTCTCTTCTTGTAAGTTCCAAAAGCATATCTTTTGCAAGTATGCATAAGTAAGCAACAAGGAATTATGAGTTATGGACATAAAGATGATTTCTCAATGCTTACCATATTTAAATCCAACACCTTGACACCGTCCTGCAAATTCAAGTGTTTCCCTCACAGTCATTTCTGCCACATGCCAGTCCTGTTGACTGACATAAGCGGATGTCCTTGGAGGAACGAATTCCTTTAATCCATGTCCATTATACGTAATTTTCCCTGACATCTGCAAAGCAATAAAATATATTGAATAACAAGAAAGGAATCGCAAAGGAAAATATTTGTAGATAACCTAATGTCTCACTAGAGCGTGCCGAGTCCCTTTTTTTAGGTGATAAACATGTGGAGTTCTATACTTTAACAATATCACCAATTATGTCCACTGTCCAGTTCAGTAGAATTTTAGCTCTATTCTTACTGATCCTGATTCTGACTGTTTTAATGAACATATATGCAGTTCCAAGGACGTATACTGAGCCCCATTTAGAGACATAGAACCAACCAGGCCACCCTTCATACCCACTTCACACATTATCATATTACCATCTTATCAATTCTTAACAATGTGAACGGCAGAAAATGCAAACAGGCTTCCGTTCTTTCCTTTTATTTACCCCACTTTCAGGTCTAGGACCGCAATAGTTGGCTGAAATAATTCATAGTAACCACAAGTCCCATGGTATTACTATTCTCCAAGTATCCAAATACCTGCAAATGAGTTCCAAGGCGTCCAGCCAGAGCCAACATTAACGTCGTCTTTCCAGAGCTTGGAGGACCCAATAATAGTGTTAATCTGCAAAATACATAATTAACACATTCTGTGAATACTAAATAGAAACTTAATTAAACATACCTTGAAGGCCTTATAATCCCACTACAATTGTCTAATATAGTCAACTTGCTTCTCCTTCCTTGATATACACGCAACTGTCTCAAAAATGCCTGAAACCATATTTTAGATTTTGGCATTAACATTAGCATGGCCATTAAGAAAATTGCTTTACATCTGAAAGTTGGTGCATAAGGGATTAATTGTTTCAGAATTTACCTCAGTCATGTTAAAAATAAAATTAGGAATGGTTGGTAATGCTCTGCTCCCAACATGGACAAAAGATTCAACAGTAAGGTTCTGAAACCGAACCTCAATCTTCGGGAATTCCAAATCCACTCTGTGACACCACAAAGAAGAGTAAATTTAAGCAAGACCGAAGATCGAAGCAAGAAAATAATTGAAAAACAATCTCAACCGAGAAAAGAAATGCAAATTCTAATTTCTCATTTCCAAAAAATAAAGGTTTATATTATTCAACTTTTATTTTATGAAAACGAAAAAAGTACTAGTATTTGATAAATCAATAAAGCATTTTCTAAGAATCGAAAAGTTTTTTTTTTTTTTTTTAATACAAACATGATAAATAAAGTTCACTTGACTAATGCAAATAATCCCACTGTAAAATTGCAGAATTTTAAAATATATAGTATCAATCATCGGAGAGTTGTGCACGGAATATCTTGAGTTCAATGAAAATGGCGACTGTTTCCAAATTTGAATAACATTCGTCGCTAAAAGTAACAAAAAGCTTTTGCTTCCAAGTGCTGGAAACTTTTAGCAACTTGGCATTATACGTTAATTAGTTTCTTTAAAAGATATTTTGATTGATCAGCTTAGCTGGCTCAATTAAACCGTACGGTCAAACTAACGTCAAAACTTTTTTAAAAAAATGCAAAAATCCCAAATTCTTGATTTTCCAGTGTCGTCGAGATCAGAAATTCTCTTTGTTTTTTGTTTTTTTGTTTTTCTACTTAACAGAACATTAAATAACATATATTGAAAAAATGAGAAAGAGCAGCGAGCATTACGCGTCGAATCGTTTTCTCATACGATCAAAGAAGCGTTCAGGATCATCATCGACAGAGTTAACGAGCCGCTCCAGCAAAAGCCTTTGGTCGGTGGACTCGAGGTCGCTCACATCCACTTCTTTGGAGTCACCAACCACATTCCTGAATATTCCCCTTCGAACTCGCGCGTATGTCGGCAGTCTCTCCAGAGCCGCCCACCTGAGCGCCTCCTCATCATCATCCTCCTCCCTGAACGACGCCGACCTGGAGAACACGTTCTCCGCCGAGTTCCACATTGCCTCAGGTCAAAGATCTAAGAAAGAAGGAGAAAAAAGAGAGTTGAATGTGAGATATGGAAATGTGGCTGAGTTGCAAGTGAAAGAAAGAGAGCTTGTGCTCTTCTAGCTTGGTAGTTGAGCTTTGCATTTATGGCTTTCTTTTCTTTTCTCTCTGTTTTGCTACATAATCTGTTTTCGGCTTGCTTAATTGTGGTTTGATTTGTTCTTTAATTTTCTCTTTTGCTTTTTTTTTTTTTTTTCTCCTCTTGAGTTCGTCGCCTACCTCGGCTCAAAGTGGTGCAGCGAAGGCTCATTAATAGCCGCGGGAAAGACATAAAATAATAATAAAAATAATAATGGCGGGACAACCTCTCGCGTAGAGAAGACAATTGTACTCGCTGATAAATTATGACAGGTGTTCATTTGTGATATCACCCGCTGGGGACTGCACACGTGGTTGATGGAGACGGGAGGGATTGTCGGGTTTTGATTCGTAGATCTGCGAGTGCGGCTGGGAATTAATGCCTGACGTTTGCAATTGAAACGGTTGAGAAAAAGTGAGAATTAGTGTTCACCGGCTTAACAGAGCAGTACCGAGGAGCGGTGTGAGGGATTCAAACAAAAACGAATGTAGCTATGACTGTATTTTTAAAAAATAATAATAATATTTTAATGGTTTTAAATATATTTATGAATATTAATCAATATTTTTATAAATATATAATTTTAATAACTATATATTAAAATACTTAAAATTAAGTATATAATTCAAAAATTATTATTATCAAATAATATTAGAACATTAAATGATTAGTTAAAAAAATGAATTTTAAATATATTTTAAATGAATTTGTATATAAATATAAAAAATGAATAACATTTTTGTTCATGATTATTTATTAAAATTAATAAAACAAAATAAATTATTAAAAAATTAAATATATTCACAAATTATTTATCAAAGAGATTGTTGCATAACTTTTTTATGCTTCTATTTTTTAATGAAACCATTATTATTTTTTTTCTTTTTAATAAAAAAATAAATATTTTCTTTACTCAACTAATTATTTTTAATAATTTAATTTAAAATCATTTAACCATTTGAATATAAGATCAAATAAATAAAAGATGTGAGATAACATATTATATTTACCATCAAAAATTAAACTTGTTAACATCATTTGCCAAGTTTCTTACCATATAAGATAATGTTACCTTAACAAGCATTTTACCGAAGAAAATATTGGACAAAATTGATTTTTAATACCATACCATGTTAAACGTCAATCTAAAACCAATTAGAAATAAGTAGAGAAATTAAACCTGAATATAAATTTATAAAAAAAATCAATATTTAATAGATCAATTATTATCTAATAAATTGAGAGTAAAATTTTTTAACTTTATAACAATATCAAGAGGATGATACATATCATTTAAGAAATAACAACAATATAATAAAAATAATTAAAAAATAAGACACGTGGTAGCTTTTAATTCTACTTGTGAAATTAAAAAAAAAATCACTATCAGTGTATAATAATATAATAATTTTTAATAAATATGAGATAATAACACTTTAACGATCATATTTAATTACATTAAAATAAAATTAAGATATATTAGGATAAAATATATAATAACAACTAAAAGAATTACAAAATACTATTAAATTTTATAAATTAATATATTTCATTAAATTTATATATACCCTACAGCTTGTTATAGCATTCAACCAAAAATTAGGACATTGAAAGGGTTGAGAAAACATGCATTAAATTCTTGAGACAGTTTTAGTTATACCTACTTAAACAACTAGTTGTATACATGACCAATGACTAAATCTTGCATGAATTTCTTTCTTGTTTAGCTACTTTCTGGATGCAAAATCATGATATTGGTCGAGCATCTTGACTTCCAGTCACTGCACTCACTATTTGATTTATGGAGAAAATGAAGTATTAATATATATATTTTATTGTTTGAAAAATAATAGTTTATTTATGCTGTCAAACCTACCAAGTTATTTTCATGGAATCTTGTGGATTTACTCTTTTCATGATTCACGTAAAAGAGAGTGAAAATTTAAGAGGGGAGTTTAATTATCATTTTAACATTTATTGTTTTTACTAGAAATAAATGCACATATATATATATATATATATATATATATTTTACATATTTAGTTTAATTGTCTTAATTATATTTATATTTAAAAAATCATCACTAGTCAATCATTTATATTTTATTTATCATTACATTAAAAAATTTGCTGTAATTTTTATTATTTAAATCAATAATCTAAATGCTATTATTAAATTTAAAAGGTAATATTGTATAATATTTTTGTTTGGACATAAATATTGTGGGATTATAAGATATTGAAGTATATAATTTTGTAAGCTGTCAAGACCAATGGTGAGTTTGACTTATTGGTGTGGAACGAGAAAATTTCTTAATATATCATTTTACATATTTGCTTATTCCCTCTATTTTTTTTAATTTTAATATAATACTTTTAATGCTGAAAATTAGAATATGATCATTTATAAAATGCTTTACAAAATTCATCATCAACGCTTTTCTTTTTGAAATAATAATATTCTTGAGAATGGTAGCCTAGCATACAACACTAGAAAATAAAAATTTTGAACATTAGCTTAAATAATCACATATTCATTTTTTAAGTATAAAAAATTTATAAATCTAAAATTCAAATGAATCTTAACAACTGTATTTCATCTTTTTACAAGACACGATCTCTCAGATGAAGTTAATTACATAAAGGTATATTTTATTGTAATGTAATTTTATTTTATATTTATTTTACGATTATGTTCGTTTTTGTGTTTATACTTATTTATGATAAAATTAACTTATTTTATATCTATCAATATTAAATTTAGATTTATTTTTTATTTGTTGATATTTATTTTCATATGTTTATGCTTATTATCATATGCTTATTGCTATTAAATATTAATACTATTTTTACATTTATTTTATGTGTTTACGCTTGTTATTATGTAATTATATTTATTGATATTAATTTTACTTTTATTTTCATAAGTTTATAATATTTTTAACATGAAAATAAACGTAAGATAAACATAAAATTAATCAACTTTATATTAATTTCGGCATTATTGTAGAATGTTCCAAAACTTTTATTGTACTAAAATTTATTTTAAAATATACCCTTTTGTATAAGAACTTTTTTTCCCGCTAGCATGATAGATATAGTGTTCAAATTAAGTAATCACCTATAGTAAAAGATGATTTCTCCCATTAGGTATAGCGAATTGTGACTTTTTTATACTGTTGTGCATCACTCTTCGTTATTTTCTTGTTTTTGGTCGCATAATCATGGAAGATCGGACAGACCCCAATAAATGCAATTGAAAAAAAAAACCCTAATTTTACTAACATCAATTGATTCAAGTATTAAAATGTTCGATTTTTTCAAATAAAGTATTGAATTCAAACTTTTTAAATAGAACAAACAATGTTAAAAAAATCGTATATTTGTGGATTTGATATATAATCGACTCCAAATTAATCGAAACTTAATGCAAGTATCGGACATCGAAAAGTCTAAACAAAAATAATGAAATTTGTTATGGAGGAAAATTGAGTAAAAATATTTAAATTAATAATAAAATTATTAAAAATGAGCAGACTAATTTCATGATAAGACAATGACAAGAACTGGAATGTGAAGAGTATTCCTTCCGTCAGCACAATTTTGGTGACAAGAACTGGAAGTGATTACAGCTAGATTGTTTGGTGAAATCATTAATTGTGACATTTTATAGTAACCCTACACAACGAATTGAAGCTTGCAAACTCTTGAGATACGTAAATAAAAGCTTAGCCACCAACAGACATTAGAGTACATATTTCAAACTTTGAGCATGCGAATTTCATGTTGTTATAGCTGTCATGGTTTTGTTAATGGGTTGATTGTGTCGGTAAGAAATGAAACATGAGATAATTTCTTAACTTCACTTATTTTTTTTTAACTTAATACTTATAGAATTAAAAAATTTTACTGTCAATAACTCAATATATATAAAGATAATTTATTTTAACAAATAAATGTATTAATCAATCTATAATAAAAATCCATTTTCATAAATATACACGTGGATGTAAGATATGAAACGTGTATACCACCCACCCAGCCACCCACCTCCATGTACAAGAGAAGAAAAAACTAAAAATAAATAAATAAATATAAATTTTGACATATTTATATTACTTTTAGATATTGATTTCCACAAACATATCAAATCTTTCATGCATGCCACCAAAATCAAGAAAGCAAAGAAGGGTAATGTACAAGGGTACCAAAAAAGTCATAATCCGTTTTAACTAATAGTGGAAATCATCACCTGTCTAGTCCACGACATTGAAGCTACTTAAACTTAAAAGTAAGAGCGTGACCGAGTCAATTTTGTATGAAATTTTATTATTTTCATGATGTGATGGTTTTATTTTAGAAGTGTATAAGATTATTTGTTTAGTTAATTAACAAATCTTGAAATGTCCTTCAAAATAGTTTGTTAAATTTAATAAATTAACATAAATAAATAAAAATAAAAATGTTTATAAATTATTGTCGAACAATCTACAGGTTTATATATAAATATATATATATAAGTAAATAAATTTTAGTTCGAAATTAATTCTTTTAGTAAATGAATCTTAAATATTATTTGAAATTAATTTAGATAAGAAGTTTAAATCGTCGATGAAAGTCAGTACGATTTAGAAAGATAAAAACAAAATAATAAAAGGGTTGTATTTTTGCATTTATTCTTATTTTTATTATTTTATTTAAAAAATATATCGTTAATACTTTTTCATTGTTTTCAATATCATTAAAATCTATTTTACCACTAATCTAAATTAAGCTCTAATAAACAAACTATTTATCAAACATTTTGTATATTTAAAATTCTAATTTAGGCGTGAATCGTGATCACTTTAACATGTTTAAAACTACAAAATTAATCAAAATATACTAAACTTGATCTAATTTTGAGAATTGTTACACCTCTATTTCTCGGTGGTCATATTATTGAACTCCCCTGTGAGATAGGGAAACCTGTAATTATTGATTATTAGCTTAGTGGACCTATTTCATCTTTCAACCAAAATTATGTGCCCTTCTTTCTGGTAAGAGTCTTTAATGCATATGTACTTCAATTTATTGATGATGATGAATTTGGATGAATGAACTTATCTTATTCTTTTATCTGGTCAAAATCAGAACCATTCAAATCTAGAAACAAAAACTACTGAGATTGGCTATAATCTTGATCATGGGTCCAGCTACTTTGATCTTCGGATCTCTAAGTTGGAAATTCAATCCAATGCCAGCCTAACAATAGACAAAAGTTCCATCATCAGTTTCATCACATTAAATTAGGTCACTTGTCAAAATGAGTCACTTAGACCTCACATTTTTATATTTTTTTCAAAGAAAATCGAAATTTAGAACTAATGAAAACGACTGTATATGTTAAAATTTAAAGCACAAATTTATTTGAAGTTTTTTTTTTTAGTGTTAAACCATTTTATATTTTGGAAGTCGTTTTCGAGTTTTCCTCATTTATCATAAAATGAGAATAAATTACAATACTTATCTTATTGGCAAATATCTTTAAATTTATAACCTTACATTAAAGAAGGGAGAATTAAAAAATAAATAAATTTAAGTATATTATATGTAAATATATAATATATGATATATGGTAGTGCTATATTATCTTGACGAAAGTTGAGTCCGAAATTGAAAGTGTAACAAAGATAATTTTAGACATTACATGTTAATATAATAAAACAAAAATATGAATTAAAATTTTGACAAAAAAATAATATAAATCAAAAAATTAAAAAAATTCTTTAAATATTTTATATATCATCACATATTATGATATATTTTTTATTTTGTATAAATATAAAAAATATATTGTGCAATACATATACATAAATTATCACATTTAGGTCAATGACGCAATTGGTGAACTTTTGCATCGATGATGGTAGGGCAGGCAGGAGGCAATGAGTTTGAAACGGATGCTGCTGGTGTGCCATGCCTAAGACCGTGGCAGGGCAATCCGCTGTTAGAGAGCCAATGCTGATAGCACATGCAAACACATTCTCACCTTGTAAAGTCTCAAACAGGACGAAGCTTAGACCCAAAAGGTACCGTGTAAATTGAATAGTTTAGAAATATATTCGACTTTTATTTATTTACATTTATATATAAATTTTGATAAATAAGTATAAATAATCGTGTAATTCATTTATTTATATCTATGAATAAATTTATTTAAAATTTATTTTTTTAATTAATTATTTAATATTTATTTATTGTTCGATAATAATAAAATTTTAATTTACATAATTACTCATAAAATAATTTAGTATGTAATTATCAAAATTATATGTTTAGGTAAAATTTTTTAACTTAACATCAGTATATTAAGATAAATATAATTTATTTATATAATTTTTTTTAGTGTTTATGAACTTATTCGAATGTTTATTTATGAATATATATCCTTAATATTAAAAAATATATATTCATGAAAATATTTATGAATAAATTTAATAAATAGGAAATTGACACAAATAATATCAAAAAAATCAAATATAATTATAATTAAATTATAATAACATTTGTTGGTATTGGATTAACTTGCATCCAGGTCAGTACGATAGACAAACAATGCCCAAAATTCGTTTGATTTTGAGTTCAGTTAGCCTTGCACGGCCCAACTTGTATATAACCCGAACATGCTTTATATCCGAATCGAATCGACCCGTATATACGCCCCATTTTATATGTCTGCGACTCAAAATCAAAGGCGCTAAAGAAACAAGGCTGCCTTATGGAGGAGAGCGAGCCTTCTGCCTCTACCGAAGCCGTAGTAGAAACCCTTGGACCAGAGGCAGTGTTTCGGCTACTCGGACCCATCCAAAGCTCTCATAGTAATACACACCTCTTTATCCGACGATGTGAACATGTTTTCGGTTGCCAGTTTAATCAGAGCTTTTTAGCATGGACCTTTGATCCATAGGAGGCAAATCCTTACCCAACTCATATTGTTGGTCAAAATCCTCCGGGTAATCTCCTTCCATTCTCTCTTGGATTTTGTCTTCGCATAATTTTGAATTGATTTTTGAAATGTTTTCTTTATATTTCGTCTGCTAGGGATATAAGCAGCATAGCAGAATTTTCGGGGAATTCGAGTAGTTTAAGTTTGCTGTGAATCGGTCTGACAGATAGACATAGTGAGATAACTGCAATAGAGTATTCTCACGTTCCGGCAATTCAAGACAATGTTTCCTGGTACTGGTAATTTGCTTATTCTCTCTGGGAATTCTTCATCATATATTATATACTTGTAAAATTTTTATGATATTTCTTACCATTTTTTTATTCTTGTTGGCAGTTTTTTCATGCATGGTGGCGTATTATGTTAGAACCCTAAAGTGTCAACTTTGTTAGGAGGTGTTGCTCAATCACTTTATGAAGAATGGGAAATGAACCAAAAATATTTAGGTTTCTCCTGTTCATCATTAAGGTCATATCAGGAAAGTGGTACTGGTGGTTCTCCCCAATTTGAGAAGTTGAATATCGAAGCACCATCGACCAGTAGGTTTGTTCAACTAGGCAGGTCATCTCGTTAGTATTCTGGATCTTTTTAAATGTCTTGTGTTCAATCTTGTTTCCCTCTTGCATCGCCATTATTTTTTGTTCTCTGTGCACCAATTGTATATTTTGCATTAGAGTTTGTTCAGGCACTCTATAATTGCTTTGTTAAATACAAAGGCTTAACATCTAACCTAAGAGAAACAAAGTGATAGACAGGGGCTGGAATGAACTCTTTGTTGTTGGCTACGATAATCAAGCTATTAACTCTTGTCGGTATAAAATCTGTTGTCTAATGAAGATGATGGCTCAAGTTGTCATAGAAAATTTATGCAATATATATTTGCTAATGGGATATGAAATGAAACCCTTTTACTATTGACCACTTTTTCATGTTGTACACATTTAAAATGCGCTGTGTACTCTTTCATTGACAGGCATTAGAGATTTTTTTTTGGATAACTGAAAATTTTATTTCAAATCCAAAAAGAAGCACAAACGAAGTCTGCTACATTGTATATCAGAAGGGAATATCTCTCACAAAATTGAACTTTTGTTGGCAGTAATAGATTTTCATTTCTTTAATTATATATCTTTGGTTTTTCTGGGGACAATCATCAATAGATTCTAATAAAAGGAAACTTTGAATTTGATCACTTGGTTTTCAGGAGAAAAAAGACTTCAAATATGTATGGACCTCAAAATAAGTTCACAATTACATGAGTCTCTCTAAATTGTACTCTTGAATGATTAGAAACACTTGCATATAAACAAATATTTCCCCAGCATCTAATTTTCCATAATAATAACCACCAGCTATCTACAGTTCATTAATGCTTCTGATTCACTTTGGTTACACCCTGGTATGACTTCACTGCCTGCCCTAATTTTTTTTTGAGCTTGTTTATCTATTTTTGAGGCATTTTTATGATTTGGAGATTACTCTTTATGCTCTTTTTTCATTCATGGGTTCAGTGGATTTTATGGCTTTTTTACTGCTCCATTATTTAAGTTGCTCTTCTTTGAAGTTTAAAATTTTGAATTCATATATATGTATATTTATATATATATTAATTATGAAAGATTTGATCATCACAAGAGAGAGTGATTTTGTGCAACTGAAAAGGCTAAACCTGAGAAAGTTGTCGTGGAAGGGAACGAAATTTTACTGAACAAGAGAATGAACAATAAGCATTGAGAGGCTTTAACTTGAGGAGCCACAATTGTTCAAAAGGCCCCTGAAAGTTACTTCATTCTTTTCAACTTTCTGATCAGATCTCTTGATGCAACCCTTAGATGGCTCTCAGATTGTGATTATAGTTGCTTGATGCATACATTTGTTATGTTACTCACGATCTTAAGGTGATGATCTGCATATTACTCTGAGTCAACATTGAAGAGGTCTGGACCTACTGCAGCAAATCCAGTTGGGAAAACTGAAAGTAGGTGGAGCAGAAGCAAAACCAGATAATGCAGATAATGGTACCAAGGCAGCTTTGGTAACAGTAAAAACTGTAGAAAATCCAGGTAGCTCAGGAACAAGACCAAAAGAAGGTTCAACTTTTTATTTACTGCTATTCTTTTTCACTTTGCTTAGAAACAAGACCAAAAGTTGTGCAGTTATGACCTATAAATTCAATTTCATAGCACTAGGAGATTGACCGTAGCAGGAGTGAATGGACTTCCTTTTCAAGGAACAGCCAGCAGCCACCGTCTATCAGTGAGTCCGACGAGACGGGCACTTACTTCCGGTGATTTGGTAAGAAAGTATCGCCGGAAAAAGAGTATCAAATTTGGTATTTATGAAAATATAAATTAAAGCATGTTAGTAATTTTTAAGTTTTATAAACTTTATTATTGTGAAATATAGGTAAAATTCTTAACAATCAAAACCCTTTTTTATTTATCGGAATGAATAAGCATACTGTAACATTGTCATTATATTAACATTTTTCAAAATTAATAATTAAGAGTTGCTATTTGGATTTGTTCATCGCATTGTAGGAATACCAATTATTTTAATCTGCAAACAACCGCCAGTCCAACCATATAAAAGTTATTTTATTAATTATGAACTTCACAAAACAAGGGTTCAGAATATCAAAATTGGCTTCTCTGAACTTCATCTGCTACATCAGCCGCTCAAATCCATTTCCCAGATTTAAAACTCTCGCTTATTCTGCCCAGTCCCATTGGGCCAAAGGAAGATGGAGATAATACTAATCCAACCGTTAATCGCGGTGCTAATCTCTTCCCTAATCGCAATTAGATCCTACAAAAGAAAGTCTCTCGATCTGTCCGGTGCTCTGTCCGGCTTAATCGTCATGACAATTCACTTCGCTGTCGGATACAGGTTTTTTTTTTTCTTTCTTTTTTTATGTATTATATATATATATATATATATATATATATATATATATATATATATATATATTTCTTTGTATAGTAAGCCAAGAAAGTCTTCGGTAAAATGGAAATTTCAGGTTCGGGGCAATGCTGCTGGCCTTCTTCTTTACTTCATCGAAGCTTACCAAAGTTGGAGAAGAGAAGAAACGACAAGTTGATGCTGATTTTAAGGAAGGTGGACAAAGAAATTGGTAATTACATTAATACCTCTTTTTCTGTACACGAAACTCTTCTTTTTTTTTTTTTTTTTTCTTTTCTTTTTTAAAATGAGGAATTAATTAAGTTAAATGGGTTTAGTAAAAGAAAAAGAATTTGGGTCGCCTTTTTATAAAGTCCAGGAGAGGAAAAAAAAGACTTTTTTGATTGGTAGTGAAAAGACAAGTGGAAAATAAAAAGAAAAAGAGAGTGAAAGGTTTTAAATTTGAGCACCAACAATAAATCAATGATGTTGATTGGAGGATGGTAGTGTGAATGCTATGGTGCAAATTTTCTTTTTGGGGTTCGTAAGGATTGCTAATGCTATGATGCCATGCGCAAAAAGCAAAAGACTAATGGCTTGTAAATCTAGAGATACTGATACTTGTTAAAGAATTTGCCAAAAATCAAGTTTCTGGGTCAGGGATGTAATTTGATGAGACAAATGGAGGAAGTATGAAGGAAGAATGATTTGAACATTATCTAGTTACAAATTCAGGTAAGAGATTGCCATACGCGGGTAGAGTAGCAACTAGCGAGGTTATACTACATGGTCCATACTTTCTTTGACATGGAAATTCCTGATTTTTCGTTTCAGGATACAAGTTTTATTCAATAGCGGTATTGCAACAGTTTTGTCTGTGATCATTTGGAGCCGAACTGGATGGGAAGACAAGTGCCTAGACTCAAAAGAGTCTGTCATTATCACTTCCTTAATTGGTGGTATAATCGGTCACTATTCCTGCTGCAATGGTGATACTTGGTCCTCAGAGATTGGGGTTCTTAGTGATGACCAGCCACGCTTGATCACATCGTTTAAGGTGGATATTATTTTCCGCATTTAATGTATGAATTGGATGGTGATTTATCTAGTCGCACTATACTTGTCAATCTGCCTTTCTTTTCAAATCAAAGCAATTATCCACCTAACATTCTATGCGCAGTGATTTATAGATACCATGCCAAACACATGGATGATCATTATGATGTTTACGAACTTTATTGTCATATTGATGAAGTCAAGTTGGTTTTTAAAGAAACTATTATAGGTATTTGCCTTTAGTGATACCTTAGATAAGGTCTTGAAAACATGATTTGATCCATAGCCAACCTGATATAGTGGGAAAAGACCTTGCAACTTCTTCTTGTATATTTGTTTACTAATATAATGGTAAATGATTGTCAGCCAGTTCGAAGGGGCACAAATGGAGGTGTGACAAAAACAGGACTTCTAGCAGCATTGGCAGCTGGGAGTGTCATTGGGTTGACATTTGTTATTGTTGGATTTTTCACCACAAGATGTTCAAATGGAACGGCCGGGAAGCAGCTATTGGTTATACCCCTTTCTGCGGTGGCAGGACTTTTAGGAAGTATCATAGATTCTCTGTTGGGAGCAACCCTTCAATTCAGTGGATTCTGCACTGTTAGAAATAAGGTAAATTGAACATAATGCCAAGGATTTTTAAAACTAAGGGTCTTCAAAATGGAAAAGAAGTTCCCTGTATGCCATGATAAGTGAACCATATAAAGTCTGCTTACTGCATCATGATTTTTTTTTTTTTAATCTCTCTGCAGGTTGTTGGAAAACCTGGACCTACAGTGAAGAAGATTTCAGGTCTTAGCATTCTTGACAACAATGCTGTGAACCTTGTCTCGGTGCTACTAACAACACTGCTAACTTCAATTGCCTGTGTGTACATTTTCTGAGTCCAACTATTTAAGCAGTTCAAACTGTACCCTGTCAACAAATATGAGAAAATGGATCGCATTTGGTCATGAATGTATTTGATGCAATCAACATATTTATTTGTACTACAAAATAAAGAGGATCATAGTGCTTGAATGGCTAGGTTAGAATAATATTGCTTGATGAGTCGTTCTTTACCTAGGAGTGATGTTGTGCAGCTTCGTTTTGTTCTGTGGCTCTGAAAGTCTTTACTTCTCACTACAGCTGATGATATCAAATTGCCCAATTCTGCCTAATGGCTTGGTATCAACAAGTTTGGCTCCGGGCGAGTAGACTTCATACTTCGTAGTCCTTTATTATTAGCATATCATCACCACGCATATTGTTTTTAAGAAATCACAAGAAAGGGCAAGCCATATCATATGCATTGTGATTAAAATGGTATGACCGGTCTGCTCTGGAGTTTATTTCCTTTTTTGTTAGGATGGTGGACTCCATTATAGATTATGATGCAGATTTGATTCAAATATATATATAAAAGCAAGTCAATGTACAATACAACTAAATGTACAATACTTTATATCGTGGAGTTTTGAGAGTGTTATACGTACATAGTCTTGCTTTTACATTAAAAAAAAAAGTTTTTATTTGAATTTTAACTTTAAAGTCATGAAAGAATAATTTTTATTATTGTATCAAAATTCAAATATAACTATATAAAAAAATTTAAAATTTACATATCAAAATTTATCCCTTGATTTTCAAGTTAAACTTGTGGCAATATATTGTAAATGATTTGAAAACATGCAATTAAAATGAGATGTAAGAAAAGCTAGGCATTCTCCAAGGACAAACTTAACAAATGCAGAAAGGAGCACAAGATCGAAGACCATGAGGAAACTTAAGAAGTTTCTCATCTGAGAAAAGCTCTTTCTTACACCTCTTTGTTATTTAATTACTTGCAACAGTTAAAACACCCAATTGCTTTATTGTTATATTTTTTCAATAAATCAATATATTTATTACGTAATAAATATTGGCATCACACTCCTTCCACCGTCAGCTTTAACAAATTTGTCTTGCATGGTTTGAAGCTTAGGTGAGTTCATGGTTTCAGATCATTTAATGGGCTCTTCATTCGATAATGGGAATCCAGAAAAATTTAAGTAGTTTAGAATGTTAACAAAAAATAAGAATGTTTATCCCTTTCATCAGCTGTTTGCTAGATATACTGACAAAAGAAGTGTCCAAAAATTCAGGAATCTGGAGTCCAGTAGGCCATACAACAAACCAAGCTTCAAGTACATATTCAAAAGGTATAAGAGGCGAGTGTAAAAACACCCACAAGGCAAACTCTTTCTCTCTCTCTCTAATCCTAAACTCTCTCTTATCTTCTCTTTACTCAAACAAACATTGATATGAGTTTTAATGTGCATCTCAAAATTTTGACTCCGATATTCCCTGATCTTATCTTTTCTTTAGCATGAACCAAGATCCTTTAGACTTATTCACTCAACTTCTTCAGATCTTACAGATATACGAGTATTGAGCTACAAAATTACCTCAACAAGGTCTATGAACTGTTGCTTCAATCCTAAATGTTTAGTTTCTTACCTGACTTGTGAAGTTGGTAAATTTATATGGCCTCATGCTTTTCAAATATATATATATATATATATATATATATATATATAATCAAACTGACAAGATTAGACTTTTATGACAAACAATCCGTTGTGGATAAACTCAGAATTCTTACAATATTATATTGTCAAGAAGGACAAATTGAATAACATTTAGTACAGGGGACCCTTTGAACTAAAGAAAAACCAAACAAACTTAAAAGACATGTACAGATCCATGTCTTATTCTTGGGTAATCGACTGGTATTCTTATACCATGCAAGTTAAACTCAACTACATACATTATTGCTCGTTACACTCGCATTATTAGACACAACAACAACAACACGGACCAGGTACTGATCTTCCCACGAACAAAACCAGCAGTGATCGGATGGAAAACATTGGGTTAAAGGAGAGGCAGGAAACGCATCCCATGGTCCAAGATAAACTCGAGACTCTCGTAGCAGCAGAAGCAGCAACAACATGTAAACAAGCTGCTCTCCAGAAAAGAAACAGAAAACAATTACTGTAGTTTATGATCAAACTTCAAATGGCTAACAAATTATACAAAATAATTAAAAATCTTCAATATTTATATATACATACATAGCGTAAATGACGCCTTTTTCCTCATGGCGGCTCCGAATATGATGCCAGAGTGAGTGTGACATTGTTTTTAGTACAGAAAGAGAAAGTTTGAGGAAAGCTGAACAAAAATGCAGCAAAGGAGAAGATGGTCTGAATCGAAGCAAGACTGATATATGGTAGGCTTTTATAGAGCTTTATCCTGCCCTGGTTTGCTTTTGGATACTATACATTTGCCAAAAAGAAAAAAGACAGATTTGAAAAACCCGATTTTCAAGCATCAAACAGTTCAGTTTGCTAAGGTCGCTAGCTCTTTTTTGGGTTTCCATTTTTCTGTATGACCATTGGTTCATCGTGGTTTTTGGGGTAGTTGTGGACTTGTAGTTGGGCTGATATTCTTATCTTCGACGGAGCAGTAATAACTAGTGCAAGCGTGCAAACCCTGCATCTGCATTATAATAGTGGAATGGTGGTAAGTGCCTGAGTGGTGATATTCAAGCAGTTGCTTTCGACCACAGATGACATTAACGAGACGCCACAGCTAAAGCAGCTGATTAACAATCTTGTTCAAATGTAAAAACAAAGTTGTTTGCGCACAAGCTTATACTCAACTCTATAATTGGCTATGCTTGTCTTTTTTTGAGCCATGGAATATGAGATTTTAGAATGTTAATAATAATAGGCTCAAAACGCGAGTTAGAAAGTTAATGAAACTGACACAAACTTAATCATGGCAATTAAGCTCAAGCTTTTAAACCGTGCTTGAGATAGAAAATCAGCTTGACTTTGAGTTTGAATCCGTTTTAAGGACAGAAACTTAGAGGTAAATACTCTGATGTGATCGTTGGAACCCTGGCCGATATCCATGATCCATGTTGGTCCACAAATGCTCAGGCCTGAAGAGCAAGATTGTGTTTAAGTGCTCGGGTGGTCCGAGTTTTGAGGTCCCAATTCAGCATACGCCTAGGCCTTTAACTCTTCTAGAAAAAGGTTTATATTCCAGGCGGGCATGAGGAACAAATCCGATGAACAGTACCCCTTTGATTGAGCCTAATGATTTCCCAAGTCGTACATGCCCTAGCCTTTTGTTGGGCTTGTCGATCCACTAGCAGAAAGTTTAGCAAATACCAACACAGGATGGAAATCATGAACTCTTAAATTATCAGTGTCTGTATTTTATGTGTAATATAAAATTATGTTCGTATTAATATATCAAACATGAGATGAATATTTTGTATTTGTGCCAAATAAAATCATATTCATTGTTTGCATTGTGTGAATCATGTTCATCGTATTGTGTAAAATTGTGTGCGTGCTGTTAACATGAGTCGGGGACTGATGCTTTCCCATAAAGGCAAAACTTCAACATGTCAAACAGAAAACATGAGTTGGGGACTAATATTTCTGCCTTCCCATCAAGGCAACGAACTTCTTAAAGTAAACATGCTTTGACAAGGTTATAGCAGAGGAGGCATTGTCGTTCAAATGAAGTTTCATTGCTGCAGCAAGTCATGCTCGTATGGAAGCATAAACCATAGCTTTAAAGGTATACACAAAAGGGGGTAGATTAAAGCAGCCCATAATCGATACAAGAGGTGTCGATACATATACTTTGCAATCAAAGTGGCTCTTGCGACTCAACGACTCACTGCCTCTAAACCTTTAGAGGCATTAGCATCACTAATAATTTCAGTTCAGCAATTTTAGCTATAGATACAAACCCCTTCTATTTCTGGTGATGAGATTACAAACCCTACTGAATCACAAACTCGGCCAAATTCAAGAAGCAACATGCAACACTGCATTAAGAGCCGCTAGATATATATCTATATATATATATATAGATATATATGCACATTTCCTATTCTTCTTACCACACAGTTACTCTAGTAATTAACAGGCAACAGGGCATGCAGCTGGTTTTGCAGGAGGAATGATGTTAGCAGCTGCAGGTTTGAAACTGGCAGCAGTTTCCAGGCGTTCCCATGTTAGTTTCCTCTTCTCAGCCGCCTCTCTCAATTGGAAGTTTTCCTCCTCTAACTTACGCTGGCAGGCAAGCACAAGCTCTTCATCCATCTCGGAAAACATCTTTCTTATGTTTTGTGTGAGGTTAAGCACCGCTTGGTTCCAATGATTCTGGGAATTCCGCTCAAGTGCAGGAATGATAAGAGGAAAAATCACCTGGCGATTATGCGTAATAAGATTAAGGATGTTCTCATTGTTCCATATCAAGTGCGCCCGTTCAGCCACCTGAAATGGTGGAAAGAGAAGGGTGAAAACAATTTCATATTGCCAGTGGGTTGCATGACACCCATCACCATTTAATTAATTCATCCAGTCCATAAACATTCTTCATCAAGTATGTAGGAGACTAATCAATAGGCAAAGAGAAAAAGCTAACGCCAACAAAATGCATCCAATTTCTGTGATTAAAATTGTACTAACATACAGTTAGCAATACAGAAATTTCATGTCCACTAAAAAGCAGATATACCACTCCAGAAGGGAGTGGAGTGTACCATCAGTCGGTTTGCATTAGAACACAGACAGAAAATTAGAGCCAAGTCCTACCATAATTATTAACTTATGAATGTTAATGGTCACCATATAATTCAGATTGAATGCTGCACAAGCTTTTAAAACTTTAAACAGTTTACATTGTCGAAAGATGCCTTTTAGCACAAACTATGGCAAATACATGTTATTCCCTAATTTGAAGCATTTTCAGTAGGCAAAAGAAAAAAAGGTGGAAAACCTAAAGTGTACATGACATGAGGTTCTCAATCAACCAAAAACAAAACAATACAGATAAAGATACCATTTGACGGAAACATTTTCACAGTGATTAGAAGAGGAAAATTACCTGGTAATGAGAGCTGTTTAAGCATAATGCAATACGCCGAAACAGCGGAACAATTATCTTTTGAAACTCAGTCATGCTAGTCATCTCCAAAATCTCTTCTAACTCACTTATAAACATCAACTCCTTCTGGCTATTTGTAACTGGCCAGTACTTTAACAATCCTTTAATCACACTATTTGCTAACTTTGGATCCTTATCTATAAACTGTACAACACAGTATGTTAATTGCTGATGATAGACACCCACTGATTTTGGTTTGTGTAGAGGAATAAGGGCTCGCCACAAGAACATCTTGTGCTCCTCCTTCAATGGTATAGCAAACCCACTAATAATACTTCCAAAAATCTCCAAGAGCTCAGCAATACCATTATGCCTTTCAGTTTCAAAAACAAATCGATAAATGATATTGCTAACAGCTTTTCGCACAAAGGGCCTGTGCACCATGAATTTCCCATAAATCCTATGCAAAATTGTTTTCAAGCAGTCTCTTTCCCGGGGGTCCTCTGACTCAAAGAGGTCAAGTAATCTCAAAATAAAAGAATGATCTACATACTTTTTTGCCACCTTTGCATCAAGAGAACTATAACTGATAAACCGAAGAAGTAGATCATATACAAGTTGCAAATTGGACCAGGCAGGATCAAACATTGGTTCTTCATCTTCTGCTTCACCACTAGTGCTATTAGAGCGATATTTAGGTGGAAAAACTCTGAACAGGTTAGCAGCACACATTTTACACATTGCAGCAATTGCCGGTTCATTGAACTTTGCAGACCCCACAGAAACAAAATCGACAAGCTCTATCAATGTTTGGTGCTTAATGTCTTGCTCAGCAGTAGTTTTATCAGGATCACTGAAATCTGAAACCTCACAGCACAGATTCAATTTACTGAGAAACAAGTTCTGCTTCTGTGGATTTGAAACATCCTTGAAAGATAGATTGGGCTCCACTGCCTCCATTCCGGCCATAATGCTAGCAGGAAAAACAGCTGAGGACACCCGTTTAACAACACTTAGTCGACTTGATATACTATTCCCAATATTTGTACATTGAACTCCGTTGCCTGAGTTAGAAGTATGGTTGCCAGATTCAATTCCAGATGTATCGAATGAGTCTGATTTTTGTGACTTCCGTGGCAGTTTGCTTAGAATTTGTTTGAGCATGATGGCAACAAAGCAACTTCAAGCAACACAAACCGCCTGGATCAGATTACAACATTTACAGATTTACAGTGATTAGATCAATGTATAAAATTCCAAATTGAGAGTGATATAGGGATGGCATCATTATTCTTAAAAAAAAAAAAAAGATGAGTACACCAAGAATTTATAGTTTCATAATAATAATTTAGCAAGAAATGGATTCACTTGCAACATTTTCAGCCATATTGATTAAGTAGCCAGTAAGAGAAATATGCTAAGATTCTTAATAGGTTATAATTCTTATAGAAAAATATATTTATAGGATCTAAGTGAAAAACCAACAAGCATAATATTCAATGCAGCAAATAACAAATGAGTTGGACAGGCCATGATCCAAAGACAGCCACATACTGATATGTTTGGCTTTTTAAAAAACTTCTTTTTTTTTAAAAAAAAAAAAAAGCTTAAAATTAAACTAATCCTTCGGGGAGAATTAGATACATTTCTGCTACAAGGATTGCAAGGTTTTCAAAAGTGACTAGTCATGGAACATTTTCCTTAAAAGTGTAAGCTTTGAAAACTTCCGATCTACCATAGCCATCTAAGCTAGAGTATCTAACAAGTATCAGATGCTAGAATTTAGCTTTCAACCATAGATTCTGATGACAGAAATTAAAACATGAAGAAAATTCAGTAAAGCAATTACCCAATTTACATAGTCACAATTTCCACCAGCATTATTCTTCAGAGATAGCCAAACAAATCAAGCTAAAGCACTCACTTTGATACCATAAGACTTGAAAAGAAAATTCTCCAGAACAAAAATCATAAACTTTAGAAAGAAACAAGGACTCAATAGCAGCAATATTGCAAAGAAAAGATAGAATTTAGTTTGGATAACCATATAAACTTCAGATCTGGTTAAATGAAGCGAACAAGAGAGTAAATCACCAAAGATCTACCACCAAATCACAAGCTTATGACAGATGAAAAGAAACCCAGATCTCATTTATCACAAGGCAGAAAGTACCAACACAAAATGTCATCATCAAGCATATAAATTTAGATGAATATTTTGACCCAAATGGACCAACAGATAAACCAATCAGTTCAGCCAACACTAAAGACATAAAAGGAAAAGAGAAAAAAAAACCTGTATTTGTTGAGCTGTCAAAGATTGGGAGTTTGGAAGAGAAAAACAAAACAAGTTTGTTTTTAACAAAGAAGGAAGTGAAAAAGAACTACACTCAAAATGGTTTGGACTTTAGATAAAGACGGCATTTTGCTTTCTCATTAGTTTCAGGGTCAGGGAAGAACTTGGTTTGGAGTTTGAATTTGAGTTTGAAAGTGATAAAAATAGAGTAACTTGCTGGTGTTGGATCTCCATGAAAGATGAATAGTTGGGTTCCTCGATTGAAGAGCATGATATGTGTGGCATTTTCTGAGAAAATTGCAGGCACTAGTCATCCCACCACCAAGGACATATGGTAAATATCTTTTTTTCTTTTAAGAAAGAATTATTAGCATAATAATAATTAATAATTACGCTGGGGACCCTGTTGTTAAGCACAATTATATGCAGTCATCCCTTTGAGTATTTGATTCTAATTTTTCAATCACTCTTTAATGGAACTTTGAAAACTTTAATCACCGTTCATCATTTAGTGGCACCTTTTTAAGTTTTTATTTTATTTTTTATTTTTTATTTTTGGGAAGGGGCAAAGGGAAAGTAATATTCTTGAGATTTTCTTTAGCTAATTAAAGGAATTTATCAGTATTAATGAGCTGCTAAAATTGTTTTTAGTAAGAGTTACCCTCTTTTTCATTTAACTTACATAACTTAATTTATAAGAAAATTTGCATTCAGTACATTTTTTTGAGTGTAACTATAAATATTATCATTTATTTTACTGTCTAAGTTAATTTTATTCGGATCGATAATAAACTTAAGTAAAATCATTTTAAAAATGACGGCTTCAAAATTTAATTTTATTCCAAATGTCTGAAAAAAAAAATTATTTTTAATTATTTCAATCAATTTTTAGTACATCTAGTAAATTACTTTCAATCTTTTTTTTAGAGAAATATTCATATATGAGGATAAAAATAAATTATTTAAATTTAAATTTATAATATATTATAATTCTTTAAGCTTCGATCACATAACTAATTTAACCCTTATTTATATTTTTAACAAAGTTCGCAATCATTTTCGTTAATGAGTAAATTACAAATACCAAAATATATAGGCAATGGAGTGTGTCAAAGTACAATAGTAAAAAATTGATTTTTAATGAGTCTGTAATAAAATGTCAGTACATGCAATTTTTATTAATTCAGACTATCTTTTTTTTTTTTAAAAAAAGGACATTTTAAATATAAATTTAAAGTCATCAAGATAATTATATATTTGTGCTTAAAATTAAAATAATGCAAGGAATATTCAAAAGTATTTTTCAAAAAAAAAAACTCTTCTAAATTTGCAGTTAATTTTATCATAAAAGTTCCTTAATAAATTAAAATCAACAAATAATGAAAAAAAAAGCTTGATTTTATAATTCTGTGCTGCTATAGGGATTTAGGCCTTGGAAATTATAAATTTTGTTTTTATTTTTAAGATGGGTTTTTTTTTTTTTTTTTTTGTGTTTGGGAGGGTGATGTTGGACATACTTAGATTAGGACTGCATGCAATAATAGAGTTTGATAGAGTTTTTGTGCTTCAAAAACATAATAATTTTGCTTTTGCCATTTCGACCATGGAATCCTAGGAAGGTACATTGTACCTCACCAACTTGCATTTTTTTTGTCCTCCCCCTTTTAAAAATAAAAAATTTTATCATTGTATTTTTAAATATATTATTTTTTTAATTTGGTTTAAATTTATCATTTTTAGTGATATAATATATTTATTTTTATCCAAATATTGAAATTATAATGAATAATTTTCTTAAAAAAATAACATAATATTCAGTAAAATATTTAATTCATTGTTTTTGTTCAAAAATTTAAAAAAATTATAATATAATGCAAAATTCAATTAAATCCCAAATTAAAAAAAAAGGACAAAAAGACTTAACTATTGATATTATGAATGAGATTGAGATCATGTAATAACTATAAGTAAATATTTCATTATATTTTCTGCTAAAAGAAAGTGTGAATGTCACCAAAAAAAAAAAAAACTGACAGTTTCTATTTCGTAAGCTTTACTTTTAACTCTTTGGAAAAACAAGGCTTTGAAGCAGTACAGTCGGTACAGTGAATAAGCATTGTCACTGCTAACAAACAAAAGAACCAAAGAAAAGAAAAAAAGAAAGAGATTTACTTGAAAGTGATAATAATGGAAACAGTACCAAATTGTACAAAAAGAAATTGAACAGTGTCAGATGTTGTTCTATTATTATGCTTTTCTTTTTAGACATTATTATTGACTAAAGAGGAACATAGGCATGAATGTTACAAAGCATGCTTAATTGATTTGGATTTTGCGTTTTAATTTAATTGGTTATGTTTTTAGTTATTTTATTGTTTTTAAATTCGAGTTTTAAGACTTACTTTTTTTTTTGTCAAACAAAAACTTTTATTATAACTTTTAGATATTTAACTTAAATTTTATTAGTTATGGATGAAAAAATTCAATTTAAATAGGAGATTATAAAAAAATTAATATTTAATAGATATGACATTATAAAATTTTAAAAAATCTTCATTATGTGTAAAAAAAAATACAAAAACTTAGGACATAATAAACTTAAAAAAATTAACAAATAAAAATCACATATTCACGTAATAAAATTTAAATTTTCAAAAGTTTATCAAGTAACAAACTTGAAAAAGTTAATAGGTCGGAATTGCATCACATAATGTGACCTTAGATGCAATGTTCTAATAAGCTTTTATTATATATAAATAAAAATATAAAAATTTATCACATGACAAATTTTAAATATTTAATAGATAAAATTCACACCAAAGGTTAAAAAAAGGCAGGCAGTGCAAGGCTAGTTTCTACGTATAATTTAAACGACACTTTCGTCAAAGAAACAGCATCCTAATTAAGATGAAGATTTAGTAAACATATAGTATGAATAACGTGAGATTAATATATATATATATATATATATATATATATATACATTTTCATTACCTAAGTCTAAACACTGCAGTCTTCGAGCTTTATATAAGAAGCCGAAAGTTAAGAATAAGGGAACCAATAGAAGCTATTAAAATTTAAACTTATAATCCGTTAAATATTATTTTTTAAAAAATCAATTATATAAATTATTTGAATTAAATTTTAAATTTAATCATTACATTTTTCCTACGATCATTTTATTTTAATTTCAATGATTTGAATTAAACCCTTAACAACTTCAATTATACACTCGTACCCAAGAGAGAAAAAAACAACAATTAAAACATAAAAGGCTGCCATTTCATGGAATAATTTTGATGATATAAGACACAAAAATAATGAACCCAATTGATAAAATATCATAGAGCAAGCACATGGTAATTTTAGATTAATATTTAATAACAACTAATTGCAACAGCCACATAAAGGTTTGAAAAGTAGCATCAAAGATATGGAGATTAGGCAAAAAGATCAAAGAAATGATACTATGAGAGAATACTTTCACACTATGAATTGCTACAATCCAGAAAGAGACAAAAAAATATCCTAAGGTTAGGTGCATGTTTTGTATCATTAAAGTTCAATAAAAGAAAATTTAATAATTAATTAATTAATTAAATAAAAAGTATATATATAATTTTTATACATCGTTAAAGATTAGTACTTTATTAATAAAAAGCTTGATATATTAATTTCTGATGTAATGTTAATGTATAAAAAATATATATTCTCAGTATATCTTATATAAATTCGTAAATAAATAAGACAAAACATCATCACTAGCATCCTGCTCTCGCCACCGTCTTCTTAAGTTCGTAAATAAATGCGTTGACGACGTCCACGTGGCGGGTGTTGTACATACAGCGGTCTCGATGCAGAGAACTTAACAGCGGTAATTATTACTAGCCGACGACCGTCGTCCCTCCACTGGCAATATTCCCAAAGGCAGCTCCGTATCCCCAAAACTCATGCTGGTGACGTCATTTTCCGGTTGCCCAGGTGGTTCTACCAATGACATATCTCTCTTTAACGGTTGCGTTTTGCATAAAAGGAAACTCTTTTGCATTTGTGCATTTATAAGCAATAAAAGGAGCCCGTAAATAAGGTTGTAGTAAAGCAAAGGCCTAAGGGTCACGGCATTTCATAGCTTCACCATTATTGCAACAACAAGTTCAAGCATATTTCTGAAATTACACATTTGAAAAGGCAGCCCTTAGCTTTTTAAAATGGAAATTGCAATCACAAATTCAGTTCTTAAACCTCTACAAGCCAGCCATTATTGTATATTATAGTATTGCAAAGGAAGCATTATTATTATTATTATTATTATTATTATTATTATTATTCTGAGGCATGAGTGACTGATGAATTGAAAAAAATTAAAATAACAATCAAACCGAACCTTCAAATCACATTCAAGTTTCATCCTTTAAAGTCGATACTAATTTAGAATTATAGCATCTTCCCGCTTCTTATGTCCAATAATTTATATACTTTTACGTATTTTTTTATATAGGTAATTATTTTCATTAATTTGATAATTTTAAATATAATACAAAAAAGATATGAAAATAACAAATTTTATATATGAATATGAAAAAGAATTAAAAAAATTATGTTTAGTGTGTATCAACACAAATTCTAATATAACAATTTTAATATTGTACACATATTTAATACGGAATAAACGTGATACAAATTTAAATATATGAACAAATAGCCCAATATAATTTCCATAGATTTAACAGAAATTTTAGAAAATGATATACTTGTTTACCAATTATCAAAGGTTGACGGATACTTTTCTTTAAATAATGTAAATATAACAAGTGGTTCACATGTATATTTCAAAATTTTGAAAAAAATTTTAAGTTCTTAATAATCAAGACTTAGCCTAGCAATTATTATTCCTTTTTAATAAAGATTAGATTTTAAGTCAAATTTCTTTCCTTCTTATTGTACGTTCTATGAAAAAAATAATTTAGAAGGTGTCCTTGTTTTTCAATTATTAAAGGAAAAAGGCTAATAATAATATCTAATCTCAGTTGGACTGGTTTCAAATTATGGAATTAAGGCCCTGAGCCAGATGGCTCATATTCTCCAATAAGGCCCTTACTTTTATATTATAAATAGGAATTAAATTAAATAAAACTCTTTCCCTCCAAAATTTCTTGCAGCATTAACAATTTCACTACCATTATAAATATCAGCATGTAATATTATAACTAATGCTTATTTAATATTTAGCTTTTACCTAAGCTTATTTGCTCTTCTAACTTGGGTTGAGCATGTTGTTCATTCTTCTATTTTCTTTGGATCCCTTTATGCAAACTTAACAGTTGCTAATATAACGGAAAAACACACAAATTTCATATTTATTAAAAATATCATTTTATTATTAAATTTTTATTAATATCATTTAAGTAAATATCAAGCCAAAAGACTTCTGTTTGATTCTAATTATGGATTTTCTTCATCCAACACCAAAGGAACAGGAAAGGAAAATAAAAGAATAAGCAAATTATAGGGCTGAGATTGATCCATTAAATGAAATGCGAAAAAATATACATATCCTGACAAATTAAAGATTGATTAACCTAAAGAGCCGAACTCTAACTGGGATATGAAGTAGAAACCACAAGGCATGTAGGGAACCAGCCGAACAGAAAGGCAGAGCATAAGATAAGAAGCTTTCCTCCTTTACAAAAGTTGTTCCATCTCACATGGCCTTCAAATTTCGAAAGCAGAATCACCTTCATGGCAAGAGCCAGCTGGGCTGGGCACACAAGTGAGCGTACAAGGGTACACAGAGAGAGAGAGAATAAAACAAGTGCTAATTACTGTGAACCTCAATATATTTTTTTTTTTTCAAGAAAGACGAGATATATATAAAAAGCACAAGATAGATACTACACAAAGCATTGTGACGCACAGCAATGAGAATACTGCCCCTCCAGCCACAGATCAGAAGCTTGGGTTTCTAGGCACTTGCGCCAGGAATTTGACCTGCGTTACCAAAGCTTGTGGCATACTTAGGCCTCCACTGGGTCCTTCCCCTTACAATCTCAGACCCATCCTCGAGTCGGAGCAAGTGCTGGCATTCAATTTCACCGAAATTCGCCAAGTTCCCCTCACAGTTGTCAGAGACTGCAGTCAGTGACTGCAGCACGCTGTCCCTCCCACACTCCCTCCTATACTCCAGTGTCATGGAGGAAAGCTCGTGACTCTCCAGGATTGGCAATGGAGCACTCTGCAACAAGTATTAGTTTCCAGTTAACTGCATTCAACTTCCTAACAAATATAAATGAGCTAATTGGCGAAAATCAGGAGAAAAATGTACATCCTAAATCAGATTCCAAGCATTGAGTTCCTAAATAACAATTTTGTATTAGCCTCCTCTACTCAAACTTGGAGGCTATTGGTTCCAAGAAAACTTCTATCCAAATTGGGGCATCAACAATCAGTATAAGTCAATCAAAGATATCAGCAAACACCTCTAAGAAATGGTACAGTAAGAAAGATTTTGCTTTTCGGCTGGAACATAAATGTGGTTAGAAAATGGCCACCACTGATTTCTATGCTTTCCTGAATAAATCAAAAGCAAAGATAAATAGCAAATTCTTGTCAGTTAAAATTTTCTAGGGCCCAAAGCATGGTCTTCCTCAGCATCACAGGTAAAAATTAAGGTACATGAAATAAACCGGTCATGATGGTTCAATTGTTATTATAGCAAGAAGGTTCAATAGAAAACCATTGAAAGGTTACTGGAGCAAGTCTACCTCAAGGATCCAGCCAATGTACTTCACATTGTTGACATGCTGGTTGACATCCAGGTCACTCCATCTGGGCTGCAAATTGGAAATAAACTTTAAATAACAATGCAACAAATGTTTAGAAAGACAATTATAATTTATAAGTGGCCACAGCCATTAACTATACTGAAGAAGAGAGATGGGGGCAGCGGTGACTTACAGTTAAACCTTTATGCATATATTCTGCCGTGCTATCATCAAGTTTCACCAATTTCCGGCTATCCTCAGTGACAACAGGATCAAAATTTATAAAATAAGGTTCTATTTCTCCTCGGACCTCTTCCGGAATTTTAGATAACCTTCTAGTCAGTTTATTCATCATCACCCACAAACTGCAGATCACCAAAACCAAAATCCAAACAGAGGGAAACCAAATAAGTTACTCCTGAAACACCATTCAATAATGTACAAGCACACAGAAAAAGAATAATCACTCTATGTTGCCTGGGAAACCAAAATCTCAATCCATCTATTGAATGAGGTTTCAGAAATGCTTGCGAATCAAGTTTTGCAATATTTTAGAGTCAATAATATCTTATTTTGGCTATTCATATTTTTATCTTTTGGAAAGAACAAGATCATGGCACGAACCATCAGATTATATCATGGTACAATACAAATGAATAGGACCCTTTCATGCCAGTGTCAGAAGATCATCTCATCATTTGTAACCAGCCATAAGAACAAGAAGCAACTTCATAAACAGTGCCTACCTTGAGGCTCTTGTTAAAATTTCACCAGTTTCACTATTGCTGACAAGCCAATCCCTTCGCATACCATTCTTTCCTGATGCACTGACCCAAGTGTCTACTTGAACGACATCACCCCTGCAAGGACGTAAATAAGTCCAATATTCACTAGTATCAAATTTCATAGCAATAATAATATGTCCAGAATTACTAATTTTTTGTGATCTAAAAAAGCCAAGGCCCCACAGAATTCAATCATTCAAGCATGAGCTGGAATAGATAAGCATAGAGCTTCCTACCAAGAACTATATTTTAGCCCCACTGCTTCCAGTTGTCGCTTTCTCTTTTTATTTATTTATTTATTTTGGGTAATAAGCCCCAACGCTTGCAAATCTTATAAAAACAAGCGAGCCACAATATCTTAATGGTTTCCAAAACCTTCACCTTATAAAAGCTAGTAGGCATCCATCAAATAGAGGGAAAATGCAAAAGCCCTCATAATATTATTAAACTTCAAACCCTTGTTGCCTATGTAACCACAGAACAGGGCAAGTTTATATAAGGTAAACAACCAATAATACCCCTCCCCCCCAGTGAAATATAACAACGATTTGCTTCAATATAGAATATCTGTTTCAGTAGCAAGCTAACACCACTCAACTGACAAAATACTATAGCCAATATTATGTGAATGTTGTTTTAACACCAATAACTAGCCAAGTGCTTAAAGCAAGAAAAGCATAGAGATAATGCATGGGTATCTAAATGAAAAATGAGAGGGAACATATTAACACAAAGAAAAGTTCACAAATTAAGGTTGTCCCATTCTTTAGGTATTAAGTAGGGACTCATCAAACCAAGAAGCATAACAGATTCAATCTTTTAAAAAAAAATCACAAATTAAGATACCATTCTATAGGCATTAAATAGGGTCTCTCATCAAACAGAGAAGCACATTTGGATTAATTTTCTTTCTCTTATTCATTGCCGGGGCCTGGCTTCCATTGTCCTCAACTTCAGATCTTTAACCTTTTAGCTTAGTAAAAACATAGATCCATATTTTAATGGAACAAAGTTAAATATATGCAATGTCATACAAAGATCATTTGCATAATATTGAATATTAACCTTCACATCATTGAAAATGGTCCTAAGAAACACGTCAGCACATGAGAGTCCGAAAAATAAGGGTTAAACTTGCCCATTGCTGTTTTTGTATCTTTTAATAAATAATTTAAAAAAAAAAAACTATCAGTGGAATTCAAGAGCTAAACTAGTTAGAGCAAAACGCGTGCCTCAATGAAATCACATTGTGTACTGCATCCACATCATCATCATGATGTGCATATAAACCACAACCACACGGGAGCAGAAGCAGTTCATCATGAATTGTTGCTATAAAAGCAAAGCAAACCATGAACGAGAAAGTATGTCTTACCAAGTCGGATAGCGATCAACCTCAACTTGAATCCGAGCAACCACCCATATTAGGTTCTTCTTGCACATCTCAGGGGTTGCACCAAAACCATCTCCAAGCAGTCCAGCGCTTCTACAATGATTAATCGCTGTTTCCTGAAAAAAAAAAAGATATATTAATTAAAGTCAAGCTTAGGCAATATATCTACATCAAAAACCAGTAAATATAAATTTTAGTTCCGAAGCATAGGTTGTTCAAAAATTCTAGCCAAATAACTATAACCGAACCTGTAAATGATTCATTAGTGTCTCTATGGATGCAGTACGATCAGCACCTATCTCATAAGACCTAATAGAAAAGTTTTGGCGGAATACAAGACCATCCTGAACAATCTTCCCTATACCAAACGGATCAATAAGCATGTCAGATCGCCTCGGCTTCCAATCAAGCATCATCCACTGCTTCTCAGCAGCCAAGAAAATGGTTGTGATAGCAGCAAGAAGCATGCCCCAATCAGGTAACTGATTGATAAACGTCCTGGGAGGAGGGGAACTTGCACCATCTTCATTCTTGAAACCTTCCACTGGAGTATTAACAACCGTGGTACTATTTATTTTTGGAGGGGCTTGAGAATTTGCCTTGACTTGCAAACTTCCAGAAGAAGCAGATGGTTTCGACTTGATACCTCCGAGGTTAGCAGATCCACTTCCAAGCTTCTTCTTTTTTGAGTCAGAGGAGTCCGGCGTAGAAGTGACTGGAAAGAATGCGGCTGTAGCAGCAGTGGCAACCATGATTTTATAAATTAAAAAGAACTTGTATTATCCACTCAAATTCCCTCTTTTGCAAACTGCAAGCTTTTTAGAAAAACATCTGTTGCATGCTCCAACTGTATCACATATAATAAAGAATCAGAAAATTTCCAAAAGACAAGTTAACAAATTCAGATAATCATAAAATCCACAACTTATGACTATGATGAAGGTTACATATTCAATATTTCAAAGCAGGTTCCAGCTTTGATATCTTCCACACATAAATAAATAAAAAATAAAAAAAGAAGGAAATTCCAAAATGGTAAAGAATTTCTTTCTTCTTTCCTTTTTTTTTTTTTATTTTACCATGCAGCACGCAATTTAGTTTTCTCCATAATCTAACCAAAGAACGGAAAAAACATGCATGTTCGAAAAATCAAATAAGTTTTCATTTCTAGAAAATCTGGAGACAAAAAGAGGGATTTACCTCTCTAAAGAAAATATTATGTTTCAATCTTCTAAAAGAACACAGTAACAGAGAGCTTCCTTGTAAATATGCCAAAAAAAACAAGAAAATAAAATATGTTGCTAAACAGGAAGCGGAATCGATAAGAACAAGACACCCCAAAACAGATCTAAGCAGTAAAAAGTTTTACACAACAAAAAGCCAAAAAAAATAATAATAAAGGACAGAGAAAATAGCAAACAATTCACAAAAAAGTATCAGCTCCCGTGTCTGCTAGAATACAGAATGGAACGTTATCTCAACAATTTTTTACACTTTCCAATTTCGACCCTCCATTTCATAAGAAAATTACAATCAAAGCCAAAGTGCACAGGCATGGCGACGAGAAAACAGATTGCATTTGGTTGCTGATAAAATATTAGATCTCCTACGGCCGCTACCATCACTCAAAACCTTTTAACAGCACAACACAACATAAAACGAAGCTATATCCAATATTTCCCTTTCCTTTCTATGCAACCAAACAGAACAGTAACATTTCAACCAGAAAACGCAGATCAAGCAGAAACCGAGAGAAAAAAAGAAGGATAAAACCAACTAAAAATATCACATCCGTACCTCAACCAAACGAAAAGGCTCGATTGCAGGAAATTTTCTCCAGAAAAATACAAAGAGGATCAACTATTGTGTTCTTTAGAATCTGCAAAAAAACATTCTCGTCAGCTCTAAGGCTTGCGATCTAGCACTACTTTTCCTTCCTTCGCGATCCTCTCTTTCTCTTTTTGTTTTTTCCTTCAGGCTTTTTGAAATTTCGTTTGGAATTTAAAGAAGGTTTTTTCTTTTTGCGTTTAGAGAGAGAAAGGATTTAGGGCTAGCGGTGCAGTGCGTGGCTGGGAATTGGCGTCCAGCAACTCTTTTTTATAGTGTACACCTGTCCCTCCCGCCTCTTGCTTTTTCATTTCCCCTTTTCAATTTCCAATTTTACAAACATTAGTTTCTCTTATTTACTCTGTTGCCCTTACCCCTTAACTTATTTTTGTTGCCATTATTAAATTTATTGCGGACAAAATTTGTTGGAAGATTGAAGGTAGTTTGATCTAATAACTATTATTAATTTTTTTATGATTTTATCTAAAAATATTTTCATTAAATTAAGCTATTAAATTTTTTTATGATATCTTATTATTTTTATAATTATTTTATTTATTTGATTTTAAAATTTTTAAATATTTAACATTAAATATTAAATATTTTATTGACATATGTATCAATACAATTTTAAAACAAAATAAATATATCAATGTGAAATTGACAACTCTGAACATGATGAGTTTACACCCATCATATTTGTTGATTGATCTTATATTTTATAATAAATTAAATATCTAAATTTCAGTTGAAACTATAAATAAATTGACTCACCTATTCTAAGTTTTTAATTCGAATCTAAAATTAATAATAATATGCCATAGATTTTCTTTTTTCCCAACTTATTATTTTCATGTTTTTTAATTACTTCTAACCCATGAGCTAGAATGGCACTAGCTTATCTTTTTCAATGCTATGTTAGTAGTCTGATAATTAAGGAGTTTAATTAAATATATTAATGGAATTTGGCTATGCACTGTTTACTTAGAACTAAATGCATAAAATTAAGATTTTATTAGTTAAAAAGAAAAGAAAAATTAAAAAAAAATAATTTATAAACTTTATCACTTTAACTAAATAAGTTTTATACTTTTGTTACGTCAAAATAATCCCTTATACTTTTAATTTAATTTATATATAATATAAATTAAATTTTATTAGAAATAATGACTTGTTTAAATACAAATTAAATAATAAATACTTATTTAAATAAAATAAAATATATGGGTTAGTAAAAAAAGTAAAATAATTCAGGTTTTTGTGATATTTTATAAAAAAAATTAAGAAAAAAAAAAAAGGAGGTAACAAATATCATTATTCAAAATAAAAAGCTATACTGGAACATGGGAAATTGAATTTTCATTCAAGTTAATTAGACCATAATCCTTTTTTTTTTTTTTAAATGGATCCTGAAAATCAGGAGTAATCCTTTTAGAGCAAGCTTGAGTTATAAAATTAGAGGTCACTTCAAACGACAACGAAAGCTTTTCTTATCTTCATCAAAATAACGAAAGCTTTATCTTATAAATAATCTTTATATTCAAATAGTATAAAATTTAGATATTTTCAGTATAATATAGTTTTTTTTTTTTACTTGAAATACAAATGTTAAAATTTAAATTTTAAATTTTAAAAAATTAAGAAAATCGAATCATCGGAAAAAAAAAATCATGAATAACGTATAATAATTTTAGGCGTAGGCTCGAACATAGCGGTAGAATTACAAGCGATAAGGATTGACCTATTTTTTTAGCATGAGCAAGAGGATTATAGAGAGGTAGTCTGTAAATTGGACGCAAAAGAAGTTATTGTGCTTATCCAAGGTGGTGTTATCAATACTCACCTACCAGGACAAATTATTGAAGATATACGAGACTTTACAAACAGAACATAGAGTGTATTTTTCAACATAGTGCTTAGAAAAGAGAATTTTTTACGCAAATGTACCAAATCAAGCTGTGAAATTGAAATAAATTTTGAGCAGCTTAAATATTATACTATTGTTAGATTGAATTCAGATTGTTTTCAAATTTATTTCTTGTAACAAAAAAAAATTATAAACTTAAAGAATTGATTCAGTGGTATAAGATTTCACTGAATTTTTGAATAAAAATGATTTATAAGAAAAAATTTATATTTGAATACTCATTAAGTCAAATTTTTTATGATAAATTTTAATCATACAATGCGTATGAAAATTAATCTCTTATATAATATAGTATTTATGTATAAGGTCAACTCATAATTTAAAAAATTCTATATTTTCTAAATAATAATGACCACCATAATATAGTAGCTTGTGGGCATAATTTCTTTTCATGGAGGACAAGAAATAAATTAAAATTAACTCTCTTTTTTAAAAAAAAAACTTAAGGCTTGACCTGAATTATCTGGAATTTAAGGATGCAAAATCGATATTCAAATTGGATTTTTCTTTCTCTTATGTTGTTATAAACAACAAATAATGAATTTGGCTTACAAACGTCAAATTTGACTTAAAAAAAGAAAAGGGATAGAAATGAGGATGAGTAGTTCAACTGCAAGAAACTAAAAAAATAAAGCAGTGATCTCAATTTGACAAGGTTTTTATTTTCAATGACTTCCACTGGAGCTGGAGTCAAAATTCTTCTTTTGTCAGCGGTCTTCAGTTTCATTTGAATCTTCTTGCCAAAGACCACCGATTCAGAAACAGGTCAGAAGATGTTAAATGAAGACGTGCGACATAATCCAAATAATGATGTTTCTTAATTATTATTTAGGATTAATTAATTAATCGATTTCGGATTAAAGGATTTGAAACATATTAAGACAAAGGATTAGAATTCTTTATACCTACATTGGTTTTTATGTAATTTACTAATTGTGCCGTTTGTGTAGATTGGTGAGCCATGTTGCGGTTGAATTTTAACGAGAAAAAAAAAATTGAAAAATCGAATTATCTTTTTATCTCTAATATTAAAATTTATATATTTAATAATTATTTTATATTTTTTAATTTCATCAAAATTAATCGTACAGTTCATCTAAATTAAACTTAAATTAATTATATAAATACCTACGATTTTATATTTGTTTAAGATCTTGTTGGAAATATCTTATTCAAAAAAGATTCATTCCTTTTAATGTGACTTTGATTATTAACTAAAGATTTAGTAATTTTTATAAAATGATATGAGTTTAAATTTAAATAAAAAATTTAGATAAATTTGATAAATATTAAAAATTTATTTTATATTAGATATTGATAAGAATGATAATTCGTATACATAAATTATCAAATTTTAATTTAACATTAAATCTCATTATGTATAATTATTTTTTAAATTGTATTGTTTGTATAATTTAATAAAAATTAGTAACAGAAAAAGAAAGATAACAAACGATATTCTTATTTAATTGAAGAAACCAAATACGGGAAAAAAGTTTAGATAAGCAGAGGTGGGAAGGTCAGTAATCTAATATTTTTGTCGTGTTTTGTGTTTAAGTAATTTTTTTAATTACGAGATTTTTTTATATTACATTAAATATTAATTAATTTTTATTTGTGATTTGTGATTTGTGATTGATACTGTTTTAATAAATTTTATTTAAAATAAATTTAGATGCGAAACTATTTTCCTTTATAAATTCAGAGAGAAATGAAAATTTGGTTGAGGTTTGAATTAAAATCTGTAGGCTTCTAATTTCGCTGTTACGTGTTTTTCCCTTTTTTTTTTTTTGTTTCTTTCCACACAGACAGTGTCAGTCTCGTTATTATTGGAGTTTAGGAAGGGCATCATCATAAAGTGGGAACAGATGAGGGGAGAGTCGTTAACGGGATTTTGAATACGGGGTGAGGATTCCTTTTTAGTGGTCCCGCCCCCCTGCCCCGTTAAGGAGACTTTGAAAACGTTACGAGATGGTGTCATGTGCACCTCACGTGGGATTTTATTGACCTCCTAGTTGGCGGCTCATTATGGGACGAAATCAATTATGGATGAAGTAATGGCTTGGCTCAATCATTTATGATTTTCCAACTAACACCTCGTCAACATCATATCATGAAGTCATGCAATGGCTGGCTGGCTGGCTAACTCCTGAGTGTTGCAAAATGGCCCATCATTCAAATCAAAAATTGTCTGAACTCTCTCGGAAGACCATAATAAAACATTTGAAAAGGGTGCTGCCGGCTATGATAATGAACTATGACAGTCGCCATAAAATAAATTTGAAAATTAAAATATGATAAAATAAATATAAAAATATAAAAATAATGTAGATTAAATTTTATTAAAAATTATATATAGACATGATAAATTTTTAAAAATTATATTTGATTTATTAGCATGACTTTTTGAAATAATTTTTTATTTTACCTTTTACAAATACAAATTTACATAATAAGAATATAAATTTAATCTACAAATTATCATATAATTAACAATGAAGAAATTAATTAAAGTAGATGATGTTACTGTTAATTAAAGTATACA